>OU015752.1:70399014-70439491 GCA_907169655.1 Acomys percivali
CCCAAGACAGGGTTTCTCTGTGTAGCCTTGGCTGTCCTGGACTCGCTTTGTAGACCAGGCTGACCTCGAACTCATAGCGATACATCTGCCTCTGCCTCCCGAGTGCTGGGATTAAAGGCGTGCGCCACCACGCCCCGCTGCTTATATTTAACTGTTAAGCATTTACTTTAATTCTTCATTAACTCCCACAACATCCTAATTATTAACATTTGACTAGTCAAATAATTAAGATTCAGCCTGGGCCAGGGTTGATGGTGCACTCCTTTAATCCTAGCACTTGGAGCAGAGGCAGGCAGATCTCTTTGAGTTCGAGGCCAGCCTAGTCTACAAAATGAATCCACTTTAGCCAGGGCCCTGTTAAACATTGAAACCCTGTCTTGAAAAACCAAAACCAGAACTACAAAAAAACGAGCAAAAAAGATTCAGCCACGCAGTCTCAGATCACGTGGTAAACTGTCAGGGCACAGCCAGTGAAGAGCAGACCTGATGGGAACAAGATTCTGAAAGATACGTTGGGCCCCCACCCATGTAGTTCTTGAACTACATTTCCCAGAAGGCCATGGGGGAGCCACCTGCTTAAATCCTGTATATATAAGCAGGTCTGGAAATGGTACTTTATATGCCTAGGCGAGGAAGTCCCTCCAGCTGTCTAACTTGATTTCTAGGAAGTCCCTCCAGCTGTCTAACTTGATTTCTCTGGGGGCCCGGAGACTTGAGAGAGAACGCCTCCTCCCGCCATCCCGGCGAGGGTATGCAGTACCTGTTTCGTGGATCCTTGCCATGGCTGAAATCTTCTCTGGCTTCTGGGCACCAAAGACCCAGGAGAGGAATTGAACGCAGTAGATGCCTAGGTCCAGCAGGCCGCCGCCGGCCTGGCTCCAGTCTGTGGACCGGGGATGAACGCTTAAATTCGCCCCAAATTCTGCCCGGGCCACTCGAGGCTCCCCGATAGTTCCTTGGACCAAAACTTCCCGCAGAGCCTCCATGGCAGGAAAAAACCGGCTCCAGATGCCCTGCAGACCAGAGAGGTGAGGTACTCAGCCACACCTCCCGCGGGATCCTAATCTGCTCCCCCTCCTCAAAACATACCCTTATTTTTCCAGAGCGCGTAGCCCCAAACACAAGGTCCTTTCTTGGCCCTGTCACCCCACTTTTCCTGTTCCAGCTGTTCTCGTCCCAAACACGTTTTTGTTTGCTTTTTTTTGTTTGCTTTTTTTTAGATAGGGTTTTAGATAGAGTTTTCATATACATAAGCATAAATAAAATCTTTTTAAAAGATTTATTTATATATTTATTTATTATATATTATATTCTGCCTGCAGAACACTGTATACATAATAAATAAATAAATCTTTTAAAAAAGATTTTATTTATGCTTATGTATATGAAAACTATCTGCATGTACACCTGCAGTCCAGAAGAGGGCACCAGATCACACTATAGATGGTTGTGAGCCACCATGTGGTTGCTGGGAATTGAACTCAGGACCTCTGGAAGAGCAGTCAGTGCTCTTAACCTCTGAGCCATCTCTCCAGCCCCCAATAAATAAAATCTTAAGAAAAGATTTTTTTTTACAATGTGCACTACCATGCTGGGCAGCCTTGAACTTCTATCCTCCTGACTCTGCCTCCTTCCCAGTGCTGAGGATGGAACCCTGGGCTTCCTGCATCTCTTCAGTACCTCCTGACTTCCTTCCTGAGACAAGGGTTCAGTGCGTGGCTCTAGCTCGCTGGAGATTTGCTGTGCGGAGCAGGCTAGACTCGAACTCACAGGGACCCGGCTGCCTCTGCCTCCAGAGTGCTGGGGTTACTGGCGTGCGCCACCATGCCCACCTAACTAACACCTGATCTCTTCTTGGTGGACTTTAGGGGCTGGAGAGCTGGCTCACTTGTTGTTTCAGTGATCCAGGCTGCTTCCTGCTGGCCACACGGTGGCTCACGGCCCCTTCAGTTCTAGGAGATCTGAAACCATCTTCTAACCTCTGTGGGCACACGTGTACACATGGCATAGTAAATAAAATAACTAAAGTGTTTTGGTTTTTTTTTCTTTCTTAATTAACTGCTTTGGAAGTCGCACAGTTTGATGGTAAATTCTTGGTCTCCCACTAGCTTTGCCACAGAGGACATGGTGTCCTGTCTTGAACGTTCCCTCCTTTGTGTTGGGTGGAGTTCTGGGAAAGTAGCCTTTCCTTATCTCCTGTCCTCCAGGAGAAAGGAGCTGTTGTGAGCCAGCATTTTAGCTTTTCCTGGGAGAAGAAGTTACAAAGTCACTGCCCTTATCCGTGGTTTTCTTAGGTTCGTTGAGCAAGCAGTAACTCGCAGATAAGAGCGGTGTGTGCATCTGGGAAGCTGAGCTCAAGCATGCTGTGGGACTCTCCTGAGGGCCAGTCGGCCTGACACACGTCCCCGTGACTCCCTGGGTAAGTCTTGCACCCACAACCCCTAAGCAAGATGGCCTCTGTCTTCTTCGATTTCCTTGCTTTTCAAATAAATACCTTTCCTTCAAGTGGGGAGAAAGGAACTTGAGTTTGTGGCTTCAATAGCTGCTAGATTCCGTTACATCCTGGCCAGCACAGGGAATCTGATCCTTGGTGGGGGGAGGGTATGAGGGAGCAACATTTTGACTGTGGACAGCTGTGTTCACCACTTGCATGTGTGTCAGAGAAGTGTTGGGGGCATAATCTGATGTATTTTGATGCTAATTACTGCTTGCTGTCTGACCCACCTTTTGCTTAATAAAAAGCCATCCCACCTGGACAGGACAAGAGAGATAGGTGGGGCTAGGAAAGAGAGGAATTCTGGAAAAAAAGAAAGAAAGAAAGAAAGAAAGAAAGAAAGAAAGAAAGAAAGAAAGAAAGAAAAAAAAAAAGATCACCACAAGGAGAGAGAGAGAGAAAAAAACTGCCAAAAAGAAAGAGGAGACCTAAAGGGAAAAAAAAAAAGGTTGCTATGGGTTAGATGGAAAAAAACACATGGTGGCATGAGTGGAGAATCCAGCTCAGATAAAAAATATTAACAAATATTTGAGATTATAAAGGGGAGGTAACTTGATAAAAGTTATTATTAAAAACAGATGACATGAGATTGAGACAGGGATCCCATGCCTGTCCCACAATGGGAGGTAGTTTAGAGGATTGATATCTGTCCTGCCCCAAGTTAACTAAGACTATTTTAAAATATAACAAGTGTCTGTGTCTTAATTGATCACTAGCCGAGCATACTGATAATACATGTAATTAAAAAAACAACAGAGGGGCCTCTCCAGGCTTACCTCCATAAGGAAGAGGCCTTGAGAACGGGCCTCTGCAACCATGTCCCGCACTTCTGCTGCGTTCACGCCCATGGGCTTCTCGCAGAGGACAGCCTTGCCCGCTGCCAGGCAGAGGCTCACTGCTGCCTTGTGCTGGGGGTGCTGGGTGGCGATGTAGGCCACCTCTAGGGTAGGAGAAAGGCGATCAGGTCAGCAGCACTGCCCACAGGAAGAGAGGCCTGGCCGATAATGTTCAAGGACAAATCAGCGGACACAATCCTAATTTTTTCATTGGGATGAGACTACCAGGCTCTTGAGAGCCTGAGGCAGGAGGATAACCCATTTGAGACCAGCCTGGGCTGCATAGTGAGGTCTATATCAAAAACCCAAGGGCCCAGGCCTAGTAGCTCACACCTTTTATCCTAGCCCTTGGAAACGGGAAAACAAGGCAGGTTGATCTTTGGGAGTTCGAGGGCAGCCTGGTCTCCATAGTAACGTTTAGGCCAGCCAGGGCTACATAGTGAGACCCTCTCTCAAAATAAAAAAAAAAAGCATTGGGCTACACCTTGGTGGAGCCTTTGCCTAAAGTGTGAGAGGCCCTGGGTTCCATCCCTAATGCTGGAGAATAAACAAGTGCATAACTCCTTACCAGATAACGTAGCCTTGCGAGTCTTAGAATCTAGCCTTAGCTGCAGAGGCCTGGCCTCTAAGCTGAGTTGAATGCTGTTCAGCCAGACTCTGGCCAAGTGCCTTCCCACTGACTCGGCCTCCTACCCCAGCTGAGTCCAAAGCCCAGCCCCAGGAGTCACACACTTAGCACAGCACAGGCTGTGCCTAGCTGTCCCCCACCTCCATCATCCCGGCCACTCACCCACGTTTGGGTCCTTGGCCAGCTCCTCATAGGAACCGTAGGCCTTGGGAATGTTGTGTTTCTGTGCAAACTCCTTCGCCCGGTTCAGGTCCCTCGCAGCCACCGCTACCACCTGGTGTGTGATTCCAAGGTGGGGCCATTGTGGAGGGTAAGGTAGTTGGGGGGGAGGGCAAGCGATGGAGGGGGTTGCAATAAAGGGGCTTCTCCGAGATGTCTAGGGAAGATGTGGGGGGGGCGGTAGGGGATGGACGGCAGAAAGCCAGACTTATGCTGTGCCTGGGCGCCAGGCCAGCCTAGGCTACATAACAAGTTCAAGAACATCCCCGGGGGACATGGCAAAGACTGAATAAAAAGGAAAGGGGCGGAGGGGGGGTGTTAGTGAACCGAAGACCCAGTCTCTGACTGCACAGTAGCCTCTCAGCCCAGCAGCTAAGATGTCCCCCCCCCCACCAAACCTCAAGCTCCTCCAGTTTACAAGACTGGGGGGGGGGCGGGGAGAGGGGAACAAGCTAAAAATAAGTCTCCTGTGGCCTTGAAGACCGGAAGTAGGGTCCCCTTCCCTTCTCAGGGTCACCTCCTGTCTCAGACCTAGGTGCTGTCCTCCCTCAGACTCAGGACTCCCCCCATTTCTCATACTGTCACCTCTCTTCTATAGCCAAGGCTTCCCTCTTCCCTCACAACCCAGGGTTCTCCAAGGGAGGTGCACCTGATGCTCCGAGGGAGGCAGTGAGTTCAGCACGGTGGTAAAATCGTTGGCGATTAAGCCAGCTGACACAATTCCCCAGCGCAGCGGCAGTGCCATCTTCACAGGGCAGGACGACCTCCTCAGGCAGGGCAGGGCAGCCTAGGCCTGCTGGGCTGGAGGCGGAGCCAACCAGAGCCTTGTTCTTCTTGGCTTAACTCTTTCAGAGGGCCTGCAGGGCTTTGCTTTCTGAGTCTTTGACCCTTAGGGACACAACTGAAGGGAAATTGGAGAAATGTCTGCTTTTCTGTCGGTTTGTCTCTCTCAGTGTGTGTGGGCACACGTGTGTGTGTGTGTGTGTGTGTGTGTGTGTGTGTGTGTGTGTGTATCTGCGGCTGTCTCTGTCTCTGTCTTTCTATGCCTTACTCTGTTGCCCAGGCTGGCCTGGACTCCACAAAATAACCCCAGCTGCTGACCTCAAACTCAGGGCAATCCTCCTGCCTCAGCTCCTTGAGTACAGGGACTATAAGGTATACACCATCTTGCCTTTCTCTCAGGTGTCTTTTTACTTTTTATTTGGAGACAGGGTCTTGATATTGTTAGAAATTGGTCTAGGGTCTCAACAAAATGACCATAGGATCCAAAATATTCCTGGCAAGGCAGAAAGATTTACTTCTGCAAAAGGCCACAGGCACACACACCCAGCAGGGACTCACTGAGTTTGCTTTGTTATTAAGTGTGCATGCGTGTGTGTTTTGCCTGCATGTATACACATGCCCCATGCACGTGTCTAGTGCTCTCAGAGGTTAGAAGGGGGTGTTTCGGTGTCTAGAGAGATGGCTCGGCAGTTACGGGCATTGGCTGCTCTCCCAGAGGACCCAAGTTCAGCTCCACATGGCTGTTCACAACCATCTTTAACTCCAGTTCCGGGAGATCCAGTGCCTCTTCTGTCCTCTCTGGGCACCAGACATGCAGGTGGTGTAGAGACATGCATATAGGCCAACACTCAGACACAGAAAAAAAGAAAAACAAAACCCCCCAAACACAGAAGAGGGTGTTAGATCCCCTGGAGCTGGAATCACAGATGGCTGTGAGCCATTCGTGGGAGCTGGGAACCCAACCTGGGTCCTGTTCAGGGACAGTAAGTGCTCTGAATGGCCGGCCAGAGCCTACTCAAGCCACAGATTGCGGGTTTTTGTTTTTTTTTAAACTGGTGTCTTTAACAATGGGACTTCATTTATCTCATTTAACATTTGGAGAGAAAAGAAAGTGCATCTCATACCACCAGCCCCCCCTCCCCCCCCTCCCCCCCCACCCCCCCACCCCCCACCAGTCCTTCCTCCTTTATAACACGGTTTCTGTTAGGATTCGGCTTCAGTCCCCACCTGCCACGGGGCGTGGTCCTGCCCAGGGCCATATGAAAGAACAGATGCTCTGGAGCTCCTGGAGATCTCTCTCTGCCCCCCTCCCCCCTCTCTCCTCCCTCCCTCTCCTCCCCCTCTCCTCTCTCTCCTCCTCCTCTCTGAGGTACCCCTGCCCCCTTTCCTTCTCCCACCCATGCTCATTTAATAAACCTCATATAACATAACATCTGGTGCCTTGTATCCATCATTATCTTATTCTCATATATAAAAGTTTCACTCTTCTCTTCAAATTCACTTGGCACTGTCTGACTGTGCCTACGTGTTCACGAGCCACATGTTTGCTAAGCCGCAGAGATTTTGTCCGTTATCACGGCTTTCATTAATCATGAACTAATGGGTTACGCAACATCTCACTGTAATCCTGATTCCTGGGACAGAGGTAGCTCCCCACCCCCCTCCCCCATTTCCATGTGAGCCTTTGACAGAAAGGGCAGGCAACACGGGTCATTTCAGTTACATTTCCCGACGCTGGAGCCTCAGCTTCCCGAACAGCTAGGATGACAGGCCTCACAGGTGGCCTGCCTTCTTGCTTTTCTTTTTTTTTACATTTACTTTATATATACAAATGCTCTGTCTGCATGTATGTCTGCATGTCAGAAGAGGGCATGAGATCACATTACAGATGGTTGTAACCACCATATGGCTGCTGGGAATTGAACTCAGGACCTCTAGAAAAGGAGATGGTGCTTTTAATCACTGAGCCATTCTTCAGCCCTTGCTTTCTTTATTTTTTATTTTTTATTTTTTGAGGTGGGGTTTCTCTTGTAGTCCTGGCAGTCCTGGACTCCCTTTGTTTTTTTACTGTTTTGTTTTTGTTTTTGTTTTGCGACAGGGTTTCTTTGTGATAGCCTTGACTGTCCTGGACTTGCTTTGTAGACCAGGCTGGCCTCAAACTCAGTGATCCCCCTGCCTCTGTCTCCCAAGTTCAGGGATTAAAGGCGTGCGCCACCATGCCCTGCCATTTCTTTCCTTCTTTCTTTCTTTCTTTCTCTTTCCTTTTTATGTGCGTTGGTGTATTGCCTGCATGTACATCTGTGTAAGGGTGGCAGATCTTGGAGTTACAGACAACTGTGAGCTACCATGTGGGTGCTGGGAATGGAACCCTGCTTCTCTGACAGAGCAGTCAGTGCTCCCAACAGCTGAGCCACCTCTCCAGCTCCTGGTCCTGCTTCTTATGTCCCCTAGAGTTAAGGACAGAGTCCTCTTCCATGTCCCTCTGTTTGGTCCTGGCTCAAGGCTGGACCTCTCTGGGGGTTACTTTACTGTTCTGGAAAGCTTCTATTTACAGGAAATTCTTAAAGAGGATTAACTGGGCTCTGTGGACTATTATCTAATTATTCTCAACCGGTTGGCCAAGCCCACCTTCAGCAAGATAGTATCGCATTTCCCTTGCCTTGCAGACAGTTAAGACCTGGGACCTGGGGGCTAAGAGCATGCATTGCTTTTGATTGCCAGCATCCACCTTGGGCTGCTCACAGTCTCCTGTAACTCCAGCTCCTGGGGATCTGACGCCCTCTCTGAATTCTGTGGCCCCTGCACTCCTGTGGCGTGTGCACACGCGCACGCATGCACTTGCGCGCGCACACACATACTCAGAACTAAAAATAATTGTTTTGTTTTTGTTTTTGAAGACAGAGTTTCTCTTGTACAGCCTTGGCTTTCCTGGACTCACTTTGTAGACCAGGCTGGCCTTGAACTCATGGAAATCTGCCTGCCTCTGCCTCCCCAAGTGCTGGGATACAGGCATGCACCACTCTACCCAGCTTCAATAAAAATTTTTTAAGGCCTTATGCAGGACTTGGTGACAGACATCTTGAATCCCAGAACTCAAGATGCAGGGGCAGATGGAACTCTGTGAGTTGAAGGCCAGCCTGGCTTACACAGCTGCATAGAAAAAAAACCAACCAACCAACCAACCAACCAACACCAAAATAAAGCCCTTGGTGCGGGAAGAGCCCACAAAGCCTCATCCCTCTTTTGAGGATCTCTATTTTCACAGCTGTGTAACTATCATCTTGTATGGTGCTTGTTTTTTCTTTCTCCCTTAATCACGTACGCGGTGCCATCTCAGAGAACAGAATACGCTCACCTAGAAGCCATGGCTGTAACCAGTGGTAACAGGTCTGCTGTAATGGAACTACTGACACACACTCCCTGGTAGATGGAAGAGAGGAGAGACACAGGCCGGTCCCCACGATTCCAGCCGTTACTCCTTCCTACACAACCCCAGCTTTGAGTGATAAGAGATCTGGGGTGTATGGACAGTGGAGGCGTAACTGAGAGGTTCTACAATGAGGAGCCTGCAAAGTTGTCATCTGTGATGTGGTGTGATGTGGTGGGTCATGGTGGTGGCGCAGGTGTTTGGGGCCAATGCTTTTTTTTTTTTTTTTGGTTTTTCAAGACATAGTTTCTCTGTGTAGCCTTGGCTGTCCTGGACTTGCTTTGTAGACCAGGCTGGCCTCAAACTCACAACAACCCACCTGCCTCTGCCTCCCAAAATGCTGGCCTTAAAGGTGTGCACCACCACACAAATGCTCTTAATGTAGATGATGGCCCTTGTCCTTTTCCACACACCAATTCATCAGAGAATGTCTCCATCCAAGATGAGGACAAAGCCACCATCCCAGTGTCCTCAGGACCAGTGGGACACGAGTGCCGGGGAGCATAACCCCCACTGACACAGCAGGTAGACCAGAGATCCCCGCAGAACCCTGACGATACCGTGCTGTAGACATGTGCATGTGCAGGCCAAAGAGCCATGCAGGACGCGCTCAACGCGCTGCTCCTTTATCGACAGAGTCTGTCTGTGGTTTGGAGCCTGCTGAACTAAGATGTGGACAGGGGACCCCAGGGAGCCTCTGCCTCCTCCCTGCTGGGGTTGCAGGTGTCTTATACACGGGTGCCGAGGAGCCAGAGGTCCTGGTGCTTGCATAGCGCATTTCAGCGGCCCCACGTCTGTTGTCTCTGTCTTGTTCTGGGCAGCTCTCAGCGGGTATGAACTCAGGGCACTGCTTCACCCTGCCTTCCCAGTGCTGACAGAGGAAAGGGGCACACCATCACTCCTCGCTTTTTTTTTTTGGGCCAGGGTGGTGTGTGCTATGTGTGTGTTGTCTTTGGACACAGGCTTCATATAGCCCAGGGTGGCTCAGGGGTGGGACAGAGAACCTCACGAATGAGGCAAGGATTATACCAGCCGATCCACAGCCCCTTAATGATACATATTTTTAATTATTTAAGCCATTAAAATTTTGTTGAGGCTCAGGTTTGGGTTTTCTGTCCCTACAGCAAAAAACGATGCAATGTGAGGCCGGTCCAGCCAGAGCAGACAGAAAGGCACCCTGCCGAGCCTCTTGGAACCAAAGTATAAAGTGCCGCAGGACACGGAGGAGCTGAGCAGGTGGCAGGCAGAGGGCAGCACATC
The DNA here is from genome assembly GCA_907169655.1 of Acomys percivali. NCBI lineage: Eukaryota > Metazoa > Chordata > Mammalia > Rodentia > Muridae > Acomys > Acomys percivali. The sequence continues at coordinate 70,408,662 of OU015752.1, forward strand.
CACAGACACGCTAATGTTTATTAGTGCCAGGGGATGGAACCGGGGCACAGAGCGGGACACAGCAGCGTGGCATGAAGCCTGGAAGTGGGCACACCACATGAAGCTGAACCTCAGTTAGGGGTGTAGCCCTATCTGGGTACCTTCTGGGGCCAGGAGGTCAGGATAAGGCCAGGAGTCCAGGCGGAACTGTAACTGACAGTTACTTGAAGGACACCCCATGTCCTGAGCCTCCAGGCACTGACAGGAATCATTTGCCTCACAGAAGGTGGAGAGTCAGAGGCACCAAGCCAAGCTCCTGTGACCATGACACTAGGTATAGGAAGCAAAGTGGCTGAGCCTGGAACAGCTAAGAGCAGACCGGAAGGGCAAGGGGCTGTTACTTCAGTCCCTGCAGTGAGTCCTGACGGAATAAAGAAAAGCCAGGAGGCGGAAGGTTGGAAACAGGACCTGGAGGCTGTGAGCGCTGAGACTAGCTGGCTTGGGCAGAAGCGCATCTGAGGAACAGGGCAGCCCTGTCCTCCTCCCCAGGAGGCCGTGCGGGCTCTGGCCGCTGGAGAGGCCGCAAGGACACTTCATCCAGCTTCCATCGCTGTCTGTGGGAACTTGAGGGCTGGGGTCACTTGAGGGGTCATAAGTGCTGGGAATCCAGCTGGGCCAGCACAGGGGGCTGTTCTGGGACCTTTTTTTCAGAAACGGGTGCATCTTTCTGGTCACCTGCTGGAGCTGGGACGGGAACATCATCTGCACAGTAAGGAGGAGAATGATGTTAGACATGAAACTTCCTGAACATAGGAAAGAGATTCCCAGACCTCCTCCCTCAGACTACCAGAGCCACCAACCCTGTTGCCTCTGACAAGGGCTAGGCCCTAGTCCTTCTCGGTCAGACCCTACGGCCAGAGGACAGAGCCAGTACCTGCTTCTGCACGGAACTGCAGCTGCCCATCAGGCTGCGGGGGCGGGGCGTTCTGCTCCTGCAGCTTCCTCTGTTCCATTTGCAGAACAGCCTGCAGGAGGCGGATGCAGACAAGAGGTTATGGCCCAGAAAGACTGCCAGGTGACCACAGTCCTTTTTCTTCCCCATGGCCTTGGCTCCTCTGTCACTGAGCTAGGTTTCACTCTAGCAAGGATTGAGTCCTCCCTCTTATGGCTCTGAACCCTCATCCTTCCCTCCTGGGCCTGACATCCCTCACGTAAAATGGCTGCTGTAGCAGCCTCTGCCCTTACTAATGATGGCAGCGACAGGCCATCCCACCCAGAAGTCATCTATTTGGATAAAGAAAAAGGTGCTAGGAGTTCCAGATAACTGGCCCAGATTCCCCAGCCGGTCACCTGCTGCAGCTCTCTCTTCTGAGCCTCCAGGCGGTCCTGCGAACGCCCCAGCGCCTCTGTCTCCTGGCTCAGGCGCTGCGCCTTGGCATTCAGCTCAGCCTCCCGGGCAGCAAGCTCCTCCTCAAAATGCCTCAATTCCTCCTCTGTGTAAGCTGGGGACATCTCCACTGTCTGGGAGGGCACAGGCTAGGGTCAGGTGAACGATGGGCAAGGCCAGCCTCCCTGAGGTGGGAGCAGGGCGGGAGGCTGGCGTGCACACACCAGTGACCCGGATGGAAGTGCAGTGTTAGATACAAGACTAGGGCAGTGCAGACGTCTAGAGATGGGGGAACCAGGGGACCACAAAAGGGACAGAGACCCAGACAGATCAAGAACTGGCCAGAGGCGCTGAGGGGAAAGCTGGAACTGGGAGACACGGAGGTCTGTGCTCATGGTGAGGCCTTTGTGTGTGGCCTTGGGTAAAATGTTTCCCCAAAGCCTTTGCTCTGTTTGGGTCAGTCAGTAGAGGCCGAGAGATTGGGTGGTTTTTTGTTTTGTTTTTGGGGGTTTTTTTGGTTTCTTTGTTTGCTTGTTTTGGTTTTTCTAGACAGAGTTTCTCTTGTGGCTGTCCTGGACTCACTTTGTAGACCAGGGTGGCCTTCAACTCACAGAGATCTGCCTGCCTCTGCCTCCTGAGTGCTGGGATTACAGGCGTGTGCCACCACTACCCAGCTTGAGAAATTGTTTTGCGACCATGTGAACCTTGAAGAAATGTTGTTTCTTGAGAATTTGCACTTGGTGCTTCGTGAGAGCTCGCAGCTGCGCTGGCCTTGGTCGTAAGGCACTCCTGGCAAGCCTGGGTTCTTACTTTTGATTACAGCTAGCCATGGTCAAAGGGACTGAGATTCGTGGGTGTTGTCTGCTCTCACAGGCAGAAAGAGCGAGATAACTTTGGTAGTTGGAACCTTTCCAGCCACAATTAACCTTGTATATGTTTGAATAAAATAACTGGAGTGAGCTGGGGGTGGTGACACACACCTGTAATCCCAGCACTCAGGGAGGCAGAGGCAGGTGGATCTTGGTGAGTTCCAGGCCAGCCTGGTCTACAGACTGAGTTTCAGGACAGCCAAGGCTACACAGAGAAACCCTGTTTTGACTCCTCCCCAACCCCCGCCTGCCCACCACTGCCAGCTTCCCCCAGAAAAAATTTAAAAAATAAATAAATAAAAAGGAAAAGAAAAAAAGAAAAACTGGAGTAAGCTATCTGGGTGTCAGTGTTTTCCAGGAAAGCTGAAGCCCTCCACTCCTCAGGAAATGAAGGCTTGGCATCTTGGCGGTGCTGCCTATAACCAGCAGCAAGCAGTCACCTTCCATCCTTCTGCAGTGTCGCCATACTCCTTCCTCTGTGTGGATGCTAGGAATTCCTCCAGGGTCACAAGGCGGTCCTGGTTGGTGTCCACCTGGGGAGCCAGGTAAAGGTTAGGGACCATCTGAGCCTGGTGCCCACTGCCCACCCGCAGCATGGCTTCTCTCACATTCTTCATCACGTGCTCCCGCATACGAAGCCGTTCTTCCTCCATCTCTCTCATGTCATCCTCCTCGTTCTTTGGGTCGTATACCTTCTCCAGCTGCAGGGTTAAGGGAGAAGCACGAAGGGCTGAGAGCTCAGGACACCATCACTTCAACTCTCAGAGCACCTTGGGGCCTCCAAGAGCTTTGTCTCCAGGGCCTGCTGGGAGTTGTAGTTTTTCTACACTCTCACCGACAGGGAACCAGAGGATCCCTTGGGGTGTGTAAGGCTAAAGAATGTCTGGCCCAGGAAGCTTCCATTACACTCACCTCTTTGGTAAAGAGAGCTTCCAGTTCTTGCTCATCCAGGACACCATCGCTGTTGACGTCTGGGGAATCAGATAAGGTGTATTAGGGACGGAGGGTTGGATGAGGCTGGTCCCCAAGGGCTGAGCTAGTGAAGGAATTGTGGGTGGGTGTGAGGTCTCTTAGCAAAGGACAAACAGAATGGTGACCATGGCCAGTAGGCTTTAATATCCTGCAGGAGCTGTTGCTCTAAGAGCCCATTTTGGCTGGGTGTGGTAGCACCCGCCTTCAATCCCAGCATCCCTGAAGTGGAGCCAGGTGGATGGCTTGAGCTTGAGAACAGAGTTCTATCATCTATAGAGTGCGTCCATGACAGCCAGGGCTACACAGAGAAACCCGGTCTCAGCAACAACAAACCAGAACTGATTCTTTAGCAAACAGGCGCCTAAGAATGGAGTCCGGAGGCCTGTGACCTCTGCCCCTCAGAGACCCAGGTCCACGTCAGTTCCAGTGGCCAGGGAGGTGCATGCACATGGGCTACAGTCCTTGCCTACACCTGACCCTCTCCTGTGTTCTTCCTGTGAACCAGCCACCGCATTCCTCCCCTCTCACAAGGCTCCTGGCCCTGGCCCTTGCCTGATGGTCTGGAATGGTCCAGACAGATCCTGTCAACCCCACAAGAGGACTGTCTGCCCCTAACCCTCTGCGGGGCCGCAGCACCAGGCCCTCCCACCGCCTCTGCTCTAACCCTTTCCCCTGTCACGTGCCCCACAGCCTGTTCACCCATTCTCTTGGGTGCACCTGCTTTTTACTCTCCTAGAAAACCATTCCCCATAGGGCGGCAAGGCTCTGCCTATCATTTTGGAATTCCTTGTTTTTGTTTTCTCAATGACACTGAAGACTGAACCTAGGGCCTTGGGCAGGCTAGTCACACCTGCTACCACATGGCTGGGTTACCACTCTGCACCCCTTACTTTTCACATGTGTTTACATGTCCTCTCTCGAACTGTGTATTGCAACTCAGCAGCCAATGGTCATGTGGGGTGACAAAAGTGACAGTGACAACAAGTTCAGTGGCCCAGACTGCATTCACCTGGGGCCCCTGGGGCCAACCACAGAGACAGGAAGAGCGATGGCAGGCGCCACCACGAAATCTAGGGTTTGAGAAGGGGGTTGAACTGGCTGTCTGGTGGGTACACAAGTCTAGTTTTGTTGTTGTTTTTCTTTTCTTTCTCTCTTTTCTTTACAGGGTTTCTCTGTGTAGCCTTGACTGTCTTAGATTCGCTTTGTAGAACAGCCTGGCCTCAAACTCACAGCGATCCACTTGCCTGCCTCCCAAGAGCTGGGATTAAAGGTGTGCACCACCACACCCAGCCTTGTTGTTTTTCTTGAGACAGGGTTTCTCTGTGTAGCCCTGGCTGTCCTGGGACTCTGTAGACCAGGTTGGCCTTGAACTCACAGAGATACACTCGCCTGTACCTCCATATTATGTGTGTGTGTGCGCGCACCTTAGACATTGTCCTAGATCTCTAGTTCACTCACATTCTTATCACAGCATACCTTTGTCTTCCTTAATAAAAATTTAGATTACTTGGAAGACAGAGGCAGGCTTGGTCTACAAAGAGAATTCCAGGACAGCCAGGGCTACAAGAAAAACCCTGTCTTGTAAAACCAAATTTAGATTATGTCTGTGTGTCTGCACTGGGCTTCTGGAGCAGATGTGTGATAGTGCTCATGAGCTGCTGAATGTGCGTACGTGCATGTATGTGTGCACGTGTGTGTGTCCAGGCATGCACAGCACAGCCATGTGGGCAGAAGGAAACCTCACATGTGTGTCCTCATGTTCTTTCACAAACATTTTCTCACTGGGATTGAACAATTGGCCTTGACACTACCTCTCCTGGTTTATGTGGGTTTTGGGGGATCTGAACTCAGTTTTCTTGAATTTGCTTTATCAACTGATCCATTTCTGTAGTCCCTACGTTGTAAAAAAATTTATAAGCTGGGCATGGTGGTGCATGCCTTTAACCCCAGCACTGGGAGGCAGAGGCAGGTGGATCTCTCTGGTCTCAAAGTGAGTCCAGGACAGCCAGGGGTACACAGAGAAACACTGTCTTGAAAATAAAGGGGAAAAAAAGTCAATTTGTTTAAATTGTGTGCATGTGTGCCGGCGTGCGGGCGTGCCTGCAACATAGCTCAGGCATGGAGTCACAGGTCCACAGTGGGAACTGGTTCTCCTCTTCTTCCCTCATGTGTGTTCTACAAACCAAACTCAGGGTTGCCAGCCTGTGGCACAGCCAACAAACTCTATTCCCTCCATCCTAAAATCTTCAACTATGACAATCTGGTAACAGTTTTATCTTTAAAAACTGTGATATGGGGCTGGAGAGACAGCTCAGAGGTTAAGGGTACTGGCTGCTCTTCCAAAGGTCCAGAATTCAATTCCCAACAACCCACGGTGGCTCACAACGTCTATAATGAGATCTGGTGCCCTCTTCTGGCGCACAGGCATATATGCAAGCAGAACACTGTACATGATAAATAAATCTTTTTTTTGTTTTTTTTTTCAAGACAGGGTTTCTCTGTGTAGCCTTGGCTGTCCTTAGACTCACGTTGTAGACCAGGCTGGCTTCGAACTCACAGTGATCCACCTGCCTCTGCCTCCCGAGTGCTGGGATTAAAGTTGTGCACCACCACACCTGACTAATAAATAAATCTTTAAAAAAAAGTTAGCAGGGCAGTGGTGGTGCATGCCTGTAATCCCAGCACTCGGGAGGCAGAGGCAGTCGGATCTCTGTGAGTTCGAGGCCAGCCTGGTCTACAAAGCAAGTCCAGGACAGTCAAGGCTACACAGAGAAACCCTGTCTTGGAAAAAAAAAAAAGAGTAATATGTATGGGTACTTTGCATGCATGTGTATCCTGTGTGCTTATTGCTTTCAGGGGCCTAGAGGGTACTGGGTCAGCTGGAACTGGCATTAGATGGCTGTGAGAGCCATGTGAGTGCTCCGGTCCTCTGGAAGAGCAGCCATCACCCCAGGCCCCCTACCTCTCACAGCAGCTTCACATAGCCACTGAGACTTTTCTGTCTCCATGGCGCTTGGGAGTTGTAGTTCTTTATGTACTCTCAAGCCTAGTCAGCTCAGCTGGATGACATGGCCATTCCTTAGAATACAGAAGAAAAAAATATCGAGGAGAAAGACTCGGCCTGCCCTTCATGGAAGATTCCAGGAAAAGGAGTCTAGCAAAAGGGAGGGGCAGGGACTTTGGCCACTCAGGACATGAGGGAGGCCTGGAGGGGCTCAGGCTCACAAAGCCTCACTAGGAGGAGACATCTCCCATGCCATTCAGGCCTCAGACCATCAGAACCTCTCATGTCAGCCTAGGTCGGCAACACCCTCCTCACTTACCATGCAGTATGAAGAAGGTCTTAGGGTTGAACCTGTTGGGGTCCAATCCATCCAGCTCCTCCCACACCTCCTTCAGCTGGGCTTGGCTGCCCTGTGGAGAACACCAGGAGTGTATAAACAATGAGTCTGAAAGCATAGTCCTATGTGCCCATCCAATAAACTTTTGTCCCCTCAAGCCAAAACTACAATTCCCAGCAACCCATAGAGCAGTTTCATATAGGTAGATGAGTTTTTTGCCTCAGGGACTCTTGGGAGTTATAGTTCTGCTCCTATGTTCTTTTCTTTTTTCTTTCTTTCTTTCTTTTTTCTTTTTTTTTCTGCTCAAGAGTTAGACACGGATGAGCCGGGTGTGGTGGCACACTTCTTTAATCCCAGCACTCGGGAGGCAGGGCAGGTGGATTGCTGTGAGTTTAAGGCCGGCGTGGTCTCCAAAGCAAGTCCAGGACAGCCAAGGCTACACAGAGAGACCCTGTCTCGAAAAACAAAGAGTCAGACATGATAAAGCATGTGCCACGGTCCTTACAGGGACATTGACTTTGGGGTGTTCCTGGTGTCTGCGCTGTTGCTCCTGTAGCTTCCGCTCGGCTTCCTTCCGCTGCTCCTCGCCCAGAGACTCCAGGTACCGTCTTCTCTCGTGTTCCTTGAGCATCTCATAGCGTTTGAACTCTTCATGATGCGCAGCGTCATACTGCGCAAGGTCTCGGGTGGCCTGTGGAGAGGCAGGAGGTCACAGGGCTCCTGTCTTTCAGACACCTGGCATAACCTCAGTTTCTTGGTCTTCATGGTTGGTCCTGCCCATAGTGCTTTCCTGAAGCGGTGATGTTTGTGCAGTTGCAGCTTGATGTGACTTTTCTAAGTCCCCCACAAGCCCAGCATTTCAGGAGTAAGCGGGGATAGCATGTGAGGCGGGCTTAATATGGAAAGTAGCACAGCCTGGGTAGCCAGGAGCATATCAGCAAGGAGCCAATGAGCAATGCTAGCCTCAGGCGGCTGAGGCAGGAGGATGGCAATTCCTTTTTTTTTTTTAATTATTTGCTTTTACTTCAAGTGCATGTGTGTTTTGCCCACATGTATGTTTGTGTAAAAGTGTCAGATCCCCTGGAACTAGTTACAAACAGCTGTGGGCTGTCATGTGGCTGCTGGGAATTGAACCTGGATCCTCTGGAAGAGCAGCCAGTGCTCTTAACTGCTAAGCATCTCTCCAGTCCTGAGAATGGCAAATTCTAAGCCAGCCTGGGCTACACATCAAGACACCGGCTCAAAACAAATCTTACAAGACAATGAATTTATGCTTTCTCAAGCTACTAAGTGTTAAATTATCACTGCAGCCGCAAGGTACTAACACAGTCGCTAGAGCGACAGCTGCACTGCCTAGGTAGCTATGCACCAGAGGACAGCTGCCAATGCCGGCAAGTCTTTCTTGTCACATCAGCAGGATGTCTTAGGCACTTAGTGGATAAAGCCCACGAGTGCTGCTGAGCTCCTGCATTGCAGAGACCAGATCCATCGCAGAGCCCCAGCCACCCTTCTTTCCCTGGTGGAAAGTGGAGGCCCAGCACCGCCGCTCCTCCAGCAAGAGGCAGGAGGCAGGAGGTAGGAGGTAGGAGGCAGGAGGCAGGAGGCAGGAGGCAGAGGTAGGAGGCAGGAGGCAGGAGGCAGAGGTAGGAGGCAGGAGGCAGAGGCAGGAGGCAGGAGGCAGAGGTAGGAGGCAGGAGGTAGAGGCAGGAGGCAGGAGGCAGAGGCAGGAGGCAGGAGGTAGAGGCAGGAGGCAGGAGGCAGAGGCAGGAGGCAGGAGGCAGAGGCAGGAGGCAGGAGGCAGGGGGCAGAGGTAGGAGGCAGAGGTAGGAGGCAGGAGGCAGAGGTAGGAGGCAGGAGGCTGGAGGCAGGAGGCAGGAGGCAGGAGGCAGAGGTAGGAGGCAGGAGGCAGAGGCAGGAGGCAGGAGGCAGGATGCATCTCGGACTCAGTTCCCTCCAGCCCTGCCAAGCACCTCAGCCAGCCCTCGCCCGCACCTACCGTCTGGATTAGCAGCTCCAGGTCTCGTGCCTCAAATGTGTGCTGGTTCTGAGGGTCCAGATGCTCAAACTGCTTCAGGAGGCTCAGGTGGTCCATTTGCAAGTCTGGGTAAGGCAAAGTCAAAGGAAGCAACGCCCATCACAGCTGTTCTTTCACAACCCCTGACTCAGGCGGGGCTGGAGTGCAAAGAGGAAAGTCACAGACGGGCTGGGAGGCAAAGAGGATGGCACATGTGAGGAGGCCAGCCTCCACTGAGTCTGATGCTTAAAATAACGGTAACCATGATGACAGAGATGCCAGGCCCTGCTCTTAATAGACACTAAATACAAGTCCCTGCCTTACAACTGCAGCCCAGTAACATGGGCCCAATGGCTGGTCCTGCTTAGCTTGTGGCTGTAGTGGTGGGTGTGTGTCTGTCTGGTTCAAGTGTGTCTCTTGCTTCCAGGGTTTGGCAACAAGTGCCTTACAGTCTGAGCCATCTTGCTAAGTTCCCAGCCACTCATTTAAAGCCTACCTTTGGATGGTTTTCCTATGTTCACATTCAAACACCATCACCATGGCTTTTAGGACACTGCTGTCATCCCCCAGAGCCATTCCCAGTCCCTTAGCTAGCACCCTCTTTCCCTCCACAGCTGGCAGCAGCCACCCATCCATGCCCCTTTCTGTGGACTCGCCCACTGGGGCGTTCGTTCCGTGCGCTTTGCGGCCCTGTGCCTGGCTTCTGACAGCACCCTACTTCTGAGGCTTATTTCCATTGTCCTGCATGCTAGTTCTTCAGATCTTTCAAGTGCTGACTAATGTTCCATGGTGCACATGGATCACATTTCATTTATCCACCCACCGCTGGTAGACATTTGAACCATTGCCTCCTTCAGCCATTGTGCAGTTTCATTACAGCTCTGTGTGATACTGTGGTATCTGCTGAGACAGGTCTCTCCAGTGCCAGGCATAAGAAAATGTTTCATGTAGGTGGGCACTGTGGTACAGGCCAGCCATAGCAGGTGCACCGTGCATTCTGGGCTTGTCTTGGGGTGCAGAGTGAGCTATAAAAGAGGGTACCTGCCTAGAGTCTCCTGAGAGGCTGGTGCTGTGACTCAGCAGCACACTGTTGCTTATTTTATGTGTGTGTTTGTGTACGTGTGTGTGTGTGCATGGTGTAGAGGTACATAGCATTCATGTGAAGGTCAGAGGTCAACTTTATGGAGCAGGTTCTCTCCTCCGCAGCGTATTTGGCCCAGGGATCAAACTCGGGTCATCAGGCTTGGGGACAAGCGCCTTTGCCCATTTTGCAGGCTCTAAGCATAGGTCAATTAAGATATTACAGGACCAGCACTTGGGAGGCAGAGGCAGGCAGATCTCTGTGAGTTGGAGGCCAGCCTGGTCTACAAAGCAAGTCCAGGACAGCCAGGGCTACACAGAGAAACCCTGCCTTAAGACCAGAAAGTAAAAAAGAAAAGAAAAAGAAAAAGCAGTCACACATGGTGGCCTATACTAGCACTCAAGAGGTACATGAGGGATCAGGTCAGGCTCTCAGGGTCATCTTAGCTAGCCTGGCTACATGAGACCCTGCCTCAGAAAGGCAACACACACAGACAGACATAGACACAGACACAGACACACAGACAGACACACACACACACACACAACATAACGGGGGCAGAGAGAATAAATAATGTCAGTGTGAAAGGAAGAAAACCCTGAGCAACCTGCCATCTGCTTTCCCAAGAGCTCACAGCGCCGCCCACGCAGCACAGCACCACCCGCGCTCAGTCCATCCACCCACGCAGCACAGCGCCGCCCACACTCTGCCGGTCTACCCGTGTACGCACGCTCACTGGGCTCCTGCTTTGCGTCCATCTTGGCCTTGAGCAGCATCCGCAGCCTTGATACCTCCTGCCGCTTGAGCTCATCCAGCTTGGTGCGGACATGGTGACTCACAAAGTCCAGCTCTCGACTCAGCTTTCCACTCTTCACGCACAGAGAAAGGGGTAACTCAGTTAGGCTGGCGCCATGAGCGCGGTGGCGGGCAGCTCCACGCCACACCTCAGACCGCCGACCACAGCGCTCTAGAAGCCCCTTAGCTCCTTAGCACTCATGTCTTTGCTGCTTGCAGCCTGCCCTGGCCCCTGCAGCCTGCCCTGACCTGGAAGCCTACAGGACCAGGAAACAGCCTGAGCTTTGCAGAACCGCCCTGCTCACCCCAAACCCAGCAGTGCTGACTGGGGTGCCAACACTCAACAAACTCTTTCCAATCAATTCTATCTCTCAATACTCAACAGAGATGACACATACCCCTTAAGAAGCGTCTCCAGACAGCACCTTCACCCACCCACACAGATGCTGAGTCTGCTTCTTCCTCTGGGCTATGCCTGATAACATCCTGACTCTGTGTTCCTCCATCAGAGCTGGCCCTGGCCTCTCCTGCTCACAGCACTCCCAGGCTCTTCAGTGTCTCTGCTAGGTACAAGCCTCTGGGAGGCTGCCTGCCCATCAGTCCCAAGGGGCTGCCAGCAAATGCCTGAAGGCACTGAGATCTTCTTCTGCATCCCAAACCTGTCACTGGATGCCCACCCCCTGCACACCCTCCCAGACCTGTCACCGGGATGCCCACCCCCTGCACATGCCCCCATCATGGACACCCCTGGTGGTGGTGAAGACTGTCAACTTGACGGCATCTAGAATTACCCAGGGGACAAATGTCTGAGCATGACTAAGGGGTTTCTCGACCTGGTTAATTATGGTAGGAAGAGGTTCTCCCATGAGCGGGGCTCCAGAACTGAATAAAAGGGAGAAAGGCAGGTGGGCAAGGCATTAACCCACATCTGTGGCTGTGGACAAACAGCCAGCTGCCTCAGCCCTCCCTGTAAAATCTGTCTAAGATAGACTGTGCCCTTGAACTGAGAACAAGGTTTCTGTCACAGGAAAAAAGAACTGAGACAGAAGCCAATTAGGTAAAGCAGGTAAGAAGTCAAGGATGGCTGGGCGTGGTGGCGCACACCTTTAATCCCAGCACTTGAGAGGCAGAGGCAGGTGGATCGCTGTGAGTTTGAAGAGTTCAAAGCCAGCCTGGTCTACAAAACAAGGACAGGACAGCCAGGGCTACACAGAGAGACCCTGTCTGGAAAACAAAACAAGAAGTTAAGGAGGGACCAGGACTACATTTTAACAGATGGGAAACTGAGGCACAGCGAATTGAGGTTCCATAGCTGATGAGTGTCCATGGTTAAGCATACCTTTGGGGGTACCCGCACTCCTTCCCAGCTGGGACCCCAAGAAGCCCATGCCACGCACCTTAATGTCCTCAGCGTTGGCAGCTTGCAGCTTCTCCCGGAAGTGCCCGTCTGTCTCCAGCACATTGATGACCTCCTGGAGGTACCGGTGGTAGTACAGGCCGGTGTCCTGAGGGACAGGGGAGGACATGGTAACAGCTGACATACTCTCCACCCACAGCGGGAGGCCAGCATTACTGGCTGAGTAGTCCAGAGGCAGTCAAGGCAACTTCCAACCCCGACCTTCTGCCTGTTGTCACTTCCTGGAAGGTTCTATGGTGCACAAGTACTGAGACTCATGAGAGCCCAAGAGACCGGTGAGGGGCAGAAGGCTTTCTGCATCCGCATGAAGAGCTGACTTGGAGTCCCAGAATCCACTTAGAAAAAGAGTCAGGTGAGCCGGGCACGGTGGCGCACGCCTTTAATCCCAGCACTCTGGGAAGCAGAGGCAGGTGGATCGCTGTGAGTTCGAGGCCAGCCTGGTCTACAGAGTGAGTCCAGGACAGCCAGGGCTACACAGAGAGACCCTGTCTGGGGGGGTGGGGTGGGGTGGTCAAGCATAAACTGGAGAGATGACTTAGGAGAAGAGAACTGTCGCTGCTCTCGCACAGGACCCAAGTACTGTTTTTAAATTATCTGTATTATCTGTAGGCCTGGCTAGCAATCAAGACATAAATACTTGGTATATTTTAAAATAGCCTTAGTTAACCTGGGGCAGGGCAGATAACAATCCTCTAAACTACTTCCCATAGTGGGGCAGCCATGGGATCCCTGCCTCAGTCCCATGCCATCTGCTTCCAATAACTTCTATCAGCTACCTCCCATCCATAATCCCAAATACTTGCTCCTGTTCTTTATCTGGGCTGGACTCTCCATCCACACTGGCCATGTGCTCCTCCTCCAGCTAACCCACGGTGGCCTTCCTCTCCTCTCCTCAGGTCTTCTCCTTTCTCCTCCTGGCGGGCTCTCTTCTTCCCAGAATCCCCCTCTCTCTCTCCTAGCCCCAGCTATCTCCTGCCCTGCCCAGGTGGGATGGCTTTTTATTAAGCAAAAGGTGGGTCACAGACAGCAAGCAGTAATTAGCTTCAAAATACATCAGACCATCCCCCAACATTTTCCCTTTTCTGTCTAAATAAAAAAGACCATTTTTATATACAGTAAGTACAATTATGAAAAATTATAAAAACCAATAGGTAAGACTTACACACATAATTTTTAATCAAAATGTATCTGGCAACCTTGTAGAAAATATTATCTATTTTATCTTGGTAAATCTAAAGTTTTGAACCTAAATCAACATCTATTAAAGCTCAAATCTATCAACCTAAAAGTATCTATCTACACTTAAAAGTATCTTTTTAACTCTTTAACAACTAAACTTAAATTTAAAATTAACTAATCTGGTCTTCAACCCCATCAGAGACTTGAGAAGGAATAAATTTAATTACCCGAGTAAACAGGAAGTGCAGGTTAGCAGCTTCCAAAATGAAAAAAATGACAGAGACAGTTTACTGCCTGAACAAACACCCAATACTCTATATCCTTGGAGCATCATCTTCAGCCTTCTGGCCCAGTATATCTGACAGACGTATTTGTGAGGCAGGACCTATTGAGGACCTGCTTACCCTGTTTTGGCAGAGCTTGGCCATTGACTCCGCCTGTATCCAAGCTTGCCCATTTTTAGGCAGAACTATGTCTGTGAGAGATACAAGGACATTTTTGTCCCGTGGCTGTTTTGTCACACTCAAAGCCATCTCCACAAGGAGGGTCTTCAATGCTCATCATCTTCTTTGTGCTAGGCTGGGTACTGCCAGGAGTTAACCTGTCTTATTGTCAAAGAACCCTTAAAATAGTAAAAATATTTTTAAATGCCATATTCTGTAGGTCTCTGAGGTTTTTGAAGACCTTATCTAACTATTTTACCGTATCTATCTATAGAATTCTATCTGTTAAACCTGGCATGTATATTTTTATACTTGACATGACTATGAATAGATCAACAATTGACTTGTAGTACTTAATTATCCTAAACAGCTTACAATAGCAACCATGTATGAATTGAGTTGTATATGTATATTAAAGTAGAAATATAATGTGTGAAAATATTAAATTTGAATTCTCTTTCAATGAATCAAAATTGAACCTACTTTGCATCAATATATAAAATTCTATATCAATGAATCAAAATTAATCCTATTTGTGAGTAACAATTAAGGCCTTAAGTTGAAAAGTAGATTCAATAATCTACTTCTTGTCCTATCATCCCTACGTATCTCTACACTCCCCTTTCTTTATTTACAACCCATATCTCCATACCTTTTAATGACAATATACACTATAGCCCAAGAAAGCAACCAAAAACCTAACTAACCCCACTTAAAGGGTTCACAACTGGCTCACAACTGTCTGTAACTCTGGCCTGTTGGGGATCTAAATGCCCTCTTCTGACCTTTACAGGCACCTACACAAATGTGACACAAACACAGACACATAAATAATATTTTTAATAAAAGTTTTAGAAAATAATAAAAATAAATCTTATACGGAAAGTCACGTGACAGTGCACGTTTGCAATGCCAGCTGCAGAGTAGGGACAGGTGTATCTCTTGGGGTGCGCTGGACTCACCACGTGACCTTCTATCCCAGTAAAACACCCTGTCCCAAACCAAGGTAGATGGTTCCTGAGGACAGATACCAGGGGTCAACCTCTGGCCTTCACTGGCATGTGCACATGCACCTGTCCACACATAAACTTGTATAAAACCTGAACATACACACACAAAAAAAACGAAAAGAAAAGCCAGGCGTGGTGGCGCACACCTTTAATCCCAGCACTCTGGGAGGCAGAGGCAGGCGGATCTCAGTGAGTTTGAGGCAGCCTGGTCTACAGAGTAAGTTCCAGGACAGCCAAGGCTGTGCAGAGAAACCCTGTCTCAGAAACAAAACAATAACAACAACAACAACAAAAAAGAGAACCACAGGGAGAGGCCACGTGTGGTAGTATATGCTTGTGGTCTTAGCACTTGGGGGCTGATGCAGGAGGACTACCTCAAGTTCAAGCCCAGGGTGGGATACAGGGTGAGATCTTGCCTTTAAAATAGCCACAAAACCCCAAAAGGAAACACTGAGGCTCCTCAGGACTGGAGATGAACTGTGCCTCTCTGTGGCTGCAAACATCCCACAGAGCATCAGATGCTCACAGACCTTCACTGTTGGGTGCTGACAGTTCTGAGTTCTCACTCAAAACCACGTAACTGAGCCGGGCGGTGGTGGCGCACGCCTTTAATCCCAGCACTCGGGAGGCATAGGCAGGCGGATCGCTGTGAGTTCGAAGCTAGCCTGGTCTACAAAGGGAGTCCAGGACAGCCAAGGCTACACAGAGAAACCCTGTCTCAAAAAAACCAAAAAAAACAAAAAACAAAAAAAAAACCACGGAACTGGTGGGGCTGGAGACGTGGCTCAACAAGTAAGGAAACACACTGCTCTGGCAAAGGACCCACACTGCGCCCCTCACAGCTGCCTGAAACGCCAGCTCTGGGGATGTGACACCCTGATGGGCTTCCTTAAATACCTGCACTCACATGCACATACCCACACCCAGACACACACATGCAAAAATTTTAAAAGTAGCTGGGGAACTGGAGAGATGGCTCAGCGGTTAAGAGCACTGGCTGTTCTTCCAGAGGTCCTGAGTTCAATTCCCAACAACCACATGGTGGCTCATGACCATCTGTAATGAGATCTGGTGCCCTCTTCTGGTCTGCAGTTGTTACACACAGGCAGAGCACTGGATAAGTAATAATAAATAAATATTAAAAAAAAAAAATAGCTGGGTGTAGTGGCACGGGCTTTTAATTTGAGCACTCAGGAGGCAGAAGTAGGAAGCTCTCTGTGAGTTCAAGGCCAGGCTGGTCCACAGAGTGGGTTCCAAGACAGCCAGGGCTACACAGAGAGATCCTGTCATAAACACACACACAGAGTTATTGTTTTATTTCAAGAAATTAAATAGGGCTGAAGACAGTTCTTTGGTTCAGAGCATGTACTGCTGTTCCAGAGGACCTGAGTTCAGTTCCCAGCGCCCTTGTCAGGTGGCTCACAACCACCTGTAACCCACTTCCAGGGGACCTGCTGGCCTCTCCGGCCGCTTTCTCTGGTGTTACTTTCTCTTCCTTTTCTCCATCTTCCATCTCCTAGCAGTTGCTAAGACTTAGAGCTTGCCGGGATTCCTCCTTAGTTTGTTGTTGTTTTTTTTTTAATTTATTTGTTTTTATTTTATGCTCATTGGTGTTTTGTCTGCATGTATGTCTGTGTGAGGGTGTCAGATCTTGCAGTTACAGACAGTTGTGAGCTGCCATGTGGGTGCTGGGAATGGAACTCAGGTCTTTTGGAAGGGCAGTCAGTGCTGTTAACCGCTGAGCCCTCTCTCCAGCCCTACTCTGTTCTTTTAAAGATTTACTTTCTGTATACAGTGTTGGGCCCACATGTATATGTGTGCCTGGTGCCCACAGAGGTCAGAAGGCATCCGATTCCTGGAACTGGATTACAGGTGGTTGTGAGCCACAGTGTTTATGCTGGGAACCAAACTAAGTCCTTTTCAAAAGCAGCGAGTATTTTTTTTTTTTCTTTTTTGGTTTTTTGAGACAAGGTATCTCTGTGTAGCCCTGGCTGTCTTGGACTTGCTTTGTAGACCAGGCTGGCCCCAAACTCACACTGATCCACCTGCCTCTGCCTCCTGAGTGCTGGGATTACAGGTGTGTGTCGGCACTGCCTGGCAAAGGAGTTACAGAGAGCTGTGAGTGCTGGGAATCAAACCCAGGCTCTCTGGAGGAGTAGCCAGTGCTCTTACCCACTAAGCCATCTCTCCCACCCAATTTAAGTTGTAATACCATCCCCCAACTAGATTTGTTTTGTAAAAGGCAAAAAACAGTCATCTGTGTACTGTGTCCAGTCTGATGTAACTGCCTTTCCGGCTGTACAACAACCAAAGTTGGGAACCACGGCCAACGAGCATATAGGGATGTCCTGGTAAACTTCAACTGTCAAACCCACACAGCCTAGGATAGCCTCAACTGAGCAGCCTTCCATCAGACTGACCAGTTAACTGATTGTTAACTGACTTAGAAGGGCCCAGCAGGTGTCCTGGACTGCAGAAGAAAGCTGGCTGAGGGCCAGGTGTGGTGGCGCACGCCTTTAATCCCAGCACTCCCGAGGCAGAGGCAGGGGGATTGCTGTGAGTTCCAGGCCAGCCTGGTCTACAAAGCAAGTCCAGGCCAGCCAAGGCTACACAGAGAGACCCTGTCTCGAAAAGAAAAAGAAAAAAAAAAAAGAAAGAAAGAAAGCTGGCCAAGCAGGATCCAGCCAGCCAGCGTCCTCCTCCTTGGTTCCCATGGACCTCTTGGATGTGAAGTGAGCTCCGAGGTGGGAGGTCACACTGTGCAGGAGAGCAAGCAGGCCTGCCTTCAGGTTCCTGCACTGACTGCTCCCAGTGATGGAGGAGGATCTAGAACTGTAAGCTGAGATGTTGCTGCTTTTGGTCAGAGTATTTGTTCCAGCATTAGAAATGAAGCCAAGAGCCAGGTATGGTGGCGCACGCCTTTAATCCCAGCTCTCAGGAGGCAGAGGCAGGTGGATCGCTGTGAGTTCGAGGCCAGCCTGGTCTACAAAGGGAGTCCAGGACAGCCAGGACTATAAGAGAAACCCTATCTCGAAAAACAAAACAAAACAAAAACAAAAACAAGATAAAACAAACAGAAAGAAAGTGAAAAAAAAGAAAGAAAAAGAAAAAACAGAGAAAGAAATAAAGCCAGAACAGGGGCTAAGCGGACAGCCAAGGTTAGCTGGGTTGCAGCGGATGACAGGACACCCTGCAAAGGGTCCTTCAGATCCAGCTTGTGGCCCGTCTTCCTGAACAGGGAGACTATGAAGAGGCAGGAGTTGGATTCTAACTAGTATACAGTCCACCAAGGGGAAGGTCAGCAGAGGGACATGGCCGCGGCACTGTGGAGGAAAGCCCCAGGCCAGAGAGACCCTGACCCATCCCAGCAGACAGCAAGGGAAAGCTCAAGCAGCCTCACGTGACCTTCTCCGTCAGAAGGAAAATGGCTAACCTTTGACAAACCACACGGTCTGAAAGACCCAGCAGGAAATTACAGCCAAAGCAAAATGTCAGCTGACAACAGAAAACAAAGTGAACCAGACTAGACTAGCCTTGAGGACGGGACCAGGAACGAGCCAGGTCTCGCAGGCCCCACTGTGAAACATGCGCTATTGACCCGCCACGCAGAGCCATCATCCTGTAGTTAGCATGCTTTCCCTAACCGTAGGCGAGATGCCTTTAGGTAATTCCGCCTACCTCGCCTTTGCTTTCCGAGACCTACAAAATCAGACTGAGAATAGGCCAGACGCAGCCATGCCTTTTTCCCCCTTTCAGACAAGGTCTCGCTATGTAGCCCTGGTTGGTCTGGGACTCACTACGTAGACCAGACTGACCTCGAAGTCACAGAGATCCTCCTGCCTCAGATTCCCAGAGTGTGTCAGTGCCTGTGTGGAGATCAGAGGACACCTTGCAGGGGTCGGTTTCCTCCTTTCTTCACGCGGGTCCCACGGACTGAACGCAGCCTGGCTTGGCAAGCCAGGGCCTTTAACTGACTGCGCCACCTCACCCGCCCCACCATGATTATGGCAAGCAGCTCTGCAGTGAAATCTGTGGATCTTCATGGTAGAAATGACTTGTGCCTACTACAGTCTAGGGCGATCCTATTGCTCTCTGGATATTTTATATGGAGCTGCTATCTTAATCTTTATTTTTTTGTTTGGTTGGTTTTGGTTTTTCAAGACAGGGTTTCTCTATGTAATCCTGGCAGTCCTGCACTCACTTTGTAGACCAGGCTGGCTTCGAACTCACAACGATCCATCAGCCTCTGCCTCCCTAAGAGGGTTTGAACTGGCTGGGATTGAAGGAGTACGCCAACACTTCCACCTTCTTTTTTGTATTTAGAGACAGGGTTTGTGTAGCCTTGGCTGTCCTCGACTCACTCTGTAGACCAGGCTAGCTTTGAACTCAGAGATCCACCTGCCTCTGCCTCCCCAGTGCTGGGAATAGGGCATGTGTTATCACCACCTGGCTCCATCTTTTTTTTTGGTTTTTCGAGACAGGGTTTCTCTGTGTAGCCTTGGCTGTCCTGGACCTGCTTTGTAGACCAGGCTGGCCTCGAACTCACAGCGATCCACCTGCCCTTGCCTCCTGAGTGCTGGAATTATAGGCGTGCGCCACCACACCTGGCCCATCTTTCTTTCTTTTTTTTTTTTTTTTAGATCTAGTTATGTATTTTATTTATTTATTATATATTAATTTATGTATTTTATGTACATGAGTGCTCTGTCTTTGTGAATACCGAAGAGGGCATCAGATCTCGTTATAGATGGTTGTGAGCCACCATGTGGTTGCTGGGAACTGAACTCAGGACCTCTGGAAGAGCAGGTAGTGTTCCTAACTTCTGAGCCATCTCTCCAGTCCCCCATGGGCATCTTCTTGAGGTAATGCACTTCCAGGTTGGAAGCTATTCCTCGGGGACCGCTTCTGGCAGGTTTTCGCTGCTGACCCTGCCACTTTTCAGTATTTTCATTCAAAAGCATAATGCTTCCTTCCCTGGGTATCAGTCAAAATCCTAAGCATGCTTGTCCCAACTCTCACAGCACTCTCAGTTCTCAGAACCACTCCTGGGTAAGCTGCTGTTTAATGACCTACACTGCTCGACCTGTCTGCTTTCTTCCACTCTATCTATCTCAAAACACCCAACTTTCTCTTCTGTCCGCTCCACCCCCCACCCCACCCCCGCCCCAGTAGCCTGCAAAGACTCACAACTTGTCTGCCCTTTTTGTAATTTTCTCTGAAACTCTAATAAAATATTATTCAGGCTTCATGATTTCACAGACTAAAGTACAAACTCCTCACACAAGGCCCTACCAACACAGGCGCGTGACCACTTGCATTGCTAGCAAGAACTCTAGGAAGCCTCAGGCCAGTGGGGTGGTAGTGGCACACGCCATTGATCCCAGCACTTGAGAGGCAGAGGCAGGCGGATTGCTGGGAGTTCGAGGCTAGCCTGGTCTACAGGGTGAGTCCAGGACAGCTAAGGCTACACAGAGAAACCCTGTCTCCAAAAAAAAAAAAAAAAAGAAAGAAAGAAAGAAAAAAGAAAAAGAAAAATCAGGCCATAAATATCAGGTACCTGGAATTTGAACTTTCCCACTCTTATAGAAGTCACGGGGTTCAATAGAAATTAGTTGGAATGAGTAAATCAGCAGTTCTGAGCCCTTTTCCCATTTAAACTACATCTTCCGCAAGCTCTATGAAGCAGGAATGCCCCGCTAGGTAGTAGCATCCAGCTGGCTATGGTGCTACTGGGAAATGTAGTTTTTCTTTTGGTTTTCTACATTGCTTTTTAAGGAGGGTCTTAAGGATCAGAGAGGTTCTGACGAGGGAGGGATGCGAGTTTTCATTTGAGACCTGTCATGATTTCCACATCTCAAAGGCTGGTGCCCCAGGTCTGCCTCTTTGGTTCACCAACTCATTACTGCAAAGGAAGGCAGGTAAACCACAAGCCTCCGCGTGTTAAACAGGGGATCCCTGGAGTTTTCACCAGGGCCCTGGGGACGGCCAACACACAGGCCGGGGCACAGAGCAGGGATACTCACCGGGCTCTCAGTGGCCTGGCTGTCCTCTTGATGAGGTGCCGCACGATCCACGGGCAATGCCAGCACAGCAGACAGCATCAGTAGTGGTGGGAGGAAAAGGAAAAGGGTCCTGCCGGGCACAGAAGTAGGCATCGTGGCTGGTCTGTGAGGAGAGATGGAAAATGAGTTTTTCTGCCTCTCCCTCCCAAGGCTGGAATTGCAGGCGTGTACTACTGTCCCTGGCTAAGGATGTCCCAACCCCGTATCCGGTTGGGTAAACGGGTGTGCACGCCACCCTCAGTGCCACCCCATTTGCAAAAATGAAGACTCTAAGCGTTTCGTGTCCTGGAACCCTGGATGCCAGGCCTCCAGCCTCCCTTTCCTGAAGCGCAATCGCCAGACCCTCATCCTGGTCTCCTCTAAGTAGGGACTCCTCCCCGGGACCGAGATTCCAGGCCCCTCCCCTCCCCTAATCTCGGGGCCGCCGAGACCGGACACCCTGCGAGTACCCCGGGTGCCAGGCCTCTGCCCTCTCTTCCCAAAGCCCCTCACCTCCCCGAGCGCCCAGGGCGTTTTCCCAGCCCAGGACCTCCGCCGGGTTTCTAGAGATTTCCCTCCTAAGTCACGCCCACTTCTCCACCCGCAGAAGGCCCGCCCCCAGAATACTGATTGGCCCACGCTGGCTCCGAGCTTCCGTTCGAGTTAGCGACTTGTCCCTTTCCGATGAGGTTTCTTTATTTTAGAAAATCTCCCCCCTGCTTTCTTGGAAACTAACGCTCTTCAAAGCAACATTCCCTACGTCGTTTTCAAATAAAACTCAAAGCCCTACATGCCCATGGATGGGGCGTGGGGGGAGAAAGGGGGCAACTTTTGCGGACATCTTGCCGCTTTGTCTCCTGGGAGTTGTAGTTTTCTCATTTATTTTCCCCGCATAAATTCCTGCAAGTTAGCGCGTTAGTGATAGGCGACTGCATAGTATACTATGGTATTTTAGACAGGGTCTCAACTATGTAGCCCTAGATAGAACTCTGTGTAGACCAGGCTGGCCTCAAGGTCACAGATATCCTTCTGTCTCTGACTCCCAAGTATTGAGTTTAATAGCAGATACCGTGACTCCCAGCCCCTCTTTTTATTTATTTATTTTTATTTTTTTGAGAAATGCACTTGTGTATCCCAAGCTGACATCAAAGAGGACCAATGTAGGGGAGGAATGCTTTGAACTCCCAGCATTTTTGTCTCCATTTCCCAAGTGCTAAAATTACCATAAACCACTGAGCCTTGACCTTATATATTTCATAAATAATCTATATGTAGGACTGTGTTGCTAGGTAGACACTCTCCGGTCCCTTTAAGGAACGTTGACTTGCGGTTCCAATTTAGAACTCCCAGAACAAGGGATCTGTCTGCCTCAGTGGTCTGGGGGCATTACTCTGTTGGACATGGACCGTGAGGGGCCAAGAGGGCCAAAACGAAGGCAAGTGCCTATGGGAATCCCCTTTCTGAGAAAGAATCCAGATATGTCTAGAGAGTTCCAGCTTTGCGGCAAGGCCGTGAGCTCTCCAAGCTGGCGTTAGGGACAGGTGGGCACCTGTGGGATTCCAGACAGGTGAATTGGGAGGGTTTGGGATTTGTGACCCTGAGCCTCGAGTCCCAGGACTTAGAAGCAAGACAAGCCTTAGGTTTTTGGGAGAGAGAACTGGGCTTCTGTGCTCCTAGGAGTGCTTAAAGCTCGATACAGGCTACTAAGATTCAGGCAAGAATTGGGATTTGGGCCGGGCGTGGTGGCGCACGCCTTTAATCCCAGCACTCAGGAGGCAGAGGCGGACGGATCGCTGTGAGTTCGAGGCCAGCCTGGTCTACAAAGTGAGTCCAGGACAGCCAAGGCTACACAGAGAAACCCTGTCTTGAGGGGGGGGGGAGAAAAAAAAAGAAAGAATTGGGATTTGGGTTGCCAGGGTTCCAACAAAAAGGAAGGCCGAAGTCAGGTATCAGCGGTCTCCATTGAGATGTGGGACCTAAGTCTTGATTACGCCTTCCTAACCCTCTAGAACGTCTCAGGAAAATGAACCATGGAAGAAAGAGTGAGTGGGGAACACCCAACGGGGCGTGGGAGGGTGAACTTGACTGCGCTCAGCTTTCCGCTCAAACTCTGCCTTCAGGCTCACCACCGTCAATTTGTAAGGAACGGGCGTGGGGTGGTGACGGGACCTGGACTCTCGCGTGATTTTGAAAGGGGTACAGGTGAAGATGCTTAGGTCTGTGAAAGGATCTGGACCTCTGAGTCTCCGGAGACAGCAAGATCTTGGGGTCACCACGGCTTGGGTGGCTCCTGGGAGATCCTGGGAGAAAGAGCATCATAACTGACCTAGAAAGCTCAGGTCCCGCCGCGCCTACTGTGACGTCACAGGCGCTAAGACACCCCCCCTCCCCAAAGTGGCCAAGGGGAGGGGCTCTTGAACAGACAAGCTGCTTGGCTGGCTGTGGCAACCAGCCTGTGTTTCTCTCAGGACCTTGGAGGATGAATTCTCTGGTGTGAGGCTGCAGAAGCTAGAACAACAGGTATGGCCAGAAATCCTACTCTCATCTTCCCAATCTTTCTAGAAGGCTGCTCAGAGTCCCCAGTCCCACGTTTTCTCTGAACTTCATATTAGGTTCTCATATTAGGAAATGAGGAAAATAGGAATTCAGCTTTAAGATAGGACCTTGCTGCCGGGTTCAGACTGGTCTCAAACTTGTATCTTTTCTTCTTCTTCTTCTTCTTCTTCTTCTTCTTCTTCTTCTTCTTCTTCTTCTTCTTCTTCTTCTTCTTCTTCTTCTTCTTCAAACAAGGTTTCTCTGTTAGCCCTGTCTGTCCTGCACTCACTCACTAGACCAGGCTGGCCTTGAACTCATAGCAATCTGCCTGCCTCTGCCTCCCAAGTGCTAGGATTAAAGGCATGCGCCACCGCTGCCCGGCTAAAACTTGGGTGCTGGAATTACAGTTGTGAGCCCTCATGCTCTTGTTTGTTTTGTTTTTGTTTTTACATGTATTTGGGGTAGGGTACACCAGCACCATGGCATGTATGTGGAGAAACTTGTGGGAGCGGGTTCTCGCCTTTGACAGCGTAGGTGCTAGGGCTCGGACTGAGCTTGTCCGCCTTGATAGGATGGCAAGCATCTTTACCCACCCAGCCATCTCCAGGTCCCAATTAGTCCCTTTTGTTTTGTTTTGAGATAGGGCCTTGCTGCAGGGTCAGGCTGGTCTCAGACTTGTATCTTTTTTTTTTTTTTTTTTCCTTTTCTTTTCTTCTTGAGACCGGGTTTCTCTGTGTAGCCTTGGCTGTCCTGGACTCACTTTGTAGACCAGGCTGGCCTCGAACTCACAACAATCTGCCTGCCTCTGCCTCCCTGAGTGCCAGCACCACCGGCTTTTGTTTTGTCCTTAGATGGCCTCCCTGTGTAGCCTGTGCTGACCTTGAATTTGCTCCCATCCTCTTCTATTTCCCCAAAACTCGACTTACTACAGATGTGTACACCTACCTGCCTTTGTATTTTGAAACAGGCATTCACTAAGTTGTCTAGGCAGGCCTAGAAATTCCAATCCTTATACCTCTGCCATTATGGCAACCCAGGCCGAGGAAAATGGTAAGAAACAAAAGTTCGAGCTAGAGAGATGGTTCAGTGGTTAAGAGCACTGTCTCTTTTCCAGCAACCATATGGAAGCTCACAACTCTAATTCCAGTTCCAATGGCTCTGACACCCTCGCACCAATGCACATAAAATTAAAAAAAAAAAAAATTTTTTTAAAGAAAAACAATTCTAGATTTCTTTGAGGGAGGAGATGGAGGTAGGTCAGTTCTGAGGGACTGGGTACCTAAGACTCCCATGGAGGAAGATACCCGTACTCTCCTAGGCCAACCGCACCTCTGTCTGGTTTCTGATCCCACTACACGGCCCCTCTTGCCTCTGCAGCGACAGCTATTTGAGAAGAAGCAGCGCAGGAAGCGCCAAGAGCCTCTCATGGTTCAGGCCAATCCTGATGCTTCCCTGAGGCACCGGCGACCGAGGCGTGGGGACGAGCACTTCCAGAGTGACTGCGGCTGGGGACCTGGTCTGGGTTAACGGGTGCTGGGGACAGATCCGATCGAACACTGGAGGGTGGAGCCTAGTGAGGCCCAGGGCAGGAATGATGCTGGCTGCTGGACGGACTGGCCTCTGAGATGTCAAGAAGTGTCCTGTAGGCTAAGGGCGACGGGGAACCTATAAGGGATCTTCTTTGAGGCCAGGGATGGGGCTGAGGGTGAAGTCTATGACGTATCAGGACGTGGCCTAATGGATTCATAGGGGTGGAGCTTAGGGCCAGGAGTAGGTAGGGGGAGGGGCCGTTAGACTGGCTTATAATGTCAGGGCGGAGCCTAAGTGCGTCATGGGGGCGGGGGGGGGGGGGGAGCGTATGGCAGAGGATAGGGGCGTGGCTTACTTGAGTGTGGGGCTTTATGGGTCCCTGGGCAAGAGGATTGATTGGGTTTCTTAGAAGACATTTCTATAAAGCTAGGCCCTTAAGATTATCCGGCCCTGTGACAGTACCCAGAGCAACTAGAGGGCCAAACACCAGAGAATCCGGTGCCTGGGTTTGTGAGAACGTAGTAAAGTCTGAGGGACCTGGGACTATCCAGAAAAATCCTGCTAGTAAAGCAGGGACGCACAGTGTTTTCTTTCTGTGGTAATAAGAATCAAACCTAGGGCGACACCCAGTCAGTGCTGAGTACCCTACTACGTTGTTTTCCGTTGGAGTTGGGGGGGGGGGTAGGGGTGCCTATCCTGAAGCAGTCTTTCTGCCTTACTCTGTAGATCCTTTTAAAATGGGCCTCTCTGCACTTTCTGCCAGGCGCTGGGAGCCCTTTCCTTCAGGAGAACGTACCACAGGCACATCTGCCCTCCGGGGCGCACAGTCCCCTGATCACCATGAGCTATGTCGGAGATGGCAGTGGCGAACGGGCCCCACTACTGTCGCCCAGAGGAGCCGGTAACCTTAGGCCACTGATATTTGGAACTTGGGCCCCTTAGCAGTTCAGGATTGCAGCCCCACCCCCCACCCCATGTTGCCACCAGGTACTGAGCCGCCTCTTCTCCACCAAAGGATATCAAATTTGGAAACTTCTTTCTCCAGCATCCACTCGAGGCAACGGCCCTGCGGTGCGTCATCTATGCTGGCTCCCAGACAGCTCAGATTCAGACGTGGAGGAAGTGACCATGGAGGACATTCCTGTCATCTCCCGACCTCCCAAGGCGCATCTGGCAAACCGACGCAGGGGCTGGTTAGCCTCCCCAGGGCCTGGTAATTTCAGGGACAGGGAATGAAATCCGGCTCCTGGTTCACAGGACAAGCTGAATTCCTTGATCTGGCTAACAACTGTACATGAAATCTCACAATTCATCTGTCGAGTTACAGTGTATTCAAATATAAAACCATCATACCAAATGTATTTACTTAAGCTGGGCATGGTGGCTCACGCCTTTAATCCCAGCACTTGGTAGGCAGAGGCTGGTGGATTGCTGTGAGTTCGAGGCCAGCCTGGTCTACAAAGTGACTCCAGGACAGCCAAGGCTACACAGAGAATCCCTGTCTCAAAAAACCAAAAAAGAAAAAAGAAAAGAAAAGAAAAAATTATTTAATTAATATTAGGTGGAATGAGGGTTTTTGTCTATATAACCTTGGCTCAACTTGAACTCCAGAGATCCTCTGGTCTCTGCCTCCTTGTGTGCTGGGATTAAAGGTATGTTGCATCACACCCAGATTGTTTCTTTTAATTCCTTTTTAGTTATATGTATGTGCATCTGTGTGTATGTGTGTGTGCATGTGTGTGTGAATGTGAGTGCAGTTCTCACAGAAACCAGAAGAGGGAGTCAGACCCACCAGAGCTGGAGTTACAGGCATTGAGAGCCATCAAAGTTGAGTGCTGAGAACAAAACTCAGATTCTCTAAGGGAGCAATATGCACCCTTGACTGTTCATCTCTCTCTCCAGCCCTTCAATTCATTTGCTTTAAAAAATATGTATTTATTTATTATTACATATACAGTGCTCTGCCTACACGTACACCTTCATGCCAGAAGAGGGCATCACATCACATTATAGATGGTTGTGAGCCACATGTGGTTGCTGGAAATTGAACTCAAGACTCCTGGAAGAGCAATCAGTGCTCTTAACCTCTGAGCCATCTCTCCAGCCTCTCATTTGCTTTTTTAAAATTTATTTACTTATTTATTTATTTGGTTTTTCGAGACAGGGTTTCTCTGTGTAGCCTTGACTGTCCTGGATTCATTTTGTAGTCCAGGCTGGCATCGAACTCACAGCGATCCACCTGCCTCTGCCTCCTAAGTGCTGGGATTAAAGGCGCGCGCCACCACGCCCGGCTCATTTGCTTTTTTTTTGGTTTTTTCGAGACACGGTTTCTCTGTGTAGCCTTGGCTGTCCTGGACCCGCTTTGTAGACCAGGCTGGCCTCGAACTCACGCGATTCACCTGCCTCTGCCTCCCGAGTGCTGGGATTATAGGCATGCGCCACCACGCCCAGCTTCATTTGCTTTTTTAAAGCCTTTTTTTTTTTTTTTTTTTTTTTGGAGGTGGTCACGGGAATTGAGACACTTTAATTCCAGCACTGGGGAGGCAAAGGCAGGTGGATCTGAGTTCAAAGCCAGCCCAGCCTACAAGTCTAGTTTCAGGCTAGCCAGGGCTACACAGGGAGATGGATGACTCTGACCTCTCCCTATGGGTCCTCAGGGAGATCAGGAAGTAGGTTTTAGTCCTTGTGGCTCCCTTGTGCACAGGAAGTGTGGAGAATGTCGTCAGTGGAAGAGCCAGGTCAGGCGGCTGGGAAGTCAAGTTCTTGTCTTACCTACCTGACAGTGATGACCCTCCTAACGGGGACCCAGGGGTCCTGACCTGCAGCTACTTCTACCTCTTAGGGATCAGCGAAGAGGAAGATGTTGAACCCAAGCCTCCCAGTCCGGACCCAGCCCCAATAGTGAACTCTGACAGACCTCATGGAGACGTGGCGTCCAGCAACATGGAAGGAGGCACAGCGAAAAATAACATAGAGACAGGAAGACCAGCCTCTGGCATTGGGGTAGGGTGGTCCTAAGACTCTGTAGCCCAGTTTGAGTGACGTAGCAACAAGCAAGGTGAAAGCCTGTGGCGCCGTGGGACATGTTTGTGTATCTAACAGTCAGGAGGCAGACAGAGGAACTGAGTTCAAGGCTAACCTGGGCTACAGAAGGAGGCTCTCTCTCTCCTAAAAATATACCCCATGGACAGACTGAGACTTACAGAGACTACAAAGCATTATTTAGAAGGGTCATTTGGTAGTCAATGTGGCTTCATGCTCACCAGCCATACTCGAGCCCCTCGTGGGGGGATTCTTGGGTAGTGATGCCACTGCTCACAATGCCCCAACCTCCTCATGTTTTACCATGGACTCTGCATTCATATGTCCTAGAGTAATGATCTCACACAGGTTGTCCAATGAGCCTATAGAGTCGATGAAGTTGCAAGTTTAACTGCTCAACACATGTGCCCAGCCGGGTTGGGTGTGTTAGCCAACAGGCTTGACTGACAAGAAGCCCGTGGGTCTTCAAAGGTTACCCATGAGCAGGAATAGCCAATCATTCTGCAAGGCCGAGCCGGCCCGCCCATCAACTTTTGATTTGCACTTGACCTAGGATGAAGACCCGGAGAAGAGAGAGGCCACAGAGTCTACAGGGGTGAACAACACCCCAGTGGCATCCAAGGTCTTGCAAGGCAATGGCGACACCAGCAACCACAATACTTGGAACGCGACCTGCCCTCCGCCGCCGCCGCCCCTGCCGCGCACTCCAGGCCCTCGCCTCGGGGAGGATATGGAGGCCTACGTGCTGCTCCCCGCAGCCCAGGAGCACATGGTGCAGTGCCGCATCGTCCGAAACAAACATGGAGTGGACAAGGGCATGTTCCCGTCCTATTACCTCTACCTGGAGGCGGAGGATGGTGTGGCAGTACGTTCCAGCCCCTTGGGGGTGGGTAGGCCTCACACTGGGGGGGGAAATAGATAAGGGTGGACATGAGCCCCAACTTCCAGGAACATGCCCCCTTTTCAGATAAAGTCAAAACTTTCTGGAGGCTGATGTTGCAGCACACAACCACAATCCTAATACTCAGGAAACATAGGCAGGGAGGATCAGGGGAGGGAAGTCAGCCTTGGCTGTAAAGGCGTTCAAGGCCAGTATCCTGAGCTAACATGAGACCTTGTTTCAAAAAAACAAAAAACAACAACAACAAAAAAAAAAAGCCAGAAGAAGGTGGTCCTCTGAGTTAGGAGCCAGCCCTGTCTAAACATCGAGTTCCAGGCCAGCCAGGGTAACATGAGACCCTTTCAATAAAAAGATTTTTCCAAACTTAGGCCTGTGTCACGTAGATAGGACTTGTCATTCCAAGCCTTGCCCACTTAGGTACTTCAAACTTTTTAGAGCGTAGTGGCTTAGGTCCTTTCCAACTCACCCCCGTCTGCCACACCTCCCGTTCCCTTGACATATATGGGTCCCCTTGCTCTCCCTTCTCCTCCTCTCCCCGCCACCAAAATCCTGGCATAAGCCACGCCCCTCAAAGCCCTCCCTTTTGTAGCCAAGCCACGCCCCTCTGACCAGCCTCCTCCCAGTGTGGCCCCCATTTCCTCCAGAAAGAGCCTTTCCCCGAATTCAGAGCTGTGTTCAGGTCCCTGGTTCTAGGCGGGTATCAGAAATCAATCCGGAAGTCTGTTCCTCTGATCTGCAGCATTTCCTTCTCGCTGGGCGGAAAAGGAAAAGAAGCAAAACCTCGAATTACCTCATCTCCCTGGACCCCAAAGACATGTCTCGCAATGGGAGCAACTTTGTAGGCAAAGTTAGGTGGGTAAAGCTTTTGTTTGTTTGTTTCAGTTTTGTTTTTTTGAGAGACAGGGTTTCTCTGTGTAGCATTGGCTGTCCCGGAACTCACTCTGTAGACCAGGCTGGCCTCGAACTCACAGAGATCCACCTGCCTCTGCCTCCCTGAGTGCTAGGATTAAAGGTGTGCACCACCATGCTGCTAGTATGTGGTGAGGCAACAGGTGGCAGGAAGCCAGGAAACAGGCAAATAAATGGACTACATCTCCCAACAGGCCTCGGGCACAACACAGCACCTGCACTAAAACCTGATGGTATATTTCCATAGTTGTGGAGGAAAAAGATGAAAGCTTTGGATGCCATGAACACAGGCCAGCATTTAAGATGTATAGCTCTTGCTGGGTGTGGTGGCGCACGCCTTTATATCCCAGCACTCAGGAAGCAGAGGCAGGCGGATCACCGTGAGTTCGAGGCCAGCCTGGTCTACAAGAGTCCAGGACGGCCAAGGCTACACAGGGAGACTCTGTCTCAAAAACAAAACAAACAAACAAACAAAAAACAAAACAAACAAACAAAAAACAAAAACAAAAAAAAACCCAACCCAAACCAAAAAGATGTATAGCTCTTTTGAGGGCTGGGCCACCTCAGTTCCTGTGGGGAGAAAGGTCTAGAGTGTGTGAGTTCCTAACTGGAAGAGGGTTCCTAACGAGTCAGTGCGGGAGGCTAGACTAACACCAAAGAAATGTGATTTTTTTTTTTCCTTAAAGAGGATGGGTGTGAGAAACACTTAGTGATGATCACTATGATAGTTGTTATTACTCTGTCCACTGCCGCCCTGGGGCAGATCCAACGTCTTGGGCACGAAGTTCACCATCTTTGATAATGGGGTGAACCCTGACCGCAGCTACTGGATTCCAGACAGTTCCCGGATCAGAGAGGAGCTGGGAGTTGTATGCTATGTAAGCATCCTGGCGGGGCAGAGTGAATGGGGGTGCCGATAGGCCGGCTGGAGGGTAATCCAAGTGTTCCTCCCAGGAGACCAACGTCCTGGGCTTCCGGGGGCCTCGGAAAATGACCGTGATCCTTCCAGGGATGGACAACCAGAAGCAGAGGATGAGAGTCCAGCCAGAAAGTGTGAGTCTTTAAGGTTGGGGATCTCAGCACTGAGAGAGGAGACTGGGTTAGGGAGCCCCGACGCAGATCCTCGGGGTGCGGCAGAGGTCGCATGCGAAAGTTGAGTGACTTTGCCAGAGTCCCGTCTCAGGAAGTAAAGAACAAGAGACTCAAAAATTCTGGGACGAGGGATGGAGAGACGGCTCAGCCATTAGCAGAGCATGAGTTACTCTGCCCGAGGGAGAGTAAAGGCCAACCTCATGAGCTGGAGGCTAGCCCCATTAAATATCGAGTTCCAGGTCAGCCAGGGTTACATAGTGAGACCTTGTCTTTTAAAAAAATGGGGGGGGGGG
>OU015752.1:70449872-70469066 GCA_907169655.1 Acomys percivali
AGAGAGAGAGAGAGAGAGAGAGAGAGAGAGAGAGAGAGAGAGAGAGAAAGGCTCACAAACAAGACAGAGAAGAAATGAAAGCAAGTCTCAGGTGAGGAGAGAGACCAACACTGAGAAGCAGTGTCTGAAGCACTAAGAAGGTGACAGATCCTAGTCACTGAGACACCAGAGCTGGGTAAGTCCCTGGCTGGGCCAGGAGGGATTTGCCTGGATGCCATTTCTGGTATCTTAGGACTTGTCTTGGGAAGTGCGCAAAGATGCTTTGGGGAGTGGGGGAGGGAAATTCATGA
The DNA here is from genome assembly GCA_907169655.1 of Acomys percivali. NCBI lineage: Eukaryota > Metazoa > Chordata > Mammalia > Rodentia > Muridae > Acomys > Acomys percivali. The sequence continues at coordinate 70,450,163 of OU015752.1, forward strand.
GGGAAGACAGAGACAGGTAGCCCAGGGTACCCTGAAGGAGGCAGGGAGCAGGGTCCTTATGCATGGGGGGGGGGGTGTCACATTCCTGGCCTGAATTCAGGGGCAGGAATAAAGGCACCCCTATTCTGTTGGCCTGGCTGCAGACAGCTGCCCCCCTCCCCGCAGCTGCCAGAGCCGCCCACCTCTCCTGGCACGGCTCTTGGTATGTGATCCCTGGCCATGGCCTCCCCCAGCCCCTCAGTCCCCAAACAACAGTTTCTTTCTCCTCAGCCTCCTCTGACCTTCGAGCCCTGACCCAACTCTCCTCAGCCCCCCACAGTGGAGAGACACAGCCCCTTTCTCTTTCTCCCCAAGCTCTCGATGGAGCAGGGTCGACCCCGGAGCAGCCTCAGCCTGGCCAGCAGCGCTTCGACGGTTTCTTCTCTGAGCAGCCTGAGTACCAAGGTCCATCTGTCCTTTGGGATGGGATGGGGGAGGAAGGGGCCTTCTGGTCTGTCCTGCCCCATTTCCTAGCTGTGGGTTCTGTGCCATCACAGGGATGCCAATTGTTGAGGACGGGGGATCCTTAGTGACTGGGGCTGCCAGACTGGTCCCAAGTTGAGCATCAGCTGCAGCCGGGAATTTGGAGACATTCCCAGCTCGGTCCCCACCCCTCTCAGTCTTCCTAATTCTAAGCCAAAAGAACAAACAAGCCTAGACTGAGCGGAGGTGGCTACTCTTGACTGGACTAGGGCACTTTCTCCTCCCAGTCTATAACCATCGGACTGCGCTTTTTGGAGGGGGTTCGAGACAGGGTTTCTCTGTGTAGCCTTGGCTGTCCTGGACTCGCTTTGTAGACCAGGCTAGCCTTGAACTCACGCCTGCCTCTGCTTCCTGGGTGCTGGGATTAAAGGCATGCGCCACCACCGCGCAGGCGGCCTCAGACCGAATTTATAACCAGGCCTGCTGGCTTACAGCTGAAAACCAGTACTGGGCAGGTGGATGCAGGAACACCCAAAGTTCAAGGTTATTCCTGGCTACCTGGCAAATTCTGTCTCACAGAATCCAACAGACATCCAAGCCAGAGCCAGTGCAGGGCCAGAGGCCGACAGACCGAGTCTCAGTGAGTTTGAGACCAGCCTTGTCTACATCATGAGTTCTAGGACAGCCAGAGCTACATAGTGAGACCCTGTCTTGAAAAACAAAGGTGAACAAACAAAACACACACACACACACAAACACACACACACACACACACATACCAGGTATGGTGGTACTTACCTTTTGTTTGTTTTTCGAGACAGGGTTTCTCTGTGTAGCCTTGGCTATCCTGGACTAGCTTTATAGACCAGGCTGTCCTGGAACTCATAGTGATCCGCCTGCCTCTGCCTCCCAAGTACTGGGATTAAAGGCGTGTGCTACCACAACCATCAGTGGTACATACCTTAATTCCAACATTTAAGTAGAGGCAGGAGGAGGATCAGAAATTCAAGGTCAACCTTGGTTATGTAGTGATTTAAGGATAGCCTGAGCTGCATAAAAATCACCTAGGACAAAATCCGCCTTACTCACCCTTAAGTTCAGAGCCCAGACAGAGACTGGGTTCCAGCCTTGCTCAGCTTGCTCCCAAAGGAGGGTAGTTCAAGACAGCAGTCTGTGTCAATAAGTGGCTCCTCTGAGGGAAGTGAAGGATGAGAAATCCCTGCAGCAAAGCTATCCCTCTATTCTTTTATTTACCAGGGCTTCCGACTGGAGATTTCTTCTGTGGGCCACCTCCCAGCCCACACACACTGCCAGGGTGCACTGCCAAGGCTCACTGGCAGCTCTGCCTGTGGCCGCTAATAAAATGTTCTTGCCAAGGGCCGGGCATGGTGGCACATGCCTTTAATCCCAGCACTAGGGAGGCAGAGGCAGGAGGATCGCTGTGAGTTTTGCCGCCAGCATGGTCTACAAAGCGAGTCCAGGATAGTCAAGGCTCCACAGAGAAACCCTGTCTCAAAAGAACAACAACAAAAAAAAAAAAAAAAAAAAAAAAGAGTTCTTGCCAAGGACACCTACCTCTTTCTATAGGGTCCCCTGAAGGCCAGGCTGAACTTGAACTGCCTGTGTATGTAGTCAGAAATGACCTAAAAGTTTGTGGTGTTGTTTTCCACTGTATAGCCCTGACTGTCCTGGAACTCCCTCTGTAGACCAGGCTGGCCTTGAACTCAAATCGATCCGCCTGCCTCTGCCTCCTGAGGGCTGGGTTTAAAGGTGTGTGCCTTTAATTTAATTTTATTTTATTTTTATTTATTTATTTATTTATTTTGGTTTTTTGAGACAGGGTTTCTCTGTGTAGCCTTGGCTGTTCTGGACCCACTTTGTAGACCAGGCTGGCCTTGAACTCACAGCGATCCACCTGCCTCTGCCTCCCGAGTGCTGGGATTATGTGCCTTTAATTTTAAATCTCTAATCCTTCCTCTGCCTCCAGAATGATGGGACGACAGGTGTGAACAGCCACCCTCGGTTTACACAGTGCTGGGACTTGACCACATGCTTCATGCCCAAGGAAGCACTGTAGCAACCCAGCTAAGACCCTTGTCACGTTTCGTTTGTTTTGTGACACAGTCTCACACAACACACACTGTCCTGGCACTCGCTCTGTTTGTGAGAATGACCTTGAGATCCTGGTCTTCCTGTGTATCCCAAGTGCTGGTTTTACAGCCAGGTGCCACCATGTTTGGCCCCCTTGCCTGCCTTCTAAGGGAAATCCACTTGGGCGCCAGTCCCAGGAGATGCCCTCATTTACCTGTGCTCCTATTGCCCCTCAGAAGCCTACTCGGGCAGTACACAAGGTCCACGCCTTTGGGAAAAGGAACCATGCCCTTCGGCGAGACCCCAACCTTCCTGTGCACATCCGTGGCTGGCTGCATAAGCAGGTGAGGTTGGACAAGGCTGAGGTCCCTGGACGCTGTGACTGGCTACTGGCTTTCCTTCCACATTGTCAACACCTGCTGCTTCTGCCTCCCTGCCCCCCTCCACCCCTGCATACTTGAATCATTCATTCCCTGACTGTGGTTTGAACATTTCATGTTCCTGGACCCAGGACACAGGTGATACACATTAGATGAGCGAGTATCTAAGCCATACTTGAGATCACTAAGGCGGGCTGGAGAGATGGCTCAGTGGTTAAGAGCACTGACTGCTCTTCCCAAGGTCCTGAGTTCAATTCCCAGCAACCACATGGTGGCTCACAACCATCTGTAGTGAGATCTGGTGCCCTTTTCTGGCCTGCAGATATACATGTAAGCAGAACACTGTATACATAATAAATACATCTTTTTTCTTTCTTTTTGTTTGTTTTTGAGACAAGGTTTCTCTGTGTAGCCTTGGCTGTCATGGACTCGGTTTATAGATCAGGCTGGCCTTGAACTCACAGACATCCACTTGCCACTGCCTCTCAAGTGCTGGGATTTGATGCCCGGCTCTTTTTTTCTTTTTCTAAATAAATTTTTTCTTTTTTCCCCTGAGATTCTAAATAAATCATAAAAAAATAAAAGAGGCCGGGCGTGGTGGCGCACGCCTTTAATCCCAGCACTCGGGAGGCAGAGGCAGGTGGATCGCTGTGAGTTCGAGGCCAGCCTGGTCTACAAAGTGAGTCCAGGACGGCCAAGGCTACACAGAGAGACCCTGTTTCGAAAAACAAACAAACAAACAAACAAAAAAAAAATCCCCTGAGATTCTAAATAAATCATAAAAAAATAAAAGAGGCCAGGCGTGGTGGCACATGCCTTTAATCCTAACACTCAGGAGGCAGAGGCACATGGTTCGAGGCCAGCCTGGTCTACAAAGCGAGTCCAAGGTAGCCAAGACTACACAGAGAGACCCTGTCTCCAAAAACCAAAAGAGAGAGAGACAGAGACAGAGAGAGAGAGAGAGACAGAGAGAGAGAGAGACAGAGAGAGAGAGAGAGAGAGAGAGAGAGAGAGAGGAGAAGAAGATAGAAGATCATTAGGGTGAAATGCAGAGCATGTTGGTGTATGCCTGTAACCACAGCACTCCTGAGGCGGAGGCAGGCAGAGCTCGCTGAGGCAGGCCTGGCCTACAATAGCAGGTGTCAGGGCAGCTAAGGCAACACAGAGAGACGCTGTTACTGAACCAAATCAAAAGAAAACAAGATGGTGATCAGGGTAGGGCAGGAACTGGGTAGTGGACAGGCCTGTAACGGTGCTAAGGAGGAAGAGGCAGGGGGATCATCAAGACTAGCCTTGGCTATAGAGCAAATTCACGGGCAGCCTGGGCTGTTTAAGACCTAGTATTGAATCAAAGAAGACCCACAAACCTTTGGCTGTTGGGAGATAGGGACCCTCTACATCTCAGACTTCAACATTTCACCCGGACCCTGAATATGAAACCTCTGAGGTGCATCGCCTCAACCAAACTTTCCAGCATCTTCTCATGCCTCAAAGGGCAAATGGGAAGTCTTGAGGCTCCTTGTGGAGGTATGGCTTTTTCTTTCTTTCTTTCTTTCTTTCTTTCTTTTCTTTTCTTTTCTTTTTTCTTTTTCTTTTTTTGGTTTTTTTGAAACAAGGTTTCTCTGTGTAACCTTGGCTGTCCTAGACTCACTTTGTAGACCAGGCTGGCCTCGAACTCAGACATCTGCCTGCCTCTGCCTCCCGAGTGCTGGGATTAAAAGCGTGCGGCACCATACCCGGCCTGTATGACTTTTTCTAAGGCATAGTTTACAAGAGTCTAAATTTAAGCTGGGCGTGGTGGTGTATACCTTTAATCCCAGCACTCGGGAGGCAGAGGCAGGTGGATCTCTCTAAGTTGGAGGCCAGCCTGGTCTATAGAGTATGTTTCAAACAGCCAGGGCTACACAGAGAAACCCTGTCTTGGGGGTAGGAGGAGTGGCCAAGCTTAGAGCCAGAAGTGATGTTGCTCAGTTATGGTGCCCATCATATCAACATGGTACGTTGGCTACCCCAGCCCCTTCACCATCTCTGGGTCTCTGCCCCCATCTCTCTTTCCTTGAGTCTCTCTAGGTCCCTCTATTTCTGTCTTTCTCTCTCTTTCCCCAGTCTCAGTCCCTCTGTCACCCTGGGTCACTTCCTCCATCTAGTTTCTCCCCTGCCTTCTGTTCAGCCTCTTTCTTATCTCTCTCCCTAGGACAGCTCAGGCCTCCGGCTGTGGAAACGCCGTTGGTTCGTCCTCTCAGGCCATTGTCTCTTCTACTACAAGGGTCAGTGTCCCTGCTCGCCCCTCCCCCCACTTTCTCCCTGGGGCCTCTAGGTCCCCTGACACCTTCCTGACCTCTGACCCCAACCCCTCTCTGCAGACAGCAGAGAAGAGAGTGTCCTGGGCAGCGTACTGTTACCCAGCTACAGCGTCAGGCCAGACGGGCCGGGAGCCCCACGTGGCCGGCGATTCACCTTTACAGTGAGTATGTGTGTGGACTCTAGGGAGGTGGTAGGCAGGAATGTGAGATGACCACGCATTGGGGTTTCCACATCTGGACATGTGAGGTCCATGATTCCTCTGAGTCCTGGTCCCAAGCCTCTGTCCCTTGCAGGCGGAGCACCCAGGCATGAGAACCTATGTCCTGGCAGCTGACACACTGGAGGACCTGAGAGGTTGGCTTCGGGCTCTGGGAAGGGCCTCTCGTGCAGAGGGTGACGACTGGTGAGTGAAAGCCCAGGCATCCCCTCCCTGGAGAGCCCCTCCTTTTGTGGGGCAGTCATTTAAATTAGCAATTACTATCTCCTAAGTAGCCTCAACCCTCAAAGACTCCTCCCCCAAGGAACTTCCTCCAATAGCAAAAAGATTTTTTCTTTCTTTTTCTTTTTCTTTTTTTTTGAGACAGGGTTTCTCTGTGTAGCTTTAGCTGTCCTGCACTCACTAAGTAGATCAGCCTGGCCTTGAACTCACAGTGATCTGCCTGCCTCTGCCTCCTAAGTGCTGGGATTAAAGGCATGCACCACCATGCCTGGCTTTTTTTGTTTTGTTTTGTTTTGTTTTTCGAGACAGGGTTTCTCTGTGTAGCCTTGTCTGACCTGACTCGCTTTGTAGACCAGGCTGGCCTCGAACTCACAGAGATCCCCCTGCCTCTGCCTCATAAGTGCTGGGATTAAAAGAGTGCGCCACCACCTCCCGGCTTTTCTCCAGTTCTTTTATTTACTGGGGATTGAAGCTAGGGTTTTATACTTTAAGTAAGCTATCTAGCACTGAGCTACCTCTCCAGCCTTTTTTTTTTTTTTTTTGGTTTTTCGAGACAAGGTCTCTCTGTGTTAGCCTTGGCTGTCCTGGACTCACTTTGTAGACCAGGCTGGCCTCGAATTCACAGCAATCCGCCTGCCTCTGCCTCCCGAGTGCTGGGATTACAGGTATGCGCCACCACGCCCGGCTTTCCAGCCTTATTTTTAAAATGTGTGTGTTTGTGGGGGGGGGGGGGACCTGTGAGTGGACAAGCGCCTGGTGAGGTGTGAGCTGGACCCCAGGTGCCTTTCTCTACTTTCCTCCGCCTTATTGCCATGAGCAGGGTCTCTCACTGAGCCAGAAGCTCGTTGCATTAGCTAGGCTGGCTGGCCCACAAGCTCTCAGGGTCTGACTTTCTCAGGTCCCCAGTTTCCTTGGGTATTAATTCACCTAGCTGTTCTTTTGTTAGTTTTGGTTTTTGAGACAGGCACTCACTGTATAACCCTGGTTGGCCTGGAACTCAGATCCACCTACCTCTACCTCCCTGGGGCTGGGATTAAAAGTGTGTACCACCTTGCCCTGACTGTTTGCTTTTTGTGGGACAAATTATCTCAGGCACTTTCCCATCCTGCCCCAATCCCTGGACCTCAGGACACTGGGCCCTGTGCCAGTAGACCCAGTGGCCTGTTAGGAGCGAGAGTGAGGAAAATGTCCCTCCATATGTCCACTTGCCAGTGGAGTACCTAGGTCACCTGCACGTCCCCAGCCTGGGGAAGGTCCCGGAGGCCCCGGAGGGCCCCCAGAAGTAAGCAGAAGGGAAGAGGGGCGCATCTCAGAATCACCAGAAGTAGCTCGGCTCGCCAGAGGTCGTGGCAGACACGGAACGCACACTCCCAGCCCTACAGCTGACCTGCAGCCTGGCACCTGGAGCCGGAGGACCAGGAGCCCGGAGTAAGAAGGGACACTTTGGGGGCTTGGCCTAAAGGTAGAGCCCAATCATCACAGCTTGAGGGCGTGGCGTGGAGGAAGGAACAGCTGAAGGGGGTGCTTGGACCAGTTAGGTTGGAGGTCTAAGGAAAGAGGGAGCCAGTTGGAGGCTTAAGGGAAGGACGGCGCTGGAGATGTCTTGGTCCTTTGCACACAAGTCGATACTGATGGTCCCAAAGGGAACTCACCCAGAATCTGTCCAGCAGAGAGGGACAGTGCGACTCAGGGAAGCCAGTCCACTTTGTGAGGTGGACTGGGAGCAGGGGCTCAGCCTAACTCAGTTTCCCTATTCTTTCTTTTCCACAGGCTGTTCTCACCCCTCTCCCGCCCGCCCTCCCCTCTGAGCCTTCCCCGTCCAAGGTCTGCTCCTGCGCGGCGACCCCCTCTCTCAGCAGGAGACGTTTCTTTTCCTGCCCGACCTCACACTCCTTTGAGTCGCATCGATGTCCGACCTCCTCTGGATTGGGGACCTCAAAGACAGACCCTCTCCCGACCTCCCACTCCACGCCGAGGACCCTCCTCCGAAGCTGGCGGAGGCCGGCCACCCAGGAGTCCGCAACCCAAGCGACAAGAGGCAAGAGCACAGGTGCACAGAGAGAGCGGACTACAATTCCCATTAGGCATCAAAACTCGCTTTCCAGGCCAGTGATTGCGTCATGCCTCCCAGGCATTATGGGGATTATAGTTCACAATGGAACTGGTCATCTCCCCTATTCCCCACTCTACACCCCGCCCCCCAAAATCCATGTCCCATCAAGCCTCTAGATTATTTTCGTGCCATTGATCCTGTGCATTGTGGGTATTGTAGTCCACTAAACTGTGAGGGCTAACCACAGTTTGGTTTCCAGTTATTGTTTCAAGATAGCCAGCTTCCTGATAATGCCTCATAGCTAGAATATCTGTAGCTAACTTCCAGCAGCCCTTAGCGGCTTTCCCAGGCTAGTCCACTTAATAATAGCCTGTGTTTGTGGAGCCAGTACAGTGGAGGATGTCTGTGTGTGTCCCGAACCCAGAGCCCACTCACATTAGACAAGCATTCTACTCTGACCTACTCACTGGTCCTCATTTTTAAGTCTTATTTTGAGACGAGGTCTCCCTAAGTTGTCCAGGCGATCCTTAAACTCACTCTGTAACCCAGGCCTCCAGAGTAGCCTGCGCCACTAGGCCTAACGAGATGATTTTATGCATTTCTATTTCAGTCTACCCAGGCCTCTTCTGGTTCGTCCACCTATCTCCAGCTGCCTCCAAGACCCCCCGGGACCCGGGCCTCCATGATTTTGCTGGTAGGTTTCCTGCAGCACCAGGAATCCACTAGAATACCTCTCTTGCTTAACCTGCATGCAAGGTGATGCTTGTCTGCTGGCCAAACAGCCCTGGATCCTGGGGTGAGTGCTCTTGTTATTTTCCCGTGGCTGATGGAACAAGATATATATATCCAGGACAGTTAAGGCTACTGTCTCGAAAAAACAAACAAACAAACAAAAAACCCAAACCAACCAACCAACCAAACAAACAAACAAACAATAAAGGGCCAACGTGGCTGAGGTTATATAGGAATCAGAGAAGGTGGGGGAAGGAAGTGAGGTTCAGGGTAGGGGTGGGGTGAGGAAAGTCCTGAGAGGAGCCAGGACTCTTGGCAACACTGAGACTGCAGGCCAGCATCCTCTTTGATAAGTTAGACAGGCACCTTAAATGGCCGTTTGTTTCCTTATTGTTCTTGCTGTGGTGCTGTAAACCACCGGGGAAGACCAAAGACTTAGACTCAATTCAAATTTGGGTTTAATGAATCTTACTCTTTTTTTTTTTTTTTTTTTTAAAGATTCATTTATTATGTATACAGTGTTCTGCCTGCATGTACACCTGCGGGCCAGAAGAGGGCACCAGATCACATTATAGATGGTTGTGAGCCACCATGTGGTTGCTGGGAATTGAACTCAGGACCTCTGGAAGAGCAGCCAGTGCTCTTAACCTCTGAGCCATCTCTCCAGCCCCATGAATCTTATTCTTACTGCTAGCAGAAAGGACGACAGCCTGAGAGCCCAAAGCATACCATGCCAGTGGGGGCTAAAAGAAGGGTTTATAGAAATGGACATCAAAGGTGGGCACCACAGTCATCTCATGCTTTACGGACTCCACAGCTGGCTCAGAAAACTGCTTTATGCCTCTCAGTTGTTTCTCTTTCCGGGTGTCAATAAAATGGCTGTCTTGTGGGTGGGTGGCTTTTAATCCCAGCACTGGGGAGGCAGAGAGAGCGGTGATTGATTACCTCACAGCGCCATTACTCTATCCTCTCCCATCCTCCCTTTTGGGGCAGGGTCTCTCTGTGCAGCCTTGGTAGCACTCGCTGTCCTGGAACTCATTGTGTAAACCAGGCTGGCCCGAGAGATCTGCCTGCCACTGTCTGCAGCGTGCTGGGATTAAAGGGGTGCACCACCATTATCTCACAGCAGGAACTAACCCCTGCGGGCTGTACGATCACTGGCCTTAGTAACTCAGGTATTTCAGGGTACAGGTCAATGGCCCTAAGGGGTGCCATCACAGAAGAGTCCTGTGTAAATTATCACACAGACCAGACCACCCTGGGAAAGTGGTGTTAGTGACTGGGATAGGCTGGTTTCTTCCTGGGCAGCCAATAACACAGTGCCATTGAGTCAGAGCTGGTCGTCCCATTCCCACACTCTGAAAGCAGGGGTCTGGTGTTGACGTGTCACCAAGGGCAAGAGGTGAGGTGCTTTCTCATCTTACCTGGGCTTCCTGTTGGCAGAACCCTTGCTGTCCTCCTCCCGGCCACCCCGGTACAGGAGCATCTTCTGTCATGCGCATTTGTCATGTGTCTGAATCTCTCTGTGTAAGAATCTCAATGCGACGTCCTGGGAACTTCCGGGAAAGGACATTTGGGGGCTGGAGACGTGGCTCTGTTGGAAGGGTGCTTGTCCACCATACACAAACCCTTGGGCTCCATCCCCTGCATCCACAGCCCCTCTGGCCAGGCTGGTGCACTCATGCCTGTAATCCCAGCACTAGAGATTTGGATGCAGGAGGATGAGAAGTGCCGGATTGGGTTGGAGAGTTAGTTCCGTGGCTAAGACCCTCGTGGCGGCTACTTCAGGTGGCTCACAAAAGCCTGCAATTCCAGCTCCCAGGGGCTCTGATGGCTGCTTCTGTCACTGTCACTTGCGCATATTTAAAATCTTTTAAAAGGTTAAGGTCATCCTTAGACTATATAGCAAGTTCAAGACCAGCCTGGGTAATGTAGCTTAACCATTTTAATGGCCTTAGTTTATTTTCTATTATTATTATTATTATTATTATTATTATTATTATTATTATTATTATTATTATTAATAATTATTATTACTACTACTACTACTACTACTAGTATTACATTTTATTTTTTTAATATTTTATTTAATTTTAATTTATGTGCATTGGTGTAGGGGTGTCAGATCTTGGAATTACAGACAGTTGCGAGCTGCCATGTGGGTGCTGGGAATTGAACCCAGGTCCTTTGGAAGAGCAGTCAGTGCTCTTAACCACTGAGCCATCTCTCCAACCCCCTACATTTTATTTTCAAGACAGGGTTTCTCTGTGTAGCCCTGGCTGTCTTAGAACTCACTTTGTAGGCTAGGCTGGCAGATATCTGCCTGGCTTTGCCTTTGAAAGTTTATTATTGCTGTTTCTGTATACATGTGGGTAAGGTGGAGGTCAGAGGACAGCTTTGCTAATCAGTGGCTTCTCCTTCCTCCCTCTGTCCACCGAGTTCTGAGGATTAAACTTAGGTGGACAGATTGGGCAGTGAGCACTTTCACTCACAGAGACAGCCCACCTACCTTTTAGGGTTTTTTGTTTGTTTGTTTGTTTTGTTTTCAGACAGGATTTCTTTCTTTCTTTCTTTCTTTTTTAATCTATTTACTATATATACAGTATTCTGCCTACAGGCCAGAAGAGAGCACCAGATCTCATTATAGATAGCTGTGAGCCACCATGTGGTTGCTGGGAATTGAAGCCAGGTCCTTTGGAAGAGCAGTTAGTGCTCTTAACCACTGAGCCATCTCTCCAGCCCAAACCCACCAAAAGAAAAAAATAAAGATTTATTTATTTACTTATTATTTATATGGTATTCTGCCAGAATGTATATGCCTGCAGGCTAGAAGAGGGAGTCGGATCCCAGTATAGATGGCTATGAGCCACTATGTGCTTGCTGGGAATTGAACTCAGGGCCTTTGGAAGAGAAGCCCATGTTCTTAACCACTGAGCCATCTCTCATGCCCTCTTCTTTATTTCATGTGCATGAATGTTTTGCCCACACGTATATTAGTGTACCTTATACATGCCTGGTGCTCAGGGAAATCAGAAAGAGGTGTTGGATCCCCTCACCTGGAATTACATATGGTTGTGAGCCACCATGTGGGTGCTGGGAACTGAACCCTGGTCCTCTGGAAGAGCAACAGGCGCTCTTAACCGCTGAGCCATCTCTCCAGCCCTGACCTGGAAGCTCTGATCCTCTGGTCTCGGTCCCAGTGCTGGGATGGTAAGTGTGCACCTCCATGCCCAGCTTGGCAGTTTTCCTCGTGTTAAGTGTGAGGATGGTGTGACGGTGCTCCCATCAATTGCATTTTCTGTGGTCAGTTGAGGACTGAGCCCATGGCAATCTTTCTGAAGCCGAGGTTCCTGTGGTTGGTTCCAGAGGTCTCTAAGGCTCGGAAGGAGGGCGGTCAGGAGATGGTTGTCTGTTAGTGTGTCTGTCTGTCTGTCCATGGAAGGAGGCTTTGGCTCAGCACAGACAGTGTGACCCTGCCAGTCCCCTTTGACCCTGGACTTTTCTCCTCCTTAGCCAGGTCCCCCGGTGGACTCAGCTTTGCATCAGAACTTGGAGACAGATGTAAGTTTTCCCAGATCCGAACCTTGGCCAGTTCTCAGAGTTGAGAAGGGGCTAGGCAGGCAGGCAGTTCTCAACCTGTGGGTCGGGACCCCTTTGGGGCCGCATATGTCAGATTTACATGTTATGTCAAAATTACAGTTATGAAAAGCAGCGACCAGCCAGGCGTGGTGGTGCACACCTTTAATCTCAGCACTCGGGAGGCAGAGGCAGGCGGATCGCTGTGAGTTCGAGGCCAGCCTGGTCTACAAAGCTAGCCCAGGACAGCCAAGGCTACACAGAGAAACCCTGTCTCAAAAGACAAAAACCAAAAACAAAACAAGAAAAGCAGCGACCAAACAGTTTTAGGGTTGGGGCTCACCACAATAAGAGGAAGTGTAACAAAGGGTCGCAGCATTCAGGAAGGTTGAGACCACTGTTGTAGATGGGTCTGGGAGGGGAAAAACCAGGTGAGGTCCAGAAACACTTCCTTCTCAACTTCCGCAGACTCTGCTGACCAAGCTGTGCGGCCAGGACCGGCTCCTGAGGCGATTACAGGAGGATCTGGACAAGAGGCAGGAGGAGAAGGTGCAGGAAGGGTGGGCCTTAGCCGCTCCCCAGGCGTGACAATCAAGACAGCGCCGCAGGGCTTGGGGAGGGAGCACTTTCGTCTTCAATGGGTGGGACTGGCTTCAGATGCCTGACCACTGTTCTCTGCAGGAGCAGCTGGAGGCAGCCTTGGAGCTGACCCGGCAGCAGCTGGGCCAAGTTACCAGGGAGGCTGCGGCTTCTGGGAAGGCATGGGGTCACCAGCGCCTTCTGCAGGACCGGCTGGTGAACGTGAGGGCTGCTCTGTGTCACCTGGCTCAGGTGAGCTTCTGGGAAGAGCAGGCTTATCAGGCTGCTATGGAGACTCTGCACACTTGTTCCTGAGCCATCAGCCCATTTGCAATTTTTTTTTTTTTTTTTTTTTTTTTTTTGAGACAGGGTCTCTCTGTGTAACCTTGGCTGCTGTCCTGGACTCACTTTGTAGACCAGGCTGGCCTCGAACTCACAGCGATCCGCCTGGCTCTGCCTCCTGAGTGCTGGGATTAAAGGCGTGCACCACCACCACCCGGTTTAAGATTAGACTCATGTAACCTATGCCTTAGAAAAAGTCATATAATGTTTTGCCTGCATGTACACCTGCCCGCCAGAAGAGGGCGCCAGATCTCATTATAGATGGTTGTGAGCCACCATGTGGTTGCCTAGAATTGAACTCAAGACCTTTGGAAGAGCAGCCAGGGCTCTTAACCTCTGAGCCATCTCTCCAGCCCCCAACAGGATAATTTATTGTCATTATTATTACTTATTCTGTTGGCCCGATGAGAGTCTCAGCAGGTCAGAGAACTTGCCTCCAAGCCTCAGGGCCTGAATCTCAGACCCACATGGCAGATGAAGAGAAACAACTCCCGAAAGCCTTTCTTTCCTACTCTGGCCTCACCAAGCTTGCATCAGCACTTGCACACACAAAATAAGTTGTGTGGCCGGGCGTGGTGGTGCATGCTTGTAACCCCAGTCCTCGGGAGGTAGAGGCAGGTGGATCTCTGTGAGTTCGAGGCCAGCCTGGTCTACAGAGGGAGCGAGTCCAGGACAGCCAGGGCTACACAGAGAAACCCTGTCTCAAAAAGCAAACAAACGAACAAACAAAAAGTTGTGTGTGTGCAATAACTGATGGGAGTTGGTTCCCTCTTCGCACCGCGTGGGTTCTGGGAATGGAAGGCTGGTGTTAGGCAGCAGTGCCGCCAGCGCCTGCGGAGCTTTCTCACCCTTCTCCTGAGGCAATTTTGACATAGGGGTTCTGGCTTTGAATATGTTCTCCCTCAAGGTTACTACGTCACCTGAAAAAAGTTATTTAAACACTTGGGGCATTTATTTATTTATTTATTTATTTATTTATTTATTTATTTATTTTAGTTTTTCAAGACAAGGTTTCTCTGTGTAGCCATGGCTGTCCTGGACTCGCTTTGTAGACTAAGCTGGCCTCGAACTCACAGCCATCTGCCTGCCTCTAAAGGCATGTGCCACCACACCTGGCTTGGGGCATTCTAGGTAAGAAAAATAGAGTGTGGGAAGAGGCAGGGGATTGCTGTTTGAGGTCAACCTGCGTGGTCTACATAGTGAGTTCCAGGACAGCTAGAGTTACATAGTGAGACCCAATCTCAAAAAAAAAAAAAAAAAAAAAAAAAAAAGAATTGGGCACAGTGGTGGCACACACCCATAATCCCAGCACTCAGGACTCAGGGAGGCAGAGGCACATGAATCACTGTGAGTTCAAAGCCAGCCTGGTCTGTAAATTGAGTCCAGGACAGCCAAGGCTACACAGAAAAACTCTGTCTTGAAAAACAAAAACAACAACAAAACAATAAAAAATAAAAAACAAGCAATAAAAAGAGAAAAACAGTACTGGAGAGATGGCTCAGCAGTTAAGAGCACTTGATGCTTTTCCAGTGAACATGGGTTCAATTCCTAGCACCCATATATTGGTTCATAGCCATCCATAACTCCAGTTCCAGGGGAGTTCCATGTACACCAGGTGTGCGCATGGTGCATGTACATACATGCAGGCAAAACCCTCATACATATAAAATAAATCAGAAAAATATTTTAAAGAGAAAAGAAAAATTGTGTCCATGCCATATGGTCCTTGTGAGGATCATGTTATAATATGGAAATGAACAGGTAGATACTTAAAAGTTATCTGTAGGCTGCTGGGGTGCATGACTCTGATTATGGAGCATATGGCAAAGAGGATCATGGGAGTTGAAGTCCATCTGGAGTGAGACTACCAGGAGGGAGCCTCCCTCTGGGGTTTGATCTGGTGGTTTGAGGGACTAATCTTGTGTCTCCATCTTTTCTGGGACTTTAGGAGCGAGAGCAGGTTTGGGACACATACAGGAGCCTGGAGCAGGACCTGGGCACCTTAAGAGAGACGCTTGAGTACCTGCTGCACCTTGGGTCTCCCCAGGTACACCCTCGACCTTGCCATCCCTAAGTTCCACCTGGGAGCTGGGGACACTCCCTCGCAGCCATGGGAACCAGGGCCCCACCCACTGGATGAGTGGTTTTCTTCTTGATGAGACTTGGCAAGAAGCAATTAAGAGAAATGTGTGTTATGTTAGACTGTGTTTTGGTCCAGGGACCGAGGGTACAGTTCTTCACAGTGGGGAAGGGAAGGTAGAGTTCGCGGTGGCAGGAGTAGAGGCTGAGACTTCTCCAATCTCAGTGGATCAAGATGCAGAGAGGCATCCCGGCGGTGGCGGCTGTGCACGCCTTTAATCCCAGCACTCGGGAGGCAGAGGCAAGTGGATCTCTGTGAGTTCGAGGCCAGCCTGGTCTACAAAGCGAGTCCAGGATAGCCAAGGCTACACAGAGAAACCCTGTCTCGAGAAACCAACAAAACAAAACAAAAACAAAAACAAACCAATGGAGCGTGCAAAGGTCAGAGAGGACAGGACAGCTTCCAGCTGACTGGGTTTTAGAGCCTCCTGGGTGGGGCCATCTGCTGGCTCCATCCTTGTATTTTTCTCATCTTAAACAAACCCCTTTCCTTCCCCCAGGATCGAGCATCTGCTCAGCAGCAGCTGTGGATGGTGGAGGACACACTGGCAGGTCTAGGTGGGCCCCAGAAACAGCCCCCACACACTGAGCCTGAGTCTCCATCCCCTGCTCCCCAAGGAGAGGAGTCCTCAGAGCGGGAGGTGAGATTACCAGCTCCTCCCCAGATTCCTATATCACCTCTCCCAACCCAGGGCGTCCCTCCCCTGGGTCACTCGCCCAATCCCACTGAGGTCAGAATCCCGCAGGGCTGGTTTACGATAGTTATCAACCATCACATAGGTGCTGGGACTTGAACCTGGGTCCTGTGCGAGGACAAGTGCTCTAACCACTGGGCCATCCCTTCAGTACCATTCTTTTCTGTTCACCTCCAGGACCCAACCCCGGGCAGTAGGGCCTCCCACTTCAAGCTGGTTTGTCCTATAACGAGAAATATAATGTGGACAGTCCTCCACCATCACTGTGTGTGTGTGTGTGTGTGTGTGTGTGTGTGTGTGTATGTGTGCTAAAGTCACAATGTTCGTGTGGAAGTCGGGGATAGTTTGTGGGAATAAGTTCTCACCTTCCACTACTTAGCACCTAGGGACGGAACCTAAGTCGTCACACTTGGTGGCAAGCACCCCTGTCTGTGGAGAGATCTCAGCAGCCTCTTATTTAGTAAATATATTGTTATTTGTTATTGATCTGTCGCCTGCCTTTTCCAACCACCCCAGGCAGAAAGGCCTGCTTTAGGAAAGCACTGAGTGTCTAGGGGAGGACGCAAGTGTGACTCAAAGGCACCGCTTCACTGGGAAGCCCCTCAAAGGCCACCGTATCAGCCGGGGCGGTGGTGGAACACGCCTTTCATCCCAGTCAGAGGCAGGTGGATCTCTGAGCTCCAGGCCAGCCTAGTCAACAGAAGGAGTTCTAGGACAGCCAGGACTCCTCAGAGAAACCCGTATCAGCCCGTCAGCACCACAGTGTGGCACCGGATGTGTGCTCATGGGAAGACTCACCCTGTGTCAGTGTTCACTTACTCTTCTTTTTTTTTTTTTTTTTTAAAGATTTATTTATTCATTATGTATACAGATTTCATTATAGATGGTTGTGAGCCAACACAATTGCTGAGAATTGAATTCATGACCTTTGGAAGAGCAGTCAGTGCTCTTACCCTCTGAGCCATCTCTCTAGCCCTTTTCTTTCTTTCTTTTTTTTTAAAATTTATTTATTATGTATACAGTATTCTGCCAGCAGGCCAGAAGAGGACACCAGATCTCATTATAGATGGTTGTGAGCCACCATGTGGTTGCTTGGAATTGAACTCAGGACCTCTGGAAGAGCAGACAATGCTCTTAACCTCTGCGCCATCTCTCCAGCCCCTCCCTCACTCACTCACTCTTCTAACTGCCTTACATATCAAAGGGTGGAAAGCTTTTGCAGTTAAGCAACTCCTTTAGTTGAGAGGTCAAGAGAGGTTCCGCCGCGGGTTCAAAGTCACACAGCTAGTAAGCGGCAGAGATGGGATCTGAAGCCAGGATGCCTGGCTCAGTCTGGGTCTGTGCCTCAGTTGCTAGATACTTGAGAAATTGTGGTAAGAGGAATAATAAGAATGGCAATATTAGATTATATTCCTTCCTTCCAGAGCCTTCCGGAGTCACTGGAGTTTAGCTCCTCTCAGTCCCCTGAGGTGGACTGGGGTCGTCCCCCAGGAGGTGACAGAGCCCTCAGCAGCCCTCCCTCAGGTGAGCGCCTTGGTAGGGTGGGAATAGCACTAGCGTTGTGTTTTTTGTTTTTATTATTATTATTTTATTTTATTTTGATTTTTTGTTGTTGCTGTTGTTTTTTGAGACAGGGTTTCTCTGTGTAGCCTTGGCTGTCCTGGACTCGCTTTGTAGACCAGGCGGGCCTCTAACTCACAGTGATCCACCTGCCTCAGCCTCCCAAGTGCTGGGACTAAAGGTGTGCGCTGCCACGCCGGTTTATTTGTTATGTATGTAGTGTTCTGCGTGCCTGCATGTACATTTGCAGGCCAGAAGAGGGCACCAGATCTCATTATAGATGCTTGTGAGCCTCCATGTAGTTGCTGGGAATTGAACTCAGGACCTCTGGAAGAACAGATAGTGCTCTTAACCTCTGAGCCATCTCTCCAGCCCTTGCGCTGTGTTCTTGTTCTGATTAAGTCCCCTTCTGTCCTTCAAGGTGTTGGGTCTCCAAGGGTGTCCCGGGCATCCAGCCCTGAATCTCGTCAACCCTCATCCCCGCCGCTGAGAACGAAGGTAGGACCATCTCTGAGATACCTGAAGTCAGCCTGGTGACTCTGCGCTCCGTACACCTCTGAAGGTCACACCAGAGCAGACAAGGGTTTATCTCAAGTACTAGATATAACTGTCATTTGGGGTAGTTACTAACCCCCGCTGACTCTCCGTGTTTCTCATCTTTGTAAAGGCACTGATAGGCTTGCTTACCATGAAGACAGGAGATTTAAAACAAAATAAACAGGGACGAGGCTCAGTGGTAGAGCCCTGGGTAGAATCCCCCAGTGAGGGGCTGGGGGTGTGGCTCAGCAGTGAAGCCTCTGCCCTGCATTTCTCTAGGTAAAAGAGCTAGTTGTTGGTTTTTTGTTTTGGAGACAGGGTTTCTCCGTGTAGTCTTGGCTGTCCTGGACTCGCTTTGTAGACCAGGCTGGCCTGGAACTCACAGCAATCCTCTCCCGCCTCTGCCTCCTGAGTACTAGGATTAAAGGCGCGCGCCACCATGTCCGGCTAAGCTTAATGTCATTGGTAGACGCTGACATGCGCAAGAAGCGTGATGCTTCCGGGGGGGGGTCAGGCCATACGGGGTTTGTCCTCACCAGCTGGTGCATGTAGTATCCAGGGGCAGGGAGGGGACAAAGCGGCCCCTGGTATACAGCGGTCCCCTCGGAATCTGTGACGATTGTTCTGTAAAGTGATAAGTTCTTGGGGGCAGAAAAAAAAACGAGGAAGCCCAAGGTTAGAGTCTGGGTTTCTCCCTCCCCAGGCCCCGATGGCGCGCCCTCGCATGAGCGCGCAGGAGCAGCTGGAGCGCATGCGTAGGAACCAAGCGAGTGGGCTCCCTCTTCCTCGCCCTGTGTCCCCGAGGCTCCTGACTCTGGGGAGGGCACTGTCCCCAGCTGGACGCCAGCCTGACGTGGAGCAGAGGGTGAGGAGACGAGGTGGGGGGTGGGTAGGGGGTGGTGGTGGTGGGAGGGTGGTAATCTTGGATTGGGGAGACCATGGGAGAGGGTCTTCTGCTCCTAGATTGACTCTCTCCTCTCTCTCTCTCTCTCTCTCTCTCTCTCTCTCTCTCTCT
>OU015752.1:70469166-70481783 GCA_907169655.1 Acomys percivali
CCCCCCCCCCCCCCATCTCCGTATGTCTCTGTCTCTCTCTCCTGTTTTTTCTTTTTGAGGCAGGGTCTCATACATCCCAGGGTAGCCTCAAGCTAGCTACGGAGCCAAGGCTGGCCTTGAACTCGGGACCCTCCTGCCTCTGCTCCCTGTGCCATGATGACAAGGCTCTCTTAGTTGCTACGTGCTAGAAAAGAGGCCCTGCCTCCCTCCCAGTAGCTCTGTCTTCCATCCATGTTCCTTGTTGCGCATGGTCTGTCCAACAAAATCACATGGTCTGAGGGAGAGAGAGGCAGAGACAGACTGAGTGTGAGTGTGTGTGTGTGTGTGTGTATGTGTGTACGCACCCTGCTTCCTAATAGCACAACTAGCTGTAAACTCTTGTACCGACAAGAGAGAAGACAGTTGGTCCTAAAGGAAGCTGACGTATAATCTCATCAATAAAGATTATAATGAAAGAGTTGGGGGTGGCACTGATAGAAACAACACCATGTATGGAGACCTAAACATGATGATGGTGTGAGAGAGAGAAGCACCCCCCACCCCTCCACCCCGAGGAATGGTAGGAGAAGCCCGTCAGAGAGCAGCCTTCAAAGCACCCACCTCCCTGAGCAGGTCCCCTTGAGGAATCTCAGACTCTTTCCCAACATAGCAAAGGTCTGACATTTTACAACTGTGGAGAGGCTATGGGACGTTCTACATCATGTGATTTAGTTCCATTTAGCCTGTGTGACAGGGAGGAGCCAGGCACCATGAATTGTTAGCTGTCCAGTCAGCGCAGACTACTTTGATTGCAAACTTCTGGGAGGCGTGGCCTGACTCGGGCTGTGGAGTCAGGCCTAACCTACAACAGGCCTATGCTCTGTCATCCATCTGTGGGTGCGTTCATCGGTCAGGTGAACACTCTCACAGTCCAGTCACATCTGGACAGCACTGAAGGCTGGGGACCAAGCCTCGTGACACATAAACCTTTAGGAACATTCATATCCAAATCAGAGAAGCTTTGTTGGGGGGATGGTCTGATGTCTTTTGGTGCTAATTAATAAAAAGCCATCACTGCTGGGACGTGGTGATACACGCCTTTAATCCCAGCACTCGAGAGGCCGAGGCAGGTGGATTCCTGTGAGTTCGAGGCCAGCCTGGTCTACAATGCAAGTCCAGGACAGCCAAGGCTACACAGAGAAACCCTGTCTCGAAAAACCAACAACCAACCAACCAAATAAAAATAAATAAAAAGAAAAAGCCATCCCACCTGGGCAGGGCAGATGAGATATGTGTGGCTAAGGGTCCCAAGAAGGAGAGGGGGGAATTCTGGGAAGAAGAAGAAGAAAGAAAAGAAAGAAGAAAGACCACCATGAGGAGGAAGGAGAGAGACCCAAGGAGGAGAGGAAGGCCACCATGGGTTAGATGGATGGCTGGCATGGATGGAAGATTTGGCCCAGATGAAGAACATTAGACAGTATTTGAGATTATGGATGGGAGGTAGCTGGATAGAAGTTATTAGGAGCAGATGGCGTGGGATTGGGCCAGGGATCCCATACCTGCCCCACTATGGGAAGTAGTTTAGAGGATTAATGTCTGCCCTGCCCCAGGTTAACTAAGGTATTTTAAAATATAACAAGTGTGTGTGTCTTGATCGATAGCTAGCCAGGCATACTAATAATACAGATAGTTTTAAAAAACAACAAAGCTTTGGTGGGAAAGGGTGAGACCCACCATAGGGGGGTGTGTGACCTCAGAGCCCCGACGTTCTGCCAGAGGACAGTGAATTCCGATATCGTGTCTTGGGGCTACTTCACTCTGAGCCCCCCATCTTCAGCATCACCATAAAAATAAGCCGTGGGAGCCCTGTGGAGCTGCTGCTCCCCCAGGAGATGGAGACAGAGGGTCAGGAGTTCAAGGCCACCCTCATCTATATAACAGGTTGGAGGTTATTCTGAACTTCTTAAGAACCTGGCTAAAGAGTGAGGGGCCCCCGGGGAGGTGGCTCAGCGATTGACATGTACACAGCCTGGGCCGGCAGCGAGCGCCTAGCCTATAATCCCCGTGGCACGGAGATGGGAGGTGCAGGTGGCGGATGCCAACTTGCTGAGCTTCTGGGCCAGTGAGAGAGCTTATCTCAACCAAAAGTGGAAGGTTAGAGGAGGGACACCCAGCTTGACCTCTGACCTTCCTGGTATCTGCATGTAGGTGTCAGGGCGGAGGACTGAGGAGAAAGGGAGGGAGAGGTGGGGAAGCGGGGAGAGAGAGCAAGGGCTTCAATCTTTTTTCTTCCTTCTCTTTCTCGGCCCCTTTCCTTTCTTTTCTTGCCCTCTCCCTCTCGTCCTTGTCTCTACCCTGCCCCCCCACCCCCCACCCCCCCACCGTCCTCTCTTCTTGCCATTTGGATACAATCTCACCCAGTACTCAGACCAGGCTGGCCTTGAACTTGTGACCATCCTCCAGGGCAAGAATTCTAACCTCTAATTCCTTTCCAGCCTGTGGTGGGAGCTGTGAAATGGCTCAGGAGTTCCGGGTCCTGGAGTAGGTACGGATCTAGAGCGCTGAGTGGAGGGGGGGCGGGGTTTGGATACAGACTGGGAGGCAGTGTGGCATGTCCTAGTTCCCCAAACTCACTCCACAGTCCTTCGAGTTCCTGTGGCATCTACAAAAAAGCCAGGAAGTCCCTTATTCCTCCCCCAACTCCCCCACCCCCATCCCCCATCAGAAACTACAGACCCCACTGGTTCACCCCGCAATGGTAGCCTTACTGCTGGCCTGCCTGCACCGTTCGGGGCCTGTGCTTTAAGTCTTCCATATAAAAAGGAGGAAGAACTCCCAGCAAGCCTCAGTGGCCCGTTTGACACCGTGACCTTATTTTCTGTAGTCCCAGGCACTCTACAACCTACACGCCGCCGCTGACATCTGGAGGCCACCGCGAGCGAGTCCTCAGCCTCTCCCAAGCTCTGGCCACAGAGGCTTCCCAGTGGCACAGGCTGATGACAGGTGAGGTGCCCAAGCCCTGGAGCCCTGTGTCTGAGGGAGGAGGCCTGGAAACGCCATGGAGCTCAGGCGCCTAAGCTAACCGCTCTCATTCTCCACTTAGCCTCTCCAGGGGGAAGTTCGGAGTCCAGGGGAGACTGTCTCCCGTCAGGCCCCCAGCCCCCCAGTGAAGAACTGCCTCAGGTCACCTTGTCCCCACCCTCTCACAAGGCTAACTCTGTTACCACAGGGTTCTCATGCCAAGGGAGTGGGCAAGGCCTGGCCCAGTGGGAGCCCAGCTGGGACCCTGGGAACGCCTCTCCCGCTCTGCCCCAGGACGAGGGAGCTTGGCCTCTGAGAGTCACTCTCCTGCAGTCCAGCTTTTGACTTGCCACTCCCATGTGACGCCTGGAGGGGGTGGCACCATTCAGGACCACACGACCATCCATTCCAGCGTGTCTTCTAGGAGGGCCTGGGCCACTGTGGCCCAAGAGCGATTATCCCAACCCTGTCCAAACTTGGATTAAAGCTTTGAACTATTAGTCAATAAAATAGCTTTATTCTCTCTGTGGTTGTCACATTGTGTTCTGACAAACAAGAGTCGGAGCCTTAGATCCACAGGTATGAGGAAGTTGGGATCTAGATGTTAAAATATTGGGTCTGAGGGAGGAGGCTGGATCCTGAAAACCAAGTCAGAGGAAGTGGTGCTGGTCTTGTTTGTTGTTGTTGTTTTGAGACAGTTTCTGTGTAGCCCTGGCTGTCCTTGTTTGTAGACCAGGCCGGCCTTGAGCTCACAGAGATCCCCCTGCCTCTACCTCCCAAGTGCTGGGACTTAAGGCATGCACCACATACGCCCGCCTTATTGCTGGTTTTCAAGGCAAATGGAGGAGGGTTGGAGTGAGTCTGGGAGGAGAAGGCTGGTGTTAGGACCCCCTGAATCTGAAGGACAATTCTTGGGGTGGGGACCCGTGGATATGAAAAGGAATCTCCAGGCCTAAGGAGAGCACTCAGGTCTCCCAGGTGTGTGGCCTTCCTGGGAACACCGCCTCCCAGGCCAGCCTTCAGTGCTCCAGCCTGTTAGAGCTGGTTCCTTCTCACTGCTTCCCTGGACTTTGGAGGTGGAAAGAGGCCCTGAGGGTGTGGGAGACAGACACTTCTAGAAGATGATGGTGGTAACGGGAGGGCAGGGGGAGTCACGGCATCGGGGCCAGCATCATGAGAGCCTTCGGTGAGTAGGGGCTTTCCTGCCTGGTGTCTAAATTGTAGCAGAGAAAGGATGAGCTGACAGGGGCTCACGGAGTGGGAGGAAGAGACCCGAGTTTCGTTTTTAAAAAATTATTCCCTTTTTCCCCTCCCTCAAGAAGAGGTTTCTCTGTGCAGTCCTGACTGTCCTGAACTCACTTTGTAGACCAGGCTGGCCTTGAACTCACGGTGATCCGCCTGCCTCTGCCTCCCCGAGTGCTGGGATTAAGGCCACCATGCCCCGCCTTATTTGTTTATTCTTAATTTATTTCATTTTTCTCTTGTACATTGCTGTTGTGTCTGCCTGAGGTTGGATCCCCTGGACCTGGAGTGACCAACGGTTGTGATCTGCTGTGTGGGTTCTGGGAATTGAACCTGGGTCCTCTGGAAGAGCGGCCAGAGCCATTAGCCGCTGAGCCGTCTCTCCAGTCTCTCGGCTTTATTCTTCCGTGAATCGTTTGGACTGTTGGGCAACCGTGTGTAGTGATGGCTCAGGCCTTTGCTGATAGGATAGTCATTAAAAGTTCTTCCAATGGCTGGGCAGAGGTGCCATAAGCCTCTAGTCCCAGTACTCGGAAGGCAGAGGCAGGTGGGTCTTTGAGTTGGAGGCCAGCCTGGTCTACAGAGAGAGTTCTGAGACAGCCAGGGCTACACAGAGAAACCCTCTCTTGAAAAAAATCCAAAAGTCCAAAAAAAGAAATCAAAATTCTCATGATAGGTTTAGCTACAAACAACAGGTTTGAGGAGTGTATTTCTTTTAGGCTTGGGTTTTTTTTTTTTTTTTTTTTTTTTTTCTTCTTCTTCTTCTAGAATCCAGGATGGGCCAAGCAGTGGCTTTATGAGAAAGAGGAATTTGTCTCAAGATCGTGCCCTTGTGAGAGGGTGTCATGAGACGGATCACGAGAGCTGCCAGAGAGCCCCCTGCTCTGGGTGGCCACTAGAGGGCAGAAGAGGCACTGCCCCAAGTCTGCAGGCTCCCTAACTTTTTCTCTTTCTGTTGCCAGTGGCCAGTGGGGCTCAAGTGGTTTTCTGTGACAAAGATGGTGAGTGAGTGAGTGAGCGCTTCCTCCATCAGCGCAAGATCCAGCTCCCGTGCCCTCAGACCCCCACCCCTAAGACCTGGGAAGGACTCCAAGCCTGTGCTTTCTTCCCTCAGACCCAGGGCTCCTCCCCAGACTCTAGTGTCCAAGCCTCAACTCTCCCACCTCAGACCCACAGTCTCTCTCTTGCAGAGGCGGGGGGTGGGGGGTGGGGGGGCAGTCTCTGGAGCAGGAACTCTTGGGCACCGGCTTCATCCCCTGTGACGTGTCTCAGGAAGGAGGTTTGCAGGTAAGTGTGTTTCCGTCCTTTCAGCCCATCTCCACTCTCCATATGCCCTGTCAGCTGAGTGCACATAGGTCCCTCCGCCACACACACCCGCCCCTTGGGTCTTTAGGAAGGAACAGAACTTGTAACCCCAGCCTCCTGAAACAGTTTCTGACTAATGGGGCGCTCAGAATGTCCCCAGGTACCCCCTTGATCTGGGCCTCTGTCTGTGTGTCTCTGCTATTGTCTGTCTGCTTACCCCCCCATCCCCCTATCCCCCCACCCTACCCCCACCCCCAGCTCTGGGTCTGCAGACCCTCTTTAGGAGGTACAGTCTCCTTCCCAAGATGGCGACCTGGTTAATATTTGATAGACTTGACACCCCAGGCAGAGTAGTTTGGGACGGTGGAGGGAGGGAAGGGCCCCACCTACTTGGCCCATGGGCAGGCCTGGGTTCATTTTCATAGTTAGCGTTTGATATGGGCGGGCCCAATTTTGAGTTTCAGTGCCAACTTCCTGAGCCCTAGGCAGAAATTAACCCTTTCCGCCCCACGCTGCTTTTGGTCATGGGGTTTCGGCACAGCAATAGCAACCCTGGGACAAATGGCAACCGCACCATATTGCTCAGCCCTTTGGTCTGGATCCCTGGCTTACTGCCTCCCCTTTTTCTAGAGCTACCCTGTGACCCTGGTCCCCCTCCTCCCTCCCTCCCCCCTGTCTTCCTTATCCAAGCCCATTCTGACTTGGGGCCTCATGGCTTTTCCAAGGCCATGGTGGCCTCACCAGTCATCACCTGTTGTTTTTCTTCTCCTCAGACTCTGGGTTCTGAGACCGTCTCTCGATTTGGCCGCCTGGACTGTGTGGTGAATAATGCCAGCTACCGTAAGTCATGTGGCTTGGGGCTGGTGTCCCCTGATGTCTACTTATATCCTATTCCCCATTCCTTCCTCTTAAAAATTATTACATTTGCCAGGCATGGTGGTGCATGCCTTTAATCCCAGCACTCAGGAGGCAGAGGCAGGCGGATCTCTGTGAGTTCGAGGCCAGCCTGGTCTACAAAGTGAGTCCAGGACAGCCAAGGCTACCCAAAGAAACCCTGTCCCGAAAAAACCCAAAACCAAGCCAAACCAAACATAAAAAAAAACAAAAGTTATTACATTTATTTCTTTATTTGTGTGTGGATATGCATGTGTGTATGCGCAAGCAAGCAAACACACTATGTACAGTGCTTGTGTGGTGTTTAGAGCGGAACTGGAGGGAACTGGTCTCTCCTGAGACTGAGCTTAGGTTCTCAGGCTTGGCAGGAAGTGTAAAGGCAAGCCAGGGGTGGTGGCACGTGCCTTTAATCCCAGCACTCGGGAGGTAGAGGCAGGCGGATCGCTGTGAGTTCGAGGCCAGCCTGTTCTACAAAGCAAGTCCAGGACAGCCAAGGCTACACAGAGAAACCCTGTCTCAAAAGACCTAAAAAAAAAAAAAAAAAAAAAGAAGAAGAAAGAAAAGAAAAGGAAGTGTAAAGGCACAGCTGAGCCATCTCAACAGCCCCAATTCTTCCTCCAAACCTCCGTTTCCCCTCCCTCAGGCCACAGCCCTCTTCCATATGTGTGTGTGTGTGGTGTGTATGTGTGTGTGTTCGTATTTTTACTTCATGTATGTCTGTTTACCACTTGCACGTCTGGTGCCACAGAGGCCAGGAGGAAGAGTTGGATCCACTGGACCCCAAGTTGTAGACAGCTCTGAGCCACTATGTGGGTGCTGGGAATTGAACCCCGGGCAGGATCTGAGGCTACAGCTTTGATTTAAGGCTGGAGAGATGGCTCAGCGGTTAAGAGCACTGACTGCTCTTCCAGAGGATCCAGTTCAATTCCCAGCACCCATGCGGCAGCTCACAACTGTCTGTCTGTAACTCTAAGATCTGACACCTTCACACAGACATATGTACAGGCAAAACGCCAGTGTGCGTAAAAAAAAAAGCTTCACCTTTCCCATTGGGGATGTTGTAGTCACTAAAAGAGGTCACTCTTGTCCCAGAGCCTGGGTTGCTGAAGGCAGTTGGCGCAGGGCCTTGCTGGTGACAAGGACACTCAGGCACACTTTATCAGATTCTAGGTAGTGTGGCACTTCGGAAAATTCCCGTCCACTCAGCAGCTGCACATGTGTTGCCATGGCGACAAAGGCTCCGGGAGCATCCAGGCCCTCCTGTATCCCCCTCCAGGGATGTCCGCCTGGCCTCTGCCTCCCCCCATCCTCACCCTCCCACCCTCCCTTACCCTCCCACCCCCCCCATTCCCCTACCCCACCCACCCGTCTTAGCTGCTTTTCTTTACATCATAAGTTGCCCAAAGCTCATCCGTATCTGTGTCACGTTTACTCAACACCTGCCACACGCCAAATTCCACTGTGGGGAGTAGTGTCTAAGCAGAGAAAGTCACATTCCACAGTAAGGAGAGCACATGGGAGCTGGGGCCTGGCTCAGAGGCAGAGCTCCTACCCAGAATCCCCCTTGAGTCCTGAAATGACAGACAAGGGCTAGCCTGCGCTGCTCTGCAGAGACCGCCACTGGCTCCGGCAGCATGCCGCCCCCTCCCTTGGCTTGCGCCCCAGCCTTTCGCCTCTTCTCTGACCTGTCACCCCTTTCCTCTCTCCCTCCTACCTTCCGTCCTGCTCATGTTCTCTCCTTCCCTTCAGACCCACCTGCGCAATGGCCCGAGGAGACCTCTGCCCGTGGCTTCCGCCAGCTGCTGGGGCTAAACCTCCTGAGGGGACGTACACCTTGATCAAGGTAAGACAGGCCCAGCAGCAACTGTGTCCCTTGTTTCGTCATGGGCACGTTGCTTTGTGCCTCTTGGCATCCTGTCCTTACTGTATGCAATCTTCCCCCCCCAGTCCCCACCTCCAGACAGCCTCAGCCTTGGCTGGGTAGCCCTGGCTGTCCTGGACTCGCTTTGTAGACCAGGCTGGCCTTGAACTCACCAGAGACCTGCCTGCCTCTGCCTCCGGAGTGCTGGGATTACAGGAGTGTGCCTTACCTTGCCTGGCTCGGTCCTTAGTCTAGAACAGTAGTTCTCAAATTGTGGGTCGCGACCCCCTGGCAGTCAACAGCCCTTTTACAGGGGTTGCCCAAGACCATTGGAGGGGGAAAACAGATGGACAGATTATTTATATTATGATTTATAACAGTAGCAAAATTACAGTTATGAAGTAGCAATGAAAATAATTTTGTGGCTGGGGGCTCAGCCACACATGAGGAGCCGTATTGAAGGGTCGCAGCATTAGGATGGTTGACATCCAGGATCTAGACAGACCCTGTTCTATGTAGGAAAAAAAAAAAAGGCACAGATCTGCGTCCACCTGGGGTTTCCAGGGGCCATCCAGGCCTGCTTGGAGGTGGCAAGGAGGATGAGAAGAGGCCAAAGCCGGGGCTGGCTGGGCTCAGCAGGCAGCTTGGATCCCCAGCACCACGGAAAACAAGCAAGGGACGCAAGCTGTGATGGCGGCACTTAGGAGGCAGAGGCAGGAGGGTCAAGGGTTCGCTGGCAGTCTCGGCTACACAGTGTTCATCCCCAAAAATCAAGCCAGGAAGGAGACAGATGGGGTACTCATGGCCTAGAGATGGGTCTGCAAAAGGTCAGTGAGAATATTTGCTGCTGGTGCTGGTGCTGCTGGTGCTGGTGGAGGGACAGAGGGCTGGCTGGGGACAGCATTACAATGTCTAAAGGCCCTGCTGGAAAGTCCGGTCTTCATTGCAGAAGCAGTAGGGAGCCATGGAAGATGGTTGAGTAAGAAAGTGGTGTGAGTTTCTTAGTCATCTTCTAGAATGTTCCATGCTGCACTCACTGGTCAGCCTGCAGCTGAGCTGTTTCAGCCCCCATGAGGACAGACATCTCTCCTTTTGACTTGTTTCTATGAGCCATGGAGTTGGGCAGCGGTGGCTCACCCCTTAAATCCCAGCACTCAGAGGAGGCAGGGAGAAGTGGCTCTCGTGAGTTCAAGGCCAGCCTGGTCTACGTAGTGAGTTCCAGGACAGCCAAGGCTACATAGTGAGACTGTGTCTCAAAAACACAACAGAAGGGGGTGGGTAAGAGATTTGAGAAAGGAAGGGTTGTGCTCCTATGAGTACTAATTGCAGACTACTCTGCCTGTGTCCCTGGCATGGAGTAGGGGCTTCAAAAGGATGCTGAGGAAATGCAGGCAGGAGAGAGGGTGAGAGTCTCCTTAGCAGATTGGTACAGTAAATGCCCTGCAGGGGGACAGAGTTCTTTGGTGGGGTGGTGGAACAGCAGGAATAGCTTGCCAAGAACACAGTGGAATAGAACCTCATGGGTGGAGATCAAGATCCACAGTGTGTCTGTTTGTCCGTCTGTCTGTCTGTCTGTCTGTCTGTCTGTCTGTCTGTCTGTCTCTCCCCCTAAGACAGGGTTTCTCTGTGTAGCCCTGGCTGTCATGGACTCTCTTTGTAGACCAGGCTGGCCACAAACTCACAGAAATCCACCTGCCTCTGTCTCCTGCGTGCGGGCTTTAAAGGTGTGTGCCACCACACCTGGTGATCCACAGTCTCTTTAAAAGCCGCTGGTGGGAGTGGCCCAAGTGTCCCCTACCTAGAGGGCTGGAAGATGGTTCAAGTCCTGGCTGTGCATGTTTGCGTCTCCAGCATCTGTGCTTGTAATCTCAGTCAATGCCAGGTACCTGTAGCTCACTGGCCGTCCAGCCTACCAGAATTGACCAGCTCCAGTTCAGTGAGAGACCTTATTGTAAAAAATGTGGTAGATGGGCTGCAGAGAGGGCTCACTAGATTAAGACCATTGGCTGCACTTCAAGAGTATGCAGGGTTGAGCTGGGCATGGTAGCGCATGCCTGTAATCCCAACACTCAGGAAGCAGAGACAGCCAGAACTCTCTGAATTCGAGGCCAGCCTAGTGTACAACGAGAGGCCAGGACAGCCAGGACTACAAGAGAAACCTGACTTGGAAAAAAAAAAAACCCACACCTTTAATCCCAGCACTCGGGAGGCAGAGGCAGTCGGATCACTGTGAGTTCGAGGCTAGCCTGGTTTACAAAGCAAGTCTGGGACAGCCAAGGCTAACACAGAGAGACCCTGTCTTGAAAAACCAAATAAACCAAAACAAAAAACAAACAAACAAAAAAACCTAAATAAATAAATAAATAAATAAATAAATAAATAAAATAAGGACCCAGGTTCAATTCCCAGCACCTGCATAGCAGCTTGTAACTCTAAGTTTCTGGAGAGCTGATGCCCTCTTCTGGACTCCACAGGTACTGCACACCTGTGGTGCACAGATCTACTGAAATAAAGATAGGAAGGCAAGTAAGCAAGAACCAAGGAACAAAACATCAACCTCTGACCTTCACAGGAACATGTGCACACACGCATGTCCCTTGCCCAACACAAACATTTGGGAGGACCTGGACTATATGACACTAGGCAGGGGGTAAAAGCCAGCGCCCTCAACCTACTTTGAGCCACATAGAAAGAGAGCCAGCCAGGGACCGTGTGACACACCCAGGAAAGGGTCAGGAGAGTGGGACAAATATTTGTTGAGTGACAGGTCTGCACCTGGAACAGGGACGAGCGTGGCCAAGGAAGATACTTGGGACCTATCCGGATTTGCCATTCTGGCAAGTGGAGAGGAAGGGAAGCCGGGTAGAGGGCGGGACAGGCTTCTGCAGCATGGTTCCAGTGTGTAAGGAAGATGTGGGACAGGAGAGTGAGGAGACAGAGAGGCTCCGTCTCAGTGGGAGGTACACTTCAGACCCTCTGAGAGGGAAGGAGGGGCCCCCATGGGCAGGATCCCCTTTTACTTGGGACAGTCTCACTACAGAAATGACACTGAAATATCAGTTACAGGACCGGAGGGCATGTGACAACCCAGGGCAGTCCCCCGGGACCTCTCGCTCCTGGGCAAGCTGGGATCACTGTGTGAAGTGTGTGGCTTGCTCAGGAAGGGGCATCCAGGCAGAAGTTACAGTGTCCAGGCTGCATTTGAAGACAACTCAGAAGAAGGGGAGCAGGTTGTATTGGGGGCGTGGAGGAGTAGGGGGGCCCTTTTACAGTCCTGGTCTAGGAGCCTCCCGGTGCTAGTTTGTGCTCAATCATATTTAGTCATAAGGCCGGGCAGCCGGGCGGTGGTGGCGCACGCCTGTAATCCCAGCACTTGGGAGGCAGAGGCAGGTGGATCGCTGTGAGTTCGAAGCCAGCCTGGTCTACAAAGTGAGTCCAGGACAGCCAAGGCTACACAGAGAGACCCTGTCTCAAAAGGAAAAGAACAAAACAAAAACAAAAAACTACAGGCTGTGCCTCCCTAGTTCCAGTGCCCACAGCAATGGAGAACTGGCCGAGCTTTTCAAGGTCAGGGTGAAAGAGCACACCTGTAGGGGAGGAGCTCCGGGGCGCTGCAGAAGGTGGCCGGCAGGAAGCTGGACACATCTCCTGAGGTTTCCCACAGCATTCTGGAGTTCCGTACAATTGAGACACACCCTCTCCCTCTGTGGACTAAAATTTTTCCTCCTGGACTTGCTGAACAGTCAGGGTTCCGTGTGCTACTTAGGTTTTCCTAGTGTGAGGGCTGGAGGCTGAAGGGCAGATGAAAACCCAGAGTAGAAAAGAGACACAGACAGACAGACAGACAGACAGACAGACAGACAGACAGACAGACAGACCACGCACACACACAGAGCTCACTATGAAAGACATAGAAATTCCTCCGCTGGTATACCATAGACATGCCACTGCTGTGCCTGTGGCCACTGCTGTCCACTGTGAACGTGGGCAGCAGCTGCAGTCCCATACCTCAGGATGCTGGTGGCGGCTTCTCAGATGCAGATCCCCAGGTGCAGATGCCTCTCCTATCTGTCTCCACAGCTCGCCCTCCCCCACCTGCAGAAGAGCAGAGGGAACATCATCAGTATCTCCAGCCTGGTTGGAGCCATCGGCCAGTGCCAGGCCGTTACCTATGTGGCCACCGAGGTAGGACATCACCTCTCCTCCTTAGGTGTCCTTTGATAAAGGTTGTAGCTCTGAGGGGAAAGGCTTCCCCAGGGTGTTACAGATCAGATGGTGCCCTGGCAGTGTGTGTCTGTGTGTTACAGCTCAGATG
>OU015752.1:70481793-70493845 GCA_907169655.1 Acomys percivali
TGTGTCTGTGTGTTACAGCTCAGATGGTGCCCTGGCAGTGTGTGTCTTGGTACAGCTCAGATGGTACCGTGGCAGTCTGGAGCCGAGGAGTACCCAGAAGCCACACTGCATAACAAAACCCACAAGAAGATTTATTGGGAGGGACAAACTCAGTAGGGTGGGTGCCTCTGCTCATGTGAGAAGCAACAGGGAACAGGACAGAAGACCTCGGAGTTCGGCGGGCGGCATAGGAGAACCTGGGGCTTCTATGGAGTGTCTCGGGCGGGGTGTGTGTGATGTTTTCCAGGTGTGATTGGTGGGATTCCAACTCCAGAGATCGGGCAGGCTGTTAGGGTGATTAGAGGGTTCTGTGGGTGCGACCTGGCAGTTGGAGGTTCTCAGGGGAGGTGCCTGGCCACTCACCCGCTATGCCTTGAGGGACTTACACCTTCCCTAGCTCTTTGGGCCTCAGTTTTGAGCCCGTTAGACCCCTCTTGTTTTTTTATTTTATTTTTATTTTTATTAAGACTTACTTATTAATTTTATGTATAAGTGCTCTATCTGCATGTACACCTGCATGCCAGAAGAAGGCACCAGATCCCTGTATAGATGCTTGTGAGCCACCTCGTGGTTGCTGGGAATTGAACTCAGGACCTCTGGAAGAGCAGACAGGGCCCTTAATCACTGAGCCATTTCATTGTGTCCTTACTTATTTAATATGTGTCTTTGTCTTTCTGTACCTCCGTGTATGTGAGCGTGCCACAGCACAGGTAAGTAGGTCCTAGGACAACTTAGAAGAATCAAATCTCCCTCCGCCATGTGGGTCCCAGTGATTAAACTCAGGTGGTCAGGCCAGGCGTGGTGGTGCACACCTTTAATGCCAGCACTTGGGAGGCAGAGGCATGTAGATCGCTGTGAATTCAAGGCTAGCCTGATCTACAAAGTGAGTCCAGGACAGCCAGGGCTACACAGAGAAACCCTGTCTCGAAACCCCCCCCAAAAAAGCAAAAAAACAAAAAAACAACAAACAAAAATAACCCTCCCAAAAAACCAAATCAACCCACCAACCAAACAAACAAACAAACAAAACCCAAAAGAAAACAAAAAAAAAAACCTCAGGTTATCAGGCTTGGCAGCAAGCCCCTTTAATGCTGAGCCAGCCATCTTGCAAGGCCCTTCTATATTTTGTTTGAACCAGAGTTACACCCTGTCGCCTAGGTTGGGATTGAACTCATGGCAATCCACCTGTCTCAGCTCCCAAGTTCTGGGGCCATAGGTGTCAAACCCAAGAGTGGAGTGTCCTACACTGCCTCCCTCATCTAGTCCTGAGCTACAGCAGCCCACAGCAGACTGTGCACAGAACCGGGTGCTTCAGCTTGCTGCCCTCTGCCAGGAAGAAGAAGCTGCGAGGGACCCAGTCCCCAGGGGCTCAACCTCTCTGGGCTCTGCCTCTGCAGGGGGCCGTGACTGCCATGACGAAAGCTTTGACCTTAGAAGAGAGCAGATATGGTGTCCGTGTCAACTGGTGAGCTGATCAAAGTGGACGGAGAGCCTGGGGCAGCTGGGGTCGCCCGGGCAGAGTTAGCATAGGCATCTTTCCTTCCTCCTCTCGCTCCCTCACCTAGCATCTCCCCAGGAAATATATGGACTCCCCTGTGGGAAGAACTCGCAACCCCAACTTCAGATACCAGTGCCACCATCCTCGAAGGCACCTTGGTCCAGGTAGGAGGAGTTGGGCCGAGTAGAGACTGGCCGGGTTGGGAATCTCTCCTCTCCATCCTCTCTGTCGCTCTGCCCGCCTCCTCTTCTTGGCTTCATATACTCTATGCTGGCTTGGACCTTGCTATATAGCTGGGGCAACCTTGAACTTCTGATTTTCCTGTTTCCATTTCCTGGGGGAGAGAGAGAGAGAGACAGAGACAGACAGACAGACAGACAGACAGATAGACAGACACATACAGACAGGCAGGCAGACAGAGAGAGAGAGAGTATGTGTGAGTGTGTGTGTGTGTGTGTGTGTGTGTGTGTGTACTTGACTGACTGTGTCTCCCTGTAGCACAGGCTGGCTTTGAACTCAGGGCAAACCACTTGCCCAGGCTTCTGGTTTGCTGAGATGACAGGTGTGGACCAGCAAGCCTGAGTGGAGCTGGTGTTAATGTTTTTCCTCCCTTCTTTCCCCAGCCCCTGGGCCGCATGGGCCAGCCAGCCGAGGTGGGGGGCTGCAGCCGTGTTCCTGGCCGCGGAAGCCACCTTCTGCACAGGGCTCGAACTTCTGGTGACAGGGGGTGCAGAACTGGGCTATGGACGCAAAGCCACAGGAGCAGCCTCGTGCAAATCCCCACTCTCCCGTCCTAACGTCCACTGTGCCCTACCCTTTTGTCTCTCCTTTCCTTTCTTTTCTGTGGAACAGGAGATTAATTAAGCCTAGGACCCCTTGTGTGCCAGACTGGGGCTCTACCACTGACTCACACCCCAGTGCCTCGCTGGGGGGTTCTAGGCCAGGCCTTCATCACTGAACTGTCATGGCCCAGAGAAACTCAGGAGACTTGGCTAACTGCTGGCACCTACCTGTGGCTTCTCCCACACCTCCTCTTAGCTGTTGGAATGAAAGGTTTTTTCCCTATGCCCACTCTAGCTCCCAAGAAACGATGTGCATGTGTTAATTAGCTTTAGAGCTTTACAGCGCTGCAGCCGGCAGATACTTGACCTATTCCAACCTGTCTCTACTATCCTGGCAACTTCTCAGCCATGAGCCCCTGCTACCTGCCATCTAGTCCTCCCCTGGTTGTCCTCCTGGTGACTCCTCATGGCCCAGCGACCTTCCTCTTCCTCTCCCTCTTCCTCTTCTTCCTCCTCCCCACCTCACCCCAGCCCAACCCCCTTCTGTCTCTGTCTCTACCTGGGACCCATCAGTCTGGGAATGGAAGTCCCGCCTCCTGGCTCCTCTGCTCATTCATTGGCTCTTCAGCTTCTCT
The DNA here is from genome assembly GCA_907169655.1 of Acomys percivali. Classification (NCBI taxonomy): domain Eukaryota; kingdom Metazoa; phylum Chordata; class Mammalia; order Rodentia; family Muridae; genus Acomys; species Acomys percivali. Next base: position 70,484,748 of record OU015752.1, read on the forward strand.
ATTAGCCAATCAGAGCTAAGTGGGGAATAATTTTTACACATTGAGAAGCGTTTACACAACAATAGTAGTGACAATACTGGAATCTGTTATCGTTTAGTTCACTCACAATTGCCAGCTCAGCAATTAACAGCCTAATACACAGAGAACACGTTAATACAGACGTGAAGGAAGGTCACCCCCACACCTCACCTCTCTAGCCCAGGGACGCAGCTTCCCTTCTCCCTGCCATTTTGGATATGCGCTCTCTTGCTCCTTGGTTGCTCTCCTCTTCTCTCACTTACCTCCTCTTTCTTTCCTGTTCCAGCCAAGTTCAGCCTCTGGCTGTGCTCTGTCTTCTATCTACAATAAAAAAAAAAAACAAACCTTCTCCTCCACCGTACCTTGGGGTGGTCGTGTCATTTCATTCATGAACTACTGCCCCCTAGTCTCTCACTGAGGGGGCGTTTGCTGCTGTTCTAGTCAAGGGGTTTATCACTGAATCACACCTCCAGCACGTCGCTGGGGACTTCTAGGCAGGTGCCCTACCACTGAGCCACAACCTGCCTCTTGCTCTGAGATTCTAAGCAAGGGGCTCTACCGCTGCGCCACATGTCTGCCCCTCCCTCACCTAGCATTTCCTACCCCAAATTCCAACCTGCACCATTTGCCTCCCAGCCTCAGCCCCAACACCTTAGGCTCTCTCTACCCACTTCACCATACAATTTGCAGCCAAGTAGTGGTGGTGCACACAGCTTTAATCCCAGCACTTGGAAGGCAGAGGCAGGGGAATCTCTGTGGATTCGAGGCAGGCATGGTCTACAGAACCAGTTCCAGGACAGAGAAACCCTGTCTTGAAGAAACAAACAAACAAAATAAAAATAAAAACAACTTGCATGTAGAAAGGAAACATTTATTTCCTGTTCTTTGCACATGTTGTCCACACTAGCATTGCCTCTTTCCCAGCTACCATTCCTGACCCTAAAGAACTACATCTCCCATCGGCCTTGCAGCTGGTTCAAGAGGCACTAACTCCTGATAGCTCTTGTCACTAGGGAGCACAGTTCTGTTTCATCTGGGTGCTAATTAAATGGCCTGCTGGGGAGAATAAATTAAGTGGTAATTGGCAAATAATAGAGGAGACGCAAAAGTGCCTGCCTTTATTCTTGGCCCTCAGGGGAGAGGAGTTTTGCTCTCTTTGCCAGTGCGATAGCGAGGTAGGTGGCTGGCAGAAGAATCTAGTGCGCTGAGGCAGCGTGGAGTTGGGACATGTGGGTCAGAGGGAGGAGGCTGGCGCTTGCATTCCTTGGTTTGGAGTTGAAGGACACCGCGGGGGGTGCGCTGGGGGAGGAGCGGGGGCCCTGGACACTCCCTAGGTTCGGCTTGGGGTGCTGCAGCTTCCCCGCACCCCAGGTAAAGGGGTGGAACTGCAAGGCTGCTGCGGATTGGCCAAGGCAGAGGTGTGCGGCAATCGCTGATTGGCCGCGGCGGGGGCGTTTGCTGCTGTGGGTTCCGCCCTGAAGGTTTTGGAGACAGTGTAGGAAGAGGGCGGGCTTAGATGGGGGAGAGAAGGGGGGCGGGTGGTGTTGGGACTTAGGCAAGGTCTGCGGGGGAGAGCGAGTGATTTGGTTACTGTGGCCTTGGCAGTTTGAAGAGCAGTGATCCAGTGTTGGGATTTGGGAACAGGTGGAGAATTACATAGACATAGCAGCTTGGCGCGCGCGCGTGTGTGTGTGTGACTTCTGGCTGGGAAAATCTCTGTGGCACAGTGACCAACCAAGATGCACAATGCGGAAGGTCACTAGCACAGGCCTGAATTGCGGGGTGCATCTGGCCTGCATGACATTCTAATCCTATACCTGTGAAGCTGAGGCATGTTAAGCTTGAAGCCTCTCTGGAGTACAGAGTGAGACTCTATGAGAGACAGAGAGAGAGAGAGAGAGAGAGAGAGAGAGAGAGAGAGAGAGAGAGAGAGAGAGAGAGAGAGAGAGAGAGAGGGAGGGAGGGGAGATCTAACTACCTCTGAAGCTGGGAAGCTGTGGAGGAGGGGGTGTGGCTCGGGGACCTGCACTGTAGGCTGATATGAGTTTCTAAAATAAATTGGATGTACGAAAAAATTTCAGCTTTACTGTCTTAGGAGACTGGAAGGAGGCACAACGACCATGGACCCATGAATCCTCTGAGTGTGCGTGTGTGCGCATGTGCGTGTATGAGTGTGCGTGTGTGAGAGTGTGAGTGTGTGCGTATGTGTGCGTGTGTGCATGCTTATGGGTGAGTGTGTGCATGTATGAGTGTGCATGTATGTGTGTGAGCATGTGTGAGTGTGCATGCATGTGTGTGTGAGTTTGTGTGTGTGTGTGATCACTGAATTACAAAAAAAAAAGTTAACTCCTTGTGCCGAGTGAGGAGTCCTTTACCCCACGCCCATCATCCTGTTTGCTCAAATTCCTATTATTTTTCTTTCATTTGTCTGAGCCAAGAGTCTAGTTCTTAGGATCTTAGGATGCTTTCATCCTTGCACTAAGTCTCCTGCCTCAGCTTTCAGAGTGCTAAGATTAGAAGCAGTTGCCACCAGGCCCAGCTTAAAGTGCGCTTCTCTGTACCCGCTGAGATGTATAGTGATCTTCCCCTCTCTGACCCTTGTTTTGGCTACAGTTCCTCTGAAGATGCATTGTGTGTATGCGCGCGCGCGCACGCGTGTGTGTGTGTGTGTGTGTGTGTGTGTGTGTGTGTGTTTATAGCCAACGGAGGTGGCACACACCTTTAATTCCAGCAGAGGCAGCAGAGGCAGGTGGATCTCTGTGAGTTCAAGGACAGAGCTAGTTTCAGGACAGCCAGGGCTACACAGAGAAAGCCTGTCTCTAAATGAATAAATAATAAATAAATTTCTTTATTTTATGTGTATGTGTATTGCTTGTATGTATGTAAGTGTGCCGTGTGTATTCATAGTGCTGCCTGTGGAACTCAGAAGAGGGCATTGGGGCCCTTGGAATTACAGTTACAGCCAGCTGGGACCTGTTATGTGGGTGCTGGGAATCCGACTTGGTCCTCTGGAGGGCAGCTAGTGTTTTCCTTTGTTGAGTCTTCCAAACCCTTCTTGTTGTTGTTTTGTTTTGTTTTGAAGCAGGTTCTCGCCGCCAGGCGGTGGTGGCACACATCTTTAATCCCAGCACTCAGGAGGCAGAGGCAGGTGGATCGCTGTGAGTTCGAGGCCAGCCTGGTCTACAAAGTTAGTCCAGGACAGCCAAGGCTACACAGAGAAACCCTGTCTCAAAAACAAAGAAAGAAAGAAAGAAAGAAAGAAAGAAAGAAAGAAAGAAAGAGAGAAAGAAACAATAACAAAAAAGAAACAGGCTCTCACTAAATAGCCCTGGCTGGCCCGGAACTCATTAGGTAGGTCAGGAAGGCTTTGAACGTGTAGAGATCTTCCTGTCTCTGTCTCCCAAACGCTGGGATTAAAAGCGTGTGCCACCATGGCCAACGAGATATATATATATACGCGCACACACACACACACACACACACACACACACACACACACACACACACACACATATATATATATAAAAGGTCTGGAGATGCTTTCTCAGGTGTTATAGCGCTCCCTTAACATTCATGCGGCCACGGGTTCGGTCCCCAAGTGCTCTCAAGCAAAACAAAAGCCAAGGTAAATGCTTGGCAGTCCGTGGGTGTGGCTGGAGAAGAGCCGGGCATGGAAGAGGCCAGGAGGGAGGGAGTGCACGACAGTCCTGGGCTGTCCCAGCGCATGTTGTACACAGCAGAGCCTGGGTCCCTGAGGTCCCATCGCTCAGAGCGGCCTGGCAGAAGCGAGGCCCGCAGAGAGCAGCCCTCGGCTCTGCGGGAGGGGGCGTGAGCAGGGCGGGGCCGGAATGTCTTCACCAGGCCGCGCCCCAGGCGGGCACAGTTACGGGCCGCACGGATCATGGCCGCGACCGTACTAGGGCAGGTGGGTGCCTGGGCGGCCGGCGCTGGGGGGGCTCCGGGGAACCCGATGGGGGCGCACTTCCGGGTGGACCACTGGCATGCAGCCTTTCCGGCTTGGCGGCATTCCTCGGTGCCTCTGGTTCCGCGGCGGGGCACAGAGGCGAATGGGGACCCTTGGAAAGGAGTACCGGGCTTTAACGGGCGGCAGAGTGGGTAGACGCGAGTGGGGTGCGGGAGGTACCTGAAACGGGAGGTCGGAAGTGGGGAGCACGGAGGAGGGCTGTAGTGGGGGAAGCACTGGATGGAGTGGGTGCTGGGATGTTGTGGTCGGGGCGTGCAGCCTGCGGGGTTTTAAGGACCAGTAGTTCTTGAGTTCCTTTTGACAAGGGGCCCAGGACCTCTGGGGCTTGTTGTATGACTAGGCAGAGTCTTGGCTGGGAATTGGACCCCAGATCTTATTTCTTAGAACAAAAAAGCAAATACTGATATGTGGAGTGTCTGAGGCTTTGTACCTGGTTTTGTAGTCTCAGGCAAGCTTCTGTCAAAATGACAACCCCCCCCCCCCCGCAAGACTACCCCAGTCGGAGCTTACCGATGGTGGTGTTAAGCAGCAGAGTTTTGGAGAATCTGCGATCTTTAGTTTTTCGCGACAGGGTTTTCTCTGTGTCTCCCTGGCAGTCCTGGAACTCGCTCTGTAGACCAGGCAGGCCTTGAACTCAGAGATCTCTCTGCCTCAGCTCTCCGGAGTCCTGGGATTAGTCTTGTGCCACCACGGCCCAGCTTGAGAGTCTGTGATGATTTATAAGTGAGGGTGCAAAGAGTTGAACATAACCTTGGGGGAAACGTTTGCCTCCTCAGAGCTATGAGTGCCCAGTGGTGACGGTCCATATGGAGAAATCTGGAATATAGAGAAGATTGCTGCCTGGGGTATAGAGGAGACGGCTGCTGGCTGGGGCTTGGCAAGGATATCTTGCAAGGACTAGCCTAGACTGACTTTGTGGTAGTTCTTGGGTGTGAGAAAAAACAACCCTTAGACTTGCCAAGGACAAGCCTAGGCTCTAGAGGGAGAACATGTGTTTGCAACGAGGCAGGAAACAGCCCTGAGGTGACAGGTTGTAATACAGAGAACACTGGATTTCTACAAGTCTGATGGAGAGTCTATCCTATGATGAGGACAGCCTGGGGTTATGAGAGGAGCAGTGGGGAATTGGATGAGATGGCATGGTGTAGGGACAGTTGTCTGAGACGGGACAGCACTGCTAACCCTGCTGACCTGTGATGGGAGAATGGAGCTTTGACACGACCACCTCGACATTTGATACACACCTGGGCTGTGTTGGGATTCAGCAGTCCAGGCAGGCACGGTGGCTCAGCACTTGGGGGTGGGGGTGGGGCACAGGCAGGTGGACCGCTGTGAGTTCCAGCCCAGCCTGGTCTACAAAGCAAGTCCAGGACAGCCAAGACTATACAGAGAAACCCTTTGTCTTGAAAAACACAAAACAAAACAAATATGAGAGACAGAGAGTCTGGGATGTGAAAGGGACAACACCCTATTACACAGAACCCGGCTCTGCACACTCCCCTTTAATTTTTAAGATTTTACTTATTATTTTATACAGTCTTCTGTCTTTATGTACACCTGCACACCAGAAGAGGGCACCAGATATCATTACCGTGGTTGCTGGGAATTGAACCCAGGACCTTTGGAAGAACAACCAGTGCTCTTAACCTCTGAGCCATCTCGCCAGCCTGCCCCCATAGTTTCTTAACTCTGTTCCTGCCCTTTAATACTACCTCTCATTGGCCCACCTGCCATCTAGGCTCCTCCATTGAGCTTAATCCCCATAGCGGGTGGGCATTCTCTGAGCCAAAAGGAGCCTCCTGGTTTTAGAGGAGTGCTCAGGGACAGGAGGGGACTTTCTAGTGTCACCAAGGCTTGGTGGCAATCTCTGGACCTTGGCGTAATGCCTCCTCTGTGCCTCAAGGCTGTGTGATGGTCTTCTACCTCCTTTCTCCTAGATCTTTTTAGCTCTACCTGGAACTTTTTTTTTTTTTTTAATCTATTCTGTATGTGCGTGTGTGCGGACCCACATGTGCGATGGTGCCTGTGTGAAGGTCAGAAGGTAACTTGGGTGAGTTCTGTCTTTTGTTGGCGGGAGGGAGTGGGTCCTAGGCAGCAGCCTCAGGTCCTCAGGCTTGCCGACAGGTGCCTTACCGGGGAAGTCATCTCAGGCCCTCTCTTTATAATCATCTCTTTATAATTATCATCTATTTTGACATCTCTTGGCCTTTCTTTTTTTTAAGATTTATTTATTTATTATGTATACAGTGTGCTGCCTGCATGTGTGCCAGCGGGCCAAAAGAGGCTACCAGATCTTATTATAGATGGTTGTGAGACACCATGTAGTTGCTGGGAATTGAATTCAGGACCTTTGGAAGAGCAGGCAGCACTCCTCTGAGCCATCTCTCCAGCCCCTCTTCCTTCCTTCCTTTTTTTTTTAAGACAGGGTCTTTAAAAAAGACCTTTAATCCCAGCACTAGGGAGGCAAAGGCAGGAAGATCTCTGAGTTCGAGGCCAGCCTGGTCTACAAAGTGAGCTCCAAGACAGCCAGGCCTACATAGTAAGACCCTGTCTCAAAACAAACAAACAAAACCAGCATGGAAATCACCCAAGGAATGACATCTGAATTTGACCTCTATAGGCACACGCACAAATGTATATATACTTGGACCATCACATGGTGCATGCATACCACCCTCCATCTTTTCAGAGCCAAGTGTGGTGGCACATGCCTGCCATCCCAGCTAATGCAAAGTCTGAGGCAGGAACAGCCTAACTTCAAGCACTGAGCTATAGAGTGTGTTTGAGGGCAGTGGGCAACTTAGTGAGACCCTGTCTCTATCCCCCTACCCTCCAAAAAAGAAATTAAAAAAAGAAAAAAAATTGCTGGGGCTGGAGCGATGGCTCAATGTTAAGAACACTGGCTACTCTTCCAAAGGGCCCAAGTTCAATTCCCAGCAACCACATGGCAGCTCACAGCTGTCTATAACTCCAGTTCTGGGGGGAATCTGACACCTTCACACACACATGCAAACAGGCAGAACACCAATGCACATAAGAGAAAATCTTTTTTTTAAAAAAAAAAAGCCTGGCCCAGACTTACCCAAACAGCCTCTGAGACTCTCCTATTGGCCTCTGCTGCACTCTCCCATCACAGCGGCTCTTCCAGCAGGAGCAGGCTGTTCTCCAGTCTTCCTCAATTTCAGGACCCAGCTGCCTCTGTATGGTCTGGTGAGGAAAGCAGGAAGTCAAAGGTCAACAGGAAGGGACCACCCTCCTGTACACAGCAGGTCCTGAATTCCAAGCTAACCTCAGGGAGGGTCAGCAGGGATGTGTACAATGGTTAGCCTGTGGCGGCAGCAGTGTGTGTCCCCTGTGTGTGCCCAGAGTGTGGATCCCAGCTGCGTGGCTGGGCTGCCTGTGGTGATGCCAGCCAGCTGACCAATTTCCCTGAAGAGTCAGCACTATTAGAGCCGGGCGCAGTGGCACAAGCCGGTATTTAGGCAGAGGCAGAGGCAGAGGCACATGGATCTCTGTGAGTTCCAGGCCAGCCTGGTCTACAAAGCTAGTCCAGGACAACCAGGGCAAACAAACAAACAAACAAACAAAAACAACGAAACAAAAATTAACCAGTAAACTCAGGTGTGACTTTTGGGGTTGGGGATTTAGCTCAGTGGTAGAACACTTGCCTAGTAAGCACAAGGCCCTGGGTTCGGTCCTCAGCTCTGAAAACAAAAAACGAAATTTGAAAAACAAACAAACAAACGAACAAAAAAAGTAAGCATTAGGTCTCCTGTGTCTGAGGGAGGACGGTTAAGGAGGACCGCTGGGTCAAAAGGAAGAAGCCTAAGCCGGGTGGTGGCGGCGCACACCTGTAATCCCAGCACTCGGGAGGCAGAAGCAGGCAAATCACTGTGAGTTCGAGACCAGCCTGGTCTACAAAGCGAGTCCAGGACAGTCAAGGCTACACAGAGAAACCCTGTCTCAAAAAGTCAAAACAAAACAACCCAAAAAACAAAAAGGATGCCTGGAGTCTGGAGCTCTGGGTTTGATTAAGAAGCACATGGGCCTTTACCCTTGGCTCTGAGGGAAGTGGGGAGGAGGTCTAGGGTCTGGGCTGCAGAATTCCGAGATAAACAGGACCCGTTCGTTTCTAATTCTCTTCAGATTTTGAGCCCCCCAAGCCAGGAGTGTCCCCTTACCTGCTCAGTGTCCTTGGTTGTCTTGTCTAAGCTGGCTACAAGCTGGGACCAAAGTTCTCTAGTGGGAGGCACGCCCCTGTGGACTCTGCCCTGAGTGGCGGAGGGGCCGGAGCTGGCTTAGGTCTTTCTAGGGATAGCCATCCTGGTAGAGACTCGGGCAGAGTACAGGCTCTGTCTAGAATGTTCTGGAACTGTGCCAGAGCTGGGCTCAGGGTCCTCCCGAGCAAGAGGTGGCAGACAATGGCGGCTCTTTCTGGCTCTGACTTTGGCCATATGTCTCTCTCCACCCTAGGTCTGGGCCCGGAAGCTTCTTTCTGTTCCCTGGCTTCTGTGTGGGCCCAGAAGATGTGTGACCTCCAACTTCAAGGTAAAATGAGACCCTGGGTCTAAGGCAGGAAGCCGGGAGTCTGGACAGACCCCTGTGTGTGAGGGAGGACAGGTCGCACCTGCATGGAGGCCTCTCTTTGAGGCTGGTTGTCTACTGTGAGGAGACAACATTGTATTCTTGGGTCTGAGGCTGAGGCCCCATGAATGCGAGAGTTTCTCATGTTGTTGACTCCAGGCCCCTGGGATGCTGGTTGTTTTTATTGTTGTTGTTATTGTTGCTGTTGATGCTGCTGCTGTTTCCTCTCTCAGGCTGCAGACCTCCAGGTTCAGGTGACTGGAGAGCCACAGAAGAAGCCGGCTCCTAGCCAGCCGCTGCTGTTTGGCAAGACATTTACAGACCACATGCTGATGGTGGAGTGGACTGGGAAGGCAGGCTGGGGCCCTCCCAGGATCCAGCCCTTCCAGAACCTCACACTGCACCCCGCCTGCTCTGCCCTGCATTACTCCCTGCAGGTGGGACTGGCTGCCTCAATCTCCCATACCCAGCCTCCCTGGCTCAGCCTCCCCCACCCAGCCTCCCTGGCTCA
>OU015752.1:70505250-70521715 GCA_907169655.1 Acomys percivali
TCTCTCTCTCTCTCTCTCTCTCTCTCTCTCTCTCTCTCTCTCTCTCTCTCTAATATACACCAAAGAGAATTTCAATGAAAAACTGAAAATTTGGTCACAACAGTTAATAGGAAAAATGTGTGAACAACTCAAATGTCCAACAACAGATGTAATAATCCAGAAAATTGTGTTAACCAGGTGTAATGGGACACACCTACAATGCCAACTTTTAGGAGGCAGAGGTAGGTGGATCACTGTGAGATTGAGCCCAGCCCGTTCTAGACAGTGAGCTCCAGCACAGCCAGGCCTATGTAAAGATCTTGTCTCGAAAACAAAGACACTGCAGAAGAAAGAAAGAAGCCGGATGTGGTGGCACACGTCTGTAATCCCAGCACTCAGGGAGACAGAGGCAGACAGACCTCTGTGAGTTCCAGGACAGGCAGAATTACACAGAGAAACCCTGTCTCGAAAAACAAACAAACAAACATATAAAAGAAAATGCGGTATACCTAAAACATTGATATAGAATTTGTTTTGAGGATTGTTTTAGGGGGAGGTTGGTGTGTGTTGCATGTACTTGAGTGTGCAGGTGTGTGCATCTCCTGTGTACGTTTATGCAGTAGTGTGAGGGTGTTCTTACCCATGCAGTAGTGTGAGGGTGTTCTTATGCAGGGCTAGAACAGGAGATGAACGGTCTGCCACGTTCACTTAAGATGGGGTCTCTCGCTGAACTGAAGGCTCATCATATGGCTGTCTGTCTAGGGAGCTGGGATGAGCCCCTGTCTGTCACCCACCACTAGGCTTACACTCACGTGCAGCTACGCTGGGCTTTTTGCATGGGTGCAGGGGCCTCTAACCCATAGCCACTGAGCGAGCATCTCCGTGTTCCAGGCTCGCCCCAAACCCACTGTATAGCAGAGGATAACTTTGAACATCTGATCCTCTCGTCTATCCCCACTCCCACCCCCGGCACTGGTGTGGAGGTGACCTTCATCACTTTGTATTAAGGTGGTCTCTGTGTATGAGACCTTTAGTTGCTGAGCCGGTGGTGAGCTAAACGCTGGCAGATGCTGCCGTGGTCACTGCTATTGAGGGATCTCCTATCTCAATGTAGTGTAAAAGTTTACGCCCCAATTGGCTCTGATTGGCTAATAAAAAAAAGCTGAAGCTCCAATGACTGGGCAGAGGAGACAGGAGGCGGGACTTCCATTCCCAGTCCCGGGGTCCCAGGTGAGAGGGTCAGACATCGCTAAAAGGCCCAAGAAGCCAGGGCAGAAGTCATGGCGCCCCCCGCAGGCACTGGCCAGGAAAGATCTGAGCCAATCAGCCGCTGAGGTGGTCATATATGGCAGCTTACGCCCCCTGTGATTGCTCCTTAGCCCACCCAATCAAATTAGAAGATAGCACACCCTCTTAGAAGGCCACTAGTTCGCTATAAAAAGGCCTGTGCACTTTTGGACAAAGATGGAGCAGAGGTGGCCAGGGAAAGGTAGCCAGGCATGTGACTGTAGATAGGATGGGTCAGAATAGACCAATATCTGCCTAGTCATAGTGCTTGAAGCTTATTAATAATTTATTAATTAGTATTAATAATTAATAAATGCAACAGGTCTCCATCCCATTATTTGGAAGCTAGAGCGGACATAGAAAAAAAACAACCCTTAAATAGGCATTTGGCATACTAAAACTGGGGCAAGGACTTACACAGAATCCAAGCTTATACACTAGATTTAGGCATTAGACCAAAAGTTCTGAGACACAGAGCTGGTTTCCTAGCAACTGAAAAGTCGATGGGTTACGCAGCAGTGCAAACTTCTCAGAGCTGGGCAGCAGGCACAGCTGCTCCCTGCCCAGCGCAGAGGGGGAAAACAAAAGGCGGCTCCTTTAGAACCTCGCCGCCGCGGCGCACCAAAGCTGCCTGCAAGATCTTCAACGAAGGGACAAACTGCAGCGAGGCCGAGAGCAAAAGGAATCGCTGGAGTCACTGGCGCTCTTCCGGCCGGAAGCTTGGCAGGGTGGAAAGCTGCTACAGGGTCTCCCAAGCTTGGCGCGGCGGGCTGTCCTAGTCTGAACATAGACAGCCATAGGAAGATAGGTTAAGTTTAAATAATAAAGCCTCCATTAAAAAGAAGAAACTTGGAGGAATTTATTCCATATTTGAAAAATGGAAAACTCGGGCTGGAGAGATGGCTCAGCTGTTAAGAGCACTGGCTGCTCTTCCAGAGGTCTTGAGTTCAATTCCCAGAAACCACACGGTGGCTCACAACCATCTATACTGGGATCTGATGCCCTCTTGTGGCATACAGGCAGAACACCGTATACATAATAAATACATCTTTAAAAAAAAAAAAAAAAAGAAGAAGGAGGAGGAGGAGGGGCTGGAGAGCTGGCTCAGAGGCTAAGAGCACTGGCTGCTCTTCCAGAGGTCCTGAGTTCAGTTCCCAGCACCCACATGGTGGCTCACAACCATGATAAGCATCTCTAGCTAAATTGTGCCACTGCACATTCCTTTACTTATGTTTATGCAAAAGTGTATATTACCTGTGAAATATGTTTACAGAATACAAGGGCCAGAAACCAATGAAGTTAAACCGGCTCTGACAAGATTCACCCTCGAGGACGCTGAGAAGCATGCTAAGATGCTGAGACACTTATTCCTGCATCCTGCTAGACTCACAGACTGCCGTGGCATCGTTTCATCAAAACTTGCTTCCAGGACAGCTTCAAAGCGGCCGACCCCAGTTGGTCCTAGCCTCACAGACTGCTTCAGCCAGACTTCAGCTAAGCCCCGTACTTTCCTGTTACACAGATCCTGGACAGTGAGAGAAACAACTAGTCTCCCAGGACTTGACCTTTATCCCAATTTTCTTAGGGCCCCCAAAAGAGAACAATGACACCCCATACCCAAAATGTGGGGTGAGTTTGATGAGTGATGGTTGTTTGTCATTTTTTTGTTTGTTTGTTTGTTTTTGTTTTTGTCTGGCTTTGGTTTTTCGAGACAGGATTTCTCTGTCCTGGAACTCGCTCTGTAGACCAGGCTGGCCTTGAACTCAGAGGTGTGCCTGCCTCTGTGTCCCGAGTGCTGGGATGAAAGGTGTGCACAGCCACACCCGGCAGTGGAGAGGACACAATACTGTCCAAGCCAACAGATGGACATAGCAAGCATCAGAGTGACTGGCACTTTCAGCTGAGGCAAGCCGGGCTCAGTGGTGGAGAACATGGGCTCTGAGGTCAGCATCCTGGCGACGTTTACCTTGGTGGCTTGGCAGGTGGCGCGATGGTCAGCTTCATCCGTGAGCACGGCCAGACAATTCCCCCACGTGACTCAGTTGAAAAAGGCTCCAAGCACCACTAGAAAGGCCTCCTGGAGGTGTGACTGATGTCTGCAGAGATGAGGACCGCCACAGTCCAGGCGGGTGAGGCTTGACCACAGACCGTGGGCAAATCTGAGGTCCTCTCTACAGAGGAGACAGGCGTCAGAGACCAGAGAGACACAATCCAGGGCAAGTCTTTGCCTGTTCCTCTGTGTGTAGGAGCTGAGGGCGAGCCCACGGTGGAATCCAGGACGGAGACTTAAGGTTCATGCCTGGCATCGGGGACAAAGAAGCCTTACCAGACTCATGTTTGCAGGCAGAGGACACATGTTCACAAGACCTGCTGGGCAGAAGAGAACGTTTAGCTGGGTCTGGTGGAAGCAGGCGGATCACAAGTCTCCTGCCAGTCAGGGCAACTCAGTGAGGTGAGACCCGAGGAGGCTGGAGAGATGGCTCAGGGGCTAAGAGCACTGACTGTTCATCCAGAGGTCCTGAGTTCAATTCCCAGCAGCCCCATGGTGGCTCCCAGCCATCTATAATGAGCTCTGGCGCCCTCTTCTGGCCTGCAGGTGTACATGCACATAGGACACTCCTCTACATAGAATGAATACATCTTTAAAAAAGAAAAAAAGAGTGAGGCTAGAGACACCACTCCCTGGGTCAAGTGCTTGGCATGCAGGCAAAGGCTTGAGGGTCATATGTAGAGAGCACTGGGCACAGAGGCAAGTGCCTGTCACCCCAGCACCACTGGGGACGGAGACTGGCAGAGTCCGGGTGTTCATTGTCAGGCAGCCCAGAGAAACCATTAAGAGTGGTGATTCGGCACATAACAGCCCTTGCCGTGCAAGCCTGACAGTGTGAGTTCAATCTGCAGGCAACCATGCTGGAAAGAGAGACCTGAATGCTGAAAGTGGCCGTCTGATCTCCGGGCCCACGCACTTAGGACGACACCTCTGTCCCCACCCTCACACACACCTATCATACAGACACATATACGTCCATAGTAAACAAGACTGTGAAAAATAAAAATAAAAACTGTTTACATGGAGAACTATTGAGAAAGGCCCCCAACCCTGACCTCTGACCCCGACATAAACTCACCTGTGCGCACAAGAATATGTGCCTATTTTACATAGGCGAAATCTAGCAGGGAGCTGGGATGCAGCTCAGCAAAACGGCCGCTGGTCTAGAACCCCCCCCCCCGCCGAGGGAGGGGCTGGGGGAGTGGCTCAATGGGTGAGGCCCCTGCCTGAGCCCTCTGTGGAGGGCCTATGGCCGGACTTGACGGAAGAATATTCAGATAGCATGTTAGAAGCCCTGGGTTTCGATTCCCAGTATCCCAACAACAAAGAGTAAATAGGAATTGCTTGATGATTAACTTTCACAGCCTGACACAGCACAGACTCACCTGGGCAGAATCTCAGCCATGGACGTATTCGGTTGCTCTGTGGAGGCCAAAGTCTCAGTTAACTGATGTGGGAAGCACGCAGCCTGTGGTGGAGGGGGTTCTCTAGGCAGGGGCCCCCCAAACTGTGGAAGTTGAGCTAAGCAGAAAGAGAGCACGTATCCGTTGGTTCCTCTCTGCTCTTTGCGAGTCCAGTCATCTGAGTTCCTGTCCTGACTTCTCCACAAAGGCGGCTTGTGACTTGGCGTTGTTAGCTGAACGATCCTTTCTCCTCTCAGTTAATTGTGTCAGGGTGTTTTAGAACAGCAAGAGAAATGAAACTAGAGAATGTTGTTTATTTATTTATTATCTATCTGTCTGTCTATCTATCTATCTATCTATCTATCTATCTATCTTCTATTCAGTACTCTGCTTGCACGTACACCTGCAGGCCAGAAGAGGGCACCAGATCTCATCATAGATGGTTGTGAGCCACCATGCAGTTGCTGGGAATTGAACTCAGGACCTTTGGAAAAGCAGCTGTCCTAGACTCCCTTTGTAAAGCAGCACAGGAAACTGTTGATTATTCATTGTTATTATTATTCGTTATTATTATTATATTTTATAATATTTTATTTATTATCATATTATTATATATAATTATTATATTATATAATATATTGAAAAAAACCCAAAATAATAACAACAACCAAAACCCAAAAAACAAAATCCTGAGAATCTCAAAAAGAGAAAGTCCTCAATTGTTCTTTTGGTTTGTTTGTTTGTTTGTTTTGGTTTTGGTTTTGGTTTTTCGAGACAGGGTTTGTCCTGGACTGACTTTGTAGGCCAGGCTGGCCTCGAATTTACAAAGATCCGCCTGCCTCTGCCTCCCGAGTGCTGGGATTAAAGGCGTGTGCCACCACCGCCCGGCCAATTTTTCAATTTAAAGCAATGAAGAGAAAGGAAAAATTGTCCAACTAAAGCAAGCTGTATTTTGGGGTGTGCCTGGGACTGGCCAGCTGGCTACCTCACCCTAAGTTGGAATTTGACCACTTATAGGAGGGATAAGCTGATCACAGGGTCAAGAGACTTGGCTGTTATACTTGTCAGAGACATACAGTGAAAGGGAAGGAGCAAGGGTGTGGAGGCACACCTGGGAATGGGCGTGCAGGCAGTTTACATCAGATCTAAGAAACTGCAACTTTTTTTTTTTTTTTTGGAGACAGAGTTTCTCTCTGCATAGCCCTGGCTGTCCTGGAACTCACTTTGTAGACCAGTCTGGCCTCTGCCTCCTGAGTGCTGGGATTACATGTGTGTGCTACCATGCCCAGCTCAGGTACTTATTCTTTTTTTTTTTTTTAAGATTTTATTTATTGGGTTGGAGAGATGGCTCAGAAGAGCACTGCCTGCTCCTCCAGAGGCCCTGAGTTCAATTCCCAGAAACCACGTGGTGGCTCACAACCATCTAAAATGAGATGTGGTGCCCTCTTCTGGCCTGTGGATACACATTCAGGCAGAACACTGTAAGCATAATAAATAAATAAATCCTAAAAAAAATGAAAAAAATTTATGTATAGTGTTCTGCCTGCATGTACACATGCCCACCAGAAGAGGGCACCAAATCTCATTATAGATGGTTGTGAGCCACCACGCAGTTGCTGGGAATTGAGCTCAGGACCTCTGGAAGAGCAGTCAGCACTCCTAACCCCTGAGCCATCTCTCCAGGCCCTGGTACTTATTCTTAACTGTCTTACCTGAGAGCAGAACTCTTAACCTATAAAAATAGATTTTTCCTGTTTTGATCTCCCATTAGCTTGAGAGGTAAATTGTTTCTGTTTGGTTTCCCACCTGGCCTGCAGCCTAAACTGGACCATGAGAGCAAAGACAAGATGGCGTGGGAGCGCAAGAGATGAGCTGTTGACCAAGAGGGCAAGAGAGCAGCCTGGCCTGATGGGATAAGCAAATAGGGACTGAGGCGGTGGGGTGGGGGAAACCGGAAGAGAAGACTTCCTTTCTATGTCCGGAAGTCCTGCCTATTCTCTTCTGCCTAGCTATTGGCTCTTCAGCTCTTTACTAAACCAATCACAAAACAGTGATTTAGGGCCCTGCAGAGTGGCGCACAGCTTTAATCCCAGCACTCGGGAGGCAGAGGCAGGCATATTGCTGTGAGTTCGAGGCCAGCCTGGTCTACAAAGCAAGTCCAGGATGGCGAAGGCTACACAGAGAAACCCTGTCTCTGAAAACAAAATCAAAAACAAAAACAAAACAAAACAAAAAACTCAAAACAGGGGCTGGAGAGATGGCTCAGCGATTAAGAGCACTGATTGCTCTTCAAGAGGACCTGAGTTCAATTCCCAGAACCCACATGGCAGCTCACAACTGCCTGTAACTCGAAGATCTGACACCTTCACAAGACATACATGCAGGCAAAACACCAATGCACATAAAATAAAAATTAAGAAAAAATAAAAAATAAAGAAATTAATTTTTGTTGTTTTTTGTTTTTTGTTTTTTTCTGAGACAGGGTTTCGCTGTGTAGCCTTGGGTGTCCTGGACTCCCTTTATAGACCAGGTTGGCTTCGAACTCACAGCGATCCACCTGCCTCTGCCTCCCGAGTGCTGGGATTAAAGGCGTGCGCCACCACCGCCCGGCAGAAATTAATTTTTTAAAAAACAGTGATTTAGGTGATGCTTCATAAAAATAACAATACTAAATCTCAGCTCTCTGCTGCTACAGGCGCCAGCATTTGAATAACACAAAGACAACCTCTACACAGCGCGCACAGAGACTATTCCCACCAGGCTCTAAAGGTTCCCTCCACTCTTCACTGTACCATGCATAGTACAGCTATGGGGACACCACGTGAGGGTCCAGAGGGTGGGGAGTGTTCCTCAAGAGTGTGTTTCACCACTGGCGACCCAGTAAGCTTCCGTGTTGACACTGTGGTAAAAGCAATGTTCTGAGTACAGAAGTGTGGCCCAGTCTGGTATAGTGCTTGCCTAGCGTGCATGGAGTCCTCGATCCATCTCCAGCACTGCCCTAACCTGATGTGATGGCATATGCCTGGAGGGAGGGCACTGAGGGCCTGGGGCAAAGGTCAAAGGTTCAAGGTCAGTCTCAGCTATCTAGTGGGTCCCAGGCCAGCCTATGTGGATCGGTGCAGAGAGGTCACAGAAGCAGGAGGCAGAAGCAGCTTGCTGCTCGCCACGTGGGCCGTCAGGAGCGGAGAGTAATGGATGCTCAGCTGGCTTTCTCCTTTATGTATGGTTCAGGACCAGGAACAGGGGATGGTGCGGTCCGTTGTTAGTGTGATTCCTTGCACCTCACTTAACCTCATCAGCATGGAACTCCTCAGAGCTGTTGGCTTAACAACCCTCATTTTAGCAATATACTTCCACGTGGAATCCAGGTGAGGCTGGCGCACACCTTTAATCCCAGCACTCGGCAAGGCAGGGGCAGGTGGATCTCTGAGTTCGAGGCCAGCCTGGTCTACAGAGCAAGTTCCAGGACAGCCAGGGCTACGCAGAGAAACCCTGTCTTGAAAAGATGGTTTAAGAGCAATGGCTGCTTTTCCAGAGGGCCTGCATCCACATGACAGCTCACCACTGTCTGTAACTCCAGTTCCAGGGGCTCTGGCCCTCTTACACAGACATATGTGTAGGCAAAACACCAATGCACGTAAAATAAAACAAAAATTAAATAAAATCATTAACAAAAAAGAAAAACACAACAAAAAATTTCATCTTGAAATGAAAGCAGGGAGATCCAGGAACTTCAAAAAGGGGCTTTTTTTCCCCCTCCCGAGACAGGGTTTTCTCTGTGTAGCGTTGGCTATCCCAAACTTGCTTTGTAGACCAGGCTGGCCTCGAACTCACCGGGATCTTCCTGCCTCTGCTTCCCAGAGTGCTGGGATTAAAGGCTTGTGCCACAGTGCCTGCTGGAAAGGAGGATGTCTCATGAGCCCTCCAGAGCGGAGTAAAAGAGCCAACGCAAGGGCTGGGCATGCTGGTGAGCACCTTTAGTTCCATCCGGAAGAAGAAGAGCCAAGCAGGTGGATGGCTCTGAGTCTGAGGCCGTCCTGGTCTACACAGTAAACTCCAGATGAGATTCTGTTTCAAAACAAAACAAAACAAAACAAACAAACAAACAAAGACAAAAAAATAAGTTTGTGCACTATGGAATGAATGTGGAGGACAGAGACAACTTTATGGAGTTAGTTCTCAGCTTCCCCAGGCCCCAAATTCTGGGCAGCCAACTTTCACATGTGGTTTACTAACCGTGCCGGTTCACTGGCCCGTTGTTTCTGTGAATCCTATGTTGGCTTCAAACTAGCTATCCTCCTGTCTCCTGAGTTTCCAGGACTCGTGTCCAGAGTGCTAGAATTAGGAATGTTATATGCCGCCACGTTCCACTATGCTATTTTAAGTGTGTGTGTGTGTGTGTGTGTGTGTGTGTGTGTTTCAGCGCCCAGAGGGCAGCCTGGGTTCCATGACTAGTGATTTGGTCCAGTTGCTGCTTGCTTCCTGATGAGAGTAGACGGACCTTGAGATCAAAGGTCTCATTTCTCTTCAGAATGGCTAGAGCACTTTAGGGCGAGGCCCATGAGCTAGAAAGGGAGTCCACTGTAGTAGACTGAGCTCAGTTGGCTATCTGGAGACACCAAACTTCAACCTTAAAAAGCAGAGTGCCACACAATCCTTTTCTTTTTTGGTTTTTTTGAGGCAGGGTTTCACTGTGTAGCCTTGGCTTTCCTGGAACTCATTCTGTAGACCAGACTAGCCTTGAACTCACAGAGATCCACCCGTCTCTGCCTCCCAAGTTCTAGAATTAAACACGAGCACACCACCGCCTGGCTGTGTGTGCAATGTTGATGTTCCCTCATGGCCACATTCTTTGGCTACAAAATTGCCAACATTCTGCTTATTTTGTGACTCAGCAATCTGCCTGTGTCCATTCCTCTCAGTCAAGTTTGATTTTGTCACAAGATTTGGTGGCACTGGCCCATGCTTTTTTTTTCTTTTTTGCAAGTTCCTCTTTTTCCCTCAGCAAATAACAGAAATGTGAAGGCCAGATAACTTGAAACTGCACATCACCAAAGCATGTGAGATATGTTGGTTGTTTTGGAATTTATGTATACCCTGTATGTCACTTGACAGTAGAGTAAGGCTGTGAGCATTGTGTGTCTGAACATTATATGACTGTGTCAAGGCACTAGGGAATTCTACATGTATGATATATTATTTATGCATAATATCTGTGTTAACTTTCTGTTTCTGTGATAAAATACTATTACCTAAAACAACCTGTAGGAGCTGGATGCGGTGGCACACACCTTTAATCCCAGCACTCGGGAGGCAGAGGCAGGCGGATCACTGTGAGTTCGAGGCCAGCCTGGTCTACAGAGTGAGTCCAGGACAGCCAGGGGTACACAGAGAAACCTTGTCTTGAAAAACAAAACAAAACAAAACAAAACAAAACAAAAATGAAAACCAAAAAACAAAGCAACCTGTCGGGAGCCATATACAAAGGCTCCCTGTTATTAGCGACGGCTCTTCTGCTCTCTGCTCTGGCATAAGAATCATATGAGTTGGTGAGACTGTGATATGCAAGATGTTCTGCCAAGTATACAGCCAAGGTCTCTGACTCCTGGATAAAGTACACTGTGCTGTTGGAGGATGGTCTGAGGTATTTTGATGCTAACTACTGCTTGCTGTCTCAGTGACCCACCAAAAGTTCATCACCTGGGCAGGGCAAATGAGATAGGTGTAGCTAAGGCTCCCGGGCTTGGGACACAGAGAACGGTGGGAAGGAGAGACCAGACAAGGAGACCCCAGGAGAAGGGAAGAGAAGGCCACCATGTGTTAGATGGAAGAGAAGCACATGGCCAGCATGGACGGAGATGTGGCCCAGATGAAGAACATTAACAAGTATTTGGGATTATGGATGGCAGCTAGGTTGATAGACATTATTAGAAACAGATGGCATGGGATTGGAGCAGGTATGGGACAGCTGCTCCACTATGGGAAATAGTTTACAGGATTGATACCTGCCATGCCCCAGGTTAACTAAGGCTATTTTAAAATGTAACAGATGTCTGTGTCTTGATTGATTGCTAGTGGGTTATACTGATGTAATAATAACTATAGGCCTAATAATAAACAACTATTAGGCTCCACTGGTAATATTTCAACAACACTGTGGCTTCTAGGTTGAGGGTGGATTGTTCCTTGACCCAAGGACGGAAGACATGGGTTCTTGAGATTATATCATTTTTTCCTGTGTGAATGTCAGCATTATGTCTTGAGAGTGACCTTCTGCTTTGTTTCCCATGCCTGAGATGTGTATAAATTGTCTGATTAATAAAGTCAGTGTGTGATGGGTGCGATGGTGCATGCCTTTAATCCCAGCACTTGGGAGGCAGAGGCAGGTGGATCTCTGAGTTCAAGGCCAGCCTGATCTACAAAGTGAATCCAGGACAACAAGGCTACACAGAGGATGTGGAGGAATGCCTTGAGTGGATGTAGCAGCTGTCAATAAAGTGCTGTTTAGCTAATTGGCTGGGCAGAAGGACAGGAAGTGGAAGGCGGGGCTTCCAGGAGAGGAGGAGGAGCTGGAGTGGACAGTTGAGAGTAGAAAGTTGGTGGAGAGAAGCCGCCAGAGGAGGATCAGATTGGTGAGTGATTGGGATGTAGTAGGCTGTGAGGTTAGAGTAGTTAATTTTAGTTCACTGGTAGATTAGTAGCAGTTTAGGTTCTGCCCAGAATATAAAACATAAAACAATATTTAATCAACTAAATAAATTTCCTTAAAATTGTCCATCATTGAGGGAAAAGGGGGTTTGTCACAGTCTGTCCCATCATCTCGGTCAGGTGACAGACTACAGAGAGACAGAAAAGGACAACGTAGACAAACAACACAGATGCAGAAACAATCAGTCCTTCTGGCCAATGGAGGCAAAACCAAAGGCGCAGCCGCGGCGGCTCACGCCACACCCTTGGAAGTAGCCCACTTTGCTTCTGCAGAATGGGGTGGGGTCCAATTCCCTAATCTACTTCAGACTGGGGAACTCCATCCCCTTCAGATTGGGGTCTGGAACATCTTCTGGCACCCCAGAATGACAACCCACCAGCATACCTGCTTAAGCCAATGCCGGTTCTACTAGAAACAGGCCCTGGCCTTCATAGGCACACAGACAAACACAAAGACACAGTTTTTTACTAGACGGTTTGGACCCTCCAGGTGGGGGTCTGGGGGAGGGGGCGCTTAGGGATCCCGGACGAGCCCCCAAATGTTATGCACGGATTGTGAGTTTCCCCAAAGGCCACTCAGGAGCTACTTCTGACGCAAGTGCATGAGGGTTGTTTATTCAAGCCCGGGCAGGGACTCCCTCCCTTCCTGGCATAGCAAATTGGGAGTGAGAGCTCCAAGCTTAGAAAAATGTGTGGTTTTTAAAAATAGGTTTTAAACAAAGAAATGGGTTTTACAGTATATGACTAGATGACGTTTGAACAGACAGACAATGTCTGTTCCTGATTGGTTTTTGTTATGTGCCAGACCATTTGAGGTCAGTTTGACTAGCAGAAAGTATATTTGGACTCTGGGTGCTTTCCCAAAGCGAGCTGATTGGCTGTTGCTAGGTGAACACCTAAGGAATGTAAGGTCAGGTTTGTTTTATAGTTGAAGTAACCTGGTGCAGGGACTTTTACCCAGACCTGGAGGTATAAACATTTTTTTCCCTTAGAACATAAACATTGGCTCTTAGCTTGACCTCATCCAGGGATTTCCTTCTGGGCTAGAGTTTGAGGTCTTTTGTGATACAATGGAGTCTGGTAGCCCTTTAACACAATGGAGTTAGTCAGACATTGCTGAAAAATGGAGTTTCCTTTTCAGAAATGGGGTTACACAAGTTTTACATAGGAAATAGGAAGAGGTGTAAAATCCTAAAATCTGCCCTCAGGGACACATGGAAATGCTCTGCTTCCTAGAGGCATCCTCGCTCAACAGGGCCACCAACTGGGATCCAAGTGTTCAAACACAGGATCCTATGGGGAACATTTCTCGTCCAAGCCACTACAACATTTATACAGGGAGTTTTGTTTTTTATGATTGGAAATCAAGGCCTAAACATGTTAGACAAACCCCCTACTATTGACTAATGTTCCCAGCCTTTCACTTGGGGTGGGTACTCTAAGCAGAGGCTCTACTTCTGAGGAACACCCACCCCAGCCCCAGATGTCTTCTATTATCTGTGAATAAATAGGCACCCTAAGTTATAGACAGAAATGCATTTGAAGACCACACTTCCATGCCATTGTCAGTTTATCAGATAGACAAAGATCTCAAATCTAGTAATATGCTTTCTGTGCAAATGAATGCTTGGATTGCAGGAAAGATTAAACTGACAGGATTTTTTTCCCTTCAAGACAGGGTTTCTCTGTGTAGCCTTGGCTGTCCTGGACTCACTTGGTAGATGAGGCTGGCCTCGAACTCACATCGATTTGCCTGCTTCTGCCTCCCGAGTGCTAGGATTTAAGGTGTGTGCCACCATGCCCAGCAACTGACAGGATTTTAACAAGGGCAATTTGACATCATATTGGAAATTAGTTTAGCCTTTGTCCTAGCCATTCCATGTACAGTAATTATTTTTTTAATGTTTTTTTGTTTTTGTTTTTGTTTTGAGACAGGGTTTCTCTGTGTAGCCTTGGCTGTCCTGGACTCCCTTTGTAGACCAGGTTGGCCTTGAACTCACAGCGATCCGCCTGCCTCTGCCTCCTGAGTTCTGGGATTACAGACTTCCACCACCACACCCAGCTTACTTTTTGATTTTTCAAGACAAGTGTTTATCTGTGTAGTCCTGGCTGTCCTGGAACTCACTCTGTAGACCAGGCTGGCCTTGAACTCACAGAGATCTACTTGCTACTGCCTCTCAAGAGCTGGGATTTAAGGCTTGTGCCAATACAGCCCCGCCACAGTAAATATTTTATGTTTATTCATTGTAGTATTCTGTGGCAGAACAAGAGGTGGAAACAGATAAGGTAGAAGAAATAGAAAGGAAACAGATATATCTAGTTATGATTTGCAAAACTAAAAAAAAACTTACTAAATCAATATTAAAGACAGACCCAGAACACAGCGGTAAGTGCTAACAAGCACAAAATGGCATATAGCTTGTGGTAGCTGGTTGGCTTTCTCTTTCCTTGCTTGCTTGGTCTTGAGAAGTTGCCTAGGCTGACCTCCAACTCCGGATGCTTTTGCCTCAGCCTCTAGGCATGTCTGAAAGGATCCAGCCATAAACAACTCACCCTGATATGTAAGGAGCCAGCCACAAGGCAGCTCTGATATGATGCTGATGTGAGCTCTGATATGATGCAATACAATCGACATGCGTGTTATATCATGAGGAATGTTTGTGCGAATAAACTGAGCATATCTGAAAGGCAAATCTTTGTGGTCCTCCTAATTGTGCAGTGCCTCAGAGACCCGGAGAACCCTGTCAACAGGCCCTGCATCTCTTGGGCTGTTTTGAGGGCCCAGGGAGCGAAGACCAAAGTGTAGTAGATTCCAAGTCTGCTGAGGGCGCCATCTTCTCCTGTCCACAGCTGGTGGGAGGGTCATGGAGCTCTGCACGGTTTCTTTTGTCCTGAAGATGTAGTGTAGTTGGTAGAGCATTCATCTGTCATGCATGAAGCCTCGGCTCTTTCCCCAGCACTATAGAAACCTAGCTAGTGTGATGTTCATCTCTAATCCATCCCAGCATTTGGAAGGTGGGCACAGGGGGATCAGGAATTCAAGGCTGTCCTCAGGTCTATAGCAGGTTCAAGGCTAGCCTGGGCTGCATGAGTCCCTGCTTCAAAATATCAAAAAAAAAAAAAAAAGAAAGAAAGAAAGAAGGAGAGAGAGAGAGGAAAGAAGGAAGGAAGGAAAGGAAAAAAGGCAGGCAGGGCTGGAGAGATGGCTCAGCAGTTAAGAGCACTGTCTGCTCCTCCAGAGGTCCTGAGTTCAATTCCCACACTGTGGCTATATCCCTATCTGTCTTTGGCTGCTGACTCACAACAGGGTCGCTCCATCCCTATCTGCCTTTAGCTGCTGACTCACAACAGGGTCAGCTAGTTTCTGGTGAAAGGTAAGCTCTGGGAAAGACAGAGACTTAAAGGTGTAGACTTGGACAAGCTGGCTGAACATTGGTCATATGGCCTATCATCCCCAACAGGAGGGTGAGTCCAGGTCCCAGCACCAGAGTTGAGGGGCTCATAGTCACCTGTAACTCTGTCTTCAGGAGATCTCACACCTTTTTCTGGCCTCAGAGGCACAGTTGTATACATAACCACATAGACACACACACACACATATATAAATAAAAATAAAACAAACTGTTCAAAGACAAAGAGTAAGAGATGCCCAGGGCTAGCGGTAGGGCTCAGTGGACTAGGTGCTGTGCCAAGCCTGACAACCCGAGTCTGGTCACAGGAGGAGGAGGAAACTGACTCCCCCAAGGTGTCCTCTGATCTTTACACTGAGAAGGAACATGCCACGCCCTTCCTCAGGCTGGCCCTGAATGACACAGCAGACAATGACTTTGATGTCCCCTTGCCTGGCCATTACCTGCCAGAAGCAACTGCTCCCAGCTTAAGCTGTGCTGAGGATACTTAGAGCCTGGTAGGTGAGCACTGTCCACTGAGGTAGCCCACGGGTCTCCTGATTACACTTACAATGGTCAAATATTTGAAAAAAATAAAAGTTGTGAAAGTCTTGGCCTGCTATTTTTAGTTGTGGAAGTTTGGCGGTGGACTGTTGACAGAAAAGTTAATTCTTTAAAAATTAATTGATCATTAACAAAATACCAAATCGTCATGGTTTTTTTTTTTCTCATCTACACACAAAACAGTAAGTTGGACATGAAAAGGTCTCACCATGGTCTTTCCAACAAACAGTATTGGGAAAACTGGCCCAGAGTTTACAGGAAAGGGAATGAGATAATGGCACACTGCAGATAGTGTTCTTTTTCCAAAAAGGCCAGTCCTTGCCTTCAGTGGTAGCACATGTCTGTAACCTTAGCACTCTAAAGTCCCGGGGCAGGAGGATTTCTGTGAGTTCAAGGCCAGCGCCAGCTATTTGACAAGATTCTGCCTCCCCTGTCTCAAAAAAAACCAAAAAAAAAAAAAAAAAAAGGGCTGGAGAGATGGCTTAGAGGTTAAGAGCACTGTCTGCTCTTCCAGAGGTCCTGAGTTCAATTCCCAGCAACGACATGGTGGCTCACAACCATCTATAATGAGACCTGGTGCCCTCTTCTGGCCTGCAGGTGTACAGGCAGAGCAATATGTACATAATAAATAAATCTTTAAAAAAAAAAAAAAAGATTCTGCCTTGAACAACAAAATCAAAAGAGACGAAAAAGTGCTGAAGACGGGATGTGTGTCTGCCCCATTTAGGGGTTCACAGTTGTAACCCCAGCACTCAGGAGGCAGCAGCATCTGGACCACTTATTGAGAACCTGCCTCAAAACAAATAAAGAGATTACACAAAATATGAATGTGCTAGCTACTTACGGTTAACATGGGGAATTTTATGTGAAGTGTTTTTGTTGTTGTTGTTGCTATTTTGGTTTTTCTTTGTTTTGTTTCTTTTTATTACTTTTCTTCCCTCCTCCTCCCTCTCCTCCTCCCCCTCCTCCTCCATCTCCTCCTCCTCTCCCTCCTCCTCCCTCTCCTCCTCCCCCTCCTCCTCCATCTCCTCCTTCTCTCCCTCCTCCTCCATCTCCTCCTCCTCTCCCTCCTCCTCCCTCTCCTC
>OU015752.1:70530445-70555022 GCA_907169655.1 Acomys percivali
TGTGTGTGTGTGTGTGTGTGTGTGTGTGTGTGTGTGTGTGTGTGTGTCTACTAGGGACATTCATGACTCACGAATAAAGTACCTACTTAGATCTGGTAACCCTTGCTGATGGATTTGTGGTCCATTTTCCCTCAGTACATTTCTCTCAAAACTTCACTATTGGCCACCAGACCTGTCTTGTCAAGTAGACCAGGCTGGTCTGGAATTCGTGGCATTTTCCTGCTTCAGCCTCCCAAGGGCTAGGACTACACGTGTGGGTCACCGTGCTCGACTCCAGACCTCTCCTTATCTAGGTTTGAGCCAAGGAAAGAGTAGGACGCAGTGGGGGCAGGTCATAGACAAAGAGAGACGCTCCAGTGCCTTCTGGGAGTTGTAGTCCTGGGTTAGAAGAGGATCCCCTTCCAGCATCTTTTTCTCTGGACACCAAGGTTTCCAGCCAGCTAGAGGGCACCCTGCGGTAAACCTGAGGGCGATGAAGACCAGAAAGGAGACCAGAGCAGGTTAGCGGTTTCCGTTCCGTAAGTGCTGGGAAAGTTCTACGAAGAGGCTGCCACCCTGTGACGTCATGGAGGAACGGGCGGGGCCTGCTTTGTTGCAGTCCAATCAAACTTAGAGTTGGGCTTCTGGGCGGGGCCAAGGAGAAGTCCCAGAAAACATTTCCAAGGGAATTGGGGTCCCCCCGACGCGGGATGTGGCCCGAGTGTTTTGTGAAGAGAGGGCGACCGGTGACTCTCGGAGCCAATAGAAAAACCCTAAATTCTTCCCCCCGAGTCTTCCAAGAAAAACCTTAATCTTAGTTGTGAGAGTGTATTTTAAGTAGTCCTGGACTGAGCTGGACCAAGCATTAGCGCCTGAGGGCACGAAGTTGGAAAGCCACTGTTAAAGGGTGTTAAGGTACTTGGGGCCTGAGTAGAGTATGTCCTGAAAGTTAGGGGTCTCAGTCTTGAAGGGTAGAAGGGTACCCCAGAGACTGGAGGACAGCTTTGGAGGCATGCTAAAGTTCTTTTGGACCTTCAGGTTTAAGGATTTGGGATTTTAAAATTTTTATTCGGAAGACCTTTTTAGTTTGCTAGTATCCAAGTTGGTTACTTGTCAGACAAATCATTTACTTATATAGTTAATTAGTTGATTAATTTGGAGACAATCCCGAATAGGCCACGGTGGTCTTGACTTCCTCCTCCCGCCTCAGCCTCCCAAGTGCCGCTACCCGGGCTTTTGATGGTTTCTCTGGTTTGATTATTGCATGCCGTTTGCGTTGTCACAGGGTTTGGGGGGCTTGAGAGTCTGAACGTTGGTGTAGTCTCAGATTCACAGTTAGGAGTCATAAGAGTTTAGGGTAGTCGGGGGAGTGAGCCCATGCCTTGGAAGTTTGAATGGTGTAAGGTTGGAGGTGGTCCTGAGTTTGGGATCTGGCTTACTAGTTTGCAGGCACACTAACTAAAATTTGAGGTCTTTGATTACTGCTCTTTTGCTTGGGAATTTTCCAAAGACCCCCTGTATTGAGCTTTGGAACCCTCTGAGACTGTTTCCGGCTTCTGTCTAGCGCCCTCTCCGCTGCCCTCGGTTTGGGGCGAGAAGCCCCTCTGGCGGTGCTGGCGAGCTGTGTGCTCTGGCCTCCATGGGGCCGCTGTTTACACTCTTGCTGGCAGCGCTGGCCGACTGCCTGTGTCCAGCGAGGCCCTGCATCATATGTGACCCGTTTGTGGTGGCTGCACTAAAGACTTTGGAGCAGAGTTACCTGCCTGGCCACCTGGCACCCGAGTATCATGAAAACCTTATGAAGAAGGTAGAGCAGACGGTGAAGGACTTTAAAGACCTACCTTTGAATCAGGACACCTACGTGGGGGCCGTGGGTAAGGAGGACAGGCCAGGATGGGAGTGGAAGGGCTGGGGCCAGACATTGAGGCCTCGGGGTGACAGGGGCTTGTACATAGGCAACCCTGATTTTAAGAATGAAAAGTTAGCCGGGCGTGGTGGTGCACACCTCTAATTCCAGCGCTGGGGAGGCAGAGGCAGGCGGATCGCTGTTGAGTTTCAGGCCAGCCTGGTCTATAAAGTGAGAGTCCAGGACAGCCAGTGCTGCATTGAGAGACCCTGTCTCGAAAAAAATAAAAAAATAAAAAAAATGGGAGGGGTGATGGGGGGGTGCGTGTAGTGGTTCACAACTTTATTCCTAGTACTTGGGAGCCAGAGGAAGGTGGATCTCTGTGAGATTGAGGCCAACCTGGTCTACAGAGCAAGTTCCAGGTTGCTATATAGTGAGTCTCCACAGCAACAACAGCAATAACACACACACACACACACACACACACACACACACACACACACACTAGAAAAAGTCTCAGGATACAGGATCACGGAGTCCCTCCCCATAGCTCACAAACAGTGGTTCTAGCAAGTTTGTGTGGTAAAACTACAAGTCTAAGAAGGCAAAGAGTTGCTACCTCTTTAACCAGTACTCTCTTTGCCTGATGACCTCATGGGTATTGTAGTTTCTATGAGGTGGCAAGCCAATGAGATAGAAAAGCTCTATCTGCCCTCCACACACAGATGAGGACACACTGGAACAGGCATCCTGGAGTTTCCTGAAGGATTTGAAACGTATCACGGACAGCGACGTGAAAGGTAAATGTATCCGAAGATGTGGGCAGACCCTCAGAGAACCCCTGGCCGATGATGCCTAAAGCAGACGTTCAGATTCGTGTCTCTGCTTGACTGCCGTTCTAGCTCTGCCACTTTCTTAGTCACGTGGCCTTGGCACCTGGGGCCTGGCAGCTTCCTCAGCTCCAATGTGGAGATGATCACGATCGGCTTCCTTTCTCGGTGGCTGTGAATGCCAAACCTGGAGTTCAGGGCCTGCTCGTATTCTTCCCGGAAAGGACTAGAGTGTAGGATGGCAGCCCGGGCACGTGGGGCATGCCTGTATTCCCAGCTACTCAGGGGGGCCGAAGCAGAATTGCTTAAGTGAGCAACATAATGACATAGTCTAAGCAAATCAGAGAGGTAGAGCTGGTTGTGGTGAGGCGCGCCTTCAATCCCAGCACTGAGGAGGCAGAGGCCACCAAGACCTCTGAGTTTGAGGCCAGCCTGATCTACGCAGCAAGTTGAAAGGCAGCCAGGACTACAGAGAAAGGAGAGATTAAAAAAAAATGTAGGGGTTGGGATGTTGGTGAATTCTTGAAGATGGAGACAGAAGGATCAGGTGTTCAAGGTCACCCTCAGCTACACAGTGAGTCTGAGGCCACTTGTCAGTACTAGTATGCATAGCATACGGGATGCTAACCACCTCTCGCATTCCACACCTGAGTTTGGGGAGCACCTTTTCTGGCTCTGCTTCCTTCTAGGAGAGCTCTTTGTAAAGGAATTATTCTGGATGCTTCGTCTACAAAAGGATATCTTTGCCACGCTTGCTACACGGTTTCAAAAGGAAGGTGAGGGAAGTTGCAAGCAAGCCTATGCCTTCCTGAGCCCCTCCTCCTCAAACACGCTGCTCAAGGACACCTCTCCTGGGTCCCGTCCCCCCCACCCCCCTCACCCCCCAGCCCCACCCCCCGCATAAAAACTCCTAAACCTCAAGCCTCTCTGTTGAACATCCACTTCCTCTGAGGCTTGTTAGCAAAGCCTGTAATCCCAGCACCTGGGAGGCTGAGGCAGGAGGATTGCAACTTTGAGGCCACCTTGGGCTTAATGCTGAGGTGCTGAGTGATAGACTTCTGTAGGGACATATTCCTGCAATTATGGGGGTCGACGGGTGGAGGCAAAAGGTAAACCGTTCACGCCTCCATGAGATTCCTTTTCTTTTCTTTTCTTTTCTTTTCTTTTCTTTTCTTTTCTTTTCTTTTCTTTTCCTTTCTTCTTTGGTTTTTTGAGACAGGGTTTCTCCATGTAGCCTTGGTCGTCTCAGACTCATTTTGTAGACCAGGCTGGTTTTGAACTCACAGGGATCCGCCTGCCTCTGCCTCCCGAGCCCTGGGTTTAAAGGCGTGCGCCACCACGCCGGGCTTGAGACTCCTTTCCAAAAACAAAAATAAATCTGATTTTCTTTCTCTTTCTCTCCCTCCCTTGTCCCTTCGGAGGCAGTTTATTGTCCCAACCAATGTGGTGAGTCCAATATGCATAATGTATTCCTGGGGCCCCATGAGCCGCCCCTTGGGATGGGTGATTTTTTTACTCTCCCACCCTCACCTGCAGGCCTCTCTCCAGCTTGGGTTCCTTAGCTAGTAGGCGGAGTTATAGCTGTACTATACTTCTTCAGCTGGGGCACTAACGCTGTAGACTCTGGGTGCAAACGGCTCGCCCCAGCCCTTGACCTTGCCAATTCTCCTTTTAGCCCCACCTCTCAGTGGGAGGGGCGCTACAACTCTAACCTTCGCCCTTCAGGCACGATGCTGCAGACCTTGATCTGGTGTAACAGGTGTGAGAAGCAGATCCACTCTTGTCGGAAATCCTTGGACTGCGGGGGTGAGCCTGCCTCTCGCCTCTAGGGCCTAGTGTGAAGGGGTGGGGCCTAGGAAAGACTGCGGCTGCAGCAGTGCTGCCCCGGAAGTAGCCACGCCTCCCCCTCCTCATCCCCCCCTTTTGCTCAGAGCGTCGGATAGAGGTGCATCGGTTGGACGACATGATCCTGGACTGTCAGCTCAGTTGGCACCATGCTTCTGAAGGACTTACGGATTACAGTTTTTATAGGGTGGGGACATCCAACCCCTGTGACCCTTGACCCTAAGTCTGTTAGACCTGTGTGAACCCCCTGGGCCCCCCCCCCCCCCCCCCCCCCCCCCCGTCCTGAACCAGTCCCTCATGGCCTGTCAGAGGTGTCCTCTGCTGATCCCCAGAGAGCGCCCATCCCTGACTGGGGACTGGCTGGTGCCAGGCACAACCCCTGCCCGGTAGTGAGTCTATGGTGCCTCCTGTCAAGATTTGGGAGGTCAGCAGCCCCGGTTCCTGCTTCCCCTGCACTGAGGGCCCATCTACTCCCTGTACTCCCCCCCAGTCCCCAAATTCCCCAGGCCTCTGTGACCCCTTGAGCTTGGGTCTAGGTTTGGGGGAACAGTTCTGAGACCTTGATGACCAAAGGGAAAGATCCCTACGTGACCAAGACGATGGTGGGTCCCGAGGATTCCGGCAACTACCGCTGCGAACTGGGAACCGTCAACTCAGGTCCCGCCACTATCATCCATTTTCGTGTCATAGGTCAGTCTGGGGGTGTTGGAAAAGTAGCATTCGGGGTGGGAGAAGCTCTGGAGGTGCAGCCTCATCCATGAGGCCACGGCTAAGGGGTGTGGCTTCCCTTCAGAGGTGTGTTTTCTGGTTATGGAGGTGTGGCTTCCCGCCTGGCCGGTTTGCCTTAGGCCTCAGTTGGACTTACGGGGGGGCGGGGGGGGAGGTTCCCCACTCTCTAGAGAGGGCCAGGGTGGGTGGGGGCAGGCTTGCCTTTACAGGCTGCTGTCAGGACTGCCCTTTGGCTCTCCTCTGTCAGTATTGCCCCCAAGGATCGTAGAGGAAAAACCACCACCAAACGTCATAGGCCAGGAGGAGGAGACCCCTGGCGAGGTGACGGCAGAGACCCCGGATCCGGTACTTACAATCACCCATTCTCCAAAACCACCGACAAGACTGAAACATCGCCTTTTTATACTGTTGATCCTCGGCTTCGTAGTTCTTGTGGCCAGCATCATCGCCTCGTGAGCTGTCCACTAGGACACTTGGAGGGAGGGTGGGCCTTGAGTAAAGTGGACTTGTATGGAGGGGAGAGATGCGCTTTGGGAGGGAGGGAGCATGCCTTGGATAGAGGAGTGAGGGGCCTGGGTAAGAGTGAGTCTTGAAGGGCGAGGCAAGATTTGGATGGAGAAGGGATGGATGGGTGTGGTGTAGTCTTGGATACGAAGAAGAGATTTTAATAGGGCGTGGACAAGGGCTTGCTTGGGTGGATGGATGAGGCTTCCATTATAGGGCCAGGGCCTGGGGGGGGAGTGACTTGGAAGGGGCGGGGCTTGGGTGGAGGGCGGGGCTTCCTTACAATCCCGTGCTGGCGCAGGACAGGAAGCTACTGGGCATCTTCCTTTGGGGGCTCTCTTAGGAGGACGAGGCTTATATAAACTTCTAGGTTAGATTTTTGGGGGGGGGGTTAAGGGAAGCGCGTGTACTTCCCTCAACCCATGACCTAATGTGGTTCTGTACCCCTATGTCCTGCCCCAGGGTACTTCACTTTAGGAAGAAAGCTAGAGCTAAATCAAAGACCTCAAGTTTGGAGGTCAAATCCTCACCTACGACACAGCTGGAGAGGCCCTCTTTACAGCTGGAGTCATCCGAACCGGTCGAAGTGAAGCTCTCTCAGTCAGACGCTCCGAGTGGCACTAAGGAAACAGAGGAAGAGGCTGGGGAATCAGAAAGCTAATAAAGATTTGACCTGTTGTCTCAGTATCTGATTTACTCTTGGGGACTGGTCCCAACTTCTGGCTTCTGGCTTCAAGAGAGGAGGTCTGGATGTGCCCACCCCCACCGCCCTCCACCCAGTCTGAGGGGGGTGTAGCTGGAACATGGGACCGCCCTTTTCAGGGGACCCATGAATGGTGGGGCCCAGAATCAAGGCACAGGCCAGGGCCAGCCCTGCCCCATCTCCTCCCCCAGGCCTGGTCTCCTCACAGGACGCCCCCTCCCCGCTCTTCCTGCCGGGTTTCCTCTTGCCTTTTCCTGTCCCCCACCCAGTGCTGGGAGCCGGGGCAGAGGAAACCACTTTACAGAGGGATTGGGACTTAACGGAGGCCAGCAGCACCAGGGCCTCCGGGTGCTACAGGACCCTAAGCAGGGTAAGAGCTTCGGCAATGACCCATCCTGGGACCTAGGAGTTCATTGCTCTCCCCCCCCCTGCCTCCCGTGGATTCAGGAGTCAGAATTGATTCTTCTGTAGCCTCCCTCTCTTCCGCCGCTCCCCCCCCCCTCCCCATGGCCTTAGGACTTGGGGCCTTACCCTCTTCCCTTAGGGCCATGCTATCTGGTGAACGAAAGGAGGGCGGAAGCCCCCGGTTTGGGAAGCTCCATCTCCCAGTGGGCCTGTGGATCAACTCCCCAAGGAAGCAACTGGCCAAACTGGGGCGGCGCTGGCCCAGCGCTGCCTCTGTCAAGTAAGTGGCCAGCTTCTGTGGCATGCCTGTCCCTGTCTATCAAAGTCATGCGAGAGGGATCTTGCAAAGGTGGGCAGTGGTTCTTGTCCTAAGTAGACAAGGGAGCTGGGGGTGGGGGTGGGGAGTAGCGGCGGCAAGTGGATAACCGTGACATCGAGGGGCTGGGAGAGAAGAGCTGGGCCAGGGACGTGGGGTCAGGCCGGATAGGCAGGCACTGGGGATGGAACACAGTAGGCAGGGCGCAGGGATTTGATTCACCTTCCTTCCTCCCCTCTCTGTTCCACCTTATTTCCTATCGAGGGTAATATATTTATTATTATATTACGCATCTCTCTTACCTCCATTCCTTCCACCCTACATAAGCCACCACCTTGGTTTTCTGTCCCCACGCCTATCTGTGTCCCTTTCTTTTGGTCTTTGTCTCTGCCTCTTGAGTTTCGTCCTGTCCCTGTCCCTTTCTCGATTCTTCTGCGTCTTTGGGCCCTCTCGGGTTCACTTTCTCTCTGAGGGGGTGTCTCCCTGTGTCTTTCTGGGTCTTATTCTCCCTTCTGCGTCCTCTCTGCCCACTCCTTCCTCCTCAGGTCCTCGTCCTCCGACACGGGGAGCCGCAGCAGCGAGCCCCTGCCGCCGCCGCCGCCGCACGTGGAGCTGCGGCGCGTGGGTGCGGTGAAGGCGGCGGGGGGCGCGTCGGGCAGCCGCGCTAAGCGCATCTCGCAGCTGTTCCGGGGCTCGGGGACCGGCGGCGCCGGGGCCCCTGGCACACCCGGGGGCGCGCAGCGCTGGGCCAGCGAGAAGAAGCTGCCCGAACTGGCGGCGGGTGTAGCCCCGGAGCCCCCGCTGCCCACGCGCGCCGCGGTGCCCCCGGGGGTGCTCAAGATCTTCGCGGCCGGGCTGGCGTCGGGCGCCAACTACAAGAGCGTGCTGGCGACAGAGCGGTCCACGGCGCGCGAGCTGGTGGCAGAGGCGCTGGAGCGCTACGGGCTGACCGGCGGCCGCGGGGCCGGCGACGGCGGCTGCGTGGACGCCTACGCGCTCTGCGACGCTCTGGGCCGGCCCGCGGCCGGCGTGGGCGGCGGCGAGTGGCGCGCCGAGCACCTGCGTGTGCTGGCCGACGCGGAGCGCCCCCTGCTGGTGCAGGACCTGTGGCGCGCGCGGCCCGGCTGGGCGCGGCGCTTCGAGCTGCGCGGCCGCGAGGAGGCGCGTCGGCTGGAGCAGGAGGCCTTCGGTGCTGCGGATGCAGACGGTTAGCGGAGGGGAGGGCACAGAGACGTGGGGCGGGGCCCTGGAGATAGTGGGGCGGGACCTGGAGGCAGTAGGATGATCGGGCAGGAGATGCTGGGGTCCTGGCTTACAGGGGGGGGGAGAGGGGGGAGGGAGAGGGGGGGGGGATGGAGAAGAAAAGGCAGGGGTGCTAGGGAGGGAGGGGCTGGTGGTGGGTCTACAAAGTGAGAAGACTTTGGACTGGACCTGCTGGGGGCGAGGGGAGGGTAGGAGAAGCCAGTAGGAGAAGCCAGTAGGAGAACCGGTGGTGCTAACTGTGGGGCAAGACTTACAGGCAGGGTCTGTAAAGAGCAGCAGCGTGGTTAAAAGGGCGTGCCCTACATGAGACTTGTTACTCTTCCTTTGGGGTATAGCTTATCTTATTTTAACCAAGATATAGCCCAGGAAGCCCTTGAACTTGGTCTTCCAGCCCCAGCCTCCCGAGTGCTGTAATTATGTGTCTATAATTATAATGGATGCCTAGCCCAGCTATCCATCAAGTTTTAATCTCAACAAAGTTCTAGGTGAAGGTCCAATGCAATAATGTATACAAAGAGCGTGGCTCTTGCTTAATTAAACATAGGGAAGGCTGAAGAGTTGGCTCAGAGGTTAAGAACACTAGCTGCTCTTTCAGAGGACCCGGGTTCAGTTCCCCGTACCCACATGGCAGCTCACACCTGTCTGTAACTCCAGCTCCAGATGATGTAACATCCTCACGCAGACGCCCATGCAGGCAAACACCAATGCACATAAAATATAATAATTTTAAAATCATTTTAAAAAGAGAATAAAAGAATAATAACCACCAAAAAGAATGGCAATTATTGTCATTCCCCGCCCCCAAAAGAAGGCCCTTACCGAGCACGCATTGTGAGCCACATGGACACATGCAGTACCCACCTTTTTAGTGGAAAACGTATATCTTCATTAAGCGCATTTCAATAGGGAATCTTCCGTGTGCCTATGGACCGCTGGAAAACGTTAGAAGGGTTTATTTTTCACTCTTAGTACCTAGACCAGTCTCCAACGCACAGTGAATTGCTCCATAAATGCGTGTTTAAGGAATTAAAGGGCACTGTCTGCTCTTCCAGAGGTCCTGAGTTCAATTCCCAGCAACAACCACATGGTGGCTCACAACCATCTATAATGAGATCTGGTGCCCTCTTCTGGCTGGCAGGTGTTATATGCAGGCAGAGCACTGATATATATTATTAATTAGCAGGTTGGAGTCAGGCGAAACTGACGTCCAAGGTTTATAGCCTGTGTTCTCCATCTCCCCTCAGGCACGAACGCCCCATCTTGGCGAACACAGAAGAATCGGTCTCGGGCAGCATCTGGTGGGGCTGCTCTGGCCAGTCCTGGGCCAGGGTCAGGATCGGGGACCCCCTCTGGGTCCGGGGGCAAGGAGCGATCTGAAAATTTGTCCCTGCGCCGCAGCGTGTCTGAGCTGAGTCTGCAGGGGCGGAGGCGGAGGCAGCAGGAACGCAGGCAGCAGGCGCTTAGCATGGCGCCAGGGGCAGCTGATGCTCAGATGGTACCAACAGACCCTGGAGACTTCGATCAGCTGACACAGTGCCTCATCCAGGCACCCAGCAACCGTCCCTACTTCCTTCTGCTCCAGGGTTACCAGGATGCTCAGGTTAGCCCTATCTCCCTTACTCACGGAGCCACACCAGTCAAAACCACAACACCCAGCGTGCCTCAGGTGTAATGGCATTTCCACACGGTTCCCAAGTAGGAAGACAGCATAGTGAGCTGAGGTGGAAGGCAGATACAAAGATCCCATTTGAGGGATACGGCGAATGCTTCCTTTCATTCAGGGCTGGAAGAAAACATGGACTTGGTCAAAGGCCAATCCATTGTCAAAAAGGAACATCCCTAGCAAACATCCGTTTCGTGAAGGACGGTCTGTGTCCTAGGTTTCTTTGGAGCCTAGATCCTTGTTCTAGAAAAGGCAGCTTTCTTGATGGGAGAAATAGACTAATTCGTTTATAAAGGTTCACATGGCAACCGGCTGGCCTCTTGTTTATGGAGGCGCTAAAACCCGCGTGCATTTGTGGTTTTGCAGCTTTGAGGACTGAATCCAGCTCCTCGCAGCTGCTAAGCAGGCGCCCTATCGCTGAGCAAAGCCCCACCCCCACCCCACCCCACCTCCACTGGGGGGCGCCAGGCAGGCGGTGTACTTCTGAATCATTCTTGCAGCCTTTTTACGATGACAGAGGAGCTCCATCAGTTACCCAGGCTGGTCCTCCTGTTTCAGCCTCCCGAGTAGGTGGCATGGCATACCTGTACCATTGGGCCATACTTCTGTGCATTACATACTTATGTGCCACTAGCACACGCTTAGTGGGTTTATTTTAGGAAGGAGGTCAGGGAGCATCCATGTTTAAAGATGGAGGTGAGAACCTATTTTTATTTTTTATTTATTTAATTTTTGAGACAGGGTTTCTCTGTGTAGCCTTGGCTGTCCTGGACTCTGCTTTGTAGACCAGGCTGGCCTCAAACTCACAGCGATCCACCTGTCTCTGCCTCCCAAGTGCTGGGATTAAAGGCCTGCACCACCGCTGCCCTGCTTGAGAGTCTACTTTCAGACCAGGGTCTTCTGCAATGTGTTTTTCCGTTCAGTGGATGAAATAGGGCATGTAAGAAGGGGGCCTCTCTGAAGCTCCTGTAAGCATTTGTAGAAGAGCCTGCTGTCTCTGTGGAGGCCTCTGGAGATATCTGCTTTGGGATGGGAATATTGAGAGCGTCCATTAATGGACTGGGAGAGTGTTAGAACTCCATCCCAAGGAAGGGGCCATGGATGAGCTCACTGCAGACATATGCTATGTTGCCTTGGGAGTGAGTCCATCGCTGAGCGGAAAGAAATGAGTCTGTTGTGGGGTGGGGCTCTTTTTGAAAGCATACCTTCATTGGGCAGAGGTGATGGAATCCCCTTAGTTCATGGGGTGGGGGTTCCTCTTAGTTCCCCTTAGTTCTGTAAAGATGCTCATTACTTGCTTTGGGATGATTTCGAGAGAAACTGTTATTAGAAAGGAAAATACACCGACCTATGCCTTTAATCCCAGTACTCGGGAGGCAGAGGCAGGTGGATTGCTGTGAGTTCGAGGCCAGCCTGGTCTACAAAGTGAGTTCAGGACAGCCAAGACTACACAGAGAAACCCTGTCTCGACAAAAAAAAAAAAAAGGAAAATACACCGAAGACTTGATAAGTGGGTCTCAGGGTGGGGAGATGACGACAGGTTCCGTGGAAAGGTCTGCTCTTTGAGGGTGATGGGACAGACCATTTTAGGAAGGGGGTGGGGATGTCTGAGGAAGCCCCTGTTCATGGGGTTGGATGGTACCGAAGAGTACACTGTAGGGACGGGACGGTACGATTCATTCAGAGGAGTTGAGAAGACTATTTACTTACTGGGGAGAAATCTGTTTGGAAGCCTCTGTGTACAGGTAAAAGCACGCACTGCCGAGAGTAAAGACCCAGGCTGTATCCCTGGGACCCACGCGATGGAAGGAGAGCCCCGAGTCACAAGTTATCCATTGATCTCTACTTGAACCCTGTGGTGCTCCCCTCCCCCATGCCCCACCAACAAAAAGAGATGGAGCAACAAAGTGTCTTGGAAGAGGTTATTTATGGGCAAGGGGTGCTCAAAAGACTTCTTTGAGGACCCAGGAGACCTCCCTGAGGTCTTCGTTTGAAGAGGTGTGGTGGCACACCCATGCCCACAGCAGCACCCTCTGCTTTCCTCTAGGACTTCGTGGTGTATGTGATGACCCGAGAGCAGCACGTGTTCGGCCGGGGTGGGCCCTCGTCGTCCCGTGGCGGGACCCCAGCCCCATATGTGGACACCTTCCTCAACGCCCCAGACATCCTGCCGCGACACTGCACAGTGCGCGCGGGCCCGGAGCCCCCGGCCACGGTGCGCCCATCGCGGGGTGCCCCGGTGACGCACAATGGCTGCCTTCTGCTGCGCGAGGCAGAGCTGCACCCCGGAGATCTACTGGGCCTGGGAGAGCATTTCCTGTTCATGTATAAGGACCCCCGTGCCGGGGGATCTGGGCCCGCTCGGCCACCCTGGCTGCCCGCGCGCCCCGGGGCCGCGCCACCCGGACCGGGCTGGGCCTTTTCCTGTCGCCTGTGTGGCCGTGGCCTTCAGGAGCGCGGTGAGGCGCTGGCCGCCTACCTAGACGGCCGCGAGCCGGTGTTGCGGTTCAGACCACGAGAAGAGGAGGCTCTGCTGGGCGAGATAGTGCGCGCTGCAGCTTCGGGCGCGGGGGACCTGCCCCCGCTCGGGCCTGCCACTCTGCTGGCTCTGTGTGTGCAGCATTCAGCACGGGAGCTGGAGCTGGGCCACCTGCCGCGCCTGCTGGGCCGCCTGGCCAGGCTCATCAAAGAGGCCGTTTGGGTGAGCACTCCCTACTCCCACAAGTCTTTTTTTCTTTTCTTTCTTTCTTTTTTGAGACAGGGTTTCTCTGTGTATGTAGCCTTGGCTGTCCTGGACTCGCTTTGTAGACCAGGCTGGCTTTGAACTCACAGCGACCCACCTGCCTCTGCCTCCCGAGTGCTGGGATTAAAGGCGTGCGCTGCCGCTGCCGCCGGGCCCACAAGTCTATTGCCCCCTGTCTTTCTCATCAAACAGCCACCTACCTGCTCCTTCTTCACAGGTCATTCTGCCATATTCCTGCCCTGCCCGATAAGTTTTCTCACAATATCTCTTCTGCCTCAACCAGCAAGCCCCCGTTCAAGCTTGGGGGGTTGGGGGGGGGGCGGGGGAAAGAGACTACTTTTCCCGTGATGCTTTGAGATGGGCTGAGCTGATGGCACTCATGGGTACTTCAAGAAGTAACCACCTTTAGATTTTCAGATTGTTTACTAGTACTGGGGTTGGACCCCCATCCTATGGCATGCCAGGCAGGTGCGCTAGTGCTGAGCTGAGCCTTATCCTCAGCGGCTTACTGAGGGAGTCCAGACAGGCCCCCCACTGCTGAGCCACATCCGCAGCCCTCCTTTTAGTTTTTACATTGAGAAAAAGTGTCGCTAAGTTCCCCGGGCTGGCCTTGAACTTGAGACCAACCTTCCTGCCTCCGCCTACGGAGCTGTGGAATCATGCAGAAAGCCATTATGGGATGTGGGAGGAGGTGCCACGGGATGAGACGCTGGAGAAACTGGCTAGGTGAGGTCATCGTGGGAACTGCATTGGCCAGTACATGGAGCTTGGAACAGTAAAACAAACAAACAAACAAACAAACAAACAAACAAACAAACTAGGAGGATCTGTCAGTGGGGCCAACACTGTGGAAGTGATGAGGAGTAATCCAGAACAAGAGAGAAGCTTCACTGAGGGCCAGGAGGGGTCAGAGATTTTCATGGGGGCAAGAGGCGTTTAACAGACAGGAAATGAAGTAAACAGATTCCTAGTGACTGTGGAGTTACAGTGGGAGGAGCGTGCCTGGTGGCTGACGCAAGAGGATGGCAGGCTCTAGGCCTGGCTGAGTTACAGAGAGCCTTTAAGACCTGTGCCTGGGCAACTCAGTCAGACACTGTCTCAAAATAAAAACATAAAAGGTGCCAGGCGGTGGTGGCCAATCACCCTGAATCCCAGCACTCGGGAGGCAGAAGCAAGAGGATCTCTGTGAGTTCAAGGCCAGCCTGGTCTACAGAGCAAGCTCCAGGACACAGAGAAACCCTGTCATCAAAAAACAACAACAACCAAAAACAAAAAGTCAAAAGGCCTGAAGCTGGAAGTATTTGGTATGTTCTTATAATTCCAGCACTTGGAGGAGGCTCTAAATTGGAAGCCAGTCAATGCTAGATCATGTTTTAACAAAAACAACAACAAAAAGTTGGGGGGGCCAGAGGGGCGGAGGATGAGGGTGTATGTATGTAAAACTGAGAAGATGGCTCATTAGGCAGACATGGTGGCCACCTGTAATCCAGCACTCAGGAGGCAGAGAGCATTCCCCGCAGCAAGCTGGCTAGCTGGACTAACTGGAATTAGCAGGTTCCAGATTCAGGGAGTGGCCTGTGCCTCAATAAAGTGGAGAGTCATCAGGGAAGACATCAGCATCCACTTCAGGCCTCCACACATACATGTGCATCCACACATAATGCAAACACTGATACAGCTATGCAACACACACACACACATACAATCATTTGAGCATGCACACACGTGTGTTCAAGAATACAAAGTCGTACAGTCCTGGTCCCCTCAACCCAGCCCCTTACATTGATTTTTTTATCTTACTGTTCCACAGGAAAAAATTAAGGAAATTGGAGACCGGCAGCCAGAGAAGTAAGAGAAAGCTGGGGCACACAGATCCGGAGAGTCACGGGGTGGGGACTAGAGCTCTGCTCACCACAGGGCCTTAGGACACCGTCTGTGACTCCTTGGGTGGAGAAAAACTCAGGCCTTGGAGTTTGGGCTTCTTTGTGTTGAGGGTCTTTTCTCTTCCCTTAGCCACCCAGAGGGTGTTCCTGAGGTGCCTCTGACCCCCGAGGCTGTGTCTGTGGAGCTGCGACCACTCATACTGTGGATGGCCAATACCACAGAGCTGTTGAGCTTTGTTCAGGAGAAAGTTCTAGAGATGGAGAAAGAGGCTGACCAGGAGGGTGAGCTCAGGCCCAGGCCCACTTTGTCCCCCTGTCACAGCCTGAATCTGGAGACCTAGCACCCAGCCTGTTCTCCTCTCATGCCCAGGCCTGTCCTCAGACCCACAGCTCTGCAACGACTTGGAACTGTGTGATGAGGCCTTGGCTCTCCTGGATGAGGTCATCATGTGCACCTTCCAGCAGTCCGTCTACTACCTCACCAAGGTGGGCCTTGCTCCTGCTTCCCCTTTGAAACACTCTCACTTTTTGTTTAACTGACATTGTGTTGCTCTGATATCACTTCCTTCTCGACCTAAGAGTTCTCTCTCCATGGAGTCATCTCCCATTTCACCCTAGTACCTTGTTCTTGTCACAATACTTCCTGTTTGGGATGACATCACTTCCTTTGTGTTTCATTTCCCGTCTTTGCTACCCTCAAGTCTTGCCCAGCTGAGCTTGTTTCCTCTGTATAAGTAACTATTTTTTTTCAAGCTTACACTTGTGAAGTTTTTGCTGTTGAGTTTTGTGTGTTTGCTGGCATCACTTCCTTCATCTCTTACATCACATCCCCTTTCTGAGCCTAGGTCTTTTTTTTTTTTTTTCCACTGACTTATGTTTGTGGGGTTTGATTTTCCCTCTGCCACTTTTGACCTTCTGCTTGGACTAGTCAGGGCATTGGTTATGGTATACTGAATGCCCTGTCTGTAAAATAAGAGGGACTCTCCCAAAATATACACTCTAT
Organism: Acomys percivali; assembly: GCA_907169655.1. Taxonomy (NCBI): domain Eukaryota; kingdom Metazoa; phylum Chordata; class Mammalia; order Rodentia; family Muridae; genus Acomys; species Acomys percivali. Next base: position 70,546,158 of record OU015752.1, read on the forward strand.
AGGTTCCGGGAGTGGCCTCGACGTGAAGCCTTTTCCTCTGAGGGGCTGCTTCCTGTATGTTCTTGACAAGTACACGCACGCCTCCTTTGTCAATGTCCTCCTCATCCCCTGTCCTTGGCACGGTCGCACTTTCTACTGGCTGGCTGCCACCCAGCTCCTACTTCTGGACTCTCCATTCTTTAATTTCCTTTGGAAATTCTGGTCAAATATTTCTTTGACTCAAGGAGGCGCCCTCCCTTCCCCCCCCCATTGTCCCATCTTACCTGAGCTATCTCTGTGAGAACTACAAATTACATAATGCATGAGGTATGCTCTTAAAATATCTAAGATGCTTCCGGAAGACATTTCTCAGGACAAGGTCTTCCAGGAAGCCTAATATCTGCCAGAAAACCAGCTACAGAATAGGGATCTGATCATGGAGGCCCCTGGGAATGGCGGTGGTAGAACGGACCACAACTCCCAGAAGCCCTAGATGGCATTCCCCATCTTCTTCTTGACTGCCACTCTGATGTTTCTGCCTCTGTGTTTCCTCCCCAGACTCTCTATTCAACACTGCCAGCACTCCTGGACAGTAACCCTTTCACGGCTGGGGCGGAGCTGCCAGGGCCTGGTGCAGAGCTGGAAGCCATGCCACCTGGGCTCAGGCCTACCCTGGGTGTGTTCCAGGCAGCTCTAGAACTGACCAGCCAGTGTGAGCTGCACCCTGACCTCGTGTCTCAGACTTTCGGCTACTTGTTCTTCTTCTCCAACGCATCCCTTCTCAACTCACTGATGGAGCGAGGTGAGGGCTGGGCTGGGAGTAGCCGGCAGCCCAGGCAGCTCAGGCTTTAACTGTGGGCATCTTGGTTCCCAGTTGGACTTGGTCTGGGAAGTGGGTCCATTCACTCACTGCCTCTCATTCCTTCCTGCCCAGGTCAAGGCCGACCTTTCTATCAATGGTCTCGGGCTGTCCAAATCAGAACGAACCTGGATCTCGTTTTGGATTGGCTGCAGGGGGCTGGGCTGGGTGACATAGCCACCGAGTTCTTCCGGAAACTCTCCATTGCTGTGAACCTGCTATGTGTGCCCCGCACCTCCCTGCTCAAGGTGACTCCCGTTTGACCTTACTTAGACGTTCGTCTTTAGACCAGCTCGGCCATTCTCTGTATCCTGCTTCTCTGGGACCCCAAGTCATCTCCATCCCTAGATTAGACACTGTGACAGGCCTCTGGCAGCCATAGGAGTCGGTGGCAAGAATGACTTAACAGGAACGTTTGAATGCTAATGGAATTTTCTTTCTTTTTTCTTTTCTCTGTGCAGCCTTGGCTGTCCTGGACTCACTTTGTAGAACAGGCTGGCCTCAAACTCAAGAGAGATCCTCCTGCCTCTGCCTCCCAAGTGCTGGGATTAAAAGCATGTGCCACCACGTCTGGCGCTGGTGGAACTTTCTAGAAATAGTTCCCCATGGTCCCTTTCTTAGACGTATTGAGTCAAAAATTCTGGTTTGAGACTGAGAAAAATGATGGTTAAACATCCATTGAGTATAAACTGCAAAAAACCTGTGATAATATCAACAAACATCTCATTTAAAGTAGATTATCAACTGACATTTTTTTCAGATGAAAAAACTGACTCAAGTAGATCACTTTTTTTTTTAGCTCTTGCTATGTAGGGCTGGTTGACCGGGAATTCACTAGGCTGGCCTTGAGCTCACCAAAGATTCACCAATCCCCCCCCCCCCATTCACAACAATATCAGGCTTTTGCTTTTTTGTTTGTTTGTTTTTCGAGACAGGGTTTCTCTGTGTCGCCTTAGCTGTCCTGGACTTACTTAGTAGACCAGGCTGGCCTCGAACTCACAGTGATCTGCCTGCCTCTGCCTCCCAAGTGCTGGGATTAAAGGCGTGCGCCACCACCGCCCGGCTCAGGCCTTTACATTTATATATATATATGAGTGCTATATATGATTGTGTATGTGCACCATGTCCATGAAATGCCAGATGGGAGGCAGATCCTTTCGGAACTGGACTTATAGACCATGTGGGTGCTGGGAACTGAGCCTGGATTCTCTGCAGGAACAGCAAGGGTTAACTGCTGAGCCTTCACACCGGCCCCTTAATTTCACTTATTTATATCTTACTACAGTACTAGGATGGAACCCAGGGCCTTGCACATGCTAGGCAATACTGCCCCTCACCTGCACCTCCGGACCCCTTTTTAATCTTGAGATAATAATTTCACCAAGAGCCAGGCGTGGTGGCGCACGCCTTTAATCCCAGCACTCGGGAGGCAGAGGAGGTGGATCTCTGTGAGTTCGAGGCCAGCCTGGTCTACAAAGCAAGTCTCCGAAAACCAACCAACCAATCAACCAAACAAACCAAAAGACCCCAATAATTTCACCACGTTTCTCAAACTGGCCTCATACTTTGAATCCTCTTGTCTCAACCTCCTCAGAAACTGGGGCGGCCGGCCTGCCCCACCGGCAGCTGGGACCGGAGCCGGCTAACTTGGTCTTTCCCCTAGGCTTCATGGAGCACCTTACGGACTGACTACCCGACCCTGACTCCTGCTCAGCTCCACCATCTCCTCAGCCACTACCAGCTGGGTCCTGGCCGTGGACCACCACCAGCCTGGGACCCACCACCTGCAGAGCGAGATGCAGTGGACACAGGTGAGCAAAAGTGGGCTAATAAACACTGAGAGGGCTTCTTTCCTTTTGCGACCTAAGAGTCCGTGTCCCCAGCCCCCTGCCCCCCCCCACCCCCTCCCCACTTTCTCACCCGGGATTCTGGATGAGAATCCTGGCGCTTTCATTCCCCGGGATCTAGATGCCCTCTCCACAAGGCTTAAAGAAGACTGGGGCTGCGACTGTAACAGTAGTAGGGCTTGCTTACTTTGGGGTCCCTTCGAGTACCCTAAGGATAGCTCAAACATGTAATTATTTTTTACTCAGACTTAACTCCCTAGCCTCTTCTCTCGATAGGAATCGGGGCCCCTCTGTCCTCAGAAATCTCTCAAGATTTCCCACCTCATCCTCGAGGTCCCAGGGGTCCCCTGTTTCCCTGGTAACGGTTTTTTCCTAGGTTTTTGGTTATTCGGAGACAGGGTTTCTCTGTGTAGCCCTGGCTGTCCCGGAACTCACTCAGTAGACAAGGCTGATCTCGAACTCAAAGAGACCCACCTGCCTCTGCCTCTGCCTCCGGAGTGCAGGGATTAAAAGGCGAGCTCCACCCGGGGCACTCCCTTCCTCACCCACCCCCATTCCCAGTCTTAACTACAACTCCTATCCTGCTTTGGGACACAGCGTTTGATGCTGGGATTTGCAGTTTTTTTCTTCAGGCGATCGACCACCTCACACCCATGCTGAGTCTCTAACTCGGTTTTCTTCGTACTCACAGGGGATATCTTTGAAAGTTTTTCCTCGCACCCTCCTCTCATCCTGCCCCTGGGCAGCTCACGCCTACGCCTCACCGGCCCTGTGACAGATGACGCACTGCACCGAGAGCTACGTAGGCTCCGACGACTCCTCTGGGATCTTGAGCAGCAGGAGCTGCCAGCCAATCATCGTCACGGACCCCCGGCGGCTGCGACACCTTAAAAAAACCAATGACGAAGGAACGCGCGAAGCTTGAAACTGCATGGGTTCTTACAGGACCCCGCCTGGGCGCTAGAGCATTCTGGGAGTTGTAGTTCTCCCCGCGTAGACCGCTGGGAGTTTGAGTTGTCGGGTTGGTAGAGATGGGACCGTGGGAAGATGGGCTTTGGATGTGAATGCCAAGAAATAATAAAAGTATCTGTGTTGTTGACCTTTCTTGTCAAGACTTGGGAGCCTCAGCGAGGATGGTTTTTAAGGTGCCAGGGACTGTGCTTGGAACTCTGGGTGTCTGCCAAGTTTGGGGAGATATTTCTAGCCATGGCCTCAGCTTGCCCTCTAGCTCGAAATGTGACCCTGGAGCACTGAGTACTGCAACACAACTCGGAACACCGCCCGGACCGTGCTCTGCTGCATCTCAGACCCTGGGTACTGCCCATGGCAATGGGCCTCCATCTCCCTCCTAGCCACAAAGTCCAACCTCTAGCCTTCTCCCCGGTCTTGATGCAGTCTGCCTATTGTGTACCGCGCTGAATGACAGCGCACAGTACCTCTTACACCCGGGACCCTCGGGTCCTAGTCCTAGTCTATCAGATTTAAGAACGCAGACCTCATCCTCTCTCCCTCTAGACCAGACGCCTAAGCCTCGGTCCTTCTCCCTCAGACCAAGAAGAATCCTTGTGCCTCTTCCTTTCTTAGAACCAGGGGTCTGGGCCTCATGTTTGAACTTTCCCCTCCTCCGAACTTGACTCCTACTGCTGCGTCAGGAAAAAAGAACCAACAGGTGGCACCTGCCGTCAGGGTCTGAACATGACCACCTGCCGCTGTTGCTCACCCGGGTCCGTCTCCCTGCATCTGCCCCTGTCTGTCGCCTGTCCCCGCTCCACCCAACCCCCCGCCCCCCAGCCTAGGACGCGGCGGGTGGGGGGGGGTGGGGAGACAGCCAGGGGCCAGCGTAGTGAGGCCAGCCAGTCCTCCCCGCGCGCGTGTGTGCTCCGCCCCTTCTCTGAGTCCTGGCAGGGTTTCTGATCCAAGGCCCGCTCCTCTGGCTCTCCCCTCGCCCCAGAAAAGGGAGTCGAGGGCGGCCCTAGGCTTGTAGGGGCGGAGCCTGAGGTCTTCAGCCTAGTCCTCTGAGTTTCTACCGACTTCAAGGCACAGCTGAGTAGCTGAGCGGAGCCCACCTGGTGAGAAGCCCCTTGAGGAGACCCGGGATCCTCCTGACTACTCTTCATTCACCGTTCTGTTCCCAATATCTTCCCCACAGGGCCTGGGGCATGACATTCAATCCATTCCGTTTTAGCTGTGTTTCCCAGGCACCTGCCAGCCTCTCTGATTCCCTGCTGACTCAGAATGGGGGGGGGGGGGGGGGGGGGGGGGGAGGGGGTTTTAGTCCCCAACAGCTTGGAGTTCTGGTCTTTAATCTCCTTTTCCTTCAGGATTCAGACCCCAGGCGACTGCTTCCTGCACTTTTCAAAGACGCAGCCAGCCATCCAGATTGCAAAGCTGTCGGTGCAGGATGCAGGAGCACACGACTCAGGCCCTTCCTCTGTCACCAAGGTCCAGGAATTGAGACCCAGGCCTCTGGCTTCAGGCTTACAACTCCAGGCCCCAGCCACTTTCATCCTAAGTCCCAGGGGCCCAGGTCCTAGCCCTGGCCTCACACACCCTGGGGCCCAGGCCTTGGCCCTCCTTTCTCAGACCCAGGAGTCCAGAGCCCAGCTGTCCCTCAAAGAGATCTGGCCGGGTACTTTTGTCTCTAATCTTTCACGCTCTCTCCCCAAACCGCAGCCTCCTGTCATCCACTTTGACCCTGCTCTCTGGTGCCTCTTGCCTTCCTCTCTGTCCAGGTCTCCACCCCAGCCTCGGCCATGACCCTGGCCACCTCCTCCCAGCGCTCCCAAATCATCCGTTCCAAGTTCCGCTCTGGTGAGAGGGTGCTTGTCTCTATGCATGTGGGGAGGGGTCCCAGTGAGACTCTTCTCCCGGCATGGGTGGAGGGACCAAGGTCACTCGCTGCTGGAGACTAGTGAAATGACAGATGGGTGTGCTAAGCCATGGCTGGCCACACCCAAGAGTGCATATGGTACAAAGAACTTAAAGTGGCCCGCAGGCAAAGTGGAAGAGCGGCATGGGACCTGAGTGGTATGAGTGTACGGCAGGGGGACCAACCATGAGCTATCAGGCCTTGAAAGTGTCAGTAGTCACCGCCAATGCAAAGGGAGGAACAGGGCGGTGCACTGGAAAGATCTGTACCCCCAAACCGAGGGTCAAGTCTCGAGTATGTGAATAACATTCATGGGGGTGCAAACCAGCGAAGAGTAAGTTGGGGTGAGAAGTCACGTGAAGGCTATGACAACACAAAAGCAGCATCTGTGCAAACCAGAGCCCAGAGAGCTTCAGGGGGTAGGTTTGCAGGATGCTGCCTCTGAGGAATGCTAGGGGTAACACAGAAAGGGGGTGCATGGATAAAAGGAAGTAAGATGTTGATAGGTCAGGCTGGGAAGATAGCGACTATACCAGGGTGGACACAGACTCCCAAAGTGGCAGGTGGAGCCAGAAGCATGGCTGCCTCCTGGCTGGGCCTACAGTCTGAGGAGTGGCTCTGGCCCAAGATACTTTGCTGGCAGGAGCAAGCAAGAGGCCCTGGGAAGGGAGAGGGAACAGGCTGCCTGCCCACCACCCGCCCCGGGTGTGTGAAGGGGCTGGGCACATGTCTCCCGCCAGCAACTGCAGCTCCCACCCACCAACCAAGTCAGGCTTGGGACACTCCCTTCCCGCCTTGTCCCACCTCCACTTTCCTTCCACAGTCCTGCAGCTTCGGATCCACAGACGGAACCAACACTGCAGTAAGTGTGGGCCCCCAAAGGGAAGGGCTAGTGGCCTCAGTCAGTCCTTAAGGAACATGCCTGCCATCAGACAGTAAAGCCCCAGCCTGTCAGTCTCAGAGGACTCAGGAGTCACTTGGACCACCTCGCCGGACCTGTAGAGCTCTGCACCCTACTGTTCAGCTTTCCCACACACCCCCACACCCCCACCCCAGATAGATACCCACTTGGTAGAGTCAGGTATCCCAGCCTCTTCCACAGTCGTCGGAATATAGCTTATTAGCTTGTCTGTTTCCCCGGAGTCAGGGGAGACGGACACTGCCTGCTCCTGTCCCAGGAATACGCTAGCTATCTGTGCTCCTAAGCAAACAGACTCCATCCTTTCTTGAAAATGTGAAAATCTGGGTACCCAGGAGGCCAGCTGGACAGCTTGGTTATGCCCCTCACTCCTGACCAACCCCCTTTTCCCTTAGCCACTTCCCACCCTAGCTGGCCTGCGGTCTGCTGCCCTTCTCAGGGTCTTCCACTATCTCCTCAGCCTCTGATTCAGATCCCTGGATCTCAGCCTCAGGCCCAGCTCTGGCTCCAGCCTTGCCCTCTGTCCCTGCTTCGTTCCTTGTCAACCCTGGTGTCTTGTCCCCGGAGCCAACATGTTGTCCTTGGAGGTCCCCAAAGAAGGTAAGTTTTTGACAGGAGTAGAGGGCAGGTGGCCAAGGCAGGCTCGCTTTGGTTCGGCTAGCCACTGTTTTGTCTTTCTGGTGTTGCCAAGTGGACACTTTACGTTTCATGGGCCAGGATGGTGGGGAACACGCTGAGGCACCATCTTGGCCTTTTCTCTCTGGTTTTGTTGGTTGGTTGGTTGGTTGGTTGGTTGGTTTTTCTAGACAGAGTTTCTCTGTGTAGCCTTGGCTGTCCTGGACTCGCTTTGTAGACTAGGCTGGCCTCAAACTCACAGTGATTCCCCCTGCCTCTGGCTGTGGAGTGATGGGATTAAAAACGTGCGCCACCACACCCAGCTTCTCTGTTTTTGAGACAAGCTCACTATAGATGCCAAGTCAGGCCTTGAGCTCCCCCATCCTGCCCCAGCCTCGCTGGTGCTAGGGTAACAGGTGTGGTTGTCTTTCCCTGCCCCCCCCCCCGCCCCTTTCAGGAACCTCCTAAGAGTTCTCCACACTGGAAGGAGCCCAAGGTCAGGGGGAACTTGACATACCACCTGTACATGCCTCCCGAACAGAAACAAGGACCCAGGGCAGAGTTCCCAGCGGAGAGGTCAACCCTGGGTCTCCCGGAACCACCCCTGTGGCATGAGAAAAACTCAGAGAGGCCACACCCTCGGTAGGACTCTCCTTTCTATTCTCCAGGGGACCAGAAACTCAGGCCCTGTCCTCCTCCCTCAAACCTGGGGTGCAAGGGAGAGGAGACTGCTCTGGAGCCCTCTTTGCCCAGGACCCGCGCTGGGCTGTGCATGCTCCCAGCCCGGCTGCTGAGACATCTCCCATACCCACAACCCCCCCAGCCCTGTGTTTGCTCCACCGGAGGTCCAGAATTCCTTACTTTCCTGAATCCTCCGAAGCCCTCTTTTTAAGGTCTCTAAATGCCTTTCTTTCTCTGTCCTAATTTTACCCCACCCTGTCACGCCTGTTGCTAGGATGAAGCCGTCCTCACCAGGAGTCTCCAGTCCCTCACTCACTCCACACAAGCTGGAACTTCAGACCCTTAAACTGGAAGAGCTGACGGTGAGTTTAGGGTGCAGCCCCAGGGCTGGCCCCAGACATCGTACACCCTTGGCCTCTGCCCTAGGGAAGTCAGCCTGGACTGTAGCTCCTCTTCTTGGTTTCCTAGTCGTCCCTCCCCAGAGCTCGGTCAGCATCTCTTCTCCCTGCTCTTCACTCAGGTCTCGGAGCTTCGGCAGCAGCTGCGCCTGCGGGGACTCCCTGTGTCCGGGACCAAGGCAATGCTCCTGGAACGCATGCGTGGTGGCGCCCCGCCCAGAGAACGGCAGAAACTCAGGCGGGAGGACAAAGAGGTGGCTGCTCCCTGGCCGCGCTTTAAGGCCAAGGCGCTGGGAACTACCCGGCGGCACGGCACGGTGAGTGTGAGGCAGTGTACACATGGACTAATAAAGTTATTTATTTATTTATTTTGGTTTTTCGAGACAAGGTCTCTCTGTGTAGCCTTGGCTGTTCTGGACTCGCTTTGGAGACCAGGCTGGCCTCGAACTCACAGTGATCCACCTGCCTCTGCCTCCCGAGTGCTGGGATTAAAGGCCCAATAAAGTTCTAGAAGAGAAAGAGGAGGCAGAGGCAGGCGGATCACTGTGAATTCGAGGCCAGGTCTGCAAGGCGAGTCCTGGACAGCCAAGGCTACACAGAGAGAGTATGAATCAGAAACACGAGAGAGAGAGAGAGAGAGAGAGAGAGAGAGAGAGAGAGAGAGGAGAGAGAGGAGAGAGAGGAGAGAGAGGAGAGAG
>OU015752.1:70555422-70587922 GCA_907169655.1 Acomys percivali
TGGCTGTCCGGGAACTCACTCTGTAAAACAGGCTAGCCTCGAACTCACACACACACACACACACACACACACACACACACACACACACACACACACACACACACACACACACACACACACACACACACACACACACACACACACACACACCCACACACACACACACACCCACCCACACACACACACACACACACACACACACACACACACACACACACACACACACACACACACACACACACACACACACACACACACACGGGCGAGTCTTAACAAGACCAGCTATTTATTGGTTGCTCTGAGGATGTATTACGAGAACCCGGAGGGCGTGGTTTAACGGAGAAAAACCAATGAAAGGATAGGGGTGGGGCCTGTAAGTTTATTTAGGGAGTATTAGGCTCCTCATGATAGAAGACCGAAACCGACCCTGAAAGTTGTCTACAGATGCACACACACATGCACACATACATAAAAACAGTAAACTAAGTGTTAAAAAACAAAAAGAAAGAAAGAGAAAGAAAGAAAGAAAAGAATTGAGTGAAGCCGAAGAAGGGCCAGGAGGCAGAGCCACGCCTGGGGTGCCGGGTTTATTGAGCTCCCACCTTTCCTGGTTCTAGGTGAAGGCAGCGACAGCTCCTAGGCTGAGGTTTTCTGGAGCCACGGATCCCCTGGAGGCAGCTCCTGCTCCAACTTTGCTTTCTGCTCCGGCTCCGGCTCCGGCTCGGGCTCCGGCTCCGGCTCCGGCTCCGGCTCCAGCTCCCACTCCGGCTCTGGCTCCTACTCCGGCTCCAGCTCCCGCTCCGGCTCCCTTCCCAACACTACCTCCAGCCAGCCTGACTCTGGAGGAGGAGCTGCAGGAAGCGATCCGTAGGGCGCAGGTGGAAGGGGGTGCCTGGCTGGGGCGTGCTCGGGGACTGAGCTGTGGACCTCAGCCGGACCCCAGGGTCACGTGGCATGTGCTCATCCACAGCTACTTCCGAACCCGGGCATCGATGACATCCTGGAAGACCAAGTGGAGCCAGATGGTAGGAGCTGAGCCCCCGCGTTCAGGGGAGGAACAGAACTTGGGAACTCCCGGGTCCGGGGGAGGAGTGGGCTGGGGACAGCGCAGTGTGTAGGACCTGTCCCCCTAAAGCTCACACTCCCCCTGCAGACCAGCTGCCTCCCATCCCCTTGGATTTCCCTGGCTCGTTTGACGTGCTGTCTCCCTCCTCGGACTCAGAAGGCTTCTCTTCCGTCTTCTCTTCTTCACTCCCGTCCCCAACAAGCTCCCTGTCCCCTTCTCCGACGGCCCTCACGGATTCCTTGGACTGGCTGGAGGCCTTGAGTGGGGGTCCACCGCTGGGCTCTGGGCCTCCAGGCCCCAGCATCTTCTCTGCGGACTTATCTGACCCCAGTGGCACTCGGCTCTGGGAACTGCTCCCAGATCCATGGTGACAGACGCTGGGGTTTCCAAGGAGAGGTCATTCCCACCCACAAGGACCCTCCAACCCCAGAGGACTCAAGATGTCCTCATCCCCTCCTGGCCCACAGCTGCTGACATGTCAAATGCCTAGACTTGCTTCCTGCCCTCTGTATGACCCCCTCCCAGTCCATGTAGATGGGGGTGGGGCCTCATTTGCTACTGACCAGTGCAAGCAAGTTACTGACCCCTTCAGAGACCTTCCTCCAGACACTGGGTGGCCACTTGTCACTTGGGGGTCTGATGGCCTTTAGGAAAAGACCAGGTGAGCGTAGAGAAGAAGCAAGGCACCCCTGAGTTCTGACTAGAGGTGAGTGGACCAGAAGCTACTAGTGGGAGGCGACTATAAACTCTCTATGACCTTGAACCTATAATCCCTCCCCCCACCCCCTAGCGCTATGATTGTATCTAGCATTCTTGATTTTTTTTTTTTAAGAGCAAGTCTTGTCATGTAGTCCAGGCTGCCCTCAAACTTGTGGCAATCCTCCTGCTTCAACCCCCTGAGTGCTGAGATTACAGCCGAGAGCCTTCATACCCAGCTCTCAAGGTTTAGTGATGTGCTCCCAGGAGCCAGGAGGTGGGGGGGGGGGGCAGATAAAAGGGAAGAGACGCTCAGGTGAACTTTCCTGCCTCCACCTCAAGCTGTGAGGGTATCTGCCCGGCAAATTAAACTGTGGATCTTCTGTAGCCTGAGGCTCGAGAGACTGGGCATTCGCACGTATATTTGGACTCATTAACAAACCCGAGAAACAGGACCGACCATGAGTTACTTTCACACAGCTGTGATCAGCACTCACAAGGGAGAGTAAGTTAAGAGAGGAAGGACTTAAATGCCCAGGATTTCCAGAAGGTTCAGTTGTGGTGGCTCTGCCCCATGTGCCTGGGGTGGGACACCATGGTGGCCAAGGGAATGGAGGAGATTCTTCTCCTCTTGTCTGACAGGAAGTGGAGTGGACAATCTAGGATGAGATACCTGTAAGATCCACCCACCAGTGGTCTCACATCCTCTAGTCCCGAAGTTTCCAGAAGTTTCCAGACCTCTCGAAATAGCTCTAGTGTCCACACACCAGTGTGGGACAGTGCGCAGTCAACGCATACCATGAGTGGCTGTGGTTTACTGGGTTCTGCAGGGCTGTGTGTGTGTGTGTGTGTGGGTGCTCCCTACGCCCAGATGTGTGAGCAAGCACATCCACCGTGGCTTACTCAGACATGTTGGTACTGTGATGGCGATGGAGACAAGGCTATGGGGACTCCCAGCAGGGTCGACGGGGGTCTGGGCCTTGCTTCCTCTCCGCGTCATCTCTCTACTAGGCTTACTGGACTTCTTGGGCGGGAGCCCGGAACTTTTAAGGATGAAAGTTCAGCTTGGAGTGGTAGCACATGCCTGTACTCCTAGAGCTCAGGGCAACAGGCATGGAAAGCTGAGGCCGAGGATCATAGATCCAACTTCAGCTATAGAGAGTTCGAGACCAGCCTGGGCTACATGAGACTCTGTGTCACAAGAGAGAGAGAGAGAGAGAGAGAGCGCACAGGAGCTGAATAGGTGAGACCACCAGACACCAGACATGGGTGATCTCCTATGTCTTCAGGCCTGGCAGGAAATTTTGTCTAGTTTCCTTTCCTGTTGAGGTCAGAAGGTTACGGGGAAAGACAGGACTAGCGTTAAAGGGACAGGAAGTATATATGTGACGTGTCTATCAGATGTGCATAACCTGGGCCCTCAGAGTTGAGAAGAGCAAGAGCCTCAGTTTCTACTGTGGTAAAGGTCAGAGGTCAGGATCCCAGTGCAGACTGACTTTCCTGCTGCTATTGGATGTAGGGTCATGGAGCTGTGACAGATGGGGGCTTCTGGGGGAAAAAAAGGACAGAAACCGTGGGGAGAGCCGAGAAACAGCTGAGCTGCCTCCGAGGGTTAGGGGGCACTGGTAGAGAACTTTCTGAAAGAAGAGGAAAAGGAACATGTGGCGGAGACTCTAGGGTGTGGAGGAAGCTGGCCGGCGGGGGTCTGGAGCGCACTGAGTGAGACAGCAGGAAGGTGGCGGCTGGGGAGACACACAGAGCTGAAGTGCCCCGTGACAAGCTGAAAGCCAACAGAGAGGTTCCCGGGCCTGGAGGGTCACCAGGGTGCAGTGGACTTTCTCTTCGGGCTCTAGAGAATTTCCTTCTTATTTCTTGTATTTTTAAATGTGTGTGTGTGTGTGTATGTGTGCGAGTATGTGCGTGTATGTGTGTGTTTATGTGTGCATGTGTTTATGTGTGTGTGTGTGTGTGTGTGTGTGTGTGTGTGTGTGTGTGTGCACCCTAGATACGAATTCAGGTCCTTGGAAACTAGAGGAACCTGTAACTCAGCTGCCGCTGGACTTATGAGCTGCTTGACATCGGCACAATTGCAACAGCGCCCATAAGAGCAGCCAGCCGTCTCTCCAGCCCACTTGTTCTTGTTTGCTGTTTGTTTTGGCTTTTTGAGAGGTTTCTCTGTGTAGCCTTGGCTGTCCTGGACGACTCACTTTGTAGACCAGGCTGGCCTCGACCTCACAGAGATCCGCCTGCCTCTGCCTCCCGAGAGCTGGGATTACAGGCTAGCACAACCACGCCTGGCTTGTTTTTGTTTTTGTTTTTTTACTTTTTTATTTTTTAATGTATTTACCTTTATATTTTGTGCTTTGTCTGCATGTATGTCTATGTGAGAGTGTCAGGTCTTGGAGTTAGTTACAAACAGTTGTGAGCTCTCATGTGGGTGCTGGGATTTGAACCTGGGGCCTCGGAAAGCAGTCAGTTAGTACCCTTAATGGCTGAGCCATCTCTCCAGCCACTTGTTCTTGTCTTTTGAGACAGCGTCTGATTGTAATCCTTTCCACATCAGTGTCTCCCTGTCTCTGGCTACCGAGGTCCTTTTCTGTCTCCTCTGTGGCCTCCAGTTACTCTCCACTCTCCTCGCACTCTCATCCACCTTCTAGATGCTTCCTTCTCCCTGTCTTTTCCCGGCCACAGCCGCCTCTACCATTGTACAATCCACACCCTCATCCTGGGGGCTTGGGCCCCTGGTCACCAATTTCCCACCAAGCCTCACTCCCGTCTCCTGCCCACTGTCTCCATCTCCCCTCAACCAGTCGGCCTGGGGTGGAGAGCATTGTGGGGCCCTGCACAGCCCTGGGAAGGGTAGGGGGGCCTGGTGGCCTTGGAAGGCTAGTACAGGTTGGGTGTGGGTGCTGGCTTGAGCACAGAACTCATGTCACCACTGCTACCCAGAGTGCACATACTGCAGTCTCTGCCCTGGCCTCCGTGTCCACATGCCACCCTTGAGCTTCATAGACAGTAAGGCATCTTGTTTCCTTCCATTCCCTCCTTCCTCCTCCTCCTCCCACGAGACAAGATCTCTCGATGTAGCCCAGGCTATCCCCAAACTGGACACTGTCGGATTCCAGCTTCTGGAGTGCTCAGATTAGATGCATGGGTTAGCACACATAATCCTTCTTTGCTTTGTTTGTTTTCTGAGACAAGGTTTTTCTGTGTAGCCTTGGCTGTCCTGGACTCACTTTGTAGACCAGGCTGGCCTCGAACTCACAGCAATCCACCTGCCTCTGCCTCCCGAGTGCTAGGATTAAAGGTGTGCGCCACCACTGCCCGGCATAATCCTTCTTTATCTGAAGTGTAATTCCGGTTCCCTAACTATATGACTGTCAAAAGTCAGTGGACAGGCAGGGCGCAGTGCTGGCGCACGTCTTTAATCCCAGCACTCAGGCAGCAGAGGCTGGTGGATCTCCCTCTGTGAGTTCGAGGCCAGCCTGGTCTACAGAACGAGTTTCAGGACAGCCAGGGCTACACAGAGAGACCCAGTCTGAACAAAACCAAAACCAAAGAGATCAGTGGACACAGACCAGGCCTGTGCTGACAGCATTTAGAGATAGAATTCACACCCATCCGCCTTCAAGTTCATTGTTTCCCGAAAGCTCAGCTCATCTGCCTCCATGGCCAATTTTAATTCATTTTCTGTTGTTTTGTTTTGTTTTCTCCTTTGAGTTTCAAAGATTTCTTTATTTAATATGTATGAGTGCTCTATCTGCATGTCCACCTGCAGGCCAGTAAAGGGCACCAGATCTCATTATAGGTGGTTGTGAGCCACCATGTGGTTGCTGGGAATTGAACTCAGGAGCTCTGGAAGAGCAGTTGGTGCTCTTAACCTCCGAGCCATCTCTCCAGCCCTCTTTTGAGTTTTTGAGACAGGGTCTCTACATAGTCCTTTCTGTCCTGGAACTCACTATGTAGGCCAGGCTGTGGTGATTCCTCCTACAAGCTTTACAGCAGGCAGAGGAATAAAAAATAAAATAGGGTGAGGTAAGAATAACTTGGCTCAGCCGGGCATGGTGGTGCAAGCCTTTAATCCCAGCACTCAGGAGGCAGAGGCAGGCGGATCACTGTGAGTTCGAGGCCAGCCTGTTCTATAGTCTTGGATAGCCAAGGCTACACAGAGAAACCCTGTCTCAAAAAAAAAAAAAAAGAGTAACTTGGCTCAGCCCAATTTTAGTATAACCGGTGCTGGACCAGGACTTCTAGAGTCTGGCCCAGATCGTTTTACGTTAGCCATATTTAAGCATGGGTTAAAGTGTTCAGATGACAATTAACTCAGTCCCAAATGCACAGCAATATAAGACGTGTTTGCGTGGAGATTCTTTACACAGTACACATGGCTTCTTTCATGAAGGATGGGAACTGTTGGCTCAGACATGGCGCCTAAGATTTAGGGTCTGGGGAGCTTGACTGAAATAAACAACACCTGCAGGAGTCAGGATTGTCCTAGCCCTAAGGTAACACAGAGGTCACCTAGACCATTGTAAAGCATAAGTGACATCACTCATAAGGATGGGCTTATGATCTAAAAGCAATGCTCAAGATTTAGGAGGAGAGAGTCTGGGATAAGTAAATTCTGGAGATATTGACAAAGCTTGTCTCTCTCCATTGAGGGGTGAGCTGTGTTTACCTTCCCTGGCATCTCCCATGCTTATCTGTGTGTACGAGGGCTTTTCGGCCTCTACCCTAGGGTAGCCTGGAACTCATGAAGATCCACTGCCTGCTTCTGCCTTCTGCCTTCTGAGTGCTGGGGTTAAACTTGTACAGCACCCACATCCCGCCTGTCCAGATGGAGGAGAGGCTCACACCCATGTTTATCACTTTCAAGAATGTAAAATTGCTAGGCATGGTGGTGCACGCCTCTAACCCCAGCACTCTGGAGTCAGAACTTTGTGAGTTCAAGGCCAGCCTGGTCTACAAAGCGAATCCAGGACAGCCAGGGTGACACAGAGAATCTCTGTTTTAAATAACAACAACAACAAAAAAAGAATGTAAAATTGAGCCACATGGTGGCGCAGGCCTCTAATCTCAGCACTCTGGAGGCAGAGGTAGTAGGAACTCTGTAAATTCAATGACAGCCAGGGCTCTGTTACATAGAGAAACCCTGTCTTGGGGAGGAAGTAAAATTGGGCTGGCATGACTGGCACATGCCTTTAATCCTATCAAAGATGCCTACTTTGGAGGCAGGGCTCAAGGCTAGCCTGGTCTACACTGTGAATTTTAGGACAGCCAGGGCTATGTAGAGATCCTGTCTCAAAAGACCAAAAAGAAAAACACCATGAATTTGTGATGGAGAGGCATATTTTTACTTATTTTGGATTTTGCGATTCTGTTGCTATTGTTGAGACAGGGTTTCTCTGCGTAGCCCAGGCTGGCTTCCAACTCAGAAATCCCCCTGCCTCTGCCTCCTGAGTGCTGAGATTAGAAGTGTGTGCCGTCACTGCCCAGCCTGGATTTTCCAATTTTCTTTCTGTTTCTGAGATGCAGTCTCATGCAGATCGGACTGGCCGGGACTCCTTATGTAGCGGAGGATGACTTTGAGCTCCCGATCTTTCTGCACTCACTTAATGCTGGGATCACAGGTGTACACCAACACACCCAGTTTGAGAATTTTCTTTTTTGAGCCAGTCTTGGGATACAGACCAGGCTGGCCTCCAAATCTCAGGTCCTCCTGCCCTAGCCTTCACAGTGCAAGGATGAAAGGCAGGGACCACCACGGCTATGCCCCCCACACAGTATCAGTACCACCAATTTAGTAGGGGGTCTGGAGAGACGCCTTGGGTTTCATGGTGTCCCCCAATAACACCTCTTCAAGGGTTCCCATGCCCCAGATCACACTGGTGGTTACATAGGTTGTATTCTTTAATTGTGAGCTAAATATCACGCGTGTGCTCACACGTGAAGCGTAACAAGACGGCAAGGCACACTGAAATATCTGGAGGAGTCCCCTAGGATTGGGGGTGTCTCAGTGGTCTCCAGGGAGCCAGGGCTGCAGGGGTAGACGCGCGGCTGATGCAGCTGAGTTCTGCCCACAGAGCGGATGGATGGATGGATTAAAACAAGGAGCCACGGTGGGCAGAGTCCACTGGACAAGCAACTTGGTGGGGGGACTGTGGGCTCACTGTCACCCCCACTTCCCTTTTGACTTTTAACTTTGTGCAGTAAAAAACTACTCCTTGGCAGGGCGTGGTGGTGGCGCACACCTTTAATCCCAGCACTGGGGAGGCAGAGGCAGGAGGATCGCTGTGAGTTCCAGGCCAGCCTGATTTACAAAGAGAGTCCAGGACAGCCAGGGGTACACAGAGAGACCCTGTCTCAAAAACAAACAAACAAACAAACAAACAAACAAACACTGCTCTTTTGGATCCCAGGCTAAACCCATCCGAGCACTTCCTTCTCCTTGACTCAAAATGAGCCTTGTGGGCATGCAGTGACATGAGTCTTGGGGACAAAGGAATCAACTGACATCCTTATAGAGGTGTGGCTTTCACTGGACTTGGTCCTCAGTGTGGTGGTGATGAGGCCTTTGCGAGGCAGAGCCAAGGAGACCGGAGGGAGAAGATGGCTCAGCCGTTAGGAAAGCGATTCCCAGACCTGTCTCCCCCTGCCTATGACTCCCGCTCCAGCGATCCAGCTAGCCACTTCTGGCCTCTGCAGGTACTTGAACTCACATGCACACACCCACACATATACCCAAACGGTAAAAACTCAAACCTTAACAGACCACGAGAAGCTCCCAGGTCACTGAAGGCACTTCAGAGCAGCCAGCGGAAGGTTCTCAGCCGACTCCAGTCAGTTCGTGAAGGCTGGCTGCTATAAAAAGGGCAAGCCCCGCCCCCTTCCTTACTCAGGCTTCCTGTGTGACAGAAGCCTGTCACAGGCTGTCCCGCTGTGGGAATGTTGTCACCGTGAGGCCCTCACTGTGCCTTTATAAATACCTTAACTTCAGGCATTTCACTATAATGGCAAAAAGTGGACAAAAATGGTGTTGCCTAACCCTTCAAAAGGAACCTAAGGCAAAAAAATAAGGAGCCATTTCTTGCTGCGTCTGGAGGTGGCTGCCTGCTCGTGGCAGCCCTTCTGGCACCATGAGACAGCTGTGCTGAAAAGTGGTAATGGCATTTGCTAGTTGTTATCCGGAAGCAAGCTCACTGGTGATGCAGCTGAGCTGAGCATGGATGTTGGAACTGGTGGTACCTAACGTGTGAGTGTGTTTTCTGACCGTGTTAATACATCTCTTGCTTGCAGCCCAAGGCACACTTCTTCCAACGGGAAGGCTCAGCCCTTGAATGTGACAAGGGACTCCTTCTGCCTTGAGATGGAAAAGGGGACCAAGGACAGGCTGGTGTCAGTGCTTAAGGAGTGGTGACAGATCTGCGGGGATGCCCACCCACTCCGGGAGGAAGGCTGCCTCTGGCTTAAAGATTTTGAGGAAGGGAGAATCCGGGAGGGTGTAGTTGGCTAGGTAGACGGTGTCACCGCCTGCCAGGTACGCGGCCCAAATCCCGAAGGTTCCGATAGTCATGATAGTGTGGTTGCACTGGGTGAGGAGTGCGAAGTCCTTGGCTGGCGAGCCCTCGATGCCATTGCCCGCGAACACCACGTCCCCTCGGGAGGTGTTGATGTTCTCCCGGCACCAGGCCATACCATTACTGGTGACTACAAAGACTGGAGAAGAATAGCGTGCCCGGAACCTGTCCAGGGCCTTTTCCAGGTAGCCCCGGTCAGCCACCACGCCCTTCCACACCTTGGGCATGACATGTACATAGTCCCCCCGGCGCACATGGACGCCCACAAAGGTACTCGGCTGGCTCCCGTTTACCCGCAGCCCACGCAGGAAGGCCTGGGCCTCCTCACGCACGTGGTCGTGCAGGGTGAACTCCCGCTGGATCTCTGGGCGCAGGTGGTGGTAGAAGGTCCAGGAGCACGGGTACCCCGTGAGGCGCACATAGCGTCCTGGGATGTGGCGGTAACGCTCCTCCATCCAGTCGTTGAGGTAGTAGTTCTGCCACGGGATCCTTGAGGCAGTGTCGCTGTGCAGCACCGGGAGGCTGATCCTGAAGATGGGGGCCAGAGCGCTGTGCATGGCCGCGGGGATGAAGGCGGCCTTTCCATTCATCCTGGCCAGGGCGAGGAGCGTGGCGTACTCACCCATCTGGTTCCCCAGGCGGCCAATGGAATTGATGGTGAACATGCCCTGTAGCGAGCCGGGCCTCTGAAACTCTGTGCTTGCTAGGTTTTGGGAGGGCGTTGGCAGCGACTGTATTTCAATCTCTGACAGGGTTCGGATCATCACAATGCGCTGCTGGAGGTGGAAGATGGTGGAAGCCACGAAGATAAAGATGAGGAAGTGGGTCAGGGGAAAGGAGAAAGGTACCTGGGTGCAGGCCATGGCTGCCTGGAAAGAAAGCACCACAGATTAGGTGGGGAGCGGGAGCTAGGTTTGTGCTTATAGGCATGTATGCATAAATACACTGCACCCATCTGGCTAATCATCCAGATTGTGCCTCTAGCCCCCGTCTTGTTTTCTTTTGCTTGTGTTTTGAGACACGATTTCACTCTACAGTTTAGTCTCGACAGGAGCTGTGTGGTCCCGTCTTCCTGTTTTTCCATGTTGGGATTACAGAGGGAGTCAGTATGCCCTGTTTAATGTCCTCTGTGGGGCAAAAGTGCTTCAAGTGTTCAAATGAGAAAAGATGAAAAAACAAGGAAACCAACACAATCAGGGACATGATACGGGACAGGGGAAAGGGAAGGGGCCCCCCGTTCCAGAGTCCAAAGCCTCTCGTAATCTTAGGGAAACACACACACACACACACACACACACACACACACACACACACACACACACACACTTTCTCTGTGTAACAGCCCTGACTGTCCTGGGCTCGATTTGTAGACCAGGCTGGCCTTGAACTCACAGCAATCCACCTGGCTGTGCCTCCCCGAGTGCTGGGATCAAAGGTGTGTGCCACCATGCCAGGCAATGTTCCTTTCATATGCAGACATTTTAGGCTAAGTAACAGCACACTGGGCTTGAGGCCTGAATGGATACGGCCGTGGGCGGGGCCTCCTTCCACATTGCCTAAAAATCTCCCAGAGCATCGTGGGCTTTGTCACCGATCCCTCTCCTCTTCTCCACTGGTGGATAGAGATGTTAGTTCCCCCTTGGCAGAGAGGCACAGGCCCATCACCACAGCTACTGGGGCGGCTGAAGCCAATCAGGACTGAGGGTGTGGCTCAGCAGGAAGAGAGCACTTATGAACTAGGCCCCTGTGGGACAAATCAAAGGCTGCAGTAGACAGTCTGTGCTGGGGTGAAACAAAACGTGGCTTGGGGTTGCAGGAAGAAGATGAGGTGGGTGAAGGTGATTGCTGCCAAGCCTGACCACCCCTGCCTCGGATCCCCGGGACCCAAAGGGGAGGAAGGAAGCGAACACAAGCTGTCCTCTGACCTCTACACATGGACACACACCTCCCTCACAAATACAAATAAACAAGTGTAATTTTTAAAAAGTAAATAGAAGCCGGGCGTGGTGGCGCACACCTTGAATCCCAGCACTCGGGAGGCAGAGGCAGGTGGATCTCTGTGAGTTCAAGGCCAGTCTGGTCTATAAAGCGAGTCCAGGACAGCCAGGGCTATACAGAGAAACCCTGTCTCAAAAAAAAAAAAAAAAAAAAAAAAGTAAATAGAAAGTCAGGCATGGTGGTGCATGCCTTTAATCCTGGCACTGGAGTGGCAGGGGTCAGCCCACAAAGTGAGTTCTAGAACAGCCAGGGCTACAAAGAGAAACTGTCTCAAAAAACAAGCAAGCAAGCAAACAAACAAACAAAAAAAAACCAATGACAAAACAAAAGAAACAGAGGGGGTGGGGAGATGACCCAGTGCTTCAGGGCACTTGCTGCCCTTTCAGGATTGGAGTTCACCTTCCAGCACCCATACTGGGGAGCTCCCAGAACACCGTACCCCAGCTCAAGGAGGTCAGATGGTCTCTACTGGCCTTTGCAGGCACTGCACAAACATGTGCGCATGCGGCGCACACACACAAATACATCTTAAGCAGAGCTTGGTGGCACATGCCTTTAGTTCCAGCACTCAGGAGACAGAGACAGGTGGATCACTGTGAGTTCAAGACAGACCAAGAAACTCTAAGTGGGACTTGATTGGACTCTGTGCCTCCACATGAGGTTTCAGGGGCCTCTGTACACTGAAGACTATGTCTAGACCAGGGGTTCTCAACCAACCTTCCTAACGCTGTGACCCTTTAATACAGCTCCTCATGTTGGAGTGACCCTCCCAACCATAAATGTATTTTCATTGCTACTTCATAAATGCTATTTTGCTATTGTTATGAATTATGTAAATCTCTGTGTTTTTAATGGTCTTAGGAGACCCATGTGAATGGGTCTCCTTTTACCCTCAAAGGGATTGAGACTCACAGGCCGAGAATCATTGGTCTAAAGGAGAGCGAACTTTGTCATCTGCCACCAGGGTGTGACCAACGTGTAAGGTAGTATTAGTTACGCAAAGTAATTAAAGAAGAGCCAGGCCTGAGTGACAGGGACGAGAAGTTTGGGGGGGCCCATGGCCTTCCGGTTCCTTGGGTTCTTCAGAAGTCTTAACCCCTTCATCTTGGAGAGCGTGTGGTCGGGAACACCGAGCATGCTCTACTATGAGCCTCCAAAGGAAGCCTTGCGCAGCTCCGGATAAGGAAGAGACACACAGGTTTCTCGCTGCCTTGGCCCAAGGCCTGCAATCCTGACCACAGGCTCAGGTCCAATGACTCAGAGCCAAGAGGGTGCTGGCATTAAATCAAGCAGCTTATAAACTTGACCAAAGCCTGGAGGCAGCATTCCGCACAGGTGTATGGTTACTAAGTCAACTCAGATCTGTTAGCATAGACCTGCAAGCAGAAATGCACGCCTCGGCAGGCAGGCAGCTCAAGACGCCTCAGCAGCGGCAAAGCGCCTCAGCATTTTTTCTATCGTCTCAGAACTCAGGAGGCTTAGGCGCTGGCATTGTTTGGAGTTAGGAGCTAGCCTGAGCTGTGTGAGCTTCTCCAAAATAGTTAGGGAGTAGGGAGGTAACTTGGTACCTGCGAGCAGCCATGAACACCTGCATTGGAACCTCTGGCTCTCAAACAATAGTTTGGTAGCTCACGTGTCTGTGACCACAGTGCAACCCATCTCTGTTGGTGCAGAGATAGGAAGATATTGGGGGGTGCTGGCCAGTCTAGACTAACCAATGAGCTGTAGGTTCAGTAAGGTGGAGGAGAATTCAAGAGCTGGTTTAGCGGTTCAGCGCTCTGGCTGTTCTGTTCTTGAAGAGGACCCAGGTTCAATTTCCAGCACCCACATCGCGTGGCTCACAAACACCTGTCACTCCAGTTCCAGGAAATCTGACACCCTCTGTCCTCCCTGGGCACTTGCACAAATGTGGCACACATAAAAATGTAAGGAGGCACAGACTCGTGCACATAAGTAAAAATAAATAAGGTGGGCCGGAGCCCATGGCTCAGTGGGTAAAGTGCCCGCAGCTCAAGCCTGAGGGCCTCAGTCCCGTCCCAGGACCAGGCAGAAGCCTCGCATTATGAGTCTAAATGCTGGCACTGGGGGCCGGGTCAAACCAGGAGCAGAGCTTAGCAGGCAGCCAGTGTAACCTAATTTCTGAGCTCCGGGTTCAGTGGAAGATTCTTTCTTAAAACTAAGGTGGAAAATAGTACCAGAAGACACAGGACATTGAAGAGAGAGTGACACTGACCCCTCGCCTCCACATGCACAGGTAAGTGCATGTACAGGCATGCAAAAGCACACACACACACACACACACACACACACACACACACAGGCACACACACATGCACACATGCACCCACACATCACAAACCAATTCAGGCCTGTTGACTCAGTGCCTGCGTGTGAACTGCCTGAGTCTGGGGTGTGGGCACACTGGGCCAGTTCCAGGTGTCCATCCAAATGCTTAGTTGGGAGAAGTCTGTCCAGTGCCCTGTGACTTTCCTCAGAGGCCTTGTTTGGTCAGTCCTGTCATCTTCCCAGCTCAGCTATACTTACTTATTTCCTTATTTTTATTTTCATCAGGTGTGGAGGCGGGGGGTGTCTCACTACGTAGCCCAGACTGACTGTAACACACTACATAGCTGAGGCTGGCCTTAAACTCATAACAATGCTCCTGTTGCAGCCCCCCCCCCCCCGCAAGTGCTAGGGTTACAAGTGTGAGCCACAGGAGACAAAGGCTACCATCCCAGCCTGGGTATCCCGAAAACACCAATTCCCTACAGAGTCTGAAAGAAACCAGCCCGGAGCAAGAGTAATCCATAATCCTAACGCACAGAAAGCTGAGGCAGAAGGATCACACAAGCTGCACACAGGCCTGGGCCACAGTGTGAGACTTTGTCTCAATAAAACACACACAGGCAAGAAAGAGACTGACCAGACACACGTCACCGGAGAGCAAAAGGTAAGGACGGAGCAGGAGTGGAGGGGACAAGTGTAGATGGCTTTATCCTATCTGCTGTTGTCTCTCCTTCCTTGCACGTCTGCTCTTTCCCTTTTTCCTTCTTCCTCCTATGGTACTGAAGAGAGAACTCGGGCGCCCAGCATGCTTAGCAAGCACTTTGATACTGAGCCACACCCCAGCCTCTCACTGGGGGATTCTAGGCAGGAGCCCTACTCCTGAATCACATGCCAGCCTTATTTGGTTTTTTTTACCTTTGAGACAGGCTCACTAAATTGCTTGCGCTGACCTTGAATTCCTTCGACAGGCAGCCGAAGTTGCCTCAGCTCCCAAGCGCTGAGATGAAACGCCACGCTAGTCTGAATCAACACTTCCAGGCTTTTTGATTTTGCCTTTTGTCCGATCTAAAGGAAAGTCCATTCCCCCCAAATTCTGGGGCCCCCTTTTCCCTCTACCAAAGAGTAGGGACAAATGGCTACAGACGGTGTCTTTCAGGATCCCTGAGGCCATCTTGGAGTCGCTGCAGTTGTTCTCACTCTTGCCCAGGCCCTTACCCCAAACTTCTCAGGCTCACAGGTTCCCCTTCCCCCAGCTTCCGACCCTGCAATCCCAGCCACAGCCCCCTTGGTCTGTATGAGCAAGAAGGTAAGCACGCACAGTTGGTGTAACAGAAGTCACTGTTTTATTATGTTGCAGTTCATCACATCACATAAGAGCCACACTCTAAGTTCCTAACTAGAGTCCTGACCTGTCTCCCCAAGGCTGCTCACCTGTGAGGTGTATGTTAGCCGGGAGCCCAGGTTCAGCCTCTCAGGGCAGTCTCCGGTTCATGGATGTCGGTCCCAGGGTGGGGGTGGGGGGACTCTCCAGCCACAGGGCAGATCAAGGCCTCTCTGAAGTCTCAGGCAGTCCTGAAGATGTGAAGAGCGATGCATCGCTTTTAGTCTGTTAGCGCTCTACTCCAGTCCTACCTGTTACTGGGCATGCTCCTGCCCAGGAGTATATAAAGGGACAAACACTTCTCATGTCTGTCTGTCTCTCTGTCTGTCTGTCTGTCTGTCTGTCTGTCTGTCTGTCTCTCTCTCTCTCTCTCTCTCTCTCTCTCTCTCTCTCTCTCTCTCTCTCGTTTCTATTACTCTCTTGCTCTATTACCTGTCTCTATCTCTCTTCCTCTGTCTCTCTCTCTCTGGGTGCCCCCCCATTTCTTCTCTCGCCATGGTCATATAATAAATCTCTCCATATCATATCTGCTGTGTGGTGCATATTTTATTTCATATCTCATTGGTATTTTAAAGTCTCTGTTAAAAATAAAAAAATAAGGGAGCTGGAGAGCTGGCTCAGTGGTTAAGAGCACTGTCTGCTCTTCCAAAGGTCCCCAGGTTCAATTCCTAGCACCCACATGGCAGTTCACAACTTCAAGATCTGACACCCTCACACCAATGCACATAAATTAAATAAAGATATGTCTTTAAAAAAATAAAAAATAAATTAAAAAATAAAAAATAAATAAAAGTCTCTGTTTATGTACTTGTCAAGTGAGTGTCATGGAGTTTGCTACTTAGCAGTTGCGTGTCTGGTTATCTTGAGTAAGTGGTATCACTGGTGTTAGGTCAGACAGATGGCGACCTGCAGGCTCTCGGCATTGTAAGTACCTATTACAGAGTCATCCTGGCAGCCACACCTACCCTAAACCTCAGCTCCCTCTACTTCCTAAATGAGGCAGCCATGTTGGCCACATGTCGTCTTGTCTCTTGGCTCCACTCCTGGACCTCTCTTCCTCCATTTGACCTTTCTCCTCATCCTTCCCTCTCTACTCCCTCTCTTGCTCTCTCCCTGCCCTCCTCTCTTCCATGGCTTGGTTCAGACTGGACTCTTCCAGATGCCTCTGGCTGTTCTCATCCTCAGGCCTACATAAGCCTTCTTCTCGCCCGTCCCTGGGAGCCTCACACCCTCACATTTTCATTCCTGTGGTGCTGTCCCCGTCCAACACGCTCGGGCTCTCCAAACCAGGCTGCTGACGTGACTCTCCTAAGGTACGTGTGGATCTGCTGGCTTCTGCCATCCACCATATTTGACTCCAAATTCTAGAGGCTGATTCCCCAACTCCTTCTTCCCCGTACCTGAGTCTCTGTGAGTTTGAGGCTAGCCTGGTCTACAGAGCAAGTCTAGCACAGCCAAGGCTACACAGAGACACCCTGTCTGGGGAGGGGTGAGGTGGGGGAGACATTTACCATTTCCCTCTGTCAGGACACTCCCCAAAGCCTTTCCCACAGTCCTCTTTCAACTGCCTTCCTGGAGCTTCCGTGCCTCCCTGCAGGAGCTACCTGCTATGTCCCAACTTCCTTAAGCCTTCCTGGACCTGCAACCCTTTCCTAGTCTCTCACTCAGACTTGTTTGAGGCTGCCTCCTGGAGCGTCCTCTCCTTCCCTTTAGAGCTGCGGGCTCTCTCTTCCTCTGCGGATCCCTCCCTTGGGTGACAGTCCTATACTTTGTGATGCTGTTCCCTCCCAGCTCCCTCCAGGCGGCCCTGCAGCTTCTTTGTGCCCTCCTGAGCCTATACTGGGACCCTTTTCCTCACCTCCCCCTGGCAGATGTCTGCTCTGTCTCTCCCTATGCCCTGCTGGGCCTCTAGTGTCGTTACATCCTTCTGAGCCATATATAACCTATTCTCTTTCCTCCCCAGACTCAGAGACGTTAGTAAAGCCTCATCGTCTCTCGGTAAATGACCTCAGTAAAGCTCAGTGGCCAAAGAAGGCACACAATTCAACTTCTCTTACTAACAACCTCTGTCACTGCACAAATGATCCCTGTACTGTCTGGTTTTGTGTGTCATCTTGACACAACTAGAGTCTTCAGAGAGGAAGGAGCCTCAGTTGAGAAGATGCCACCATGAGATGCAACTGTAAGGCGTTTTCTCAATTAGCGATCAAGTCAGCCACGAGAAGCAGGCCAGCACACAGCACCCCTCCATGGCCTCTACATCAGCTCCTGCCTCCAGGTTCCTGCCCTGTTTGAGTTCCTGTCCTGACTTCCTTCAATAATGAACAGTGATGTGGAAGTGTAAGCTTTCCTCCGTGACTTGCTTTTGGTCATGGTGTTTGTTTGGAGTCATAGAAACCCCGACTAACACAGTCCTCAATTGCTCATATCTAAACGTACTCTGTAAGGTTTCTCTATTTTCCATGCTCTTTTTCCTTTTTTTTTTGTCTAGACAGGGTTTCTCTGTGTAGCCCTGGCTGTCCTGGACTCGCTTCGTAGACCAGGCTGGCCTCGAAGTCACAGAGATCTGCCTGCCTCTGCCTCCCGAGTGCTGGGATTAAAGGCGTGCACCACCCCACTTGGTTTAAAAATTAAATCTTAACAGGCATAAAACTATAAAATCCTAATCTTAGATCCTATCACTCAGGAGGCAGCGGCAGGTGAGTTCAAGGCCAGCCTGTGTGACCGCCGCAGACCGACTACTTCTGCCCCCAAACAAAGCCATGGAGACCATGGGAGCCTTGGGTGACCAGCTAGTAGCCTGTGAGTCTCTGTCATTTTAATGGCTGCAGAAACCATTTGGGCAAGTATTACTTCCTGCTATAATATTTCTTTCTCAGATCTCTCAGGATATTGACCAACTAACAGTACATTTTTGCTGACTGCAGCAAGCAAACCAGCTCCGGTCCCACAGCTGAAGCTGCACAGTTGGTGGCTCATTTAATTCAGAGCAACGGGGTCTCCCTGTCCTAGAGTGACTGAACTCTCGCTGAAACACATGAAACACACTTCCTTCTGCCAACAGACTTTACACTCACTGATAGAGGTAAACTCACAGAATGAGTTTCAATACACTTTTTTTTTTTTTAAACTATTCTTTTATTTAAAGGAACTTGCTTTGCAAAGACTGTTCTCATTAATCAGTCACTTGCATCTCATGGTAAATTACTGGATTAAAAAAAGGTTTAAAACTTAAGTAAGTTATGAGGCTCTCAGGCCGGTTTTAAAGTGTATAGGTGCAAGTTGTAAAGGCTAAGAAAGCGATTCAAGGTATGTACAGAAATGAAAATGTCTCAGTGGTCTTTCCCTCGATGAGCTGTTGTTCTACTAAGACTTCAGAAATTCAAGCCGGGCGTGGTGGCACACGCCTTTAGTCCCAGCACTCGGGAGGCAGAGGCAGGTGGATCGCTGTGAGTTCGAGGCCAGCCTAGTCTACAAAGTGAGTCCAAGATAGGCAAGGCTACACAGAAAAACCCTGTCTCAAACCCCCACCACCACCACCACCAAAAGTTCATTTTCTGAGACAGAGTTTCTCAGTGTAGCCTTGGCTGTCCTGGAACTCTCTTTGTAGACCAGGCTGGCCTCGAATTCATAAGGATCCGCCTGCCTCTGCCTCCCAAGTGCTGGGATTAAAGGCGTGCGCCATCGTGCCCAGCTGAAAGTTCGAACTTTTAACGTTAGTCATGAGGAGCCAATGAGCCCTGGTAGAGCATGGAAGCACTGCTACACTTACAGTCATAAGCACAAAGCTGTGAGCCTCCGTTGGTCATCTTCCACAGAGAGAAGTGCTTCTTAACAGCGCTCCTCAGTTGTGCTAGAACACCTCTGTCCAGCCCATCTACCCAGAGGGAAGAGTGTTAATGCTTTTAACTCAGAGTCATTTGGGGGCCCCCAAGCTTTTGCTATGACTCAAGACATGGATCAATGGCCTTTTCTACAAAGTGGGCTTCACTGCCAAGTACAAACTTTGGTAATGCTGATGTATTTGAAATTTTTATCTCTTTAACAATTATTGTGTTTCCCCTCCTGCCTAGCCCTGAATGTGGACTCTCCCTTTCCCTGGCCTTGGAGTGTCCCCACTCAACTGCCAGAGCCACAGGTACACCGCCCAACATACAAAAATCCCCCAAAACTCCTTAGCTTTGCCTTCTTCCCCTTGTCTGTAAGTCCCAATCAACACGGGACTTTCCCAAACATGACAAGCACAGATGCTTGTGATAGAATTTCCGAGCAGACCCTGCATTGCACAGACTGCGCTAGCCCAGGGTGGTCCCACAGAACCTGGGCAGCAAGCAGAACAGATACACCAGTTCCAGCAGAAAGTAGTTATGGAAGAATTTAATAGCCCTATCTCATCCACAAAAGGCTGGAACGTTAAGTCTCAAAGAAACTCAGGACATATGGCTACCTGAGGTGTCTGTTTAACAAATCAAAGTGGACCCTGGCTCTTAGCACTGCAAGTGCCTGCTACAGAGTCATCCTGGCTGGCATGCCACACCCCGACCCTCGACCTCTCCGGTCCCTGAGCTTTCCGCCCCTTCTCCCAGCTTCTCTGATTCCTATATGACCTAGCTACTTTGGCTGGGGGGGTGGGGGGGAGGAAACACAGGAAGACAGCAGAAGGGAACCAAAATATCTGGACTATATAGTGAAGAGCTTCCGGGAGAGGGGAAGCCCCCACCCCTGGGCTGGAAAGTTCAAGGTAGAGGGCAGGGCATGCCAGCCATACCCTGTAATAGGTAGGGACTGAGGGATGCTGGGAGAACCCGGAGGCCGGGTAGGCTTTGGTTAAAAAGGCAGGTCAGCTGCTTGTTGCGTTTGTCCCGGGCCTGAAGCCCACAGTCCCTTTATCCCCTCTCCTCCCATCCCTCGCTCTCCATGTGCCCCCCCACTCCCCTCCCCCACACCCTCCCCCACACCTCCCTGCCACGGCCATGCTCAGTCTGGACCCTTGCAGATGCCTGTGGCTGTTTTATCCCTCGTATCCTTCTCAACCATACCTTGAAGTAGCTGGCCTTCGTCAGTCTGCTCCTTTCCCCCAGGTGCCTCTGGTGAGATACCAGAAAAACTGACATTAAGAAATAGGCCTACAGGAGGTAATCTATCTGGCCAGCTGCAAAGAGCAGCCCCGCTAGAGATAGCACTGCCTAGGGACAGCCCCACCAGAGACAGAGCTGATAAGAGACCCAGTTTTGTGGCCACATTCCTTCCTGCCCACCAGAGATAGGGTTAATAAGAAACCAGACACTTCCCTGGACAAGGTAGTGAACAAAGAAAGCTAAGCCATGGGTGGTCTTGACGCCTTTTTCTGTAGCTTGTCACCTTTATAGACATTAGACCTCTTTATGTTGCTCAAGCACACTTGGAACTCCCCTGCTTTGGGGCGCTGGGAAGGATAGGAACCTATACATTTACCCTCAGCCCAGAGATCGAGAGGCTCTGTCTGGATATCACTGTGTTGGTGCCTGGTCAGAGCCTGGCTCTGAGTCTATTAAAGGTCCTCATGTATATTGCATCATTATTGAGTCCTGGTGGCTTTGGGGGGGCGTGTCTCGCGATCTAGGTACAACACTGGCTGCTGCACTCTTTCACCTACAATAAACACCTTCTGCCTAACCATACCATGGAGCTGTCTCACTAAGTTGCCCAGGCTGAATTCATTCTGTTACTTAGCCTGGCCTTGAAAAAATTTTTCTTTTCTTTTTTTTTTCCTCTTCTTTTCCAGCTTCTGCAGTATCCGGAATGCCAGGCCTGCTCCACTAGGCTCCCATTGGCACTGATTCTATGGCGGGGAAGATACTGGAAAAACACACTTTGAAATTGAACCTGTTATCTTGGGGCTTTTTATCTGCCTGCCCTGAGTCCTCCCACTGCAAACAGGAATGCCATTAGGCTTGTTTGGCTTGTGAGAAAAAGGAAAGCAGGGTGTTTGGGATAGTGCTTTCAGGCTGCCGCTGGGGGGTTGGTCCCCATTACCCAGGAAGGGAAGCGAGGGCGTGGAAAGTGCAGGGAAAAGAAACGCCCAGTGTCTGCTGCGAAATCTCACATCTAGCTTTGGAGGGAAAGATGTGAATTGTGGGGCCCAGAGTGGTGGCGCACGCCTGTAATCACAGCACTCGGGAGGCAGAGACAGGTGGATCTCTGTGAGTTCGAGGCCAGCCTGGTCTACAGAGTGAGCCCAGGACAAACAGCCAGGGCTACACAGAAAAACCCTGTCTCAAAAAACAAACAAACAGGGCTGGAGAGATGGCTCAGCGGTTAAGAGCACTGGCTGCTCTTCCAGAGGTCCTGAGTTCAATTCCCAGCAACCACATGGTGGCTCACAACTGTCTGTAATTCCAGTTCCAGATGATCTGACACCCTTTCACAGACATACACGCAGGCAAACAGCAATGCAAATAAAATAAATTATAAAAACAACAACAACAAACGAACAAGTTGTGGCCAGAGCTGTGTGGCCTTGACCTCTCTGCTCCAGGCAGCAGTCTGCAGCACGGTGGGAGGACACAGTGCTAACTAGTAACCCCCATAGCTGCTCAGGTACCATAGACTCATACTCATGAGTCCTGTGCAATCATCTCAGGATGACGTCAAACCTGATTACAGGAAAGAATCAGGAAAGAAAGCTGAGACTCACGGTGCCCACGAATACCAGAAAGCTAGGAGAGGAACTCGGACGAGTTGGGGAAGATCAAGGACTGTGGAGGAACTAGGAGCCAGCTGAGCAACACTCTGGCTCCATCCCGAGGCAGCAGGCGGCAGTGGGTGGAGCCTCGGCTCTCCCTCTGTTCAAGAAGACCACAACATACCCACCCAGCCTCAGTTTCCATGGCTGCTGCAACACTTCCGGAGGGCCACGGTGTTTAAAGAAGGAAAAAAAAAAAAAAGGAAGTGGAGGTTTGTTCTTTCTTCTAGCTAGTCCCCTGCGACGCGGCATACCTGAAAGAGGACCCCTTTCCTACTTACCTAAGGACAAGGAGACAGACTCTCCTTCCTTCCCTCGTTCCCCTGTGCTACCCTCTCCCCTTTGGCCTCCTCAGTTTGCCTTTTCTATCCAGAGAGTGTCCTGACCCCAACAGCCTTTTCACTGCAACCCATCGACAGGAGCCAGCCTCACGCCTGGCCCCACCCCAATTGGTGCCATTCCTGTGATTGGCACTGCCTCTTTATCTGTTGTGTTCCTGTGCCGATGAACCTGGGCCAGCTTATGAGAGGAACTGCCACACTGAATTTTTTTTTTTTTTCTCTCCACACTGAAATCTTAACCCAGAGGGTGCTGTGATGGACTGAGGCGGGAATCTAACCCTCCTCTCACTGCAGGGGGCAACTGCAGGTTTCTGAGGACCCCTAGGCTGATTTGGAAGGTAAGGGAACAGGAAAATCCGGTTAGACCCAGCCCAACTCTGCCTTCCATCTCCTTTTGTTTTTGTAGTCCTCAGCAAAGAGGAGAGAGCTGAGGACCCGTCTGAGGAAAGGAGATTAGGGCTGAGAAGCCAGGCAGCGGCAGGCAGGATGGCAGACGGGAGTGCAGGACGTCAGGGGATGCTGGGAGAACACAGGGCTGGCGAACCAGGAGGTGCAGCACCCAGAGATTTGAATAACCCAGGTCCGGGAACTGAGAATCTACAGGTCTCAGGACCTTGAGGCTGAGAAGCAGCCAGAGTCTGGGGTAGATAGGGTCTTGGTCCTGCTTGCAAACAATCTCATCTCCTCCCAGAAGACCCCGGCGTAGGACTGGATGCATCCACTTTCTGGATCCCTAGGGTTTGTTGAGGGCACAGGAGATGTGCCCCCAACCCCCTGACCTGTGCTCACCTCTTTTGCTGTGGTAGCAGAGAAATGACCTACTGATGGATGACAGGATGGCTCTGCAGGCAGGTGGTTGAGTGTTCCTTCCAGCCTGGCTCTTCATACAGTGCCAAGGAAGCTTGCCTGAACCTAGCCACAGCCCTGGATAGAAACCCCGCCCAGGGTGTGCCTGCTGACATCCTAGAACCTTTGGGGCTGGGCTGGAGAGAGGCAGGTCAGAGTTTGGCTTCTTCTCGGGTGCCTGCCAGGATGCCAGCCAGGAGAGGACAGGCTGAGTTGGCAGAGCCCAGCCATTGCCTGCCTTCCCCGGCAGTGCCACAGACTCCCAAGAGCCGTGGCTGCCAACCTCACTCTGTACAGACCCTTTCTGGCTGTGTGCGTGTGTTTGTGTGTGCGCGTGTGGAGATGGCTAACCGCCCCGTTAGCAGAAGGCGACTCTGAACGTAAAAAGACACAAGTATTCGCGTGTGAGAGAAAGCAGCCGTAGGCACACACGAGGAGTTCTGAGGATGACTTTTGGAAGTCCTCACATTTTTCACTTGGTCAGGGTCTCCTCTGTTCCCGCCACACCGTGTATTCTAAGCTAGGTGGCTTGAGGACTTTTGTGTGGTTGTCCTCAACTCCGTCTCCCTTCTCACGGTAGGAGGGCTGGTATTACAGATGAGTCTGGCTGCGTCCGGCTTTCTTTTACTTTTTTTTGAATGAGGCAAACTCTTAACCCAGCATCTCTTGTCCTAATGCTTCTTGCTGGCAGCTGCCACCTGACCGGCCATCCTGTCCAGATCTCTCTGTCCCTGAGGTGTTAGCTCGCAGTCTCCATCTTGGTCCATTTCCACCATTTTTAGCCCACAGGGCTTGGAGGATCCCATGGGAAACACTCTTGGAGCCTCTGCTGAAGTGGCTGGACCTGACACCGTTTCTCTGTCGTCCTCCGAAGATCTTGGGACATGGAGCAAAGACCGGCACCACCCAGGAGGTACGGGTGCCTGGCTGTGGGAGCAGCTCATGTGTAGAGCCAGGTTTCATCATTAGAAGGATCAAGCTCTTTATGTTTGACCAGCTTGACTGTGTCCACCCATTCGGGGACTTTCAGCTACCTGGGATTTTTTTTTTTTTTTTTTTTTTTTTTTTAAGGAAGGCTGCCAGAGTTCTGATGAATTCCTGCTGGTTAACGTCTTTTACAGTAACTCCAGGGATTATGCGGCCTCCATGCTGCCAGCCATGGGAAAGGACAGCATCAGGGTTTTTATGTGAGTTTTTGAGACCAAACTCGGATGGTCAGGCTTGAGCAGTAAGTGCTGTGATCTGCAAAACCACCTTTTTGTTGTTTGTTTGTTTTTGAGATAGAGTTTCTCTGTGTAGCCTTGGCCGTCCTGGACTCTTGTAGACCAGGCTGGCCTGGAACTCACAGTGATCTGCCTGCCTCTGCCTCCCAGGTGCTGGGATTACAGGCATGCCCGGCCTGCAAAACCATCTTATTGGGTGCTTTTCTTCTTCACCATCTTTTGTGCATGTGCTAAGGATTGAACACTTTCCCACACTGTGCCAAACTCCTCCATTCTTTTTGTTTGTTTGTTTTTGTTTTGTTTTGTTTTGTTTGTTTGTTTGTTTGTTTTTGGAGACAGGGTTTCTCTGTGTAGTCTTGGCCATCCTGGACTCACTTTGTAGACCAGGCTGGCCTCGAACTCCCGAGTGCTGGGATTAAAGGTGTGCGCTACCACGCCTGGCTAGTTTTATTTTTTATTGTTTAGGTATAATGAACTTTATTGATGGTATTCAAGAGATTACAGCTCCCTGGACCCCTCCCATTATTTTGAGAGTCTAGGACAGAAACTGTGAGGGAGATGCTCAGTGTCAGGGGCTGAGTTGGAACAGGGACTCCTCAGCAGTTGAGTGCCTCTCTCTTGGGCTTGTGTCCTTGCTGGGGTGGGTGGTCCAGGGCTTCTTATTCCTTGGAGGCCATGTAGGCCCTGAGGTCCACCACTCTGTTGATGTAGCTGTATTCATTGTCATACCAGGAAATGTGCTTTACAAAGTTGTCACTGAGAGCAGTGCCAGCATCAGCATCAAAGATGGAAGAGTGGGAGTTGCTGTTGAAGTCGCAGGAGACAACCTGGTCCTCAGTATAGCCCAGGATGCCCTTCAGTGGGCCCTCGGATGCCTGCTTTACCACCTTTTTGATGTCATACTTGGCAGGTTTCTCCAGTCTGCATGTCAGATCCACGATGGACTCACTGCGGGTAGGAACACGGAAGGCCATGCCAGTGAACTTCCTGTTCATCTCTGGGATGGCCTTGCCTACAGCTTTGGCAGCACCAATGGATGCAGAGATGATGTTCTGGGCAGCCCCATGGCCATCAAGCCACAGCTTTCCAGAGGGGCCATCCACAGTCTTCTGGGTGGCAGTGATGGCATGGACTGTGGTCCACGATGCCAAAGTTGTCATGGATGACCTTGGCCAGGGGGGGGTTCAGCAGTTGGTGGTGCAGGAAGCATTGCTGACAATCCTGAGTGAGTTGTCAGACTTCTCGTGGTTCACACCCATCACAAACATGGGAGCATCGGCAGAAGGGGCGGAGATGATGACCCTTTTCTCCCCATCCTTCAAGTGGGCCCCAGCCTTCTCCATGGTGGGGAAGACACCAGTAGACTCCACAACATACTCAGCACCAGCATCAGCCCATTGGATGTTGGCAGGATCTCGCTCCTGGAAGATGGTGATGAGCTTCCTGTTGATGACAAGCTCCCTGTTCTCAGCCTTGACTGCTCAGATGAACTTGTCATGGGTAGAGTCACACTGGAACATGTTGACCATGTAGTGGAGGTCAGTGAAGGGGTCATTGATGGCAAGAATCTCCACTTTGCCATATAAGAAGCCAGCTCTGGTAATGAGGCACCTAGTATGGCCAAATCCCTTTACTCTGACCTTCACCATTGTGTCAAGGGCTAAGGCTGACACTGCAGGAGAAGATGTGGCTGTCTCTGGAACAGACACATGCTTTTAATCCCAGTAGTCAGGAGGCAGAGGCAGGTGGATTGTTGTTAGTTCAAGGCCAACCTGGTCTACAAAACAAGTTCCAGGACAGCCACAGCTACACAGAGAAACCTTGTATCAAAAAAGAAAAAAAAATTATTTTGGGCTGGAAAGATGATTCAAAGGTTAAGAGCACTGACTACTCTTCCAGAGGTCCCCGAGTTCAATTCCCAGCAACCACATAGTGACTCACAACCATCTATCATGTGATCTGATGCCCTCTTCTGGTCTGCAGGTGTACCTGCAGATTTTATGTACATAAATAACTTTTTTAAAAAAAGAAATATTTTATTTTTATTTATGTGCGTTTTCGTGTGTGTGTGTGTGTGCGCGCGCGCGCGCGCGCGCGCGCGCATATGTGTTCAGTGCCCACAGAGACCAGAAGAGGGTGTCGGATCCCCTGAAGCTGCAGTTCCAGATGGTCTGGAGCAGTCCAGGGTAGGTTCTGAAACTGGTACCCAGAGCCTCTACAAGGGCGGCAAGTGAGAGTAGCTGCTGAGCCATCTCTCTAGCCCCTAGTTGTTTGTCTGTTTGTTTTTAAGTTTTTGAGATAAGGTTTTCCTTGAAATGCTGGCTAGCCTGGAACTCACTGTAGACCAGGCTGTCCTTGAACCGGATACAGTCCTTCTGCCTCTGCCCCCCCGAGTGCTGGGGATAGAGGTATGTACCAGCACAGCTGGTTACCCTGGTTTTAGACAGCTAACTAATAGGCTGGCTGGCTGGTAATCCCTAGTGATGCTCCTGCTTCTCCATCCCAGCACTGGAATTACAAGCGTGTGTCGCCACACCTAACGTTCTTACACAGTTTGGGGGGATCAAGCCTGGTGCTCATACTTGTGTTACAAGCACTATATGGATTGAGGCATTCCCCCACCCCAGATTTTACATAGATCCTGGGGTTAAACTCTGGTCCTTGAGCTTTCTCGGCAACAGCTTTACCAAATGAGCTCTCTTTTTAAAACATGACATATTTATTATTTTTATGTGCATTGGTGTTTTGCCTGCATGCATGTCTGTGTGAAGGGGGCAAATCAATTGGAGCTGGGTGACAGACAGCTGTGAGCTGCCATGTAGGTGCTGGGAATTGAACCCTGGTCCTCTGGGAGAGCAGCCAGTGTTCTTAATCGCTGAGCCATTTCTCCAGCCCCCAAATGAGCTATCTTGAGAGCCAACAGTATATAAAAATTCTTCCCTGCCTTTTGATATGTGGGGAATTGAACTAAGGATTCACCCACTACACACTAGGCCCCTGTGGTTGACGCTCTGTTTTTTGTTGTAGTTGCTCTATTTGTTTGTTGAGACGGGGTTTCTTTGTGTAGCCTTGGCTGTCCTGGAACACACTCTGTAGACCACACTGGCCTCAGAGATCCACCTGCCTCTGCCTCCTGGGTGCTGGGATTAAATGTGTGTGCCACTACTAGCCGGTTGGCACTACGGTTTTGAGACCACCATTCTTTTTTTTTTTTAAGTCTTTTTTTTCCTTAGAGGCTTATTTATTTATACAGTATTCTGCCTGTGTGTGTGCCAGCAGCCCAAAAGGTCTCATTATAGAGACCTTGGCTGTGAGCCACCATGTGGTTGCTGGGAATTGAACTCAAGACCTTTGAAAGAACAGACAGTGCTCTTAACCTCTGAGCCATTCTCTAAGCCATGCATGCACTCTTAATAGCTCTATGTGCACAAGAGAAACCAAGGCACAGGAGAGAGAGTCACTTCCCCAGAGTCACACAGCCATTTGGAGGCAGGCAAGCTTGGAAAATGCTATGCAAACAGCAATTTTACAATGCCCACATTGCAAGTACCCTGAATTATGGAGAGAGGGACTGTGGACTGAAGAATGGACGAACATTCATTCATGCTAAGAGAATGGGTTTATTGGGAGTAACAGAATTGCTTATATAGGGGAGGAACCAGCAATGGAACAGCACTGTGGACTCAAAACAAGGAAAATGAAGGCAACCAGTGGAGCACAATGTTTCAACTGCAGAGAAAAATCAAGTAATGTTTCAACTGCAGACAAAAACAAGTAAAAATTCAACTGCAGACAGAAACAGGTAATGGTCAGTACCAGCACAGCTGTAGTTTCCCACAGGTCCCCCTTTTGTATCTAAAATGAGCTCCTGTCTTTGGTGGTCCAGGATGTCAATGTATGTCTTACCCATCATGGGAGAGCCCATGTATATCATAAACTTTCTGTCTTAGGTTGATCAGACATCCCCCAGATCTTACCGTCATTGAAGACTCATTTATCCAGACTGAGCCAGATTTGGGCAGTGGGATTATCCACTGCCATGGATGCAAGGACCTGTTTTGTATGGAACTGCTGAATGGCCTGTGCTCGTTTCATGCAGAGACTCCAAATCAAGACACCTATTGAAAAGCCTGAAAAACAAGGTCAAGCTCAGGGCCATTTGACCCCTGCCCTAGTTCCAAGAAACCAGCAAAACAAAACACCACCTGCAGCTTTAGGAAACTACCCCGTAGGGAAAGCCCCCACATGTCCTGCTCTCTGCCCCCAGTTAATCTGGCCCAAGCCAATCACCCTGCTCACATACCTCAGATACAGCAGCCCAACCAATCAGTTTAAAGATCAGATCCTCCCCCTGGCTTGCGGTTTTAGCCTTTATAAGCAGTCTGTAACAGCTACTCGGGTCCTTTGCCTCCCGAGTGCTGAGAGACCCTGACACATCAACAATTGGGACCTCTGGTGTGTCAGTAATACATTTTATCTATACCTCTCAGCTGGTGTGACTTGAGTGGTTTCTTGTGGCGACCCCCTTACCGAATTGGACTCCCAGGGTCCAACATTTTGGGCCAGGGTCCAACACTATCATCCCTCAAATGAGGAGTCCAAGAGCAATGGCACCACTCCATCCCTTAAGCAGATTTCCAAAGACCGCAAGGCCCCTTAAAAAGGTGTCCCCTGAAATTGGTGGCACCCGTGTCTCATTGATTTTAATAACTTGCAGTGCTAAATGCATGGTGTAATTAGTGAAGTTAGGATCCCAAGGACCCTGCAAATACTCACTGAGTGCTTTTAAAACAATAGAAGCATTAGTCACCCTAGCAGGGATGACACAAGTATGATGATGCATAGGAAAACAAGTAATCATATGAACATCCCATTATCAGTCTTCAACTGTTTGGAGTCCCCATATATGCAAAGGCAAGCAATAGGTGTGCCTTGACATCCTTAATTTTCTCTCCTGAATAGGCAGATGCAAAGAGAAGCCAGAAAACGTGTCAATACAAACATATACAAATTGTAACTTGCCAAAACTAGGAACTTGAGTGACATCCATCTGCCAAATATGATTGGGCATGAGTCCCTTAGGATTAACTCCAGAGTGTAAAATGGGAAGGAATTCAGCACCTGATGGGCAATCCTTTACTATTTGAACAGCTTGATCCCTAAAGATCGCAGTGTGATGCCACAAGAATTGAGCATTAAGATGGAATTTGGCACGAAGTTGGCGAGCGCGGTCCACATTGGTTGCTTGACAACAAAGCATGGGCGTGTAAGTTAAATGATCTGCCCGGCGATTTCCTTCAGCTAGGGGGCCAGGGAAGGAAGAATGAGCCCGTAAATGTCCAGTGAAAACGGACAAGGTCCAGCACCAAATGAACCCTTGGAGTTCTAATAACAAGGCCTGTACAGTAGAGATAGAGGATACATATGGGCAAGTTTCCCAAGGGGCTAAAATTTGAGTTACATATTTGCTGTCTGAAAAGACATTAAGCGACTGATCCAGAAACAATTGCAAGGCTAAGATGACTGCCTGCAATTCAGCTATTTGAGTGGACTGAGTGGGTATAGTTACTGACCTGTTTACTGATCCTGATACTAGAATAGCGATGCCTTTGGAGGCACCATCAGTATACACCTCTCTAGCTTCAGGAATAGGTTGCTGTTTAATTATTTTAGGAAAAACCACAGGATGCAGCTTTTAAGAAATCACTCGGTTTATTGGGGGGGGGGGACAGTGATTATCAAACTGACTAGAGATAGAGGACAAAAATATGGCCCAGTCATCATTATTATTTTGCAGCCATAATAACTGTTTTGCAGAAAGATGTGTAATTATACGGTCTGGACTTTTGCCAAAGGTTGGCATACTTGTTTTACAGGCCTTGAAAAGAAGTGATACTATGGCCTGTGGGTATAACATGACCATTTTTGCAGGAGATGCTTGTGAATGAACCCATAAGGTGGGTCCCGATTGCCAAAACACTCCTGTAGAGGAATGGGCTGTACAAAAGGCCAATAGCTGTAATGGCTGATCGTTAAGCTATATAGTTAACATGTGCCTTGGTCAGTGCTTCCTGTACTATCTGAATGCATATGCGTCCCTCGGGCGTCAATACACGGACAGAGGAGAGATCTGGATCACTCTGCAATATGTCAAACAGAGGCTTTAGTTGACCAGAGGAAATTCCTAGACAAGGCTGAATCCAATTAATGTCTCCTAGAAGTTTTTGAAAATCATTTAAAGTTTTCAATGGATCTAAGTACAGAGCAATCTTTTGAGGCTTAATGCCATTTTGAAGAAGTTGATGACCTAAATATTGGTAGGGGTGCTGTTGTTGAATTTTCTCTGGAGCTATGTGCAACTTGGCTTGTTTCAGCACCTCTTATAAAGTTGCTAAGGCATTCAGTCTCAGAATCTTGTTGGGCTGCTATCAAAATATCATCCATGTAATGAATGAGAAATATTTTGGGATGCATCTTTCTCACTGGTTCTATGGCAGCAGAAACATACATTTGACACATGGTGGGACTGTTGGCCATACCTTGAGGTAAGACTACCCATTGGTACCTCTTATAAGGTTCCTTGAAGTTTATGGATGGGACACTAAAAGCAAACCTATGGGAATCCTTAGGATGCAAAGGGATGGTAAAAAAGCAATCCTTGAGGTCAGTCGCTATCATATGCCAGTCCTTTGGAATGGCAACTGGAAGAGGCAATCCAGGTTGAGTAGCCCCCATCACTACCATGGAGAGATTGACTGCACAGGGGTCTTACAATAAACTCCACTTACCAGATTTCTTTTTAATCACAAAAATAGGTGTATTCCAAGGTGATGTAGAAGGTGTAATATGACCAGCAGCTAGTTGTTCTTGGACCAAGGTTTTAGCAGCCTCCAGCTTTTCTTTAGAAAGGGGCCATTGCTCCACCCAAACAGGGCCATCATTTCTCCAGGTGATAGGAATAGGAGGAATAGGAAGCTGCATTACAATGGCCCCTGTGGAAAATGTCCCAACCGTTTTATCAGAGGCATGATGAGTCTCTTGGTCCATATCAGATATAGGCTGAGTACTACCCTGGAGATGCTTTCTCAAGCCTCGGCCAGGGCAGAATCCCTGTTGTTGCAATATTTTTTGCACTGGGGGAGTAGTTAAAACAGCCCCCATTCCTTCTAGAATATCCTTTCCCCATAAATTAACTGGAATATGATGTAAGACATAGGGTTGAAATATTCCTGGATGCCCTTCAGTGTCTCTCCAAGTTAAGAACTGTACACTCCGAAGGGGACCAGTGGCTTGCCCAATACCCTGCAGATGAGTATCACTTTGCAGTAATGGCCAAGCTTTAGGCCAATAATTATGTGAAATCACAGAGGTATCAGTCCAGTATCCAAGAGTCTTTTAAATTCTCTGCGGTTAATCACAAGAGTCATCATGGGGTAACTACCCATGGCAGCAACCCAAAAGGCTGTGGGTCCAGTGGAACCAAACTCTTGTTCCTCTCAGTTGTCCTTAAAGAAGGAATTGGGAGTTTTAACTTGAGGCAGCAAGACC
This sequence comes from Acomys percivali, assembly GCA_907169655.1. Lineage (NCBI taxonomy): Eukaryota > Metazoa > Chordata > Mammalia > Rodentia > Muridae > Acomys > Acomys percivali. The sequence goes on from OU015752.1 coordinate 70,587,109, forward strand.
AGTTGAGCCACTTGGGCACCCTGAGGTATAACAAGGATACCCTTGGTGGTTTCCATCATCATTTTTATCTCTCCCAAGGTATCAGGGTCTATGACCCCTGGTATGACTCTAAGGCCTCTCATGAGAGTGCTACTGTGACTGAGCAGCAGGCCAACTGTCCCTGTAGGCAGAGGACTAGGGACCCCCGTACTTACGGCTTGGGGACCTATTTGTGGAGTCAATATTATTCTGGAGGAGGTCCAGAGGTCCAATCCTGCACTCCCTGCTGTGCCTCTGATGAGGTCTCTGATAGAAAGGGATTTCTTTGTGAGATAAACTGGGTGTGAGGGTGAGCGGGTGTCTGCAAGGCTCCGTACACTGTGTTGGGGCCCAGAGCGGACCCCAAGACCCGTTTCCCTGTAAAGGTCTACCTTCCTTATCAGTCTTGGAGCGGCATTCATTTGCCCAATGATGTCTGACATTACATCAGGGGCACAATCCGGGTTTGCTCAGTCTGGGAGGAGGTACTCTAGTGCCTTGGTTGCCTTGGGTACACTCTTGCTTGAAATGTCCTGTTTGTCTGCATCAGAAACAGGTTTTAGGCCTAGCTCTTCCTGGGTACGGTTTTCCTTGCACAGCAGAAGCAAGGACTTGCCCCATGATATGTGTGAAGTCAATGTCCAGGCATATTTTCAAATAGTCACTTATACTCTTGTGTTTATGTGGGCGTAAGGCCTCTTGACAATATTTATTGGCATTTTCAAACGTCAATTGCTTGATGACAGGCATGGCTCCTTCTACATCCCCAAATATCCGACCAGCTAACTGCATAAAG
>OU015752.1:70592150-70608717 GCA_907169655.1 Acomys percivali
CACAGTCCACACACAGTCCACACACAGTCCTCACACAGTCCTCACACAATCCACACACAGTCCTCACACAGTCCACACACAGTCCTCACACAGTTCACATACTGTCCTCACACAATCCACACACAGTCCTCACACAGTCCTCACGCTGTCCTCACACAGTCCTCACACTGTCCTCACACAGTCCACACACAGTCCTCACACAGTCCACACACAGTCCTCACACTGTCCACACACAGTCCTCACACTGTCCTCACACAGTCCTCACACAGTCCACACACAGTCCTCACACAGTCCTCACACTGTCCACACACAGTCCACACACTGTCCTCACACAGTCCTCACACTGTCCTCACACAGACCACACACAGTCCTCACACAGTCCTCACACTGTCCTCACACAGTCCACACACTGTCCTCACACAGTCCTCACACATTCCTCACACTGTCCTCACACAGTCCACACACAGTCCACACACAGTCCACACACAGTCCTCACACAGTCCTCACACTACCCTCAGCACATCCTTACACTGTCTTCACACAGTCCTCACACAGTCCTCACACAGTCCTCACACTGTCCTCACACAGTCCTCACACAGTCCACACACAGTCCTCAACAGTCCACACACAGTTCTCACACAGTCCTCACACAGTCCTCACGCTGTCCTCACACTGTCCTCACACAGTCCACACACAGTCCTCACACAGTCCTCACACAGTCCACACATAGTCCACACACAGTCCTCAACAGTCCACACACAGTTCTCACACAGTCCTCACACAGTCCTCACGCTGTCCTCACACTGTCCTCACACAGTCCTCACACAGTCCTCACACTGTTTTCAAACAGTCTTCACACAGTCCACACACAGTCCTCACACAGTCCACACACAGTCCACACACAGTCCTCACACTGCCCTTAGCACATCCTCACACAGTCCTCAGCAGGCACCTAATAGCTAGGGTTGGCAGTATGCATCTGTAGTCTTATGTGTGGAGGTAGAAACAGGAAGATTTTGGGGGCTCACTGGTCAGCCAGCTTAGCCTAACTAGATAACCCCAGATCCCAGTGAGAGATCCAATCTCATAACATACAAACAAACAAAAAATGAAAACAGGGCTGGAGAGATGGCTCAGAGGTTAAGAGCAGAGATTGATCTTCCAGAGGTCCTGAGTTCAATTCCCAGCAACTACATGGTGGCTCACAACTGTCTATAATGTGATCTGGTTCCCTTCTCTGGCATGCAGGCGTACATGCAGGCAGAGAACTATTTACAAAATAGATAAATAAATCAATCTTAAAAAAACAAAAACAAAAATACCATTGTCTCAGCTACAGTTTCTATTACTGTGAAAAAACACCATGGCCAAAAGCAACTTGGGTGAGGAAAGAGTGTATTTCACCTAACTGCTTAAAGCTCATCATCCAGGGAGGCCATGGAGGAGTACTACTTGCTTCTGTCTCTCTGTGGCTTGTCAGCCTGTTTTCTTATACCATCCAGGACCAACTGCCAAGAACTGTCACCATCCCCAAGGATCCCTCTTACATCAATCTCAATTAAGAAAAAGCACTACAGGCCAATCTGGTGGGGCATTTTCTCAATGCAGGTTCCATCTTCCCAAATTGCTCTGAAGTTGTGCCGAGTTGATAGAAACACTCCGCAGCACAGACAGCAGCTGAAGAAGACACTGAATGGTGACCACTCTGGCCTCCATATGTGCCTGTGCACACACAAACAAGAACGTGTGCACATATGTTCACAGATGCTAAGACAGAAACAAACACACAATAAGAATAACACAAGAAGCAAGAAGACCAGGTGTGGTGGCGCACACCTTTAATCCCAGCACTTAGGATGCAGAGGCAGGTGGATCTCTGTGAGTTCGAGGACAGCCTGGTCTACAAAGCGAGTCCAGGACAGCCAAGGCTACACAGAGAAACCCTGTCTTGAAAAACCAAAAAGGGGGGTGGGCCAGAGGAAGGGCAGCAGGCATGGCTTAGTGGCAGCATACCTGCCTAGGACCCGCTGGTGAGGAGCTTGGGCACAACTCAGCCCAGCGTGCCAGAGGACTTGGGTTCAATCCAGCATATCGCAAACAAACAAAACTCAAATGTAAAAAGTCCCCACCAGAGGCACCTTTCGTCTCTGACTCCTCGGTTTGGGACAACAGAAGGATCAAGTTTTGCTAAGCAGACATCATGACATGCGCCAAGTCCAGAATGTAGGGCAGTCCAACTACAAAAGGCCATTTTCCCTAATCCCTTCACGCATTGGAGAAAAGAAGCAGGTGCTTAGCAAGTGTGCAAAACTGATCCTGGGCTCAGCAGTCGGAAGGCTCAGTTTGTGTGTCTCTGGTACCGCCACTGGTCAAAAGACACAGGGACAGCCAGGATAGCAGTTTATGTCTGCAGTCCTAACGATGAGCCTGAGGCAGGATCCTTGTGAGATGGAAGCCTGCCTGGGCTACAAGGGGAGACCTTGACTCCAAAAAGGAGGAAACAAAACACCCAACTGCCGAGCCATAGGGGTTTGGAACACTTCACTGTGCAGTGTGAGCATCCAGCTTCCATCTACCAGAATGCTTTGTTTGTGATATGAAAACAAAAACGCCCCCCATGGGACAACACCCCGGGGTTTAGAGCTGTTGTCCCAACCCTCTTGTTCTGTTTTCAAAGCAGGGCTGAGCTGGTAAACACCAGAAACAGCCCTCCACAGACAGCGAGCCAATTGGCAGCCTCTGATTGCAGTGCATGCTCCCTGTGTGGCTCACCTGACACCACCGACAGGGCATCTGGGACTGTGAGGCAAGAGCTGTACCGAAGGAGCTCAAAGCCCTGCCAGGCAGTGGTGGCGCACGTCTTTAATCTCATCACTCAGGAGGCAGACGGAGGCAGAGCTCTGGGTTCGAGGCCAGCCTGGTCTACAGAGAGAGTTCCAGGACAGCCAGGGCTTGAAAAACAAACAAAGAAACAAAAAGAGCCTGATGACAGTGCAGTAAGCACCCTGGCGTTGCCTCAGTGTATGAGAGACATAAACCAGGGTGCGGAATACCAGCCAGGGCACAGGGCACCACCTAAAACGTCCTTGGTATAAGACAGGGTTTCTCTCTGTGTAGCCCCTCTGTCCTGGACTCGCTTTGTAGACCAGGCTGACCTCGAACTTACAGAGATCTGCCTGCCTCGGCCTCCCCCAAGTACTGGGATTACAGGTATGTACCACCAAACCTGGCTCATGTTTATAGGTTTTAATTGTTCATACATGTGTGGGCGTGCACACGTGTATGTGAAGATGTGTGCGGAAGTCAGAGGAGGGTATTAGATGTCCTGGAGCTGAACTTATAGACGGCTCTGCGACACCCTGCATTGTTACTGTGAGCCAAACACAGGGCTTTGGGGAGACCAGAAAACACTTGACCACTGAGTCATCTCTCTGGCCCCAACAGTGTATCTTTTATCACTTGACCTGTCCCAGATCCCATACACTGCTCTCTTAGCCTCGTCTCCCACCTGGACCCAATGCCCCTCCTGTCCTCTCCCTGTCCTGCAGCTCCATGGCTCCTGTGGCCCCCCAGGAGTCTCCGCAGGGCTCTCAAAGCTGTGGGACCTGCCTAGCTTTGAGCCCATGAGGCTGATCTGGGCATCTTCCTGATGAAAACTCTGTTCCCAAATCTGGCTTCCTCTCTTCCAGACTCTGGTTCCTGAGAACTTGATGGCTGTCCAGCAGCAGCCTAGCAGCACCCAACGTGGCACAGACCTGTAAGCCTCGGCTTAATTTTCTTTTGAAACCGTGTGTCCCGACTCCTTCATCCCAGAGCCTAGTGATGTAAGGTATGTACTGCCTCCGCCTTCTCTAGACACCAGGGCAGGAGAGGCCAATGAGTAACCTGCGGAGGCAGACAAACCTGACTCCTTCACTCTAGATATTCCATCTCCCTGCTCCTGGTGCCTCTGGAGAATTCCTGAGACACCAAAGTCCAGTAATTCTGTCCCTAGTCTGTCCCCTGAACTGTTTCATACTTATACTGTACCTTGAGTAAATAATAACACAAATAAAATTAATAGTGAAGGGATGGGCGTGGTGGTGCACACCTTTAATCCCGGCACTCAGAAGGCAGGGGCAGGCAGATCACTATGTGTTCAAGGCCAGCCTGGTCTACAAAGCAAGTCCAGGACAGCCAGGGCTACAGAGAGAAACTCTGCCTCAAACAAACAAACAAACAATTCATAGTGACTGGAGAGCAGCATGTGACTATGCAGCGCCAACCACCAAGGAACTTGCCCCAAATGCCAAGCTGGCATTAGTTAAGGAAGGAAGCTGAGACTGAGAGATTTGTTATTTGCCTAAAGTCAAAAAATAACAGAGGTGGGATTGAAACTCTGAATCCAGGCTGTATTTTTCTGACTATTGCAGATCTTAACCATTTTTCCTGTTCTTGAAGCAGTCTCCTTTCTTTTTGTGTGTTTGGGGGTGGGGGGTGGGATGGGGTGGTGGGGGGTGGTGGGGGGTGGGGGGATGGGGGAGCAGAACATCATATGGTATATGAGTGGAGGCCAGAGGAAAGAGATTCACTTCCCCCTGTTATCAGACAGGCCCCTGGGAAGTAAGCTCAAGTGATCAAGCTCAGTGTCAAGTCCCTTTTCCCACTGAGCCACCTCACCAGCCCAAGGGTCTCACTTTTTCTTTTCTTTCTTTTTTCTTTTTCCAGATAGGGTTTTTCTGTGTGTAGCCTTGGCTGTCCTGGAACTCATTTTGTACACCAGGCTGGACTTGAACTCACAGAGATCTGCTGGCTTCTGCCTCCCAAGTGCTGGGATTAAAGGTGTGAGCTACCACAGCCCAGCAAGTATCACTTTTTAGTCCTTGAACTCTTGGCAATTCTCCTGCCTCCGTTGACCAATGGCTGAGAGTGTGGCCATGTTCCACCAGGTCTGGTTTCCTGGACCTTTTTTGTTTTTTGTTTTGTTTTTCAAGACAGGGTTTCTCTGTGTATCCTTGGCTGTCCTGGGCTGGCTTTGTAGACCAGGCTGGCCTCGAACTTTGAGATCCACCTGCCTCTGCCTCCCGAGTGCTGGGATTAAAGGCGTGCGCCACCATGCCCAGCTTCTGGACCATTTTTTAAGTGTGCAGTTTCCTAGGAGTAGTGTTCACACTGTAGTCCACCTGGCCCTCTAACTTTCTTGTCTGGTTAAAAACTAAAGCCCAGCACTCAGGAGGCAGAGGCAGACGTATCTATGTGAGTTCGACGCCAGCCTGGCTTACAAAGAGAGCCCAGGACAGCCAGGGCTCTGTGTAACAGAGAAACCCTGTCTCAAAAAATAAAAACAAAAACCAAACAAACTAAAACCCTGTGTCCTCCCTGACCAGTTCTCAGCCCTGCCAGCCAAGATGTGTCTCTGTGAATTTGCTTTACTATTTCATCAAACTTGTGGCTCTTTGCCTGGATCATTTTCCCAGAAGTAATATAGTTAATAAGGGTGCAGCCGGACACAACAGCTGTTCTGCAGAGCCCGTGCACTGCACAGTACAACTCAGGAACATGTGGCCTATTAAGGTCAAACCCCACAGCCTCTGCTCTTCCGTCTGGGGTGACAGGATGGAGAGAGCTGTTTAGCCATAAGCCTGCTTCCATTTGATCTCAACACTTGGACTGACCCACCTGGATGAGGCTCAGCTAAGATCCAGTGACAGGTGGACAGCCATTTCCTCCAGAAAGCTCACAATCTTGACCTCCGTGAGCACAAAGGTTGAAGTCACTTCCACATAAAGCAGTTCTTGGGTCCTTCTTGGAAGAACCTGCCATATTCTGACAGCTTCCTGGTATAGCTAGGACCACACCTTGCTGCCTCACCCCAATATTGCCTTTATATAATTTGATGTCATACACTGATTGAAAGGCAGGGTTTGGCCAAAGTCAACAGGAAAGGGGTCTGAGAGCTAAGTAACAGCAGGCACTACCCAGCCTGTGAGTCACAGGACAAGAGGTTCTTGTTTGGTGTGCCTATCGCTTATTTGGTGTGTACTCAACCATATTATTCCCTAGTGCCTGTGATGGGATGGGACACTCAGGGCTGCACAGCACCGTTTACTTTCAGAAGTTGGTCTCTGCTCTGCTCTTAATGTAGCCTTTATTGTTCTCTGTAGTCACTGGTTCTAATGGGCCAAGGACCCAGTTACAGCTGCAGTGACCCTCTTTCCAAGTAAAGCTATCATCATGGTCCTGTAAGGAGTGGCATAGTGAGCGGGGACACTGAGCACGCCACCTTTAGCTTCGGCAGTGTCTGCTCACTTAAGGGACTGGGGCGTCTTCGACTCACTTAAGAGCTGGGTAAATATTTGCCGGATGAATGTGGTGTTTATTGTCACTGGCAGATTACCAGCCCCTGCTTTGGCTTTTGTAAAGTGAAAGCTGTTTGTATCTTTGTTCAAGCAAGGCCAAGCAAACAGGGAGCTGGGCAGGGCGCCCTTCATCGCATGGCTCCCACTGCCGTGTGCTTGCCTCCTGAGAGCCTTCTCCGCCATGCCTGCTGTGAGAGAGCAGAGTAGGGAGCAGTGGGCAGGACCCTCACCAGGGGCTGAGATGGCTCAGAGCCTTTGCTCTCCAGGCAAGTGTGCTGGGACTGTCCTTCCACGAGGAAGCCAGGGCAGTATCTGCCAGGGAACTAACTTTCTCCTCCCTTTCCCCCATCACTGGCTCCTTCCTCTCTTTTTCTTCTTTTGTTTGAGACAGCCTATGAGGGACAGGAGGTGATTTCCCAGGACAGCTAGCTAGCTTGTGAGAAAACTAGCATCGCTGTGGCTAAGAACAGCTACACTGTCCCTGAGCAAGATACACGCTCCAAGTTCACTCTCTCCAGCTTGAAATTGGACCCCATCAACTCAACCCAACAGGAAGCCATAAGCTATGGAAACAGAGAAAACTGGAGAGGTTTGGGGGCAAAGGGCTCAAAGCTTAAGTTCCCCAGGAGCTCTCCTGCAACCAGACTCTGGGAACAAGGAGACAGAGAGGGAGGGAAGTTCTGAGGACGGCAGAGTAAGCACTGATTAGGGGAAGGCTGGCCACAGGGCCCCCACGGAGCCAATATTATACACTGACTGGAGTCTCCACTCCACACAAATGTGTAGATGCAATTAAAAGTGAGCTCACAGGAGTGTATGTACTGGGGTGGTGTAACCTTCTGACCTATCATGGCTGGAGTCTTTACAGTAGGAAATGTAGGCACTAGGTGTGTTGGTTCTTGACTGCAATCTTGGCATTCAGAAGGCTGACGCAGGAAGATTACCTTGAGTTCAAGATCAGTCTAAACCTCAGAGTAAGACTCTCACCCCAGAGGCTGTGGCAGATGGATGTTCAAGGCCAGCCTGGTCTACTCTGAAAACAAAAACCAACAGAACAGGTGGGAGAAGAGGAAGGAATCTAGCCAGACACAGGTCAAGGTGGCACAAGCAGCTGGGATGCAGGCCCTCCATCGCAGTCACAGGAAGCCGCTGGCCCACCTTTCATCCCAGCCCTCTGGGACTGAGAGCAGGGCCTTCTGCAGGAGTCAGTGCTACTGCGCCACTGTGAGGCCCTGGGTCCAGCGCTGTCTGTCTTCTGGGCTGTCCAGCCTACAGCAGGTCTGGCACCATCCCACGAGCTCATTCCACAAATTTCCCATCAGAATGCTCTGACAGACAAATGTGGCTGGAGGAAAGGCACAGAGCTCACTCCTGAGGCCAGGTGGTAAAAAATGCCAATTCCCGGGTCTCTCTGGATAAACCAAGCTACCATTTTCCCTAGTGATAGCCATCAGCCTTGGCATTGGTGACAGTGTTGACAAACCCTGGAGCAGTTCATGCAGGCTCAGCATACACTCCTTGCTGGGGGAGCCCTACTCCCCAACAGCTACTTCAGAAAGGCAAGGCCAGGGAGTCTGGACAGACATCGCTGTGACTGTAAAGGAAAAGGTCAGCCTTAGGGGGTGCAGGAGAAGGGGATTGGAGTGTGTAAGGCCTTGAGGGGTCAGATTGGACATGTTCTACCCACTACACAGAGCCTGAGATGGGAGGGGCAAGTCAGGGTCTGCCAGGGCGCCTTGGTAAACCATTCTCACAAACATAAAATGTGAACTAAGGGGGCTGAGAGATGGCTCAGAGATGAAGAGCTCTGGCTGCTCGTCCAGAGCACTGGGTTCAATTCCAGCACCCATGTGGCAGCTCACAACAGTCTATACTCCAGAGGATCTGATGCCCTCTTTTGGCCTCTGTGGACGCCAGACATGAACAAGGTATGCAGACATACATGCAGGCAGGACACTTAAACACTTAAAATAATAGTAATTACAGAAATGTGAAATAAGTAATGCAAGCGGTGGCAATTTTAAGTGAATGTAAGTACAATAAAAACACTTTGAAAATACCAACAAAGGAAAATTAAACAGATAAGCATTCTGGTATCTCCTTGTTTTCACATGCACTGAACCCAGGGACATCAATGCAGAGCTCACGGGCTCCAGCTGTGCATGCTCTGGCCTGACTGTTCTGAGGAATCAGGCTGGATGTAGGACTGGAAACAAGGTATAGGTTTGGGCTGAGAGGATGCAGTCCAGTGGGGAGCTGGTGTTGCAGGAGTCTGGGGCTACGCTACTATTCTGCCTGACACCTGGTGTCCCAGCACAAGGCAGATATTGGTGCCATTCAGAGACACCAGTGACAGCAACAACAGAAAGTAGACATGGCCAGGCTGATCAACGGGGCGTCACTGAGAGGACTTAGGCCCCTGGGCTTTGGCAGGAGACAATGCCATAGCCAGCGTCAGTCTTTCTGACGAATGAGTTTCAATTGAAAAAATGCCCCAGCCAGATTGGCCTGTGCATTTTCTGGACTGACTGATGTTGGAAGGCCTGGCTCACCCTGAGTGGGTCTCCCCTGGGCAGGTGGTCCTGGGTGGTGTAAAGCAGCAGACTGAGCAAGGAATGGGGAGCAAGCTGATAAGCAGCCTCCTCCACAGCCCCTGTCTCCAGGCTCGGGCCCTGACCTCTCTCAGTGCTGCACTGTGATGTAGAAGTGTGAACTGGGATAAGCACTTTCTTCCCTGAGTTGTTTTATCATAGCCATAAGAATGCTGATGCAGACACCGCCCTCCATGGCAGATGCAACACATGAGGCGGCTAACACTCCGGGTATAGTGAACTCAAGTCACATGTGCATGTTGCTGCTAAGGTTAAGCCCAGACTGTGCTCACGTTTCCAGGGTACCCTGGAAGGCAGTGAGGCCACTCAGCTGGGATCCTGAGCATGTGCACTACAGCAAGCACCCACACCACCTCCTGGGCGCCAAGGCTGAGGCATGGCTAGAGATTCCTCCATTGGGCCTGTCCCAGGTCAGCAGCGATACCTACCCACTCGGGCAAGTAGGCTGCCTCTGGCTTGAAAATCGCGTGGAAGGGGGAGTTGGGCTGAGTGAAGTTAGCCAGGTAAACAGTATCCCCACCTGTGAGGTAGGCAGCCCAGATCCCAAAGGTCCCCACGGTGATGATGCTGTGGTTGCACTGCATGAGCAGTGCAATGTCCCTGGCAGGTGATCCCTGAAGGCCATTGCCAGCAAATGACACGTCCCCTCGAGAGACACTGATGCTCTTCCGGCACCAGGCCATGTCATCACTGGTGACTACAAAGACTGGAGAAGAATAGCGTGCCCGGAACCTGTCCAAGGCCTTTTCCAGGTAACCCCGGTCAGCCACCACGCCCTTCCACACCTTGGGCATGACATGTACATAGTCCCCCCGGCGCACATGGACGCCCACAAAGGTACTCGGCTGGCTCCCGTTCACCCGCAGCCCCCGCAGGAAGGCCTGGGCCTCCTCACGCACGTGGTCGTGCAGGGTGAACTCCCGCTGGATCTCTGGGCGCAGGTGGTGGTAGAAGGTCCAGGAGCACGGGTACCCCGTGAGGCGCACATAGCGTCCTGGGATGTGGCGGTAACGCTCCTCCATCCAGTCGTTGAGGTAGTAGTTCTGCCACGGGATCCTTGCGGCAGTGTCGCTGTGCAGCACCGGGAGGCTGATCCTGAAGATGGGGGCCAGAGCGCTGTGCATGGCCGCGGGGATGAAGGCGGCCTTTCCATTCATCCTGGCCAGGGCGAGGAGCGTGGCGTACTCACCCATCTGGTTCCCCAGGCGGCCAATGGAATTGATGGTGAACATGCCCCCCTGGGACAGGTGTCTCGGGGATAATACCACAAGGGCAGAAGAGGCCCAGGGGGCAGGCACCAGAGCCAGGCGCTGGTGGCAGTGGAAGATGACGGATAACAGGAAGACGACAAAAAGGAAGTACAAGGTGGAGAGGGCCGGGCAAACTGTGGGAGAGGAAGGGCGTCAGAAGACACGGTTAGTGGGTCAGACTCTCTTACCCAGTCCATATCACTGTCCCCTGAGCACGTGGTCAAGGCCTACGAGCTCACCATTCAGGCTGTGAGGTTAGGCCTGCCTTTACCAGCAACGTGATGGGTCCTACTGTACCTCTCTGAATCTTTCTGTCACCTGTTCAATGAGCATGGCTAGGCATAACCACTGAAAATAGCCGGCTGAGCCAGGCGAGGTGGCGCACGCCTTTAATCCCAGCACTCAGGAGGCAGAGGCAGGTGGATCTCTGTGAGTTCGAGGCCAGCCTGGTCTACAAAGTGAGTCCAGGACAGCCAAGGCTACACAGAGAAATCCTGTCTCAAAAAACCAAAGGGAAAAAAAAAAAAGAAAGAAAGAAAGAAAGAAAAGAAGAAAATTCAGTGGGATACAGCAGAGCGCTTCCTTATTCACACTCTGCTCTTCTAAAGTGTCAATTACTCAGGGCCAAGTGTGGGTTGGAAATATTAAATGGAAAATGCTAGAAATAAATAATCTATAAGTTCTAAGTTCTGTGCTGAGGATGATGAAATCTTTCAACACCCCACCCCATCCCCAGCTCTGGAGAGTCAGCCTTGGTCCAATGTGCTGAGGATGATGAAATCTTTCAACACCCCACCCCATCCCCAGCTCTGGAGAGTCAGCCTTGGTCCAATGTGCCATGTTGTGTGTCGCATGCTCTGGTCACTTAGCTGTTATCCTGCTCACTGTCCGAACTACGGTGTCAGGGCAGCAAGGCGACTCAGCCAGGAGAGGCACCTCCAGGCAGGCCTCATGTCCTGAGTTCAATACCTGGATGCCATAAAGTGGCACAAAAGGATCAACTCGTGAAAGTTGAGTTTCCTCTAAAGAGAACTGCAGTGCTGTGTTTGTGTAAGCCTGACCTCACTTCACAATGGCTTTAAAGGGACAGATGATGACTGGAGGCTGGATACACCAGAGAGGCTCCATAAAAGGCTCCTTCAAGCAGGAAAGCTAGCAGGGGCTAGGCGGTGCTGGCCCACACCTTTAATCCCAGCACTCCCGAGGGAGAGGTAGGTGATCAGAACAAGTTCCAGGACAGCCAGAGCTACACAGAGAAACCTTGTCTCGGAAAAGGAAAAATAAACAAAAAGAAAAACAGGAAAAGTAACAGGGTGTGCCAAGTACAGGGAGTCACACCCATGTGTGCAGCTCTTATTACAGCACTGTTCCAGGTGCTTTGCTGAGTTGTTTCTCCCTGTTTCTCCCTGTGCCTGATTTATAAGCTCCATGGGAGTTTATGAGAATGGGAAGGCGTACAGGGCCGCACACTGTCTACGGTTTCAGATGGTCCCTGGGGTCCTGGACTATACTCTCACCACCGACAACAGCTGGTTTCTAATGTCCTCCCACCGTGCCCAGCCCACAAGGAAAGGCAGCTGCTAGTGGGCTAGGAGAGCAGGGGAGGGACAGCAACGAACTCTCCACTCTCCACTGCTGAGGGCAGAGCAGGGCAGTGGTTAGACAGCTCAGGGTCGCCATGTGTGGCATTGCTTCCCGTGGGCTTCGGTGGCTCAGTCGCTGTAAGATGAGACTGGCCACAGCACCCATGGGCACTAAATTCCTGACTCTAAAGACCTGGGTGGCCCTGCGCCTGTCAAGATCAGTCATGTGAGGCAAGTGAAGCAAACACCTGCTCCTGCTCAGGGGATGGGCAGTGCCAACTTCCTGCTTCTGCAACACTTTACAGTACTAGTTATGCTTTATCATCTTGGCCTTTGTAAGCAGGCTGGCAATCACACCACTGGGATATAGTTTGCATACCTAAGCACCCACCCATGTTGGTGTTCAAGTGGCTTCTAGTGTGCTCAGCGCTGCCTAATACCTGCTTTACCTCAAAGGCTGTGCCCGACCCGACAGGCCTGGCTCATCTCCCACCTGCTCCCTGACTCAGCGAAGCTGGTCTGGTCTCTGTGACTGGCTAAGCCACATGGCTAGTGTGTGGAAGCACACAGCATAGGGCCGGGTAACTTCCACCCATGCTCTGCCTATCACTACACTACACCTGTGGACTATTTCCACTTCCTGCTTGTGATGCACAACGCTGTCAGGACTCACAAAATGTCCGTGTGGATGCTTTTTGGTTTCCTCAGGCACCTGTCTGGAGTGGCATTGCTGGGTCAAATGTGACCCTGTGGTCACTGGTTTCCGGGCCCATCAGCAGTGTGTTATAGAGTTCCATTTCTCCAGCCGCAGTCCTTTGCTGGTGACTGACTGTGGTGGAAGCAGTGCGGTGGCCCTCACTGAGGAGGCCATGTGTTTTAGCCTGCAGGTTCTGCCTTGGCACCACTGGGCTTGTCTGGGCTCTGATGTGCGGGATTCATTTCTTTCTTGACAAGTTGATACAGGCAGAGTTATCTGGGACCTCCTCAGTTGAGAAAATGCCTCCACCAAATGGCCTGTAGGCAAGTTTATGGGGGCATTTTCTTGATTAATGATTATGGGAGGCCCCACCCCACCAAGGGCAGTGGTCTTTTGTTGTAGAAGAGAGCAGGCAGAGCAAGCCATCAAGAGCAAGGCAGTAAACAGCACTTCCCCATGGTCTGCTTCGGTTCCTGCCTCCAAGTTCCTGTCTTGAATTCCTGTCCTGACTTCCATTTATGATGGACTGTAAACGTCAGGCTGAAATACATCCCTTCCTTGCCAAGTTGCTTTTGGTCACAGTGTTTATCACAGCAGCAGAAAACAACTAATACACCACCCTGAGGGCAGGTGAACTGTCTCTTTCTTTCTCTTTATACAGTCAGGTTTCAGCTTGAGATCTGTTCTTGCCTGCTTACTCTGGGGTCAAGCCTCGGGGCTGGGCGGCTGCCTCACCCCTTTACTCCTACATCCCAGGGCCTCTTACTTTCTTATTAACCTAACCATTTCTGGAAGCATGAATATTCTTGGAGTTTAACTTGGGCTCCCAGCACGCAGCTGGGTCAGTTAGCTCTGACCACAGGACACAGCACATGGCACACAGGTGTGCTAGAAATACAACTCCTTCACTGCTTTTTTTGCCACAAAGCAAGCTAGCTCTGCCTTAGCCCAGCGCCTGGGCCCCTTGCCGTTTTCTCTCCTAGCTCCTGGCTCTCCAGCAAACTTGAAGTGGAGCTCTCAGCCCAGCCAGAGCATGTCAGAGCCGAGCAGGGATGGAGAACCTGGCCAGGGAGAAGAGAAAGAGCTCTAGATTAGGGGCGGCCTTGGGAGAGGGTGTGGCCTCAGGAGCACTTCCTGGTAAATGCAGCTGCTTTGGGAAGTGCTCTGCAGCTCCCATCTTGAGGTAAGGCCCAGCCTCCAAACTGCTGTGCCAAGAGCGCCCTCTTGAGGCTGTTCCACAGAGCGGAGGCTGTGCTACCCTGCTTTTCTGAGGCTGGTGAGAGACCAGAGTGTCTGTGGAGAGGAAACCGGTCGGAGCTCTCCTGAAGCCAGGCCCTATGGGGGTTAAAGTCTCAATACTACCTCTGAGTTGGGGACCAGCCACTTCCTGGGTGGGCTTGTCTCTCCTTTGTCCCACTCATGGCACAATAGATGTCTTCTGGGAGGTGGTCACCCAGCCAGCCCAGGCTACCCAGAGCAAAGTGAGGAAGATAGGTTCCTCTGGGAACTACTTAGGGACTCCAATGCTAGGCAGGGAGGATCCCACAGCAGACCCAACCTTCCTGAATGTCCTGACTGGCAGCGCAAGGCTCTCTTCTGAAACCACAGCACCTATCCCTGCTCTACAGCAAATGATACCTCATTGTCTACCAGGTAGAGCAGACCAGTTTCCTGTCTTTCTTCTAGAAGGTGGCCTGACAGGGCCAAGGCTGGGGCAGAGCTGGGAGGACTTGCTGGATCCACCCTACTGCACACACAGTGCTTCTGGGAACACGCTTCTCTGACGTCGGGTCGGCCTCGCCCTCCAGCTTTCAAGGTCTTGCAGCTCTCATTTGCCCCTGTCCTTGCCCTTCCAGGGTCCCAGTCTCAAGGTCCCTGCAACTAGTACAGGCACGGCCGGCTTGCAGGGCAACAGGTCTCTGAGCCTTGCCCCGGGCCAGCTCTGCACAGCGGCCGGACAGAAGCTGTGAGGTGGAGAGTGCGCAAGGACAAACCGCACAGCCCTTCTTTGCTCTGGGGGAGCCACAAGACTCAGATGCTCAGAACACAACAGGTACACAAGGGCTTCTGGCTCAAAGCCCTGGGGCCTAAACACCAGTTGCTCAAGTGAGCTGCCTTTGACCTTTGCTACCCCCTTCTGCTCCCCAAGTCCAGCCCAGATGAGGCACTCTGCACCACCCTCCCTGCAGAAGCACTGGCCTCTGGTCTCCCCTGTGGCTGGACTGAGGCTTCCTCAGGGATTTTGGAGCTTGAAAGCAATTGATCTTAACCCTGAGTTAGCACACACATGGCAGGCTGCAGGAGGCTGCAGGACTGGGAGGGGCTGGCTGGATTGAGGTCAGCCAGCAGGGGGTGGCAAGTGGGAACCGGCCAGGGCCCCAGCTGCAGCTGTGCTCCTACCTGCCTGGATCCTTCTAGGCCAGTTTGTTAGGGGCCACCAGGCTTCAAGCCTGCTGGGGGCAGCAGTGCTCCTGTCCCACGCAGTGTCTGGTGGCATGGCTGGCAGGGGTCCCTGTGGGGAAAGCGTGGCTGCTGTTGGCTAGGGTTTGGGGTGGGCGGTGGTGTTGGATTCTGAGGGCTCTGCTTAGAGCTCCCGCCCAGAACCCCCACTAGCCTGAGAACAGCCTCTCTCATTCCTCCTAGAGCCCACCACGCGCTGCTCCTGCAGAAGAGTGTGGGATGGCTGACTACAGCACACTCTTTTCTTCTCCAGGCAGGTTTGACCAATGGCTGGGCCCCAATAGCCAGGTAGGAGATGCTCGCCAAAGAGGAGAAAGCAGGCAGGGTCCCTTATAGATCCCAGAGGCCCAGCAAGGCTGACTGTAGGCCTACAGAGCGAGGTGGGGCCTGCCGCTAAGAGGTAGGCCCAAATGGGCAGGGCATAGTTTCTGCCTCCACCTCCCCCCCAGAACACCGAGAACTCATAGCCTGCCTGGTACTTCATGGTGTTAAGAGCCAGAAGGTGGGACCCTAAAATTGCTCAGCAAAAAAACATGCTCACATAAGAGGCTGGGGCTTAGGGGAGGCTGGCCTGCTTCATTCTGCATGCATAATGGCTTCAGACTCGGGGGTGGGGTGGGGGGCTTATTGCCTGCAAGGGAAATGTCAGTGGGGCACAGGGTGGTGGAGTGCTCAGCCTCTGTGCAGGTTTGTAGATAAGGGTTCACACAGGGGGCTCAGGAAAGCCCCAGGATTCCCAGTCCTACGAAGGGGAGGGTGAGAGACTGAGTCCTCTGGCTCCTAACATTCCTGGACTCTGGATTTCTGGTTTCTAAGTGCCCTGACATCTGGCACACAGTTATGACACCTCCCATATTATGTCTTTCCTCCCATATTATGTATTCCCCAACATTAGCTCCCCCACCTGCTCTGAGGGCCTGAGCACTGTGGGGAGTGTGGGGATACGGATCCAGGCCTGAGATTTGGTGTAGCAGGTGGAGCCATTGCCCAGATAGTCCCAGAAATGTAACTGCGGGGTCCCAATGTCCTGAAGAAAGGCCAGGCTCTGTCTTCCCAGTACCCTAGGGGTCTGCTCTCCAACTCCAAGGTGTTGTTGGATTCCAGCTCCCACACCCTGTCCTTCCCTCAGCTCGTCCTCTGGCTGTACACCTGGACGGGAAAGGGTTAAGGGTGCAGGGCTGGGGTAAGTAGCAGAGAGGCTGGGGCTGTTTGGCGATGATAATCCCCCCTCCGTGCCCAGGGTGTGGAGAACAAGGTTAGAACCCCATGTGGGAAAGGCTTCCACTCTGCTTCTGATTTCCTGCCAGCTCTCCCTTCCCTCCTGGGCTTCTCATTGTCCTCAGACTTTGGTGAGTGTGTGTGAGCCTTCCTGCTCTTCCTTCCCGGCCTCAGAAGCCCTAGCTTCACGCCATCCAACTCCATTGCAGGTGTCCCGTCCTCCGCCTGCCCCTCTACCCTCTGGCTCTGCCCTGTGCTGCTTTCTGCTTCTCTTCTGTGTCTGGGTCCTCCCTTGCCAGGTGCCCCCATCTCTTCCTTGACTCTCTTCTAGCTTTTCCCATGTGTGGGTCCCACTGCTTCCTCTCCCACCCTCACCTCTCCCCAGGGCCCCTCCCACCCTCACCTCTCC
>OU015752.1:70608727-70619090 GCA_907169655.1 Acomys percivali
CTCACCTCTCCCCAGGGCCCCTCCCACCCTCACCTCTCCCCAGGGCCTCTCCCACCCTCATCTCTCCCCAGGGCCTCTCCCCTGGACACTGATGGATAACTTTAGGGTGTTAAGCTCTGGATTAGTTCAGGCAGAATTCTCAATTTTGCTTGCGTTCTTTCCCTCTGGGTTATGTAAACAGTAATTCTTCCCAGATGGAACTATTTTCCTCGCTTCAAAGCAGCTGGGGAGGGGGCTCAGGCAGGGCTGGGAGGAATGTGGGGTCCACAGGAATCCTCAGCAGGGTGGAGGCTGACTGACCCCATCTGCCACCTCTGTCTGCAGGTGCCAGTTCTGCTGCAGCTGTGCCTATGGCCCTCGGCCTGCGCCTCTTGCTTCTCTTTAACCAGGCCACCTCAGACCCCTGCTATGATCCCGGAGGGCATCCTCGCTTTTGCCTCCCACCAGTGACCCAGCTGGTTGGCAAGGCAGCATCCCCCTGCCCTCAGACCTGTGCTCTTCCTGCAGACAGCCCTGGCCCTGCCTGCAACGGTAGTCTGACACTGGACCTGAAGGGCTCCTTCCTCTTGACATCTGTCACCCTGCGCTTCTGTGCCCCAGGGCCTCCAGCACTGGTTCTTTCTGCCGCCTGGGCCCCTGCAGGTCCCTGGAGGCCACTATGGCGCAGGCCTGCCTGGCCTGGGGCTCTGGGGGGCCCCGGGAAGGTAACCTTTCACTCCCCACCCGGCCCCAAGGCCAGGATAGTGGCCAGCTACCTCCGTGTGGAGTTTGGGGAGAAAGCAGGGCTGGTGACCACTGGAGTAAGAGGCCGCTGCCAGTGCCATGGCCATGCTGCCGGCTGTGCTGCTCGTGCCCAGCCCCCACGCTGCCGCTGCCGCCATCACACCACTGGCCCAGGGTGTGAGAGCTGCCGCCCATCCCATCGAGACTGGCCCTGGCGGCCTGCCACACCCCAGCACCCTCACCCGTGCCTACGTAAGTCATGGGTCCTGCCCCCTGACCTTGCCACCATGTGGCCTTCGGGGAGAACATGCTTTGGGACCTTGTTCCAAAGCATGCAAAATGCGCTCTTCCCCTCAGATCTGCTTTTCCTTGCTCGCCCTCACATTGTGCTGGGACCTGGTATCCTTTCCCTGTTGCCAAGCTTATCAGACACATACAGGAAACCTTCTCTCAGGGACTGAAGGGATGCACTCACTGGATGTAACCATGTGGTACCAATGGCAGTCCTGAGCAGAACATATCCCAGGACTGGGATGGAACTGGGTTTGGGCAAGGGTACGGGCAGACGTACTTCTTGACTCCTGGCAGACATGGCACTGTCTGGACAAGAGGACTGTAGCCATAACTCACTTACACAGTCACTTAGTGTGACCTGATCTGATGATGGACCCCATCCTGCCCAGTCCACAGTGGGTGCTGCCATACTAGGTGCCCCTGGACACAGATAGGAGCAGCTTTAGCAGATGGCCTGTCCCAATTTCAGCTCTTCTGTGGTCTGAGGCAGGGGATCTGACTTCACTGTGCCTGTTTTCTTACCCTATAAATTGGGGACAGTGACAGTTCTATCCTTAAGGCTGCAGAGAAGACAGCAAGCCCTGGGGGCAGAGCTCTGTCTCTCCACCACTGCTGAGCACCTGCCATGATAACATTCCCAGGCAGAAAGGACAGCCTGGCAGGAACACAGAGCTAAGATGCTTCTAGGGGACTTGTCTTCCTAGATGTACCTTGGCCTCTCTTCTTCAAGGTCTGTGACCTTGGGGAAAGGTCTAAATACCTCCAGGCACTGGCAGACAGACACAGACAGTCACACATCCCTCAACTTTCTGGGAGACCAGTGCCCCAGCCATCTCCCCTCCACCACCCCAGGGAGCAGCAGGGGAGACTCATGTGTCCTGATGCTGGGGCAGGCTTCATCAGGACTTGGGTGCTAGGGAGCTTGTGTCCCTGAGTACGAGAGCAGTCATCCCAGTAAAGACAAGGGCAGCCCGGGGGACCTAGATAAGAGGCAGTGACACATTTCTGTGGCTTTACAGATAAAGGTGGCTTGACTCTCCCTACCTGTCAAGTTGTTTCAGAAGGGTACTCTGGGTCAGAAAAAAAGCTAAAGCGCGCCTCTGTGGCAGCACTGCCACAGAACCACCTAACGCTTTGGGAGAGACAGTAGAGAACCTCGCTGGATTGGGGTGTGTGTGGGGTAACAGAGGCTCAGGGGAGGGACTGTCATTTTACAGCTGCCTCTGCTGTGATTCCTGCTCCAGGCAGCTGCCCACCCAGGCTCTCAGCCTCTAAGTCCAGGTCTTTCCACAGAGTGACCAGGCACTCTGCTTGAGCATCTCTCTGGGATCCCTGCTGCTAGACACACAGAGCCCTTGGTTTGTGTGGATGGGCTTTTTGGCTTAGGTTTTAGGCTTTGTTTTGACAGTGTCTCACTTTGTAGCCTTGGCTGCCTGGAACTTGCCGTATACAGCAGGCTAACCTTGAACTCATAGAGATCCACCTGCCTTTGCCTCCTGGGCTGGGATTAAAGGTGTTCCCACTATGCCCAACAGTTTATGTGGTTTTTAAGAACTAGCCAGGCATGGCAAAGGCTCTTCTGTATGTCAGTACTCAGTAGACAGAAGCAAGAAGATCGTTAAGTTCTAGGCCAGCCCGGACTTCACGAGCTGCTGTATGTCCCCCAACTAAACGACAAATATATGAAGTTTCCTAGTGTTGCCCCATCCAAGGGAGGGATGTGTAGCCTGTTTTCCACACAGAATGCTGGGAATGGATGTGGCTAGTATCCTGGTGCCCTTTGTGCTGTGTGGCTGAGACCACACCGGTCCTCTCCCAGACACTTACCGGGAGCTTCTTTTCTCAGCTAATCTGTAGAACATCTTTATGGAAGGCATCACATGTACTTTACAAGGAGGTTCTATGTCTTTTTTTTTCCCTTTTTTCTTTTTTCCTTTTTTCCCTCCGATACAGAGTTTCTCTGTGTAGCCTTGACTGTCCTAGACTTTATAGACCAGGCTGGCCTCAAACTCACAGAGATCCACCTGCCTCTGCCTCCCTGAGTGCTGGGATTACAGGAGTGCACCACCACACCCAGCTCTCAATGTCTTTTTAATTTTTAACAATTTTATTTTATTTTCTGTGTATTGGTGTTGGGGTGTCAGATCACCTGGAACTGGAGTTACAGACAGTTGTGAGCTGCCATGTGGGTGCTGGAACCAAACCTGGGTCTTTTGCAAGAGCGGACAGTATTCTTAATCACTAAGCTGTCTCTCCGGTCCGGTCCTTTTTTTTTTTTTTTTTAAGTTTTTTTTTATCTTATGTGTTCTGCCTACATGTGTGTCTATACACATGTGTCCCTGGTGCCCAGAGAGACACGAAGAGGGCATCAGATCGATAGACCTGGAGTTACAGACAGCTGTGAGCTGCCACGTGGGTGTGGAGAATGAAACCTGGGTCCAGCCAGCACTCCTAACCTCTGAGCTCATGCTTCAGCCCTGAGTTTCAATGTCTTAAGCCATATTTTGCACACAGAATTGAGTTAATTGTCACCAGGAAACTTCACCAAATTGTGCTGTTAATTAACTTATTAACTTGATTAGCTTAATTAATATGCCTAAAATAAACAACTCAGGGTTAGACTCTTAGAGTTTGAACCAGCACCAGCTACTGAGTCATGCTGAATACCTCCTTGCCTCCTATGGACCTACAGTTGGGTTAGACAGTGAATGCCTCAAGAATCTGAAAAATGCTAGCCAGGTGTGGTGGTGTACGCATGTAATCCCAGCACTCGGGAGGCAGAGGCAGGCAGATCTCCAGCCTGGTCTACAAAGCGAGTCCAGGACAGCCAAGGCTACACAGAGAAACCCTGGGGTGGGGTGGGGGGCGGAATTCAGAAAAATGCTCCCAGGAAAATGCAAGCATTCAACAAGCCTGTGGGCTCTAGTGGAAGTTGTTGACAGTGCTTTTGTTTCAGGCTCCCTCCAGCTGTGCTTTACCTCTATGTGTCATTCTCCCACTACAGATGGGGAGGGGCATGAGTGGAAGGACTCACACTTTGGTACCTGCTGCCTAGTGCATGTGAGTGCTATAGGCCTAGCACAGCCCCTTCAGGCAGAGGCAGGGGCTGCCCATTCTTTCAGTACTGTGACTCCCCAGAGGGTCACAGGCTAACTGGTGACCCCTGTAATGCCAGAATTAAGATCCCCTGGGAATGAGCCTAGGGCAGTCTCTAACACCACAGACCTGCAGTCTTTCATGAGAACAGCATGGTAGGTAGGGAGAAAGCCGGGGATGGGAGACAGACCTGGCCCTAATGTGCCTATGTGACAGTTTCTGACCTCATCTTGTCCCCAGCCTGCTCCTGCAATCAGCATGCCCGACGATGCCGATTCAACTCCGAGCTATTCAGGTTGTCAGGTGGCCGTAGTGGGGGTGTGTGTGAGCGGTGCCGCCACCACACAGCTGGGCGGCACTGTCACTACTGCCAGCCAGGGTTCTGGAGGGACCCAAGCCAGCCCATCACTAGTCACAAGGCATGCAGGGGTGAGTGTGGCCTGAAGGCAAGCCAAAGGGGAAAGGACACAGAGCTAGAATTCTATATTGGCAGGTACAGGGGTGGGTGTGAGGGAGGAGGCTGGAGTCTAGACTATCCGGTTTGGGGAGCGGGACGTGGATTTTGTAGGGAGCCTGCTGGTCCCAAATATCTCATTCCTTTTGTCATGAAGCCTGCCAGTGCCACCCAATAGGAGCAACAGGAGGGATGTGCAACCAGACCAGTGGCCAGTGCACCTGCAAGTTAGGGGTCACAGGTCTGACATGCAATCACTGTGGTCCTGGATACCAGCAGAGTCGCTCACCCAGGATGCCCTGCCAACGTGAGTCCCATAGCACACGAAGGCCTAAGTCCTGAACTGGGATGGGAGCTGACGGTCCAGATTTCACTGGACAACTATAGTGTGTGGCTTTGGCTTTTGGGTGGCAGTTCTCTTCAGAGAACTCGGGTCTCAAACGACGGACTCTTCAATCTTGGAAAGAAGGCTGGGGTTTGGACTCCTTGGTCTTATGAGGAAAGGGGATGGGTCTTGGGGAGAGTAAAGGATGGTTGCACCCTTGGGGGCTGGCATGCCTGGATTCCTAGAGTTTAAGTTGAGTTTCTCCTATGGCCTGACAGGAATTCCAGAGGCAACAACCGCCCTTGCTATCACCACTACTGTGTCTGGATCTGGTAAGAGACCAGGGTAGACATTCTCAGCAGCAAGGGCATCTGGGATGGGCTGGCTGGGTCCAGAGGGTACCCAGCCCTCCTCTTTGTTGTTTTGTTTTGGAGGCAGGGTTTCTCTTGGTAGCCCTGGTGGAACTCCCCCTGTAGACCAGGCTGACCTCGAACTCAGAGAGATCCACCTGCCTCTGTCTCAGGAGTAATGGGATTAAAGGTGTGCGCCACCATACCTGGCCTCCAGCCCTCCTTGAGGGTGCGGACAGTCCAGCTGTCTATGGAAATAGGGTGGGGGGGGGAATGAGCAGGCTGTGTGGTCCTAGCCACGCGAGCCCACTGCAGAGAGCCTGACCCTCTCCAGACCCACAGTGTCAAAACTATTGCCACGTCCCGGACACCAGTGTGCACATGAGCCTTCAGAAGTACTGCCAGCAGGATTACAGTAAGTGATGGGGGACAAAAGGCCGCCTTCTCCCTGCCCTTCCATTTCCTTTTTTTAATATTTCTTTACTTATTTATTACATATACAGTGCTCTGCCTGCAGGTACATCTGCAGGCCAGAAGAGGGCATCAGATCACATTATGGATGGTTGTGAGCCACCATGTGGTTGCTGGGAATTGAACTCAGGACCTCTGGAAGATCAGTCAATGCTCTTAACTGCTGAGCCATTTCTCCAGCCCCCATTTTCTTATTTTAAATGGGAAAGGGTGTTAGGTCCTAAAGGAGTGTTATCTGCCAGGACGTGACAGAAGCGGAGAGGAATCCCCCTCCCCTCCCGTGTCTTCTTCTTCTTCTTCTTCTTCTTCTTTTTTTTTTTTTTTTTTTTTTTTTTTGGTTTTTCGAGACAGGGTTTCTCTGTGTAGCCTTGGCTGTCCTGGACCCACTTTGTAGACCAGGCTGGCCTCGAACTCACAGCGATCCACCTGCCTCTGCCTCCCGAGTGTTGGGATTATAGGCCTGCGCCACCACGCCCGGCCCTCCCGTGTCTTCTTTCCCCCACACTCTTGCACTTCCAAGAGCGCATCATCCTGTCTTTCTGCCTGACATCTCTGAGTGAATTCTAGATCGATAAGTTCTAGGTCAGCCTCAACATCTTATTGAGACCTTGTTGCCAAAGCAGCAACCCTGGAGCCCTGAGGCTACGGGTAACAGTAACATGACCCCAAAAGTTCCAGGCAGCATTACCTGAAGCTCTCGGGTGCTCTCCCTGCCTCATCTCTGGTGAGCATCGCCCTGAAACTCCACCTCCTTAGCAACCCCCTTCTCAACCACAACCCTGAAACCCTGCTTTTCCTAAGCACCCCAGCAACTCACATGGCCCTTCCAACCATCGTCCTGGACGTCTCTCCTCTCCCACTTCACTAGCGTCCACCATCCTAGACCACACCTCATTTGTTCTTCCGGCCTCTCCTCCAGCGCTTCTTAACCTTCCCAAGGCAGTTTCTTGTGTTATGGTGACCCCCCCCCCCCCACACACACCACCACCACCATCAAATTATTCTGTTGCTCGCTCCGTAACTGTAACTTTGCTGCTGTTATGAATCGTTAAGGGAAATGTCTGCATTTTCCGATGGTCTTAGGCGACCACTGTGGAGGAGTCACTTGACAACCACCACACCCTCGGTAGTCGCGCGACCCACAAGTTGCGGGCCACTCGTCTAGACCCTGCCTGTCCTTTGCCACCGCCACGCGGCAGTTGTCGTCTCCATCAGGCCAGCCCTCGCTCCTCAGGGCCGGCCTCCTCCCACTCACCTGACATGGTTGTGTCTTCTCGCAGTTCTGCACGCCCAGGTTTCCGAGTCGGAGGCGCCCTCCGTGGGCCCGGAGTGGGGGCGGCTGCCTGTGCACGTGCTGGCCGTGTTCAAGCAGCGTGCGTGGCCCGTGCGCCGCGGGGGCCAGGAGGCCTGGGTGCCCCGCGCTGACCTGGCCTGCGGCTGCCTGCGCCTGCGCCCTGGCGCCGACTACCTTCTGCTGGGCAGTGCTGCGGAGGGCACCGACCCTGCGCGCCTCGTCCTCAACCGCCACGGCCTGGCGCTGCCCTGGAGGCCACGCTGGACCCGGCCACTGCGGCGGCTGCAGCAGAAGGAGCGTGGTGGCGCCTGCCGCGGCCTGCGGCCACCCACACCGAGCCCTGAGCCCGGGGAGCTAAACTGAACCGGACGGTACAAGACGGGAGTCAACAGAGCCTTCGCCCTCGATGGCTTGCTTCCGCTACCGAGCCAATCAGAAGCTGCAGCGCCCGTGACGTCACCCCGCACGTGCCCGCAAGCAACTTTTGCGGAAAAGGTGGGAAGCCGCGAGCCTGACCTTGGGGCCCGGAAGTTACTGCTTTGAAGTCTGTGAGCCTAAAGGTTACTTGTCACAAATAAAGTCTCACGCCTTGTGGTATTGTGTCTACAGGTCCCCTGGTCCATGTTGGAGGGAGTCTTTAGGGGGCAAATGAAGAGGGCCTTGGGTAAATTTGCCAAGTCTAAGTATCTGGGAGAAAGTGGCGGATGTGCTTGGAGAGAAAGGACATCAGTAGAGTCCCTGGGTTCTAGTTAGATCGTGTTGCTTGAGGATTAGCCCAAAGACAAGAGGCCAGGAATGGCTGGCAAAGACAAGAAACTTGACAAGGTCTCATATATGGTGGCGCATGCCTTTAATCCCAGCACTCGGGAGGCAGAGGCAGGTGGATCGTTGTGAGTTCAAGGCCAGCCTGGTCTACAGAGAGAGTCCAGGACAGCCAAGGCTAACACTGAGAAACCCTGTCTCGGAGGGGGAGGGTTGCCACTTAGATACTGTATTATTCTGATGGGCCACAAGACAGTCTCTGCAGCGATGGGAGAGGGGGTGGGAGGGAGTGGGGGACGAGGACACAATGACTTTGAATATCATCTGGTCTTGAAATATTAGTGGCACACCTCAACACTTAGGAGGTGGAGGATCAGGAGCAGTTTGAAGATAAAACCAATTAACGCATGTTAAAGGTTTGGGACAGTCCTGGCCCAGAGCAAGCACCGTATGAATTTACTGTTACTTGAACACCTAGAGGCGTCTCTCCCCCTGGGAGTGCTCTGATGAGTAGGAGAACCTCACTGAGATCCCAAGGAAGTGGGCTCTGAGGTCAGGGAGCTAGGGTTAAGGACGTTCATGGGGCTGTGGGAACACAGGAGCTGCCAGAGCTCTGGCTTTGCCTCCTCCCACCCGAGACCCTGGGTGTAGGAGATGAAAGCGCAGAGCAGGGCCAGCCTTCCGTGTTCCTTGTGACTCAAACTTTGTTTCTAGCAGCCGAAGCAAATTGCTGTGAAATCCGCATCTGTACGGCTTGCCGACCAGGCCCTTCCCATCCCTCCCTCAAGGTGTCAGCCTGCCTGGCTGTGCACAGTAATAGAGGTGGCACAGGTGGCCGCCAGACCTCAAAGGAGCCCGCCCCCACCTCACCAGCCTAGTCAAATAACTTCATTGTGGAAGTGGCGGGGGAATCTCCTGAAATCTATATTTGTTCTTATAGAAATTTGCCTAGAAGGAAGGGGAGAGAGGCAACTCCAGATGGAGTGAAAACCTTTTGGAAAGATCCAGAAAACAGGCTGGGCTGTAGCTCAGCTCCTAGAGTGCTTAGCCTAGCATGCAGGAGGCCCTGGGTTGATCCCCTGAGACCAGGTATGGTGATAAAGGCCCACAATCCTAGCATTGAAGAGTCACAAAGCAGGAGGATCACAAATTCATTCTCAGCTACATAATGAATTAGAGGCCAGCCTGGGCTGCAGGAGACCCTGTCTCAAAAACAATAGCAAAATTCTAGAGGTTAAAGGCCTGGTGTAGAAGAGAGAGAGTCCAAGCCAGGTGTGGTGTACACCTGTAATCTCAGCACTTGGAATTCAAGGCTATATAGTGAGACTCTGCCTCAAAAAGTATTTTTCACTGTTCTATATGGCTTGAGAAAGCAAACACTCGTCCCACTTTCCAGAATTGGATTTTTTGTTTGTTTGGTTTGGTTTGGTTTTTTCAAGACAGGGTTTCTCTGTGTAGTCCTGGCTGTCCTGGACTCACTTTGTAGACCAGGCTGGCCTCGAACTCACAGAGATCTGCCTGTCTCTGCCTCGCAAGGGCTGGGATTAAAGGCCCACAGCCGCAGCCGTTGCCACCACCCAGCTCACTTTTAGAGTTTAGAATTGAAAGTTAGGGTGTTGGTAGGGCCACACTAAGAAAGTGTTAGTGAGAGTCATCCCTGCCTCTTCCAGACTCTTGGGCTATCTGTGACCCTTGGCTTGTGGTCATGTAATTCCTGTCTGTGCCTCTGTCTTTGCAGGAGCCTGTCTTAAATCTTCCTGTCTTGGCTGTTAAGGGCACTTGTCCTTTGATGTAGGTCCATCCAATAATGAAGGGTGATGTCATCTCAAATAATAATACCTCAGCATGGTGGTGCAGGATCGGCATCCCAGCCACACGGGCACACTGAGGCAGGAGGATGGCAAGTTCATGGCCTCCCTGAACTAGAAGGAGCTCAGGGCCAGTCTGAACTATAAAGTAAGAAACTGCCTTAAAAGAAAAAGTTACAAAACGGCTAGAGGTGTTCCTTAGCTGTGGTCTGCTAGTCTAGAATTCCCTAGTCAGGGTTCAACAGTAGAGCACCTGCCTAGACTGCCCCAGCGAGCAGCTGCGGGTGTGTGGCTCAGCTATGGAGCGCTTGCCTAGCATATAGAAAGCCTTGCGTTCAATCTTCGATAATGGGGGGTGGAGCAAACAGTACCTTAATCAGCCAAGCTAAGACCCCTTTGTCACCTAAGGCCCATCCCTAGATCCCGGGGTCTGTCTTGCTTTAGCAGCAGAGCGAACGCTAGTCAGCTCCCCCTCCCCCACAGTAGGTCTCGCTCCCTTCTGACTTCTCAGTTTATCTGTGGAATAGGCCGATGCTGACCCCACACTATGGGCAGCTTCAAGGCCTGACAGTGCCCTCACTTCTACTGTGCCTTCTCGGCTTGCTTTCCACTCCCTGCCTGCCCTGTGCTAGGTGCTCGCTTCACATCACCTGGTCTGTGGCTGTGCCCTCTCCTCTGCCTGTGAAGCTGTCCCTTGGTTTTGCTCTGTACATGGATGGTTTCGTGTGTCACGTCCCTGGTGTGTGTGTGTGTGTGTGTGTGTGTGTGTGTGTGTGTGTGTGTGTG
>OU015752.1:70619100-70651359 GCA_907169655.1 Acomys percivali
GTGTGTGTGTGTGTGTGTGTGTGTGTGTGTGTGTGTGTGTGTGTGTGTCTCCAGCTCTGTCTCTATTTCTCTTGTCTTTTTATACTCGGTATCTATGTATCTTCGGATCTCTGTCTACCCTCCGTTTTCTGCTTGAATGTCTCTCTCTAGTCTGTCCTAGGTGTCCCTGCAACCACTGGATTCTGTCTCTGTCCTTCTTGCTGGCCCACCCAGCTCCTCTAATCCCACCTTCTATCTCTAACCTATTTTTTTTTTCTTTTTTGGGGGTGTGTGTGTGTGTGGTTATGGTGGTTCAAGACAGGGTTTCTTTGTGTAATAGCTCTGGCTGTCCTGGAACTAACTTTGTAGACCAGACTGGCCTTGAACTCACAGGAACCCGCCTGCCTCTGTCCCCCAAGTGCTGTGATTAAAGGCGCCACGACGGCTCTGCAGGGCTCTAACCTATTTCTTGGCGTCTGCCTCTCTCCACCTCTCTCTCCTTCTGTTTTCTGTGGGTTGTTGGTTGTTTTCTTTAAGCAGGGTGTTAGAAAATAACCTAGGATGGCTTCAAATCCTGGCGGTGCCCTCAGTGCTAGAATCTCAAGTGTGCACCACCATTGGGCTCTGTGTTTATACATCCTCAGCTCCTTTCCTGGGGCCTGGCATTGGACTTTTCACTCTCTGTCTCTGTGTCTCTGTCTCACTCTCCTTTCTTGCCTGGCTTCTCGCTGGCTTGTCTCTAAGCACCTCTCTCCTTGTCTCTGTATGTGTCTCTCCCTCCTGCCTGGTTCTCTGAACATGAATCTCTCCGTGTCTCTCTATTTCTCTGTCTCCCCCACTTCCGCCCCCGCTACTTGATATCTTGCGCTGCCCCTCCCCCCCTTTCTGAGGAGCCCATCTCTCCTTCCCAGCCTTAGCTCTTACCTCCAGCCTTCTCACCCTCCAGTCCCCCAAGCCTCTGCCTCCCCCTCCCGGCGAGCGGCTTCTCTGCACGCCAGGCCCCCAGCGTCCAGTCCATTCGGGCCTTGGCACCTGGAGCTGGGGGCCTCGGGCTGCCCCTCCCTTTCCAGGGCTGGGCCCAGGGGTGCGGCCCTTTCTACTGCGGAGGCCCCCAGCCAAACATCAAACCAGTGGGAAGCAAGCGGGTGGGGAAGAGCGAAGCGGGACTGAGGTGATGGGGGAGGGGGGAGGGAGGAGGAGATGGAAAGAGGGAGAGGCAGCGCTGGGCGAGGGAGGAGGTGAGATAGAAGGAAGAAGGGAAGGCAGAGTCGAATAGGGAGGAGGAGGACGGAGGGAAGAAGAGAAGGCAGGGTGAGGGAGGAGGCGGAGGGAGGGGAGCGCACGCGGGGAGTGCGCGGCCGGGTTCGCTGGATGAGAGCAAAGAGGGGGTGTGCATTGCCATCGAGAGGGACCCGGGGCCGGCGAGGGCGGTCGCAGCTCCGGGAGGTAGAGAGGAGCGCAGGGCACGGGTCCAGGCGAACGGAGGAGTGAGCTTCAAACGGGCTCTGGGGTGCACGGTCCCAGCCCCTGCATCTCGGGAGCTGGGGCTCCCGTGCTGGGGACAGCCAGGCTGGAAGTCCCAGGAGGAGGGGGAGAGAAGAGCTAGGGGGCCGGGCACTGGGAAAGGGTCGCTTAGAGGCCTCTTGGATGGGGGGTGCGGCTCGCCTGAGCGCCCCTCAAGCGCTGGTACTCTGGGCCGCACTGGGAGCGGCAGGTAAGACCTGGGGGGTCGGGGCAGCAGGCCCTGAGGGAGGGGCGGGGTGGGGTGCCTAGGAGAGGGATACAGCCGCTCTCTTCCCAGCTCACATCGGACCAGCACCTGATCCCGAGGACTGGTGGAGCTACAAGGAGAATCTCCAGGGAAACTTCGTGCCAGGTGCAAACAGGGTGGAGACCCAGAGCCTGGCCCCATATCCCTAGGCGCCGTTTTCCCCAGATTTGGGAGTCTGGGTGCTCGATCCCTCTCATCTTCCATAAGACCAATGCTCCCAGCCCCTGCTTCTTCCCTCAGGAGCGGGGCCCAGCCTCTGAACCTCAGCGGCTCACCATGGGACATTATACATGCGCATTTCAAGTAGTGAGTGGGAGTGAGTGCAAGGAAAGAAAAGTGTGGGGGTGGAGAGATGTGTGTGTTTGCAGCCATAGACAGTTCCTATTCATGCTGGAAGGCACAGACTCGGTAGCTCAGGTCCCTGCCCCGCCCCCTCGCTCGGGCCTTCGGAGCCCTCTTTTATAACTCTTACCCTTAATACTTCTTATCCAGCTGTGGGACCTGGGAGTCTAAAAGAACTACAACTCCCATGGGGCTATGGGGCAGACAGGAGATTGATGCGTTAGTTTTACCTCTGATGCCTAATGGGAGTTGTAGTTCTGGTTTTACATAGCCCGGCTTATAGATGGGGACAATACAGAAGGCTTGGAGGCGTGATGAGCTTCTAGGAAAGGATTCCAAAAATTATTCTAGAAATCAGGATTCTGGCTCTTATGTCCCTTCTCTCTAAGACCAAGGCTCCACATTTCGCCGGGGTTACCCGGGCCCCAATCCACACAGCAGGTCCTGCCTGGAATCCAGCCTATTTCTATTCCCACAGGGCCTCCCTTCTGGGGCCTGGTGAACGCTGCCTGGAGCCTGTGTGCTGTGGGGAAGCGGCAGAGCCCAGTGGACGTAGAGCTGAAGAGGGTTCTTTACGACCCTTTTCTGCCCCCGCTCAGGCTCAGCACCGGGGGAGAGAAGGTAAGGAGCCTCCCAATGGGGTGGGTATGAGTAAAGGGGACCTGTGCTGAGGTGGGTTGTGAGATATGAGGTGTAAAAGGCATTTGCAGGATGGAGGAAAGGCTCCTTACTCTCTGAAGAGCACCCGCTCTTCCCTTTCCCACTGGTTTCCTCAACTTCCCATGTTTGCCCCACAGTGAAAACAGAATGCAACTCGTCTCAAGTGTTTGAAAAAGCTTAGCAAACCCACTACTCTTTACAAGAGCCTACAAAATAGGTGCTATCTTATTATCCTTATTTTATGGACAGAGAGCGAGGCATAGAAAGATGAAGTTTCTTGCCTAGGATCACATAGGCATCAGACCAGGTGGTGTGGCCTCAGTGTCTGTACTGGGGCGGCTTTCTGCAGTACCATTTCTGTAGAAGAGCTGGGACCATGAGCCAAAAGCCTCAGAGACAGATCCGCTTTCTCACTAGGCTCCTGTCCTTTGCACTTCCTGCCCCCTCCACTGTCCACTCTCATCCAGTCTTTCTGCCTGCAGTCCATCAAACTAAAGCCTCCCCCCCAAGCTTGTGGGTACACCATCGTCCCAACTACCCAGGAGGCTGAGGCAGGGGGAGGGAGAGTTCAACAATGCCAGCCTACCTCCAGAAAGCCAACAAAAGATAACCTACAGCAAAGCTCCATAATGCCCCTCCCGGCCTTGCATTATCGGGCCCCAGGACCACTTAATTCTTGGCTCCACAGGTCAGCCGAGCCTCTGCACTTGGCCTTCCCGCTTCCATCTGCCACGCATTACTCACCTCCTTAGGGATGGATGCCTTCCCTGACTTGTCGGTCTAAGCTGGTTCCCGCATGATACCGTGGCGCCAGGCCTGTCCCTCCTAGCTGAGCTCAGGTGTCACTGGCCACCTGGTTTTGTAGTCCCCTAGTCCCACCTCTCCTGTGTGTTTGCTCATTGCTTTATTTCTAGTGTTCACTGCAGACAGCAGCAGCTCAATAAACGTTTTTGTTCCACTTTTAAAATGTCAAGATTAGCCGGGCGTGGTGGCGCACGCCTTTAATCCCAGCACTCGGGGAGGCAGAGGCAGGCGGATCTCTGTGAGTTTGAGGCCAGCCTGGTCTACAAAGCGAGTCCAGGACAGCCAAGGCTACACAGAGAAACCCTGTCTTTTTTTTTTTTTTTTTTTGGTTTTTCGAGACAGGGTCTCTCTGTGTAGCCTTGGCTGTCCTAGACTCACTTTGTAGTCCAGGCTGGCCTCGAATTCACAGCGATCCGCCTGCCTCTGCCTCCTGAGTGCTGGGATTAAGGGCGTGCGCCACCACCGCCCGGCGAGAAACCATGTCTTGAAAAAACAAAAAAATAAACAAACAAACAAAAATGTCACGATTCTCTCATGTGTGCTATGGAGGCATGGAGTCAAAGTGTATGAGGTCGGAGGGTAATTTTGTGGCGTGTTTTCTCCTTCTACCTTTATGCGGACTCCAGGGGCTGAGTCCATTACGCTTACACAGCAAACACGTTTATTCACTGAGCCACATTGCTGGCCTTGATGAATTTTTCTTCTTTTGTTTTTTTGAAAAGACTCATTCTAGAGCCCAGTTTGGACATGAACTCATAGCAATCCTCCTGCCTCAGTTCCTCTGTGCTGGGATACAAGCCTGAAACAACACTCTCGGTTCAGTACTTGAGTTTTTGTTTTGTTTTGTTTTGTTTTGGTTGGTTTTGATTTTTCAAGACAAGGTTTCTCTGTATAACAAGCCCTGGCTGTCTTGGACTCACTTTATAAACCAGGCTGTCCTCGAACTCACAGATACCTGCCTGCCTCTGCCTCTCGGGGCTCACTCAGTACTTGCTAGCTGAATACATCTGGGCCTGGGGAGTGGCTGGTGCCCAAACTATATTAAATAGTTGTTGGACTCTGGGGCATGGGAAGAATGGCAGCTAGGAGGAAGTCATTTCTCTGTGTCCCCCAATACCTTATACCTCTCCTGCAGCTCCGGGGAACCTTGTACAACACTGGCAGACATGTGTCCTTCCTGCCTGCATCCCGGCCTGTGGTCAACGTGTCTGGGGGTCCCCTTCTTTATAGCCACCGACTCAGTGAACTGCGGCTGCTGTTTGGAGCTCGAGATGGGGCTGGCTCTGAACACCACATCAACCACCAGGGCTTCTCTGCTGAGGTGCTGACCTCTAACCTTTGACCCTCCACATTAGGTCTCCCTGGTTTCTTAGCTCCGTGCTTCACACCATCCTTCTGTCCAGAGCTGCCTCCTCCCCCTGACCCCAACCCTAAGTACTGATCCCTGAGTTCTGGACACCAACCCCCCCCCCCCCAGAAAGCCAAAACCATTCGTTCTCTCGTCCCCTTCTCTGCAATCGCCTTACTTTCCAGGTGCAGCTAATTCACTTCAACCAAGAACTCTACGGGAATCTCAGTGCTGCCTCCCGGGGCCCCAATGGCCTGGCCATCCTCAGCCTCTTTGTCAATGTGAGGGAGGCAAGACGGGGAACTGGCTTCCAGGGTGTGAGGGACACGGGAGGCTGGGAGGATAGGCTCGGGTGGTGGGCCTTTGGGGAGCCTTGGGCTGCTGTCTCCTCGCCTCATGCCCCCTGCATAGGTGGCTGGCAACTCCAACCCATTCCTCAGTCGCCTCCTCAACCGGGACACCATCACTCGAATCTCCTACAAAAGTAAGTCCCCAAGCTAGGCGTGGAGTCCCAGCTCCTAGGGAGACTGAGGAAGGAGGGTGACAGGGCGAGCCTGGGCTACAGAGCAAGATCCAGTGTCAAGTCAAAAAGGTTAAGAGAGTGGCTGGAGGTGTAGCTTTGATGATAAGAGTGCCTGATTAGAATCCCCCACTGAAGCCGGGCATGGTGGCGCACGCCTTTAATCCCAGCACTCGGGAGGCAGAGGCAGGCGGATCGCTGTGAGTTCGAGGCCAGCCTGGTCTACAAAGCGAGTCCAGGACAACCAAGGCTACACAGAGAAACCCTGTCTCAAAAGAACAAAAAAAAAAAAAAAAAAAAAAAAAAAAAAGAATCCCCCACTGAGGGGCTGGGGGCCAGGTTCAATGGTACCTACCTGGCCTGTCTGAAGCCCTAGGTTCAATTTCCATACTGCATCTAAGTCCCTATGTATTGGTTGTACCCGTGGATTCCCATGGGACACCCTTTCACGCTTGGCTTGATATCCCCACAGATGATGCCTACTTTCTTCAAGACCTAAGCCTGGAGCTCCTGTTCCCAGAATCCTTCGGCTTCATCACATATCAGGGATCTCTCAGCACTCCACCCTGCTCCGAGACTGTCACCTGGATCCTCATCGACAGGGCTCTCAATATCACCTCCCTCCAGGTGACTGACCTCCACGTGTGCATGCTGCCCCTAGCTGAGTACCACATTACCGCATCCCCTGCCACTCACTCACCCATTCTCTTGAGGCAGATGCACTCCCTGAGACTCCTGAGCCAGAATCCCCCCTCCCAGATCTTCCAGAGCCTCGGTGGTAATGGCCGGCCCCTACAGCCCTTGGCCCACAGAGCCTTGAGGGGCAACAGGGACCCCCGGCATCCCGAGAGGCGCTGCCGAGGCCCCAACTACCGCCTGCATGGTATGCTAACTGTGCGCTCTCCTCCATATTTTGATAGTCTGCACTTACTCCCAATGGTGTCTCAGTGTGACACATCCCTCAGACTCCCCCCCCATCCCCCGGCCCCCTACTCCATATGGGACAGCGTGGGGAAGCCCACCCCTCTTTGTAACTTCCGAGTGAGACCCGACATCCTGTTTTCCTTGCCATACAATTGCAAACTGGTCCATGTCCTCTGCCTACTGTCACTTTCTAAGATGGTACGGTCCAAGTCACCTGTTTATAAATGGTACGACCCTATTTACAGCTTTAGTATGGACAGCTATCCCCTTTCTGAGAATCAACGAGGTACAGTCCCTCTGTCTTTCTTACTGCCACTCTGTGGTTCTGCCCGGCGAAATCCAGTGGGCTCTCGTTTGGTTTCTCAACATGGTACAGTCCAGATGCCCACCTCCCCCCCAAGTGTACGGGCTACCTTTATGCAGACCAGTCTAATCTGCACGTCCCATCTGACCTTCTTCCCTCCTTCTATGGTCTGGTCCAGGAGCTGGCCTTTTCCCACAACTTGGTATATTCCAGTCCCCCCCCCCTTTGCAGCTTGATTGTGGTAGAGCCCAGTGCGTTCAGCCCCCACAAACCGGTGCCTTCCTTTTACAGTGGACGGTGGTCCTCATGGTCGCTGAGATGAAGATTAAGCCCGCGCGTCCTGAGCTTCCTCACGAGGGGGAGGGGAGTTACCCCAAAACAAAGCAATTAAAGGGACTGAATGTTTCCGGTTTTTCAGTGGTTTGATTATCAGTCGCGATTGAGAAAAAAAAAAAATCCTTCCCGAAGACCACTTCTTTCTCCCTTAACCTGCTATAACTGGCGTTCTGCTTTATACCTCAAACAATGAGCTCGTGAATACGAGGCTCCTTTAAGAGACAACCCCCCCTCCGCCCCACACCCGCATCCGGCAGCACGCGCAGGGCCATGTGCTTCCCCCTTCTTCCTGCCTCATTGGCTCGAAGTGGGTCACGGTCCCGCCCCCAGCGCCTCCTCTCATTGGCTAAATGTAGGTCAGTGTCCCGCCTCCTTCCAAAAGGCGAGGTAACTTCACAAGTTCAGCCCCTCACGCGCCTCCAGGGCCTTGGCGTATCCCTACACCTTATTGGCTGAGCGTCTCAAGGGCTCGGGACGTGATTGGCCCTTGCTTGCAGTCGGAGGGAGGCACGCGGCTGGGGTGCATGGCCCAAGAGCAGGGAGGGGGCCCGGAGGAGGGGCGCGAGCTCTGGCGTCGGGTGTTTTGGTTTGGATTTTTTTTTTTTTTTTCCGCGAAAGAAGTTTGCTTTGGCCACGCCTCAAGGCTGCCGCCTCCTCCGGCCCCCTCCTCCGCCCCTGGGCGCACACCTCTGGGTGCAGATTGCAAAGCTCCCTTTTCTTTGCGAGAAGTGCAAATTTTGCTAGAGCCAGAGGCTCGCCCACCTGGTACAGAAGGAGCGCGCGCCTGTGTCCCTTGGGGACCCACAGTTGCAAAGAGACAGCTGCTTGATTTGGTCACCCACTCGCCGAGACTATAGGATCCTCCCGGGACACTCTTTTTGAGTTGCACCTTTCTGCAGGCGAGACTGGTTGACCCTCTCCGCGCTCTTAGGATTTGCAGCGTTCTGATAACTGGAGGCTTGCACGCCGCGCTCGCCCGACCCCGGGACACACTCGTCCGAACCACAGGAGTGTGAGAGAGACTGACATATCATCTCTTCGACTTTATGAGCTCATGAACCTGGGAGCAGGTGCCTGGCAATGGCGCGGCCTCTGAGCGACAGGACCCCGGGTCCCCTGCTGCTGGGTGGTCCGGCCGGGGCCCCCCCTGGCGGGGGAGCGCTGCTTGGGTTGAGGAACCTTCTGCAGGGAACCAGCAAGCCCAAAGAGCCGGCCAGCTGTGAGTTGTAGTCCCTACTGTCTTCGGGACTTAAATGTTGGGGTGGTGGTCCACGGCAGCTATGTGCTAGGTATCACATCTTTGCTAGTCGCCGCACGATCACTCAGGTCCAGGGCCAAATCTGACTCCTGGACGACCCAAGGGTCAAGACCCCACAGTGTTCTTCCATGAAGACAGAGTTTAGGTCCAGACTCGCCTTTTCTTTCCTTTGGCCTGGGGATCTGGACCCCTGGAGTCCTAGGGAAGGGAGGGGGTGTGTCGGATGCTCACAGGGTGCTGACACGGGCTTGGGCGGGGCCTCTCACGGTCACGTGGAGACCAGGGACGAGGAATGTGCCTGAGCAGTGCAGCCCCTTCCTGCCCTAACAGATTGTGGGGGAGGGGATGCTAGTATGGGGGGGGGAATTACTGAGCTGTCACTTTTTCTCCCTCACTTGCCCAACCTTTCACCCACCCTGCCCTCAAACCCCCATTTCTAAACTTCCATCCTTTCTCTGGGTCGCTTTCTTGAGTCTCTTATCCCTTCCCGGGTCTCTAAGCCTATCTGTTTGTACACTTTCATCTTTTCCTTTCTTTGGGCCCCTGTCTTTCTGGGTCCTGGTGGTTTTCTTTCTCTGGTTCTCCCCAATCTCTTTATCCCTCTCTCCGGGTTCCTGTCTCCCCACCTGTCCCCACCTCTCTTGGTCTTTGCTCTCCCGCTCCCCGTCGTCTCCTCACGTCTCCACATCCCCGTCATGTGGGTCTCTCTCTCGGGGGTCCTTCCTGTGTCCCTCCACCCCATCCGGTCTCTCCTTGGCCCACAGGTCTCCTGAAGGAAAAGGAGCGCAAGGCAACTGTGCCCTCAGCCCCCGTCCCGGGACCCGGCCTGGAGACGGCGGGCCCAGCCGATGCCCCGACTGGGGCGGTTGGTGGCGGTGGGTCCCCGCGGGGGCGCTCAGGGCCAGCGGCTGGCCCGAGTCTTTTTGCGCCGCTGCTGTGGGAACGCTCTCTGCCTTTCGGCGACGTGGAATACGTGGACCTGGACGCCTTCTTGCTGGAGCACGGGCTACCGCCGAGCCCGCCACCCCTCGGGGGCCTGTCGCAGGCGCCCTCTCCAGCGCGCACGCCCGCGCCCTCCCCCGGGCCGGGCTCTTGTGGCTCCTCTTCCCCCCGCTCCTCGCCCGGGCACGCCCCCGCGCGGGACACTCTGGGAGCCGCTGGCGGCCACCGCGCAGGTGCGGCGAAGGGGCGGGGCTGGCGGGCAGGGAGGGGCCTCGCGACACTTAGGAAGTCTGCCCAATGAGATGCTGCGATCCATCAAGGGGTACTTGGGTCCCCAAACGAGAGAAGGTTGTCCAGTGAAGAGGCTGTATTTTCCTCTAGGAGGAAGTTTCCCTCTACCCCTGAAGCCAAGAGTAGAAACTCAGAATACCTTAGTGAACTGGGGAGGTGACTGACTCCAAAGTCTGGATTCAGAAATTTTGGAAACGAGATAGGACTGTACTTAAAGGACATGTAAAATGGGAGCAGGCCAGAGCTGAGCACTAGGTTCGTGGGTCGTCGTTTCCCCCCTACTGTGTTGAGGGTGTTGCATCTTGGCTCCCGGAGTCTTACAGCAGAGAATGTCGGGATCCCGCTACTGGAGTCTCCCGGCGGAGCTCCGCATACTCCTGCGACGGGGACCTAGGGTCTCAGGATTGTGGGAATCCCAATGGCAAAGTGTTTGGCAGGCAGGTTCCCCCATGGACCCCCATAAGCGCGGAGAGGGTGGGTAGGATCCTTGGAGATGTTGGAGCTGAGACCAAAAGGAACAAGAGGGGCGGCCACCCCTACCAAGATAAGGAGTCTCGATGTGGGACGCCTGGGTACACCTGTCCCTGATCCGACCTCCACGCAAAGCCAGGGCTGCACATTCCCTCGCCACGTGAGTCCTCCCTCCCCGCTGTGCGCACGCGCTCTCACTCTTGAGGAGGCGGGGCCTGGGAACGTGAGGGTGCGTGGGGCGGGGGAGGGGAAGGAGAAGCAGAAGGCCACACGTGATGCAGCCCTGAACTGGTGTCCTCGGCTGGCCCCTTCGGGTTCGTTCTTAAAGACACAGGCATCATCCTTTTTTAGTCAAGCTTCTGGAACATCGGAGTAGCATCTGTTTCTCCATCACTCTTAGGAGTGAGCCTAACAGGTTTAAGCACTGAGCAAGGTTACAGTCAGTAGGACTCAGATAAGGCAGTGGGAAGAAAATTAACACCGAATCTGAAGCTTCGGGGTTTTAGAAGCTGTTAGCGGACTCACAGGATATATAAGGCCAGTCGATTGTGCCTTACTCATAATGGTAGAATTGCTTTCATGGTGGTTAAGCATCTTTGTCACAGGGTTGATGTCTGACAGGCAGAAAAGGCTGCCCTGTGGTAGACCGTGGATAAGGCGGGGCGGGAGGTGGGGGGGGGGGGCTCTGAGAACACAAGCGTCCAAACTAAATACTCATGCGTTCAAGTGATACGCATTTCTTCAGGCTTGACCTCTAGGGACACACCCAGTCCTGTGGACCCAGACACCGTGGAGGTGCTAATGACCTTTGAACCTGATCCAGCTGATCTCGCCCTGTCAAGCATTCCAGGCCATGAGACTTTTGACCCTCGGAGACACCGCTTCTCAGAGGAGGAACTGAAGCCTCAGCCAATCATGAAGAAGGCAAGGAAAGTCCAGGTGCCTGAGGAACAGAAGGTGAGCACGGCCGGCCAGGTGTGGGGCTTGGTTAGGGTCAGCACCTGACTGCTCAAAGAAGCTTCCTGGCCTATAGAGGCATCCAGTTCACAAGGCTCCTGGGGACAGGCTTTGCCCTGAGTCACGAAGATGGTGTCATCACTTGGACCCAGAAGCCCCTGTGGAGTAGGGCTCAAGTTCCAAGAGGCCCTGTTGCCAACTGGAACTTTGTTTAGCGTCTCATCAGCCTGCTAGCCTGGCTGGAGCTGGTTTCAGTCTGGGGTGCAGACATTGTCCTCCTGGGGCCCGGAAGTCATCCTTGACCAGCCATGCTATCGCTTGTGGGAGTTTTAATAGCGCATGACCTAGCACCTGGCATCCGGTTTTGCTGCTACTGGGGTCTCCTGCTGTCTCTGCGATGGCATTGTATGTATCATCCATCCCAGCATCTAGACCCCTCTGAGAAACCTAGTCCATACCACTGGTTTTTCCTGCTACAGAGCTCGGCTGTTGCTAGGGAATAGATGCGTCCTGGCAAGCTGGAACCTTTAATTAAGAGGAAGCCAAGGGAAGCATCTTTTTGAGCTGGGTGAAGGAGCCATGGTACCGTCCTCAGGGGACGCCTCAGCTTCCAATTATTCC
Source organism: Acomys percivali (assembly GCA_907169655.1). Lineage (NCBI taxonomy): Eukaryota > Metazoa > Chordata > Mammalia > Rodentia > Muridae > Acomys > Acomys percivali. Next base: position 70,630,629 of record OU015752.1, read on the forward strand.
ATCAGTCAGGTGCTGGAGGGGGCCAGGCAGACAGCTCTCTGCTGACTGAAGACTAGGTCTGCTTAAAGTGCATGTTTACTTTCTGAGAGGAGGTTGCCTTGGCAACCAGGACACCAAACCCTGTCACTAGGGGGCTATCCAAGCTTTCCTTAGCAACCTGGATCTGGAAAGGTGATGTCTAGGGCAGTGTGCTCTTCAATGGGATAAGCCCTCAGACCCTGAAGGCCTTGTTGCTAGGAAACATCCATAGCAACCAGTTATCTGTAGGTCCTTGTTAAGTGGGGAGGCTCCATATGTGTACCTGGAATCTAACTTGTGATCTGGTTTCCTGTGAGGGAGCTGTACTTAGCAGCCGGGGCAGTAGCCGGCAGAGGTTGGGTACCCGTTACAGCAAAAGCCAGTCGCCCTTGGCTTCAGTGCTGCGCAGAGGCAGGTCCTTTTGTTGGCTCTCAGTGCCTTCCACCCCTCCATCCCCAGGATGAGAAATACTGGAGCCGGAGGTACAAGAACAACGAGGCAGCCAAGAGGTCCCGAGACGCACGGAGACTCAAGGAGAACCAGATCTCAGTGCGGGCAGCCTTCCTGGAGAAGGAGAACGCCCTGCTACGGCAGGAGGTCGTGGCTGTGAGGCAGGAACTGTCCCACTACCGTGCTGTGCTTTCACGCTACCAGGCCCAGCATGGGACACTGTGAGGCCACTTCCAACCTACCAGGGCTGACTCCTGATCCTTGCTGAGACTTGTACCCGACACCCTCCTCCCTCCTCATCCCATGGCCAGTGCTCTGGCCAGCTAGGTGCCCCAGGGACGTCATGATGCAGACAAATACATTTATATTTTTAAGAAAAAGCTAGCCTTCCCCCACCTCCCTCACTGGGGTGGGGAGGGTCCTGTGTGCGCTCTTAGCACGTAGGGGAACCCATCCGCCCACCGCCTCCGTCAACACAATCCTGAATAAATCTTGAGAACCCAGGAGCCAGCTGTTGTGGCGGACAGAGCAGCTACTGGCTCTGACTCAAAGCTGCAGCTCAACCGGTGTGCTGCTACTTAGGGGCAGGAGTAACTCAAAGTGCTGTCGGATGGAAGGGGCAAAGGTCTAGAGGAAAGCGATGCCTTTATTGCATAGACCTTTTCAATTGCTGTTGAGACTAGTGACAGGGACAAGAAGACACAGAACATGAAAAGTGACTCTCCCCACCGGCAAGGGGAAGAACATTAGTGCAAATCTGGGGACTGCCTTGGGGAACCTGCCCCTCAAGGGCTGATTGGCCAGTCAAGTTGAGGCACCAGAGGAGGCAAGAAGCTGCCCTGGCGGGCCGTGAGCTAAAGCCTTGCTAGCTCATACATTCCAGGCCCCATCATTGGGCATCAAGGAAGGCAGGCCCCACCCTCAAGCCACTGAGTCTTCTGGGAATTGGACCAGAAGCAATCTCCATTCTTGCAGTTCTGAGTCAGGGCCCTGCTTCTACCTATAAGAGATAGGCCCCAGCCTATCACCACCACAGCCTGCTTCAGGCTTTAGGTTCTTGGCCTTTGACCCGCAGGCCCGGTGAGCAGTGTGGCAAGCCTGGGATGCACCTGCGCCTGCATCGGCCCATACTCCACTAACTCCCCATCGACAGTGAGTAGGCCACGAGGGGTGAGAGGCTCGAGGCGGAAGGCCCGAGCTGCAGCGTAGCCCAGGTGCGGGCAGCCCAGGCTGAAATGGTTCCCGTGCTCCATGGCCAGCAGAATCCGTAGAAGTGCAGCTCGTGAGATGCCACTGCGCACCCAGCACAGGTGCACTAAGCCGTCATCAAAGCGCGCGTGGGGGGCCGCCACCAGATCTGCACAGATGTGGCTGGGCAAGATGGCCAGCAAGAGTACAAATTCCCCCTCTATTGTCACCCAGTCTTGGGGCAGTGGAGAGCCCAGGGGAGGGAGCAGATGGTCAGCTGGGCCCCAGGTAGAGGCTTCTGGAGCATTGAGGGTGGGAGATGGGGACCCCGAGGATGCTGCCATTTCTGGGGGCCCTTCAGTGATGGGTGAAAGCTGAGCTGTTTTGGGAGAGCTGGGAGATGAGGGCAGCAGTGGGTCTGGGGATAGAGGCGCATCTCCAGCTCCCACCCAGTCCCCAGTCAGCTCAGGGCCGCCACCATTGAGGGCGGGGAGGGGCTCAGGGGAGCCAGGGGAGGCCAAGGAGGGCAGGGGCAGGGGCAGGTCAGACACTGACCGATGTAGAGGTGAGTGGGTGACGGCCGGGGCAGGGGCTGGGGCCAAGGCTAGTTCTGACTTGGCTCGGGGCAGGCTGTGGCCTGGGATGGGCAAGGCTGGTTCCGTGGTAGCGGGGAGGTAGGAGAGACGCCCACGGTAGGTATGCAGTGTGGCCAGGCCTAGCACTGCACCCACTGTGAATCTAGCCCTGCCCAGGGCCCTGAAGCGCTCACTGTGGATGTCCACGTCTGACAGGAAACCCCAGGCCACTGACAGGAAGGAAAAGCAGCGGGATCCTGAGGCTAGCGTCACCGAGAGCAGGTCCAGAGGTTGGCTACCACCCCGGCAGAGAAGCAGCGTGCAGTTGAGCAACAGGTCAACACCGACAGCCGGCTCAAACCTTCACAGCCAGAGACGGGTGTTACAGTGGGAAAGGAGGGTGGGGAGCAGCAATGGCACCAGGGAGGATATCCCCAGCCCCGAATAAGCACCCCTGACTGAAGGCCTGCTGGGCCAACCACAGATGGGGCCCCGCAGTGCTGAAGGCTCATGCTTCCCTTCAGCTGGGATCCCTGGCTGGCTCAACACAAGCAGTGACATACCCGCCGTAATGGTTGACCGCCCCAGCTAGGGCATTGCCGGAACCACAGGGGAGGACCCCAATGGGCATGCGCACGGCGTCTTCCCAATCTGGGCGATCAAGGAGCCCGTTCAGCACCTGCAGTTGGGACAGGGCTGCCTGGGTCCTGGCCCCACTCCTCAGGTACCCCCCAGGCAGGGTTAGGGTGCCTGTGGCCCTACCTCATAGAGCAACCCATCTCCTGAGACAGTGACAATGCCTTCCCACTCCTTGAGGTTCAAGCCCTGCACCAGCTCTCGGGCATGGTTCTGTCGTTCTAAGAGGCCAAATCAAAAGGTTAGCCAGGAAGCCGCCTCGCCCTCTCACGTCCTCCCGCCCCTCCCCCAACAGCTCCCACCTGTCTGTATGAGGTTGAAGGACAGCCCAGCCTCGGAGATCATGGGCACCACGTGTTCCATACAGTGCTGCCAGGCCACACGACGCCCCCCAAAAGGATTGACCAATATGAGCAGCCTGGACCTCCGGGGCAGCAGTTGAGGGGTGATTTCTGAAGGGGATGGAGGGAAGAAAGGAAGGGAGGGCTGAATCTTCTAGAAGGGTATTCTGTGAATGGGCCCCAAGGAGATTTGATAAAGGGCAGGTACCCAGGGCCTACTGGGAGTTTCTCACTCCCTGCTGTCACCTGGCCAATGAGATCAGACCAGTTTTTTTTTTTTCTCCCTCACAGGTGCTAAGACAAAGGGTTGGTTGTAGAAGGGCACCTGTGCCCCGTAAACCTGTGTGTGGCAGGTGGGGAAAGAAGCCATGATCCCTGCACACCCATCAGGCTGTTCTGTGAGGCTCATACAAGGAGGTGGGGGCCCTGGGTGAGGGAGGTTCTGCTGGAAAGCCGACTGCCTCTGGGTAGAGTGGAGCTACAGGCCACCTCTGAGCTGCTTGAAGGTCCTGAAGACCTGTGCAGTACCTCTTCCATTCTTAGCCTCCTGCTGCCACACGCCTAGGAGTCTGTTACTCATCTGTAGTTTTGATCATTTTCCAGAGAGGGACAGACAGTATAGCCAAGGGCAGAGGCACTCACTTGGCTTTTTTCTGCCTGTGCATCACTTTTCTGAAACAGACCCAGAAAGACAGAGACGCCCACGTGGCTTTGGCCTAGCATCTCACCCTGATCCCCCGACAGAGGCACTCCTCGGAGGAGACACATGAGAGCAGTTGCCCAACGCTGGGCCTCTGCACGATTCTCCTCATAAGTGGCCGCCCCGTCAGCCCGGAAGGTGCGAGTAGCTCTGTGCCTGCCCCCACGCCGGCCCCTTGGGTAGGTGTAGACACAGAAGTAGGCTGCAATGTCTGAGGGGCTTCGGCTTTGCAGAGTCCCACAGCCTGAGACCTCGTGCAGAGGAACCAGGCCATCTCGGGGCCGGGCTTCAGGCTTTGGGAGCAACCGCTGTATGTGCAGGGCCTGCATCGTGAGAGTGAGGGCAAACCGTGGCCCATGGGCTGGGTAGGAACCAAACTCGCCATGCAGTATTGGAGTATTGGCAGCCATTGGCAGTGGTGGTGGCGGAGCCATGACCTGGGCCCAGTCTCAAGCACTCGTAGACCCTTGGCTTATGGTCAGCTCCTGCTGCAGCTTCTGTGGGGAGGGAGGAAGACAATAGTTAGAATTCAAGATCCTAGCGGGGTGGGGCTAGGGGATGGCGCACACTTTTAATCCCAGCGCTCAGGAGGCAAAGGCAGGCGGGTCTTTGTGATTTCGAGGCCAACCCGGTCTGCAGAGCGAGTCCAGGACAGCCAAGGCATAAGAGAAACCCTGCCTTGAAAAACCACCACCACCACCACCACCACCACCACCACCAACAACAACAACAACAACAAACCCTGTCTGAAAAAACTTAAAAACAAAACCCACAAAAAACAAACAAAAAAGCACTCAGGAGTCAGAAACACAAGTTGGGGCTGCTCAGGGTTACCTTGTTTCAAAAACCATCCCACCCACAAAGAAACCACCACAAACCCAAGCCACCCAGGAGACGGAAGAGAGAAAGGGAAAGATACATAGGTTAGTAGACGATAGCCAGGGCTTGAGGGACATGGTAGAGGCAGGAGGAAATAGAGCTGGGACCACGGTGTAGACACATAGGCACAAAGAAGCGGGGTCAGCACTGAAAAGCAGAGACACCCGAGGAGACCACAGCTTCTGAGGCACAGGTTGAAAAGATACTTAAAAATGGCCAGGCCTGTAATCCCAGCACTCAGGAGGCAAAGGCAGGTGGATGGATCTCTGAGTCTGAGGCCAGCCTGGTCTACAGAGTGAGTTCCAGGACAGCTAAGGCTACACAGAGAAAACCTGTCTTGAAAAACCACCACCAACAACAACCACCTTAAAAGTTCCTCACCCTAAACCAGGCGTGAGCCACTACGCCTTTAATCCCAGGACTCCAGAGGCAGGCAGATCTCTGTGAGTTCAAGGCTGGTCTGTGAGTTCGAGGCCAGCCTGGCCCACAAAGCTAATCCAGGATAGCCAGGGCTACACAGAGAAACCTTGTTTCCAAAAACCAACCCCCCCCCACCAAAAAAAAGTTCCTCACCCCAATGAAGAAAACCTGTTGCTTTCCTGCTGTTCCAGGAGAGAAAGAAGTTGACACAAAAGTCAGGGGAGGCCACCTGTGAGAGCCTAAGGGAGTGCCCACGGACCTGTTTGTCTGGAAGTACTGAGCTGGGTGTCTGGCCTTCTCTCCCAGAAGAGAGTGTGAGCCAGGACTAATCTTCTCCCACTAAGTGGAAGGTTCCAACCTACTAACTGCTCACTTTTGGGCAGTCCAACCTAGTCTTCTGACTGGTCTGTCACCTTTCCCAGGGTCTCACAGCTGCCTAGGACACACTCCATGAATACTGTCCCTCAAGATCTACTTCTGACCCCTGCCCTGGGCCACTCCCTTAATGCCCAGGTAACTGCCCCACCCTCAAACCTGCAGAGGCGCCTATGGGGCCCGCAAACCAGACACCAGCACAGAGCCCTCCCTGTACTCTGAGGCCCTAGGCTGGGTCTCGGTCTCTCGAGACTGCAGAGCTGGGCCTCCACCCACAGGTTCCCGGCCAGCCGCTGTTTGTTCCCGGTATCCTCGGCCTGTATCCGGACTCCAGGGCCGCAACGCAGCCCCAGGTCTGGGTCTCCAACCCAGGGGCAGACCTAGTTTCCGTTTCCAGATCCCACCAAGTGTTCTGCACCAGGCCTGAGTGTCCACCCCTCTGGGGTCACCCCGGAACCCTCAACCTGTACACACGCCATGTCCTCCCGGCAGCCCCTCCAGAGTCTGCACTACCACGGTCCCCATCAGCTCTAGGGGTAGGGGGAAGGGTGTGCGTCCGTCCAGCCAATGCCTGTGCGGAATCCGAGCCGCACCAATGAGAGGGCAGGAGGGTGGAGCCACCGCCTTCATAACTATGCGCCAGGGCCTGGGAGCCTAGTGAGGAAACTAGGCGGGGCCTTGTTAGGCCGCGCCCCGTCATAAGTGAGGGCACACACGCAGCAGAGAAAAGGAACGTGGTCTAAGGCAAAGCTTAGCTCGCCATCTTTGTTGAGGTCAAAACAGGCCCATCCCACTGGAATCTATAAAAAGAAAAGGGGGCGGTGCTCTTTAACCGCAGAGACCAACTCCCTCGCGTAGGTGACAGGAAAGCCGAGATAGAAACAAAGAAATGAGGTGAGGCAGGTAGTATAGCCTGTAATCCTAAAACTTGGAGGCTGAGGCAGAAGCATCAGGAAGTGCAAGGTCCGGTTCTGAAACGACCCAACCTAGGTGGAGCCCATTCTCCCATAACCAGGTTATCATTAGTTTACAAACTGCCTTAGAGGAGGAGGCCGGCGGGGGGGGGGGGGGGGCGGATTTACACCTGCCTGGGATACCATGGGACAAGATTGTTCCAGAAGGAAGCCTAAGGGAAGGAAAAGCTTTCGAAGCCCAGAGAAACTGAGAAACTGAGCCCAGGGAAACAAGATGTTGAGGCAAAGCATGGTGACCAGATGAAACCAAAGAGCAAGGCAGGTGGGCAGCTCCTGCAGAATTGAGAGACAAGCCCGTGCGTGTGCGCGCACGCACGCATGTGTGTGAATGTACCTCCCCACGCGCTGGACAAAGCACTCTCCACCGAGCACTCTCACTAGGCAGGGACAAAGCTTCCTAGAAGGAAGTGGAGAAGGGAGTCGGCTTTTTGCCAACCATGACAAGAAGAGGACCTCAGCCGGACGTGGTGGCGCACGCCTTTAATCTCAGCACTCCGGAGGCAGAGGCAAGAGGATCGCTGAGATCGAGGCCAGCCTGGTCTACAAAGCGAGTCCAGGACAGCCAAGGCTACACAGAGAGACCCTGTCTTGAAAAACCAAAAAAAAAAAAAAAAAAAGCAGAGAGAAGACGACTTCAGAGAAACGGACACAACCTGTGGACACAGCCACTGAGCTCTGGCAAAAGAAAGGCGGAAACCCCACCTAAAGGGGCTGAGACCTCAGCCGAGAAAGGGGAACAAGAAATCCAAGTGCCAGCTCAGTCACGCCGAGTGACCCCGCCATGAGTAGCCTCGGCTGCTCTGAGAGAAAAGGACCGCTTGCCCTGTCCTTAGGGGCGGTCTGAGGCCAGTGGCAGAAGAGGGCCTTGGCAGATGTCCTCACCCATGAGGTATGAAAGCCTCGGACTCTAGACCAGAGTGGGTCTCCACCTTCCCAAGGCTGCCCCCCTCGAGTACAGTCCCTCACGCTGTGGTGCCGCCGGTTGAGAACCACCGCCGGAGTGTGATCCTTACCTGGTTCCTACTCCCCTGTGGAGTCAGGATATCCGGTGGGCAGCCAGGCCTCTGCTGTGTCCCAGCAGGCGCCGAGCCCAGCACTGGAGGCCATATAGGGGTGGTCTGGGTTTAAAAAAAAAAAGTCCTCACTCACTGTGCAGTCCCAGGGTTGGGGCTCTTGAGAGGAGGAGCCCAGAACTGGCCAGCTTTCCCATCCATCCATCTGGCCTGTTTTGTACTACCCAAGTCCAGGTAACACAGTCTACCTAGCACACTCTACCGTGTGGACTGGACACGTTTACAGACGTATGCAATCAGGGAGACACCCCATTAAGCTTACAATCACTCTCTTTTTCCAAACAAGGCAAAAAAAAAAAAAAAAAAAAAAAAAAAAAAAAAAAAAAACCCAGAAAGTGACTTACCTAAGGTCACAATTTTAAATAGCAGGGCCAGGCCAGGTGTTGAAAGACTGTAATCTCAGCTACTTGAGAGGCTGAGACAGAAAGACTCAATCAAAACCAGTCTGGGCAATTCTGTGAAACCGTGACTTTAAAAAAAAGGAAGGAGGGGCAGAGCTGGCACCCGAGCTGGCTTACAATTTGGCTAGGTGCCAAATGTTCACTTTTTAATCTATGTCCCCTCCTTCTGCCCGGGATTTCCTCACCATTTTTCCTTCACACCCTCAGGCCCCCACCCCCACGGTCCCTAGCTTCTTCTCTCTCGGTCTATCCACCCCTCTGAAGCTTGCGATGGCTCCCGTCTCCAACGGCGATGCAGGCCAGGGACTCTGCACGTCAATATGTACATCGGAAATGTAACCTGTCTGGTTGATGGGGGTCGGGGGGTAGAGCGTTCTCTGAAGGAGACTAAGGAGAGATTCGGGAAGAGGCCATCTGGGGGGGAGGAGGCTGAACCCCAAATACTGAAAAACTAAGGTACTATGGGTTGAACTGCAGCAAGAAAGTCTCAAGTGAGAGTCTAGAAGGACTTCCTGGGCTTCAGTCCCGTCTAGTAAACTGCGCGTAAGGAAAAGGCAGCCGGGAATTTAAAGAAATGCAGGAAGTGTGAGAGTAGCTTTCTCTTCTGGCCCAGACAAGCCTCACCTCCAATACACAACCCACCGGGTCCTCCGGGAGCAGCCGAGAAGAGGTCGGCGTGCGGCCAGAGAGTCACCGCGCTCCCCCTCCAGCTAACTCCGAGCATGTCTGTCGCTCTCAGATCCCTGTATCCCTGGTCAGGGACTAGGAAGAATACAGAAGCTCTCTGCGTGCCGGCCCTTCCCTCCGGCGTCGCGCTGGCTCCCCTCGGCTTGTTCTGCGGCCCCAAGTCAGTCGGTCATCCAGCATACCATAGAGAACCCACTCCACCTTGTGCTAGAGCGCCGCGTCGCGCCCCTGTGGCGTCACCAGAGTACCATAGAGACTCGCGGCCAGGATAGAGCGCCCCGCGGAGCGTCACGAGCGCGTCTCGCAGGGAGCCCTTTCCCCGCCCATTCCGGCGCGCTTCTGTCTTTCTGGACCTGGCCGAGCTGGAGGCGCCATCATGGTGAGCCCTCAACTGAGCATCTCGGGATGGCTCATCCGCCGCCATCCTCAGCGGGGCCTGGTCGCAGCGCGCTGGAGGGGTGCGGGCGGTGCCGAGGGATGTTGGGGGGCCGACACGGGGCGGCCGGCGCTCGGCGCCTCCGGAGGCTCGTATTCCTTAGGGAGGCGTCGCTCCGTAACCCAGGCCGAGTGCGGCTCACACGGCGTCTAGTCGGGCCTCGAACCCACGGCAGTGCCCTTGCCTCGGCCTTTTGAGGCCTGGGGTTCCAGGCACCATCACAACGCCCGGCTTCCGTGGTTCTTATAACTTGCCTGTGGGACGTTGAAACTCGCGGGGAGCAGAGCTCCCGTGGTTTGCTCCACCTGGTTTGGGGCCGGGTGGGTCAGGTCTCCTCTCCGCGGCTGTTAGTTGGGGAGACACCCATGAAGATGCTCGGTTGAGGGTCCTGATGTGGGTGCAGTTTAACCGGTTAGTATTTCAGTACGTGGTTTTTTGGACGCTAACAGGGAAATGGCTGAGGATAGAGTTAAAGCCAAGTTCTTGGCCTTCCTAGCACTGTTTGGAAAGTAGATGGTTTTTAAAGAGTCTTGACTTTGTCACAAAGATACTTAACGTGTCTAGGATCCACTGTTGCCTTCTCTTGCCTACTTTTCCCGATCTGGGGGCCCGTTTTGAGAACTTACGTAGAGCTCACAGTCTTGCACGCATCTGAACCCCCACCTTGCTGGGCCTAGAATCCAGGGTCGTCCCATTCTAAGCAAGTAGACTGACCTAGGGGTTTCCTGAGTTTTTGGAGTGTGGGAGGAAGGATACCAGGCCCGGGCATGAATTTGTCATGGGTTGGAGATGTCGCCTGGGAGCCCCCTCCCTCCAGTTTTAATCCCCCTGGGTTCCTTTTGGGTGTGAATTGTTGGCTAAATTGCCTGAAGGGTAAGTAACAATTGTGAGCATGTAAGTCATCGGAGATGCAGCGCACTTGCCCAGCTTAGGAGTTGGCCCTCTAGCAGTTCCTCACCCAACCCCCCCTTCCGCCCAGGGTGTTGACATTCGTCATAACAAGGACCGAAAGGTTCGGCGCAAGGAGCCCAAGAGCCAGGACATCTACCTGCGGCTGCTAGTCAAGGTAAGCTGGGCCACAGCTTCCACAGTGGGTAGGGTGGGGAGAAGAGGGGCCTGGGCACCTGCAGGCTGGGGGGCTTCTCTGGGAATTCGGAGGGTGGTGGCCACGAGCTCTTTCCCTTCCAGCTGTACAGGTTTCTGGCCAGGCGAACCAACTCCACCTTCAATCAGGTTGTGCTGAAGAGGTTATTCATGAGTCGCACCAACCGGCCACCTCTGTCCCTGTCACGCATGGTTAGTAGGGGTTGGGGGGTGCAGAGCTCTGGCTTGCTTCACTTCTGGGGTTGGGGAGGGGTGGTACCAAATCTCAGACCTGGGGAGAAGGCGGGCGTGCTTGGCCATTGGAGGTCTTGATTGACTTGGTCCTCCCAGTGGCAGGTGTGAGCGCAGAATGGCCTGACCTGTTCGTTCACTCCTCTCAGATCCGAAAGATGAAGCTTCCTGGCCGAGAAAACAAAACCGCTGTGGTTGTGGGGACGGTCACGGATGACGTGAGGATCCTGGAAGTGCCCAAGCTGAAGGTATGGACGCAGGGGTCTCCTGGGCTGCGCAGTCTTGGCTTGTTTCACTGTGATACAATGGTGCTTACATCCACTGGAGAGATGCTGGTTGCAGTTGTTAGCTACACAAGAGTATGTGACCGTCCGCATAGCTCCTGTGTGTGTCTCCTCAGGTGTGTGCGCTGCGGGTGAGCAGCCGGGCCCGAAGTCGCATCCTCAAGGCTGGGGGTAAAATCCTCACCTTCGACCAGCTGGCCCTGGAGTCTCCCAAAGGCCGAGGCACCGTGCTCCTGTCTGGTGAGTGAGGGCTGCTTTGGCACTCCTGGGTTTGGGGAGCTCTCTGGTCAAAGTTCCTCATCTCGATGCTTAATCTCTCCCTCTCTGGCCAGGTCCTCGGAAGGGCCGAGAAGTGTACCGGCATTTTGGCAAGGCCCCAGGAACCCCGCATAGCCACACCAAGTGAGTATCAGGCTAAGGGCTCGGGCCTTGTCCCCTGGTGACTGTTGGCCACAGCGGCCTAGGGTATTAAGCTCACTGGCTGGGGATGGGCACAAGGGGGCACTACCCGGAGCCTTGTCACTTCTGAGGGAGTGGTTCCTGTGAAGGCTCTGATAGCCCAGAAGAGGTTCCCAGGTCAAAGGAACAGGTAGCCAGCCACTGCAGTTCTCTGACCCACCGCCTTTCCCTACAGACCCTATGTCCGCTCCAAGGGCCGGAAATTCGAGCGTGCCAGAGGCCGGAGGGCCAGCCGGGGCTACAAGAACTAACCCTGCATCTGTTATTAAAGAGCTTTGGATTTTGATGATTTTGTGTGTGTTCATGAAGTTGGGGTGGTGCAGGGCGGGATGAGAGCCACCAGTGTGGCGGAGTGCTTGGTTTGGAGTCGCTACAAACCCATCTCTGGGGAGGGGTGCTGTCCTGCACACAGATGTCTATAGAGTGTGGGCCTCCCCTGCACCTGTGCTGCCCTCTGCCTGTAATTAGGGCCCCACCTCTGCTGGGTGTCATGTGTTCACCTGCTTCCTCCTAGGATTAGTTTTTCCCAAGATCTTAGTGCTGGGGGGTGGGGTGGAGGACAAGGTGTGGGAACAGTGAGTGAAGCGCTCTGCCTATAGCCAGTCCCTGAACGAGGTGCCCAGTGGGCCCTCCCCCTCTGTTTGCACAAAGGGCCGTGTCCCGGGCAGACGCCCAGTTGGGAGGAGAGCTGCTCAAGTGGAAGAAGCTTCTAAGCTGGTGCTGGTCCTCGGCTTCAGACCCGGTGTGGTCAGGGGTCTGTGGCCCGGGGAGGAGGCCAGGCCTTACTCCCAGTTCCTTCTCTGGGCTGTGGTGCAGGTAGGCTGGGACCAGCTGCAGGCTTGGCAGGTATGTGGGGTGGGAGGGGGTGGCTCCTGTAAGGGAAGTAGGGTGCAGCCAGGAGACTTGAGACTGGATCTGAGGGTCATGGTAGAGGCCTAGCCTGTGGAGGTCCTCCCTGAAGGAGACTGGGGAATCCCTGCCTTTCCCGCAGTGGGCCCAACAGGAGCCTGTGGGAGCTGGGGTGATGGGCAGGAAAGTTTACTCAGGCTCAGAAACTGCCTCTCCTGGCCATCAGGTGCTAAGATTACCTGCCATGCGGCTGTGAGGGAAATAGGCCGGAGTGGGTCAGATACCAAGTGGCAGCAGGCCTTTGAGCCGTTGGTTGCAAGCAGTAGGGTGACCTGGGACAAGCAAGCCGCCATTTACCTAGAAATGGTTGGGCAGGTAGCCAGACCTGTTGGCAGGCAGGTTATCCTGACCGGCCTGGAACGGCCAAAGGCCACCTAACACTGTGGCTCCAAGTTGGAGGTGGTCTTGTGGGTGGCAGAGGCACCCCTTTGGTGTGCTGGAGAAATGGCTGACAGGCACTTAGGTACGAACAGATAGATGGCATACAGCGTGTAGGTAGTCAGTCTATAGGGCTTGTGAGTCAGGGGCAGCTTCAGGAAGCTGGGTGGATGATCACAGGGCTACCCCGAGGGCTTTAGGTGGCCACATGATAACACACCACCCCTAGATGGTCAGTCCCCAAAAGCCATCCAGACCCTCCAGGACCTGGCCCTTGGAGGCCTTGTGTGGCTCCAATGGCAGCCTCCCAGTTGGCTGCACTGGAAGGAGAGGAATTGGGGGCGGGCAAGCCAGCCCCGACCAAGGCCAGCCTTGGCTTGTATTCCGAGGGCCAGCGCCTAGCCCTCGAGGTACTCCTGAGCAGTGGCGAGGAGGCCTTCCGGGCCTGTGTGCAACAGGAAAAGTTGTCCCCCTTTCTGAGTGTGGACGAGGCTCAGGCCCTGGCTGCAGCTGCTGAAGACTGGACAGTACCAAGCCAGGAGCCTGGTAAAACAGGCATAGGAAGCACCATCTCTGATGGGGACATTGGCAGCCTGACTTACTGGCCTGGGCAGTCTGAGGAGCCTGCACCCGTGCTGCGGCTGGGCTGGCCTGAGGACCCGGCCTGGAAGGGCATCACCAGAGCACAGCTCTACACCCAGCCCCCGGGCGAGGGCCAGCCACCTATTAAAGAGTTGGTACGCCAGGAAATCCAGACTGCTCGCAAGGTGGGTGTCACCCTATGACCTACCTAGGCTTTTCCCCATACCCGCCTGGAATTTGCAAAGCCATACTCAGGCCTCTCAGGAGGTCTTTCACTCCCTGGTGTCCATGCTGCAGGAGCAAAGATGTAACCACTTGAGTCAGTCCCCCCCCCTTTCACACCAAACCAGAGACTCCCAGCTTCCTCCAGGAAAAACCCAGGAGTGGTTCCCTGCCCTGTAGCTCCCTGAAGCCCCCAATTTATTAGGTAGCAATCTTGGGGGTTTCCTGGCTTCAGTGCCAAGTGATCTCCATGGGGTAATAGGTACAGCCTTCCAAGAGTAGAGGTCATGGCCAAACAGCTGTGATGCTGTGAAAGCTCATTGTTCTGAGTGACCTAGCTGATAAGTGGTGCCACCATAACCCTATCTGCCTGTAAGGCACACCCTAGTGCCTCAGCCTTCTTGGCAACCAGTGCCCAGCCCTGAGCCGGAGCTGTGGGCCTTTGACATTCTAAAGGACAATCTGTGGCCAACCAGGGATTGACAATTGAATTTTCAGCAGCTGGAAGTTGGGGGTCTCCTACAAGGGCAACCTGGCTCACTCTCCATGCAGGGCAGAGTCAGGGTGGGGGTGGGTGTCTCCAGCCCCCCATCCCGTGTCTACCTCTTCCCCCCCCCCACCTAGCTGGTGGCCATGCAGGGCAGAGTCAGGGTGGGGGTGGGTGTCTCCAGCCCCCCCATCCCGTGTCTACCTCTCCCCCGCCCCCAGCTGGTGGCCATAGTCATGGATGTGTTCACCGACCCCGACCTGCTCACAGACATGGTGGACGCTGCCACACGCCGCTGGATACCTGTATATTTGCTGCTTGACCACCAGCATCTGCCTGCCTTTCTGACACTAGCCCAGCAGCTAGGTGTAAACCCCTGGACCACTGAGGTAGGAGCCAGGCCAGAGGCATCTAAATGTCCTTATTTCATGGGTCGCTAGGTCACTGGGTTTCCCTGAAATCTGAAACCCATGTCACTGGGTGGGTGAGTGGGTGAGTAGGTGTATGGGGCTATCCTAAAGGGATTCTTGACCCAGAGTTAGGTATCCCCAAACTCCTAAGATTTGGGATCAGTGGCCCTGGAGATGCTGGGACAGTATCCGTGGGATTATAGAGTACTCCCCTTTCCCAGAACCTGGACATCCGGACCGTGCGGGGCAACACTTTTCAGAGCCGCCGGCGACGGCAGGTGAGCGGCCATGTGCGGGAGAAGTTCCTGCTGCTGGACGGTGACAGGGTCATCTCGGGATCTTACAGGTGTGTCCCCTCATGACACCCTGTGCCCAGCCCTCCCTTGGCATGCTCACGTGGTGGGGGGGGGCGGGGCTGGGGAAGCACTCTCTCTGCATCTCTGAGCTCCATCATCATCTCTAAACTGTGTCCCCGCATGCTTGCCCTGGAGAGGAGGTGTTCCGCCACAGAGTACACTCAGGGCTGTCTCTGCTGTCAGCCGGGGGAGTGGCCTTGTGAATCCCAACTTGGGAAACTGAGGCATGGACTCCGGGCGCCAGCTGGTCTGGATTCAGATCCTAAGCCCGCCAGCTACTAGCTGTGTGACTTCAGGCAACTTACTTCCCTTCTGTGTGCCCCAGTTTCTGCCCTTCAGTAAGAGACCATAGGGATCAGACTACTGTGGGCCCCAAGATCCATTGTGCACCCCAAGCCTCGCCCCTGCCTCCACCCAGCAGATGTCAGTGGTGTCCCCTTACCCACTCTCAACATCACAGCCATCCCAGAATCCTCCAGACATGGCCAGATGGCCCAGGGTAAGAGGCACTAGCCAGGAAGCACTGTTATCAGAGGATAAGGAAGGACACACAGCAGACTTGCTGACACACAGCTGCCTACGCTCCCCAGGCCAGGGGTGGGGACATGGATTTCTGGTAAGTTCCTGTTCGGTACCAGCACTGGCAGTTCTGTTCAACTTTTGAGACCCTCTAGCCATGAGACTGTGATTGATGCTTTAGAGTGTCACTATCACCCTGGCTTTGCCGGAGGGGACCAACACATGACATAAGAGCTTCGGAGCTGAATATGGTGGTGGCACACGACTAAAAGAAGGAAGATCACAGAGCTCAAGGCCGTCCTGGGATACAGGACACCCTGCCTCACAAAGCATCCCTGCAGGGGAGGGGAGGGAACAGGCGCTCTGAAACCCCACCTGGTATTACTGTTTTTTTTTTTTACCGTATTTCACGAACTCTAAATGACGCCAACACAAAGAAACACCTGAGCAAACTTGAAAGGATGTGTGTCTTAGGACCAACAGGGCACAGCAGACCGTGAGAGTCACAGGCCGCACCCCACACGAAGGCACGTCTAGGGCTTTACCAGCCTGGCTCCCGTGGGCCCTGGAACGGAGGAAGCCAGGGCCACAGGAGATAGACTGCACCTCTGGCCATTTAATGGGGGGAAAGGGTAGAGGTCAGGGCACGGGGCACAGCCCCAGGCCCTGCAGTTCCTGCGGGTCATAGCCAGTATTGAGGCGGCAGCAACAAGCCCAGAAGCAGCTGCAGACCCAGTGCCAGGCTGGTAGTCCCTGTGGCAAGGCCAGCACCCCTATTGCAAAGGGGACCGGAGCAGCAGGTGGTAGTAAGGCTGTACGTAAGGCCCATGTAGCTGACGGGTTCCTCGCGGCCACAGCTGATGGAGTGTATGCAGCCTTTGTTGATAATGGGCCCCACACCCTGGGCTACTCCGTGTCCTGTGAAGCAATCCTCGTCATCCCCACAGCGCATTTGTATGCCCGGGCACTTAGTGGAGTCAGTCAACTCACAGAAGATGCAGTCCTTGATGCCTGTCCCACCTGAGCAAAGAACCAACACCAGAAGCAATGGCCAGCCAAGGACCATGGTGGCCTGGCGGCGTGGAGAGCGCCCAAGCCAGGCCGGGAGCTTCCTTGACCTCCTGGATGGCCGAGTGTGACCTCCTGGAACACCTCCTGCCCCTCGTCCTGGCCTCCTCAGGAGTCAGCACTTGGACGTGTTCCTGGTTTCCCCCCACACACAATGTGACCTCCTCAGGAGCTATTGAGTCCTTGGGGTTGGAGATGGGCCAGCACCCTGCCTACAAGACTTTGGGCCATGGAACTCGGTGACCTCACAGACCCCCTCAGGGTTCCCTGACTGCTGTGGGGTGGGGGAGGGGGTCACACATAGCCCAGCCCACCACAGGCTGAGGGGACCAGGACTTGTCCACCTGCCAAGGTAAGGACACCGGAAGGACCCACACATAATGCCAACTCATTCATGCTGCTATGAGTTCTGCCTCTCCTTGGCCCACTGAGGCTATGGAGCAGCGCTTGACGTATGCAGGGACCCTGTGTCCTGTGTTCAGATTTGCACCGGAAGTAATAAAGCCACAGCCATGTGACGATGAGGGCAGTGGCAGGGGCCACCCTCTGCAGCCCACAGGCCCCGCCCGTGCAGGACATTGGCTCTTTGTGGCAGACGTGCTACTTGGATCCTGGTGTACTGTGCACAGGCTTAGGAAAGGCAGCCTTTCTGGTGAGCCGGTGGGAGTTAAAAGGGTCCTGTGGGTATCAGAAGATCAACCCCATCTTCTGATAAAGAAACTGAGGCAGTGGGCTGCCCCTCAGTGAGACAGGACTGAGCCCATATTTAACCTCACCTGACTTCAGGTGGTCAGTATAAGAATTTCCTTCTCTTGCCAGGCACGGTGGCGCAGGCCTTTAATCCCAGCACTCGGGAGGCAGAGGCAGGCAGATCGCTGTGAGTTCGAGGCCAGCCTGGTCTACAGAGTGAGTCCAGGACAGCCAAGGCTACACAGAGAAACCCTGTCTCGAAAAACAAAAAACCAAACCAAACCAAAACAAGAATTTCCTTCTCATGGAGCCCAGGCTTTTATAGAACTGAGTGCCGGAGGCTGGGCTTACATTCCTGATCCTCCTGCCTCGGCCTCCTGACGTGCTGGGATTAAAGGCGTGGGTCACCATGCCCGGCAGATATGAGTATCTTATCTCATGTTGTCCCCAGGTTGGTTGTGACAAGCAGCAAGGGTAGACACTTATCCTGTTTACCAGAGGAGCCAAGGCCTGTGAGATCATAACTTAAGGTCACAGAGCCCAGAGACTAGGATGGGTGCCACCCTACACAGACCCTGACTGCCACCCTCCATCCCTAGTTTCACATGGAGTGACTCACGCCTGCACCGGGGCCTGGTGACCTTGCTCACTGGGGAAATCGCAGATGCCTTCAGCCAGGAATTCCGGGTCCTGTATGCGGCCTCCAGGCCGCTCCCACCAGCACCAGCTCGAAGCCCCCTGTTCAACCTTCAGGAGGGCTCACAGCTGCCCAGAAGCCCGCACCGTGTGGCCCTGCGCTGTCCTGTGGCCCCTGTGGCCCCACTGCTGCCTGATGGGCCTTTGGCTCACCGCCTGGCTGCCTGTCACATCCTTGAGGGGGACAGACAGGAGACCCCCACCACCACAGGGCCAGCTCTCAGTGACATCTTGAGGAGTGTACAGCGCACCAGGACAACCAGCGGTCCCCCAACCCGACCCAGCCGCTCCCTGTGGGATCTTAGCCGCCTGTCCCAGCTCTCTGGCTCCAGTGACGGTGACAATGAGGTGAGCTAAGGGACTGAGGCAGAGAAGCCAGGTGACAGGAAGGTTCTGCTTGGGCACCGACAGCAGGAAGCAAGTTCTTTGTGTAGCCCAGGCTGGCCTTAAACTGATTCTCCTGCCTCTGCCTTCAATTGTATTGAGATGACAGGTGTGATCCACTACACTTGACTAAATAGGTTAAACTTAACCTATTTCACAGATGGGGAAACTGAGGCTCCTGAGAGGGTTTGAAACCTAGCTCTGCCTGCCTCCCAGGGGGACATGTTGACTTCCTAGATCTGACTGTTCCTGGGGTGGAAGGGAAATGGAGGTGGGTCAGGGGAACTGAGAGAGCCGCCTGCGGCTGTGTGGAGGGTGGGGCTCTGGCTTGGATAGCCCTGAGCCTGGCTCTGTCTCTGAGCCTCAGTTTTCCTCACCCTGAGACGGCTGTTGTACGAGAAGCAACAGAGCCTGTGGGGGAGACAAATGGCCTCCTCCAGGCTGCAGGCAGATGGAATTGTGTCCCTCCTCAGTCAGCTAAGCCCCGCTGGCCCCTCATAACTGGAGGAGCCTCCCTTCTGTCAGTTTTGTCAGTGAAGCTACACCCGGAGGTGAAGGGAGTGGGGTGGGTCAAGGTCCGTGCCTTGCCTCCACCTGGGGTTCTCCTCCCTCCGCAAATATTTGTTTCCTCAGAAGGCCACAGCCACTTCCTGTTCTTCTCCCGCTACAAGGCAAGGGGAGAGGCATCCCGTGTGGCTCTGGGCTTCCGCTTCCGAGCCTCCCACTCACTTCCCCCTGGCTCTGGAGGCTCTGCGCCCTTCTGGCCTCCTCTCATATTCTGGCATCTCTCCCTCCTCCTCCTCCTCCTCCTATCCTTCTGTCCACCTCCCCTGTTCCCCCTCCCCAGTCCCCCTCCTCCTCCTCCTTGCCCCCTCCCCCCTCTTTTATTTCCAACCCCTCTCCTCCATCCCCAGATCCCCTCCTCCCTCTTCCATCTTCCACCCCCCCCTTTACTTCCCCCATCTCTCACCCTTTCTCCTTTCTCCCTTCTCCCTTGGCTCTGGGCCCCAAGATCTTCACTCTGCCCCCCCACCCCCTTATGTATGTGTGTGTTCTTGTGTATGCAGGTGTGTTTGCTGGCATGTGCCTATTGAGGTCAGATGTCGATGCTGGAGGTCTTCCACCTTTTTATTTTTAAAATAACTTAAAATAATAATAATAATAAAAAAAGATTTATTTATGCAACATTCTGATCACCAGAAGAGGGCACCAGATCTCATCATAGATGGTTGTGAGCAACCATGTGGTTGCTGGGAATTGAACTCAGGACCTTTGGAAGAGCACACAGTGCTCTTAACCGCTGAGCCATCTCTCCAGGCCCCAGTCTATTGAAGACAGTGTCTCTTACTGCACCTGCAGCCGCCTATTGCAGATAGACTGGCTACTAGGGAGCCTCCAGATCGACTTGTCTCTGCCTTCCAGCACTAAGGATACAGGTCTTGGCTTTTTACACAAGTGCTGGGGACCCAAACAATTGCACAGCAAGCATTTTGCCTAGAGAACCTCCCCTTAGCCTCAGCCTCCTAATTTTGAGACCGGGTTTCATATGATCCAGGCTGGCCTCAAACTAATTTCTTTTCTTTTGGTTTTGGTTTTTTGAGACAGGGTTTCTCTGTGTTAGCCTTGGCTGTCTCAGACTTACTTTGTAGACCAGGCTGGCCTCGAACTCACAGCAAGCCCCTACCTCTGCCTCCCAAGTGCTGGGATTAAAGGCGTGTGCCACCACGCCTGGCCTTCTGATCCTCCTGCCTCTACTCCCTGAGCGTCTCAATTGAGGGTGCCCGTCATGCCTGGTTTATGCAGTGTTAAGGTGCATGTGAGCCTAGCACCCCACCAGCTCAGCCCTAGCAACCGCTCACCTTATTTTTCCCCCTTTCACAGCTCAGGAAGTCCTGGGGCTCCAAGGACACCCCAGCCAGGGCACTGATGAAGCAACGGGGCACTGGAGGCGGGCCCAGGGGTGAGCTGGATCCCCGGGCACAGCCCTGGGGCAGCCCCCTACCCTCCATTCCAGCCAGGCGCCACCGCCACCTGCGTTACCTGTCCCCAGCCCAGAGGAGATTGGGAGACAATGCCACCACAGACTGGACCTCTGGTTCGGGCCCTAGAAGGAGCCGCTGATGGGATGGATTCCTAGCTGTGGGAGCGCTCACATCCCTTATGGGATGCTGGCTGTGTCTGAGGCCTTTGGACTTGGATCTGGGCAATGGAAGGGATTGGTCTTCATTGCTTTAGAGTTGGGTGAGGTCGGCAGCGCTGAGGACCGAGAAGCAGCACAAACGGCCGTGCGTGGGGCAATAGGAAAGTGAGTCCAGGAGGAGCAAGTTAATAACAGTGTTGGAGGGTGAGGGGGATAGGCAAACCTGAGGAACAAAGGCCTAGAAAGTACTGGGGGTACTGAGACACTGGAATGTCTGGCGTTTTCTGGGGGAACTTGAGGGAGGGCGTCAGAGTGCCTCCCCCCTCCTTCCCTCCCTCCCTCCATTTCTGCTCAGATTAAACTCAGAACAGACATGTATCTCCACAGCTTCCCTGCAACCCGGTCTCCAGGGTCCAGACCCCAGCATCCTCCCCAGCTCTCCACAGACCCAGGGGGTCCCCCACTCTCCCCCCTCAGGGCCCCAGTGTGGCACCCCTGCTGAGTTCATGCTCAGTGGCGGACACCCGACCCCCTTGTGTTTTGTCTGTTGTGCTGTGGTCACTGAGTGACCCAGGCTGGATGTGAGTTTGCAAGCCTACTGCCTCTGTCAGTCAAGTGCGGGGGGGGGGGGGGGGGGGGGGGGGGGGGGGGGGGGGGGG
>OU015752.1:70651459-70665190 GCA_907169655.1 Acomys percivali
GGGAGGGAGGGGTCAGGGGGTGGTTGATAAGTGAGTGCCCTCTGCAGCTCCTTTGCACTCTCTGTCTGTGGCTAGGTAGGTCCCCTGCCCGCCTGCCTGAGCCCCTGCCGGCCTGCGCCCCCTCCCTGCCTGAGCCTCCTCCCTGCCGGCTATACCCTGCTGGTCTGTGCCCCCCCCCCCCCCCCCCCCCCCCCCCCCCGCCTCCTCCCTGCGTCCCCTGCCTGCCCCTGAAAGTGCAGCACGGAGGAAGAAGGAATTGGAACGACACGTTTATTCTTGTGAGGATCCCGGGTTCAGGTCATCAGAGGCTGCACCGGGGCCGGGGTTGGGCTCAGGGTCAGGCTCGTCATCAGGGCCGGTGTCCTCTGCAGATGTGTCCCAAGGGAAGCGCGGCTGTCCCCGCATTTGCTTGCGATAGACGCGGTCGAAAGCCTCACTCTGTGCCACAGTGAAGTGGTTCTTCCAGTCACCGCTGATGCCTGCAGGGGGAGGAGGAAGAGAGCACCCGGGAGCTGCTGCAGGGGGAGGAGGAAGAGAGCACCCGGGGAGCTGCTGGGTGCCCTCTTACCCTCTCAGCCTCCCTCACCACGACCAGCTACAGCATCTGTGCCAGCTGGCCAGAGCCCCCGGGCTTTACTGCCTCTTTCCCTTGCGCCTAGGTGACCCCGTGCTAAGCCCTGTCCCTTGACCTCTGACCTCCCAGATACCTTCCCAGAACTCACCTCCCCCTTTTTTTTTTAGCACCCGAAGAGTCCTTTTACAACCTGCAACACCTACTCTGGTAGCTGCCTCTGCCAGCACAAGGCTCTCTCACCCTAGGACCATCAGATACTTAACACATTCCTGCTGCGCCATGATGGCCAGAGCAGCCCAGCCAGGCACCCGGGAGGGAGGCTGTGCATGGATGGACCAGCTTGAGGTCCCCACAGGCAGGGAGCGGTCTCAGCAAAGTACCCCACAAGCATGCCATTCCCGAGTGCTGGTCCCTCATATCACGCTGACTACTAGAGGTCCACCCCTTGGCTGTGTGGAAAGAGCCCTTTCAAATAGCAACGTGCCACGTGCTGACCTCAACTCTAGCTGCTTTGATAGGCAAGCCTGGTGTTGTTGGAGCCCAGCTTTGGCCGCACTCGGGCTGCTTTGTTCCAAGGGGAGGCCCAGGTGAACAGGCAGCCACCTGGAGTGCCAGCCCTCCTGCTGAGGGTAAAGATTAGGTGGCCCCTACACTCCACAGGGCATGCCCAGAGGAGCCATGAAGCGGAGGAGGAGCACGCAGTGGTACCTTTGCGCAGGAACGCCCCCTGGCGGTGGTCCAGTAGGCTGGCCGGCAGCAGTGTGTAGTTAGACATGGTGTTGGCCTTCATAGCACCAAAAGCAGAGTGGGCCACTACAGAGCTCAGGGCCTCTTCGCCCAGTGGCCGGCCCAGGAACTCACAGAGGCGTTGCACGGAGCCTCGAAGGTCCTGGGGTGGGAGACGGAGTTGTCAGTGGAGTAGGGACCACTTTGAGTAGCCTGGAGGGGTTCCTCACTCTTTGCCTCAGTTTCCCCACCTCCAAGCCAAAGTGTTGGGCCTCCTTTGTCCTCCAGGGTTCTGGAGGGGGTGCAGGAGTGAGTGGAGGAAGGCAGAAGTCAGCTCCGCAACTTAGAAGCTTGCAGTCCCTCAGAAGCACGTGCTGTGGGTGGCACTGCTCTGTCCTTCCCTGCCTGCACCTCCAGGACTGGTCTCTGGGGCCTAGCCTTCCCTGTCTGCCTGCCGCCTTTTACACGTCATTTCTGTGTCCCTGACACCCCCATCCGTGCCCCCACCTTATCCTCTCCCTGGTAGACCCTCACCTATGCAGCCCCTTTCCCAGGCAGCCCGCCTCCAGCCTCCTTCCCCCTCAAGTCTACCAACCCTTCCCTGGTTCCCTTGATGCAATGATGCCCCGGGACATGGGACAGAGTCCCCGCAGGCAGGCCTGGCTCCCACACCACTGTTCCCACACTTCTCTCTCCACGTCTTGGCACAAGATTTCTTATTACGCCCTTTGCCACTGATAATCGCAACTGCCACCTTCCTCGTGACCCTTGGCTAGAGTCCCTGGAGCTCCAAGCTGTGACCTAAGCCTTCATTCACATTTGTGCTGACCTCGCCAACAGCTTTGCCAGAAACCACACCCTGGTTAGCAAACAGGGGCCCAGAGATAACAAGATACTCGCTCAAAGCCACACAGCCGGGAAGCTCAGACTCAGGCCCCCAAACCACACAGCTTCCCCCAACCTCACAGCTGTGCCTATGGCACACGGCACTCTGCATCGCTGGTCGGTGCACAGCCTGCTTTTCCAGGTCATCTCTCGTTTCATAACTCTTTATTCTCTGAGCCACAGGCCTGTCCCAGAAACACACGTGGGCGGGGCCACGTACCCCAGGTTCCATGGCCCAGTTTTTGGTTTGGAGAATAAAACCTGATGAAATGGAGGGAGGGAGTCATGGTGATGAAACCTTTTCCAGAAACTTCCATCAGAAGAAATTTATCAGGATGGGAAAAAAAATGGGGCTTCAAGGAACTGCTGTGGGTCTTAAGGAGAGGATCAACCCACTCCAGGTTCCATCCTCAAAACAGCACTGATAACTTAACAGGAAGAACCTAAGCAATTACCATTTTCACAGCTCAAAATGGGTGAGCTATTGCTACTTTAAGTGAATATATATACTTTTAAAAGAGTTATGCTGGGCGGTGGTGGCGCTCGCCTTTAATCCCAGCACTCGGGAGGCAGAGGCAGGCAGATCGCTGTGAGTTCGAGGCCAGCCTGGTCTACAAAGTGACCAGGATGGCCAAGGCTACACAGAGAAACCCTGTCTCGAAAAAACCAAAAAAATAAAAAATACAAAAAAATAAAAGTTATTATTATGTACAGTGCTCTGCCTGCATTATACCTGTAGGCCAGAAGAGGGCACCAGAGCTCATTATAGATGGTTGTGAGCCACCTTGTGGTTTCTGGGAATTGAACTCAGGACCTCTGGAAGAGTAGCTAGTGCTCTTAACCTCTAAGCAATCTCTCCAGCCCGTAAAATATATACTTTTTAATTGATTCAGATTACATTTAAATTGTTATCCCATCACTTGTATCCTTTCGCTCCTCCCTCCCTCCCACTTTGGCCCTATTCCCCTCCCCTAAGTCTGTGACAGAAGGGGACCTCCTCCCCCACCATATGGTCACAGCCTATCAAGTCTCATCTTGGTAACCTGCTTATCCTTTCTCTGAGTGCCACCAGGCCTCCCCACCAAGGGGAAGTGGTCAAATATGGGGCACCAGAGTTCATGTCAGAGTCAGTCCCCACTCTCCACATAACTGTGAAGAATGTCCTGTCCATTGGCTAGATCAGACTAGAGGTTTGGTGTTAATAATTTTTTTTTTTATTTTGAGACAGGGTTTCTCTTTTAGTCCTGGATGTCCTGGACCTGCTTTGTAGACCAGGCTGGCCTTTTTTTTTTTTTTTTTTTTTTTTTTTTCCCCAGGCTGGCCTTTTTAAAGAATTATGAGTCTGGGGCTGGAGAGATAGCTCAGTGGTTAAGAGCACTGCCTGCTCTTCCAAAGGACCTGGGTTCAATTCCCAGCACCCACATGGCAGCTCACAACTGTCTGTAACTCCAAGATCTGGCACCCTCATACTAAGGCACATTAAAAAAATAAAAAGAATAAAAAAAAAAAAGAATTATGAGTCTGAGCATTTTATCTACACGGATGCATGTATGCCATGTGGCCCACAGAGGCCAGAAGAGGCCATCAAATCCCCTGGAACTGGAGTTATAGCCAACTATGAGCCACTGCGTAGGTGCTGGGAAACATCTAGCCCTCTGCAACAACAGCCAATGCTCTTGCCTACCGAGCCATCTCTCCAGCCTTTATCATCATCATCATCAAAAGCTTTGGAGGCTGGGTCTCACTGTGTAGCTCTGGCTGTCCTGGACCTCCCTTTATAGACTAGACAGGTGTGAGCTTGCAGAGATCCACCTCGGCCTCCTTGGTGCCTCCCCTTTCCTTCCTGCCCCTCCCTTGGGGTCAGCTGCACACAGCTCTCACTGGGGCTGGGCAGCAGGTAGCAGGCATCAGCTCTCCTTGTAACTAGTCTGATATGCTCTTCCTCAGACTCTAGCTAGCTGTTCTTACGCCATACACTGAGACAAGGCTAGGCTAGGTGTGGGCACTGCACCAGCACCAGGCACACCCCTCACAGCTGGGCTCGGCGCTCTTCCCAGGTTCTGAAGAGCAGCCTCCTTGTGCACTGAGAACCTAAGGTAGTAACTAGCTTATAACTCTAGGACTACAAAAAGCATCTCCAAAATGCATTGCCCTGACCTGGTGACATAAGCCTGTCACCTCAGTCACTCGGGAGACTGAAGGTTGGAAGTTCAAGACCAAGCTGGCTTGGTCGTGCATGCCTTTAATCCCAGAACTCATGGGGGCAGAGGCAGGCAGATGTCTATGAGTTCGAGACCAGCCTGGTCTACAAATTGAGTCCATGACAGCTAAGGCTACACAGAGAAACCCTGTCTTGAAAAAAACAAAAAAAAACAAACAACAAAAAAGCCAAGCAAAAACAAGAAGACAAACAAAACACCAAAATGAAGGCTAAGGCCATACAATCCTTGTCTGGACTCTCCCAGTGAGGACCTGGCATAAGGGCTTATTCGTATACCACGTGCGTAATGTGCACAAAACTGTGCGTTCAATTCTTAAAACTGAAAAGGGTGACAGCTGTGGAATATGCCTAAAATAGCGGCACCCGGGGAGGCTGAGTCAGGAAGATCTGGAGATGGAGGGCAGTGTGGACTACACACCGGGCCTGGGGACTTAGCTCACTCCAGAGAGTGCTCGCTTAGCATGCAGGGAGGCCTGGGTCCAACCCCAACCTCTGCATAAACCAGGCAAACTCCAGTAACCTCAGGAGTTGGAAACAGAATTAGAAGTTCAAGGTCATCCTCAAATACTTGGGCTACAGGAGACTTAGAGTGATGGAGGGGAGGAGGAGAGAAGGAGAAAAGGGGGGCAGACAGACAGACAGAGGGAGAGGAGGAGAAGGAGGAAGGGGGACAGACAGACAGACAGAGGGAGAGAGGGAGGAGAAGGCATTTTCCTAGGGCAGCTCCGTCTGCAGCTTAGTTTTCCTCTGTTGTTATGTGGCCATCCCACCCCATCTTGATTTACTCTATCTGCCTATAGTCGCTTCTCCCCACGCCCACCCCCCGGCCACCCCCCACCAGAGACCTCCATAGGTCTTGTTTGCCTAGTACTTGGACCGGTAGGGAGTTGGCAGGCTTCCGGGAACATGTGGTGAGGGAGGAGGGGTGGGGGGTGGGGGAACACCAGACAAACCTGATGCAGCTCCTCGTAGGTGATGAACAGGAAGTTCTCTCGGCTCCGCATCCGGATCCAGCCCTTGATGTGGTCAAACCAGGAGCCAAACTGCACTGCAGGCAATGGAGGGTGTGTCAGCGCCACATGGCTCCCAGGACCAGGTTGGACAAGCCACCCCGTCCTGGCTGCCTGGCACCTTTCAGCCAGGGTCAGGACCCTCCCCACCATGGCCAGCTCCCGACTGTGGAGTCCACCACCCTCTGCCACCACCCATCCATGAGAAGGGACCATATCTCAGCTCTTCTGCCTCTTGGTCTGTCTGTCTGTCCGTCCATGCGTCTGTCTGTCTCCCCTGGTCTCTCTGTCTGTGCCTGCTAGCCTCCCTCTCCATCTCTGTCTCTCCCTCCTGACTCTTCCCAGGCCTCCTCACCTTCTCCTTTGAGGAAATCCTGAAGGAACTGGTCAGGCGTGCCAGGGTCTTTCAACTGCCCTGCAATCTTAGAGTAATAATAAAGCGAGACCACGACGTCCCGGGGGTTCCGGCCCAAGTAAATGACCTATATACCGTGGGGAGGGGAAAAGGTGTCAGGCACAGTAGGATCCAACAAACCCCCCCTCAATGTGGCCTGCCTGGCTCCCCACTCTTCTGACTCTGTAAGCAGAGCACACTCCCAGAGGCCTCTGCGTCTCTCTCCCCTCCACCCAGCTGCTGATAACTCCTCCTGGGCTCTCCTTGGAGCACCCTGTTTTGTTTTCCTTGAACATTGCTGTATATCCCAGGCTGGCCTAGAACTTGCTATTTAACCAAGAACGATCTTCCTTGCTTCTGCTTACTCAGATTACAAGTGTGCATGTGCCGCGAGAGGCAGAGGCAAGCAGAGCTCTGTGAGTTCGAGGCCAGCCTGGTCTACAAAGTGAGTTCCCGGATGGCCAGGGGTACACAGAGAAACCCTGTCTCGAAGACAGACAAACAAACAAACAAAACAGAAAAAGAAAAGAAAGAAAGAAAGAAAGAAAGAAAGAAAGAAAGAAAGGAAAAAAACAAGACAGCCAGGAGTGGTGGTGCACGCCTTTAATCCCAGCACTCGGGAGACAAGGCTAGCCTGGTCTACAGAGTGAGTCCAAAAAAGCTAGGGCTAAAACAGAGAAACCCTGTCTTGAAAAACAAACAAACAAACAAACAAACACCAGGCTGGAAAGATAGCTCAGAAGTTAAGAACACCGCCTGCCTGTTCTTCCAAAGGTCCTAAGTTCAAGTCCCAGCAACCACATGGTGGCTCACAACAATCTATACTGAAATCTGGTGCCCTCTTCTGGCCTGCAGGTGCATATGCAAGTAGAACGTTGTATCTATAATAATAAAAAGAACATCGTGACTGGTGGATCAGGGCCCAGGGGGGTCTGCTCAAACTATTGCACTAACCAAGGACAATACAAGTAGTAAACATTGAACCCCTACTCTGATCTAGCCAATGGACAGGACATTCTCCACAGTTATGTGGAGAGTGGGGACTGACTCTGACATGAACTCTGGTGCCCCATATTTGACCACCTTCCCCTTGGTGGGGAGGCCTGGTGGCACTCAAAGAAAGAATAAGCAGGCTACCAAGATGAGACTTGATAGCCTATGACCATATAGTGGGGGAGGAGGTCCCCCTCTGTCTTAGACCTAGGGGAGGGGAATAGGATGAAAGTGGAAGGGAGGGAGGAATGGGAGGTTACAAGTGATGGGATAAGAATTGAGTTGTAGAGCCAGGCGTGGTGGTGCACGCCTTTAATCCCAGCACTTGGGAGGCAGAGGCAGGTGGATCGCTGTGAGTTCAAGGCCAGCCTGGTCTACAAAGTGAGTCTAGGACAGCCAAGGCTACACAGAGAAACCCTGTCTCGAAAAACCAAAAAAAAAAAACAAAAACAAAAAACAAAAAAAACCAAAAAAAAAAAAGAATTGAGTTGTAATCTGAATTAATTAAATAAAATAATAAAATATGTATCACCATCCTAGTTTACATGGTCCCAGGGATGCACACTGGCTACTGCTCTGCCAACTCAGCTGCTTGCTTCCCCAGCCCCTCTGCCAGTTTTTTTTTTTTTTTGGTTTTTTGAGACAGGGTTTCTCTGTGTAGCCTTGGCTGTCCTGGACTCCCTTTGTAGACCAGGCTGGCTTCAAACTCACAGCGATCTGCCTGCCTCTGCCTCCCAAGTGCTGGGATTAAAGGCGTGCGCCACCACCGCCTGGCTTGTTGTTTTGTTTTTTTGAGACAGAGTTTCTCTGTGTAGCTCTGGCTGTTCTGGAACTCACTCTGTAGACCAGGCTGGCCTCAAACTCAGACATATGCTTGCCTGTGCCTCCCGAGTGCTGGGATTAGAAGTGAGCACCACCATCACCTGGCCTTGTTTGTTTGTGTTGTAGTTTGTGTGTTTGTGTCTTTGATAGCATAGGATGACATCACAGCACTCTCCTGCCCCAGCTCCCCAGTGCTGGGATGACGGCCACGCATGACCACATCCAGCCTCGAGTCTGTTCTCATTTTAAAAGGTGGCCTAGGGCTGGAGAGATGGCTCAGAGGTTAAGAGCACTGACTGCTCTTCCAGAGGTCCTGAGTTCAATTCCCAGCAACTGCATGGTGGTTCACAACCATCTGTAATGTGATCTAATGGCCTCTTCTGTCATGCAGGTATACATACATGTAGGCAGAACACTGTATACATAAAAAAATAAATCTTAAAATATATTTAAAAGGTAGCCTACCAAGGGCTACACACACGCTCAAGTGTGTATCTGCCATGCGCGCAGCTACTCAGCCGGTGGGTCTCCCACCTCCACCCACAGCCCACGCGCCTCACCTTGGCCTTGGACTTGAAGTAGGCCTTCGTGAACAGTTGGATGGGGAGATGGGAGCTCATGAGGCGGGGGCTGGGCCGGTCTGGGAGGCTGAAGGCGCTTATGATGGTCTCACACCAGGGTGCACGTTGCCAGATGGGCTCAGAGCGGGTCCACGAGGGATCCCCATCTTTCAGGATTAAGCAGAGGATCTCAATCATCCAGTTGGTACCTACCGGGGGGACAAGAAGGTCAGAGGGAGTAGAGGGTGTCACTAGGGGTGAGCTTTGAGGTTTCAAGGGCCCAAGCCAGGCCCAGAGGCGCTCCCTCCCTCTCCCTACTGCCTGAGATGTAGAATTCTCAGCTACTGTATCTGTGCTTCCTGCTATGAGGATAATAGATGAAAGATTTAATGCTTTCTTTTATAAGCAAACACCAATTTTTTAATTTTAATTTTTATTTATTTATTTAGTTAGTTTGTTTTTTCAAGATAGGGTTTCTCTGTGTAGCCTTGGCTGTCCTGGACTTACTTTGCAGACCAGGCTGACCTCAAACTCACAGCGATCCGCCTGCCTCTGCCTCTCGAGTGCTGAGATTAAAAGTGTGCGCCACCACACCCGGCTCAATTAAATGTTTTTTGGTTTTGCTTTTAAAAATAAGAGTTGTGCCGGGCGTGGTGTCACACGCCTTTAATCCCAGCACTTGGGAGGCAGAGGCAGGTGGATCGCTGTGAGTTCAAGGCCAGCCTGGTCTACAGAGTGAGTCTAGGACAGCCAAGGCTACACAGAGAAACCCTGTCTCGAAAAAACAAAACAAAACAAAAATAAAATAAGAGTTGCCTTGGTCATGGTGTCTTTTCACAGCAACAGAACACTGACAAAGATAAGGGGCTGGAAAGATGGCTCAGTGGATGAGAGCACTGGCTGCTTGTGTAGAGGACCCAGGTTCAATTCCCAGCACCCACGTAGCAACTTGCAACCACCTGTAACTCCAGTTCCAGGGGATGCGGTACCCTCTTCTGGCCTCTGTGGACCATGTGTACACATGGTATACACGTGGTCGTGTGTACACATGGTATACACGAGGTCATGTGTACACATGGTCCACAGATGGAACTGCACATGAAACTCCGATCCACATAAAATACAAATAAAAATATTGTAAAATATTTTTAATTAAAAAATTATTTATTATGTATACAATATTCTGTCTGCATATACACCTGCATGCCAGAAGAGGGCACCAGATCTCATTATAGATGTTAGTGAGCCACCTATGGGTGGCTGGGAATTGAACTCAGGACCTCTGGAAGAGCACCTGGTGCTCTAACCTCTGAGCCACCTCTCCAGCCCCTTAAACATATATATTTATATATATATATATTAATATATATATATATATATTTTAAGAGAGAGCTGTCCTGGAGCTGGAGTTACAGGTGTTTGTGAGCTGTTGTGTGGGTGCTGGGAACTGAACTCAGGTCCTCTGGAAAAGCAAAATGTGTAATTAACCACCAAGCTATGTCCCCAGGCCCTTAAATAAATATGTATAAAAAGAAAAGGGCGCCGGGTGTGGTGAGGCAGAGGCAGGTGGATCGCTGTGAGTTCGAGGCCAGCCTGGTCTACAAAGTGAGTCCAGAACAGCTAAGAATACACAGAGAAACCCTGTCTCGAAAAACCAAAAAAAAAAAAAAAAAAAAAAAAAAAAAGAAAAGGGCTTAGGGGCAGCAAGACGGCACAGGAGGGATACCTGCAGCCAAGCCTGGTGACCTGAATTCACACGATAGAAGGAGAGAACCAACTTGGCCTCTGACCTACACACACACACACACACACACACACACACACACACACACATACACACACACAAACACACAAACACACCACACAGTGATGGTGGCTCAGTTTTAGCCTCTGCAGGCAATGTGCACATACAATGCACAAACATGTGTGCGAGTAAAACACCCATGTGCGTTAAATAAACATAAGCACCTGCAACTCCAGTTCTAGGAGAACTATGCCTGTTCCCTAGCGCTGGCCGCTCATGGGGATCCCGGGCGTGCTGGGAGTGGACACTGCTGTGTCTGCTGTGTGCAGCTCCTTTGCTTAGCTGCACTTACCCACAGGACAGGCTGCAGCTCAACAAGCAGGTTGTAACCCTTATTCAGTCACAGAGCCCCAAAAGGCTCTGTAATGCAGCACAAATAAACTCCACCTTCTGGGCTGGAGAGACGGCTTTTCCAAGGCCCTGAGTTCAATTCCCAGCAACCATATGGTGGCTCACGACCATCTATAATGAGATCTGGTGCCCTCTTCTGGCCTGCAGGTGTACATGCAGGCAGAACACTGTATACATAATAAATAAATCTTGCCGGGCGGTGGTGGCGCACGCCTTTAATCCCAGCACTTGGGAGGCAGAGGCAGGCGGATCGCTGTGAGTTCGAGGCCAGCCTGATCTACAAAGTGATTCTAGGACAGCCAAGGCTACACAGAGAGACCCTGTCTCGAAAAACCAAAAAAATAAATAAATAAATTAATTAATTAAATTAAATTAAAAAAAAATAATAAATCTTTAAACTCCTCCTTCCCAAATGACTGCCTTCGAAGGTGCTGCCTTCCCACCTGTGCGTGTGCTACCTCATGCTTCTGGAAGAGTTGCCCACTCCTGAATGTGTGGGGGTCAGAGGAAAACACTGTGTCTCCTATAACTCTCCACTTTCTTCTTAAGGAAGGGTCTATATATAGTTGCCGGGTGTGGTGGTACAGGCCTTTAATCCCAGCACTCAGGAGGCAGAGGCAGGCAGATTGCTGTGAGTTCGAGGCCAGCCTGGACGACAAAGTGAGTATAGGACAGCCAAGGCTACACAGAGAAACTCTGTCTCTAAAAACCAAAAAAAGAAAAGAAAAAAAAAAAAAAAAAAAAAGGAAAAAGGGGGCTGGAGAGATGGCTCAGAGGTTAGGAGCACTGACTGTTCTTCCAAAGGTCATGAGTTCAAATCCCAGCAACCACATGTTGGCTCACAACCATCTATAATGAGATCTGTATACATAATAAATCTTTAAAAAAGAAAAAGAAAAAGAAAGGGTCTATGGATCCTATCATTTCTGAGAAGCTGGCTGGACTTAATGTTCCCAAGCTCTGTTTGTCTCCACACTCAGCACTGGGGTTATAGGCGCAAGGTACATGCCTGACTTTTTCTTTCTTTCTTTTTTGTGGCTTTGGTTTTTTGAGACAGGGTTTCTCTGTGTAGCCTTGACTATTCTGGACTCACTTTGTAGACCAGGCTGGCCTCGAACTCACAGCGATCTGCCTGCCTCTGCCTCCCGAGTGCTGGAACTGCACTGCACTCACTTATGTTATATACAAGCAGGGCCTTTGCAAAGCAGCCAGTGCCCTTAACCTCTGAGCCGTCTCTCCAGCCCAGAAGGTGGAGTTTATTTGTGCTGCATTACAGAGCCTTTTGGGGCCCTGTGACTGAATAGGGGTTACAAGCTGCTTGTGTCTAACTCACTGCACTGACCTATATGTGGGTTCTGTGACTCACACTCAGGTTGCCGGCCTTGGCAGCAAGTGCATTTGCCAGGTGAAACATTTCATTGCCCTTAATTAACTAGTTTTGTTATTGTTGGTTTTGAGACAGAGTCCTAAAACATAGTTCTGGCTGTCCTGGAACTCACTGCGGGAACTAAGCTGGCCTCAAATTCATAGAGATCTGCCTGCCTCTGCCTCCCCGGTGCTTGGATTAAAGCCACTATACCTGGCCAGATATTTTTGTGTTTGTTCGTTTTCTTTTGTCTTTTGTTTCTTTGTAGTAACAGGAATTGAGCTCAGAGTTTGGGAATGCTCCACCCCAGCCCCTCACTGGGGGTCTAGGCAGGGGCTCTACTGCTGAGCTTTCTGTCATGAGATACATTAAGATCACATTAAGATGTTGAGGATAAGGCTTGGGGTCCTCCTTCCTCAGACTCTGGCCTAGCAAAGACGGCAGGCCTCTACCACCAGGCGCGGCTCATCCGTTATCTGAATGCGAGGAGCCAGGTCCCTGCGCAGGAGCCTGGGCCGCCTGGGTGGAAGGCTCTCAACCACCAGGAGAGGGCGCCAGAGGAACACACTTGTCCAACGCTGTTCTTAGCGGCTGCAGCTTGTCGCCCCAGCACGAGCCCTGCACGCACGGGATACGGGATGACAAGAATCTTGCACCAGGGGATTTCAGCAGTTCTCCAGTGCCGCTGATCTGGAGATAGGGGCGGGGAAGTCCCACTCGCCAATGCATGGCTGCCTGGGGGTTCATATTCCTTGGTGAGGGTGGGGTTACTCCTGCACCGGCTGCCTCTCTACGCTCTTGGCTCTTGAGACCCGCTGTAGCCCTTTCGTGCTACGTTTCCCCTCTCTGCTGGGTTAGAATTAGACGCACTGCAGACCTCACCACTCTAACCATTTTGAGTTCCATTTGGCAACGTTTAAATACAGCCATATTGGTTTACAACAGTCACCTCTATTGACCCCTCCAAAGTGTGTCCTTTTCCCAAACAGAAATGTTAATCATTAAACAAATGCCCTCACTTTGCACCTCCTGCAGCCCCCCCCCGTCTGTGACGTATTTTATTTTTCTTTCTTTCATATTTATTATATTTACTGGAGAAGGGGGTCTTATGATATAGCCCTGGCTGGCCTGGAATTTGCTACGCAGACCAGGCTGGCTTCAAACTCACCTGCCCTGCCTCCTTAGTGCTTGGATTAAAAAGGCCCGCGCCACTGCGGGCTTATTCTTGGGGGCTTGGGTTTTATAGAGTTAGATGAGAAAGCCATAGGGAGCAAGCCAGTCAGCAGTGTCCTGTTTGATTTCCGCTTCAATCCCTGATTGATTTCTGGCCTGACTTCCTTCTATGACAGACAGTGGCTTGGACATGTAAGCCACACTGCCACACTGCCACCTGCCCTTTCTTCCCGGGTTAGGGCAGCTGTTTTTTTTTTTAACAGCAGGAGAAAAAAAAAAAAAAAGGCAGACCGCACTTTCCTTATCAGTGAGGACTGAGTAACATCCTGCATGTGAGTTCAGAACGCAATGGAGAGGAGGGAATTCCTCTGCAAACATGCTGGCCAGCAGGTGTGGTTCGGGCGTCAGAGAACACAGCCATGTCCGAGGCAGACAAAGCTCTGAGGGAAAACCCAGACCAGCCTGCTAGTGAGAAAGCGGAGATTTAATCAGTGAGGCTGCGCCTGGTGGCACACAGCTGCCATCCCTGAACCTGAGGCACTGAGGCAGGAGTTCATGACCAGCCTGGGCTACATGAAAACAAAGTACCCATCAAACCCCACAGTGGCTGGTGCCACTCAATGCTTTGAGGGCTGAGGGGACAGGGAAGGTGGGGGGGGGTGCACTCCTACAGCTCTGGTGGGAGGAAGGGGGAGATTACTCAGGCCTCCAGAGCCTACCTGGAGCAAGGGACTTAGGGGGCAGGACAATGGGAGGGGTTTCCTGCCTAGGACAAGTTCCAGATCCTGCAAAGCAGGCTCCTCCTTCCCTGAGACTGGGGGGAGGGGGAGTGCAAAGAGGGAGGGGAGGGGG
>OU015752.1:70675836-70690223 GCA_907169655.1 Acomys percivali
TGTGTGGTGTGTGTGTTGTGTGTGTGTATGTGAGTGTGTGTCTGTGTATGCATGCATGCATACATATGTGCATAATACCTTAACTATATACCAGAGATGACAAAATATTATTCATGAAGGACCCTGTCAAGGCCACCACAGTCCTATTGTACAAAAAGACCTTCGTCAAGGAATAATCCTATTTATTACAGCTGAGGTATTCTTTGCGGGCTTTTTCTGTGCTTTGTACCACTCCAGCCTTGTTCTCACACATGACTTGGGGGGTTGGTGGCCACCTACAGGAATTACACCATTAAACCCACTGGAGGCGCCTCTACTTAACACAACAGCTCTCTTAGCATTAGGGATCTCAAGTACGTGTGCCCATCATAGCCAAACAGAAGGAAAATGAAATCATATAAATCAAGCCTTACTAATTATAATCATACTTGGGCTCAGAATATTTCAAAACATCATTTTCTATTTCAGATATGTGCACCCATGCAAGTGTGTACATGTGTGCAGTGTTTGTGTGCACGCCTGCGTGAGTGTGCATGTGTCTGTCTGTATGTTTGTGGTGTGTGTTTGCTTCATGCTGGCCCTGGGGCTCCTCCTCCTCTCACTTCTCCCAGTTTAACGGATAGCAAACCTCACACCTCACTCTCTTCACATGTTTACTGCCTGCAGACTATCTCATGAAGACCTTTAGGCCCTGCCCCCTCCCACCACCTGACAATGGTAGGATTGAACTCAGGACCTGGTTCATGTTAGGCCAGAGCTCTACCACTGAGCCATAGCCCAGCCCCCAACTGGGGGATTCTAGGTAGAGGCTCTTCCACTGAGCCACGCCCCAGCCACTCACTGGGGGATTCTAGGCAGGGGCTCTACCACTGAGCCACACCTCAGCCCCTCACTGGGGGATTCTAGGCAGGGGCTCTACCACTGAGCCACACCTCAGCCCCTCACTGGGGGATTCTAGGCAGGGGCTCTACCACTGAGCCACGCCCCAGCCCCTCACTGGGGGATTCTAGGCAGGGCTCTACCACTGAGCCACGCCCCAGCCCCTCACTGGGGGATTCTAGGCAGGGGCTCTACCACTGAGCCACGCCCCAGCCCCTCACTGGGGGATTCTAGGCAGGGTTCTACTCCACTCGTTCCTGTCATTTTATTTTTAATAAAAAGTTTTCTTATGGGGGTCAGGGGTGGTGGGCATGGTGGTGCACGCCTTTAATCCCAGCACTCGGGAGGCAGAGGCAGGCAGCTCACTGTGAGTTTGAGGCCAGCCTGGACTACAAAATGTGTCTAACACAGCCAAAGCTACACAGAGAAACCCTGTCTCAAAAAACCAAAAAAGAAAAACAAAAACTTTTTTTCCCTAGGCCTGGAGAGATGGCTCAGAGGTTAAGAGCAGGGGCAGTTCTTCCAGAGGACCCAGGTTCAATTCCCAGCACCCACATAGTGGCTCACAACCATCTCTAACTCCAGGTCCATAGGATCTGATACCCTCCATAGGTGCCAGGCACACATTGTGCACAGACATGCAAAAATACCCATACACATGAAATAAAAATAACATGTATATACATACATACGCACACATACATAAACACCTTGCCATCCTGTCCTTTAAGAAGCATTTTCCTAACACAGAGAAACCCTGTCTCAAAAAACAGAAGAAGAAGAAGAAGAAGAAGAAGAAGAAGAAGAAGAAGAAGAAGAAGAAGAAGAAAAAGAAGCAGCATTTTCGCGCACTTGGGAGGCAGAGGCAGGCGGATCGCTGTGAGTTCGAGGCCAGCCTGGTCTACAAAGTGACTCCAGGACAGCCAAGGCTAACACAGAGAGACCTTGTCTCAAACAAACAAACAAACAAACAAACAACAAAAAAGAAGCATTTTCATTTTGAGGAATGGTGACCATCAAAGTGAGTTTTGGCAAGCAGAAGGCCCTGGGCCAGCCACACTCAGGAGGCTCCCCGGGCTGTGTGGCTTCCCTACCCTCCGGTCCAGACAGCCGCTGCAGCTCTGTTATTTTTCCATTTCAGGCTGAGTGAGACTGGCCTTGGACATCCCAGAATGTCATCCCAGGAGCTATGCCCTGGTGTCTGGCTGTTTAGGTGCAGGGAAAGGTGGTTGACACTTCCTAGTTTGTAAGAGAAGCCACCCCCCTCCCCACGTGTAGAAGGGATCTATATAGATTCCAGAGTGTGAGGGCGCACAAGTTCCTGACACAAAATGGATAGCTATGGGCCTGGCCACCCAGGCCTGCAATCCCAATACTCAGGAGACCGAGGCAGGAGGATTGCTTTGAATTCCAGGACAGCCTGGGCTACAGACCTTGCCTTAAGGTAAAACAAAGAAAAATAAAATTTTAAGGGCTGAGAGATGGCTCAGAGGTTAAGAGTACTGTCTGCTTTTCCAAAGGTCCTGAGTTCAATTCCCGACAACCACACAGCGGCTCAGAACCATCCACAATGAGATCTGGTGTCCTCTTGTGGCCTGCAGGTGTATATGCAGGGTAAATACTGTGTACATAATAAATAAATCTTAAATTTTATTTATTTATTTATTGGTTTTTTTGAGACAGGGTTTCTCTGTGTAGCCCTGGCTGTCCTGGACTCGTTTGTCGACCAGGTTGGCCTCGAACTTACAGGGATCTGCCTGCCTCTGCCTCCTGAGTGCTGGGATTAAAAGCGTGTGCCACCACCACCCAGCTTTTTAAAATCTTTTAAAAATTAAAAAAAAAAATTTTTTTAATGGTGTTTTAACCTCAAGTGGCTGACTGACCACACAGAACACCTCCTTTTTAGACTTTGCTGTACAATCCTCCTGTTGTTGGCCCATTTGAGAAATGAAGGCAGAGGCGGGCGACGTGGAGTGACAGCTGACAGAGACATTCCTTTGGTTCAAGGTGCCCCCAGCTCTGTCCTTTCAGGCAATCAGTCTCCCCCAAGGGCCTAGTCTTGTCAGGCTCAGCCTGTTCTGTAAATGTTCCATGCTCTACCACACCAGGTCTCCTAGTGGCCTCTTGCCTGGGGTGTTTCCCACTTCTCTCTGATGCACTTCCCCCCATTTATTAAACCCCTGCTGTGTGCCTTTGTTGCACTGAACCTCACAGACCCAGTGTGCTGTCTAATGCCACAGTCACCAGCCACACGTGGCTCCTGGGTATTAGAAATGAAACCACGGAGATGCGGGGTAGAGGTTCCGGCTCTTTCCCTTCTGTTATTTTTTGTTAGCTTTGAGGACGGGAAGCTCTGTTAGCAGGCTGGGAACTTGCTTGCCGACTGGTCAGCTGTGACCACGATGAGATCAAAATGCAAATGGAATCTCTCCCTAGGCAGGGCAACTGCCCGGGCTGGTCATCAGACAGAGAAAGCTCACATCACAGATCCCAGCTTAGTGTGGGAAAGAGGTAACTCAATTTATACTTTAGGTGGAATTTTTTTTGTTTTTGTTTTTGTTTTTTTAGGTTTTAAAATTTTTATTTATTTTTTATCTTATGTGTATTGGTGTTATGCCTGCATGTATGCCTGTGTGAGGGTGTCAGATCTTGGAGTTACAGACAGTTGTGAGCTGCCATGTGGGTGCTGGGAATTGAACCTAGGTCCTTTGGAAGAGCAGTCAGTGAGTGCTCTTAACCGCTGAGCCATCTCTCCAGCCCCTTGTTTTGTTTTGCTTTTGTTTTTTTTTAAAGGCAAGGTCTCACTCTATCCCAGGCTCACCTCAGGTTTGCCGCAATCCTCCTGCCTCCGCTTCCTACATGCTAAGATGACAGCTGTAAGCTCTCTACCACTCACTGTACTTGTGGCCAAGGAGGCCCTTCCCCGGGAGTTCATGCCGTGCCTCAGTAAGTGAGGTGTTGGCAGAGCACTGGCCAGGATTTCCCAGTCAGTGTCTGCAGACATGGCTCAGCAGCAGCACCCTTGCTAGAATCCCTCAGTAGGGGCTGGGTGTGGTTCAGTGGGACAAAGCCCTGGGTTCCATGCCACGTAAGGTAGCACAGAGAAGGAGGGAGGTTAGAGCTGAGGAGATGGCCCAGTGGCTGCCTTCTGTGCTGGCCTGAGGACCTAAGTTTGCATCCTCAGCTCCCAGGTAAAAGGTGGGCACAGCGGTGTGCCTCTCCACCTCAGTGTTGTGTGTGTGTGTGTGTGTGTGTGTGTGTGTGTGTGTGTGTGCCTCCCCACCTCAGTGTTGTGTGTGTGTATGTGTGTGTGTGTGCCTCCACACCTCAGTGTTGTGTGTGTGTATGTGTGTATGTGCCTCCCCACCTCAGTGCTGTGTGTATGTGTGTATGTGCCTCTCCACCTCAGTGCTGTGTGTGTGCTGTGTGTATGTGTGTATGTGCCTCTCCACCTCAGTGTTGTGTGTGTGTGTGCCTCTCCACCTCAGTGCTGTGTGTGTGTGCCTCTCCACCTCAGTGCTGTGTGTGTGTGCCTCCCCACCTCAGTGCTGTGTGTATGTGTGTATGTGCCTTTCCACCTCAGTGCTGTGTGTGTGTGTGCCTCCCCACCTCAGTGCTGTGTGTGTGTGTGTGTGCCTCCCCACTTCAGTGTTATGTGTGTGTGTGTGTGTGTGCCTCCCCACCTCAGTGCTGTGTGTGTGTGTGCCTCCTCACCTCAGTGCTGTGTGTGTGTGTGTGCTTCCCCACCTCAGTGCTGTGTGTGTGTGTGTGTGTGTGTGTGTGCACCTTCCCACCTCAGTGCTGTGTGTGTGTATGCCTCCCCACCTCAGCGCTGCAGTGTGTGTATCTCAGTGCTGTGGTAGGGCACAGAAACAGATCCCTGTGACTCTCTAACCAATGGACCTAGTCAAAATCGAGAGCTCCAGTTTCAATTAAAAAAAAAAAAAAAGGTAGAGTAGTTAGAGAGGCAGCTCAGCAGCAAAAAGCACTCGGTGCTCTTGAGAAGGACACAGGTTCGAATCCCAGAACCCATGCCAGACCCTCTAACTCAGTGACAAGGGATCTGGTGCCCTCTTCTGGCACCCTGGGGCACCTGAATAAACATGGCACTTGTGCATGCACAAACACACACACACACACCCGCGAGCGCATTAAAAATGTGGAAAGTAATAGAGAAAGATGCCAATCTCCAGTTTTCCCATGTACACACACAGGTGAGCATACCAGCACACATGTGCACACAATGCCTGTACCACATTCAGAAATACACACAAGGTGGGGGTGGGGGGGAGGCCGAGTGGGTGCGTTGCATGAAGCGAGCCTGTGAGCGAGGCCCTTGGATCAGGCCTGGCTGGGGGCTCTGACGCTAAGCCTAGTTTCTCTTTCTCCACCTGCCCCCATTTCCTGGCTCGGGAGGGTTTCCTGACATTTGAAAAAGGAAATAGGAAAAAAACAAACAAACAAAAAAAACAAAGCCCAAATGAGCTAAGGATGGTAACTCGCTGCTGTTATTACCTAGCACTTGGGAGGCTGAGGCAGGAAGGTTGCCATAAGTTCAGGACCAGCCCGAGCTACAGAATGAGACCGTCTCAAAACGGGGCTGGAGAGATGATGGCTCGGTGTTGTTTGAAAAGTGCACACTGCTCATCCAGAGGATTCGAGGTCAGCTCCCAGCACCACACGGGGCACCTCACAACTGCCTATAGCTACAGACTCGGGGATCTGCCCCTTCTGGCCTCCGTGGGCACCCACATCCTTGTGCGTGCACACACATACACAGAGAAACACATAAATAAACAAATCGGTCTATGAAGAAGATGCACAGCCCCTCCCCCTCACACAAAATCCCTCCTCAGAGCAAACAGCTCCCTTCTGCATGGGACAGCAGTCCCCCAGGTGTCACCTGAAGTCTGGTGAGCTTGGTAGGTGGCCTTTGAGCTCAGGGTGCCTGGTCCCTTCTGGGGGCTTCTGGCTCAGAACTCCCTGCTGCTTGGATGGCCCTTGCTGCCTCAGCATTGGATGCCACAGGTGTCTGTTGGATCCCACATTTCCTCCTGGAGGGAGCCCACACACTAGCGTGGTCTCACTCCCCTGCCTTTGTCATAGCAGTGCCCAATGGGGACCACAGGGAATGGCAGAGGGGACTGCCTTGGGTCTCTGTGGGCTCTGAACAGCTCCTGCTTCTTGCCAAGGAGCTCTGCTTGCCCACTTGAGCCCCAGGTGGGCATCACTGCCCTCAGTTTATTGCCTAAACCTTGCTAATAGCCCCTCAAGCAGAGAACCCAGCTCTAGGATAAAGTCTGTGAGATCTCACCAATGTTGAGCGGGAAGCTGGAGACTAGAAACTGCCTGAAAAGCTGACGTTCAAGACATAGGGGCAATGCCAGGTGTGGTGGCGCACGCCTTTTATCCCAGCACTCGGGAGGCAGAGGCAGGCAGATCGCTGTGGGTTCGAGGCCAGCCTGGTCTACAGAGTGAGTCCAGGACAGCCAGGGCTACACAGAGAGACCCTGTCTCGAAACAACAAATGAACAAACAACAGCAAAGAGGTAGGGGCAAGAGGACCCCATGTGCGATGCCAACCTGGATAACTTAGCAAGATGATGTCCCCAAATGAAAAGTAAAAAGGCAGTGGGTGTGGCTGCACGGATACAGGCACTTGAGTTCTGTGCCTGGGACCAGCACGATGGGACGAGAGAACTAACTCCATAAAGTTGTCCGCTGACCTTCACAAGACCATACAAGTGAATTAAATCCTTGGGACCTGGGGCTGGAGAGATGGCTCAGAGGTTAAGAGCACTGTCTGCTCTTCCAGAGGTCCTGAGTTCAATCCCCAGTAACCACATGGTGGCTCACAACCATCTATAACGTCATCTGATGCCCTCTTCTGGCATGCAGGTTTACAAACAAATAGAGTAGTCATATACACAAAATAAATAATTCTTTAAAAACAAACAAACACAAATAACTGGCTGGGAAGCATTCTCT
This sequence comes from Acomys percivali, assembly GCA_907169655.1. NCBI lineage: Eukaryota > Metazoa > Chordata > Mammalia > Rodentia > Muridae > Acomys > Acomys percivali. The sequence continues at coordinate 70,682,704 of OU015752.1, forward strand.
ACAGTGAGGCTCACAAGCCAGTGGCTTCTCTTCCATAAGATGTGTGGAACTCCCCAGGGGGTGGGGTGTTCACTGAGCCTCCAGCTAGATAGGGGTGGACTCCCATTCCTTCCAGATCCTGTCCCCTCATCCCACCTTCCTCATGCCCAAATCTAGGGCAGGAGACATTTTGCTTTCTGTAGTTGAGGTCTTGGCTTCACACTAATTACATGTGGATAGACTTAGCCAACCCTCTGTTTTGTTTTGTTTTGTTTTTGTTCTGTTGTTTTTTCGAGATAGGGTTTCTCTGTGTAGTCTTAGCTGTCCTGGACTCCTTTTGTAGACCAGGCTGGCCTCGAACTCACAGCGTTCCACCTGCCTCTGCCTCCCAAGTGCTGAGATTAAAGGCGTGAGTCACCACGCCTGCCTCTCTCTCTGGTTTTTCAAGACAGGATATATCTGTGTAGTTCTGGCTCTCTTAGAACTCCATCTGTAGCTGGCTTTGAACTCACAGAGATCCTCCTGCATCTACCTCTTGGGTTCTGTGACTAAAGGCATCACTGTGGCCCAGCCACCTTTTTTGTTTGTTTGTTTGTTTGTTTTTGTCTTTTTTTTTTTTTTTTTAAGAAGAGGTCCTCACATAGCCTAGGCTGGCCTTGAACTCTCTATGTAGCCAAGGATGACCTTGGTCTTGCCATCCTCTCACCTCCATCTCCAGAGCGCTGGGGTAACTGGCTGTGGTGGTGCAAGGCTTCATGCGTGCTAGGTAAGCACTGAACGCTGAGCCATGCCCCCAGGCCCATTCTGTCCTTCCCAGCCCTCCAGATCCACGTGAGGTTGTCAGAAGCACAGCCACCTAAAGCACGCTGCACAACCAACCCCATTATTTAGAACGCTGCCAGGGCTGCCTCTTGCTGACTGCCCTAAAGCGTTACATTAAATCCTGGACAAATTAAATCCTGGACAGTTTGCCCCATATGACCCCATAATCTAGAAAAGATAATGGCTTACCTGTTCTTGTTTAGGAGGCTTAAAAATGGCATCACTTGTTGCCTCTAGGGCGTGGCGGGATGAGGCGCTGCCCTTTGCCCTATAGGAATCCGCTGATGCCCTCTGCCCACCACGCCCGGCCCCTCCTGCGGACCTGACTCACTCCAAGATCAAAGGTTTCCTAATCTCTCTTCATTCATTCGTTTCTGGGCCGAGTACCGATTCCATGAAACCCGGGTCAAGAGAGGTCTGAAGATGGACCAGAGCAGTCTGGGTTCTGCGGACCTATCGCTCCCTCTCACCTCCAGGAACCCTAAACAGCTGAGGTTTGAAAGTCACACTTGCATCTTTAAGCCCAACAAGCATTTGCTGATAACGGGGTGGGGGGATGGGGGGTAGGGGGTAGGGGGTGGGGTAAAGGGAGGACATGAACAAAGAGAGGAAAGACACAAGGGGCTCAACTTGCTACACTCACCAAGAGAGGAGAGCTGGTGTGTGGGGAGCAGATGAGGGGGACCCAGACCTGCGCCCACCTCAAACCAGATCCATCCTGTCCCGGTTTCTATTACTTGTTTCAGCTGAGGAAATTCCTTCTAAATGAAACAATTCTAAACCTTAAAACAGCGTTGGAGGCCATTGCCTTGGGCACCGAGAAGCCACAGAAGATGGGAGAGCAGGGGACTGTGGTGGGCTTGGAGTCTAGATATGAGCCATTCTGGAGTCTCCACAGAAGAGAGAAACAAAAAATAACAACAACAACAAAACAAAAAACACAAAACCCCTGGATGTGCAAAGGTACTGTGGCAGGGAAGCCTGGGGTGTGACCAGGGAACCTGAAGTCGTGGGGCAAATGGAATGTGGGGAGGAGGGAAGTGCTGGGGGCAGGGTGGGGCCTGGAGGGGCCTGCATGCTAGGGAGTCACAACTCGGCTATCAGGATGGGCGAGGCAGCTCTGGGACCTCTGGGCTTGGGGAGGCTGGGGAGTGGCTCTCAGTGGAGATGATGGGCCATGAGTTGTCTGGGTTAGGGAGGTGAGGTGTAAGGATTGACAGGCCATGGAGAGGCAGGGGAAAGTGGAGAGCGGTCCTGGGTCGTGGGGGGGTGGTGGAAGAAGTTAAGCCTATAGCCAGCAGAGTGACAATACTGAGAGGGCAAATGGTTGTCACTTGCAGAGAACAGTCATTGCAGGGACTTGGTGGCACAACTGGACCGGAAGACAGAGGAAGGTGCCAGGTAGGGCAGGGTTGAAGAGAAAAGGATGTTCAAGCAAAGCGGAGTGGCCCAGAGGTGCTCACCAGCATGTCACACAGCAATCAGGACTTGACTACCTGGTCTCTGCAGCCTGGGTTCCTGTGTGCCTCTCCACACCCTGGCTCTTGGCTGAGGCAGGGGAAGGGAGGACTTGGAACAGAACCACACCGGAGTGAAGCAACCAGGGTGGGGATAGGGTTTAGCTGTCCCCTCCTTACAGCTCAGGGTAGCAGAGGGTCGTGGGAGGCCAAAGTAGAAGTGTAAGATACCAAGTTTGATGCTGAGGCCAACAGCTCACTGTGTGCTATAAAGGGAGCTGCGTGCCTTTTCTGAGTTTCTGCTTGCTCTGCTGAGAAGTGAAGCCAAGGGGAGGGGTGTGAAGAGGCCCCAAAGACCGCAGGAGACGGGGATTCTGTAAATGAGGACACTTTCCCGCCCCCCCTCAGCCTCAGTTTCTCCATCTGGTAAGTGGGTACACTTGAGTGTCTGCCTCATCTCCAGGAACAGAGGAACTAAGCACAATGCCTACAATGAGGAGAGAGGTCAGCCCTAATCTCTCTCAGCTCTCCAGGCGCACCAGACCCAGCTTCCTGTGAGCATCGCATGCTCCCTAATGTCTCCTGATTGATACAGATGGGATTCACCTGATTGATTCATCGACCTTCCTTCCTTTTTTTTTTTTTTTCTTTTTCTTTTTGCAGCTTCTGGGTACCAGGCTCCCGGTTCCCCTTACTCAATTTAGGTTACCAAAGGCCCTACCCTCCTCCCCAAGACAGAACGACCTGAGCATGAGAGAGGCATCCCGTGATTTAATCCAATGAGGGTCCCTCCCTGGCTGCGGCCCGTCCCCCACCCTCCCCAGGCCCTGGCAAGCCGCCTCACCTAAGTTCAGAGACACTGTCCTCGTACGAGCCCCACAGGGCCGGGGGCTGTGGCCCGTCCATGGCGGGCAGGGCAGGAGCGAGCCGGGCGTCGGGGCCAGGTGCGCAGCGTCTGCCGCGCCCGCCAGTGCCAGGTGCCTACCAGGCCGGCCCAGGGGAGGGGCACAGCCGGTTCTCCCAGATGCTGCCCACGCCTCCTGCCGGCGGCAGGGAGGGAGAGGCCGGTGCCCTCCCAGGGCGAGGGTGGAGGCTCCACACGACCAGAGTCCAGGGCCAGCCGTGGGGACTTCCGGCTGTACCCCGAGTGGCCAGTGCAGCCCAGCCTGGCTGCCCGCCCCAGGCCAGCGGCTCACAGGGCTTCTCTTACTTCTGAAACTTTTGCCGAGCACCTCCTGTACCTGTGCCGCTGGGCTGAGCACTGGGCATGCTGCGGAAGCGCGGGGGGGGGGGGGGGGGGGGGGGGGACAAGAAACACGGAGATGCAGCTAGAGCACGGCAAATGGATTAATGTCAGATATGGAAAAAGATAGAGAGACAGCGCCAGAGACAGAAAGAGGCAGGGATACAGAGATACACAGTGAGACAGAAACACACAGAGAGACAGAAGCACACAGAGACAGGCATAGATTGGAACATAGAGAGATACAGAAATGAGAGAGAGAGACGGGGAGGGGGGGGACGGGGGAGACGGGGGATGGGGGGACGGAAACACACAGAGACAAGGGGAGGCACAGAGGGACAGACAGAGGGAGACCCAGAGACAGACACTCTTCCTAAATGTTTTGTTTATTATCTGCCTCACAAGGACAGTTCTGCCCCCGCGCGTGTCAGCTATAGCCTCCCAAGGAAGTGCTTAGGGTGTTGCAGGCCTGCTGATGGACGGGGTATGGGTGCTGAGCCAGTTGAGTCTCTGAGCATGTGGAAGGCAGTGAGCAGATTCAGAGCTTCCAAGAGCATTTTAGACCCCTGAGGAGCGCAGAGGAACATCTCAGGCCGTGACAGATGGGAGGGACGCAAATGGAGGCCACTATGCTGCAGACGTAATGGCAGTTGAGGGTCCCCGGCACAGGGAAGACAGTAGCAGAGGAAGGGGCCTTGTGCCACCTGGGGTGGTTGGTGGAGCAGAGCCTCAGTGAGCGGTCCCCAAGCCAGCCACCTGCTTTAGTGTGGATATGATTTCTTCTCTGGAGGAGTTCAAGCCGCAAAGTCTTTTGTTGCTGGTATTAGGAGGGCGGAACTTAATCCAGCTTCGATTATGTGTAGAGGTGGGGCCTTTGGGAGGTGATTAGGTCACCAAGTGCCCCCACATCCGGGCGCCTTTAGGGGAGGAAGACACACCAATAAAACAAAGAACTCTCCACACACACACCCGCGATGGGAGATGCAGGCGTGAAACCGCATGCCTAAGTCTGGTTAGACCTGGTGCCTCCAGATCTGGAGCCCAAACCAACTTTTTTTTTTCTTTAAAAACAGCCTGCCTCCAGTATTTTCTTATATTAATGAAAGATGACTAATATGCTTCCATCTAATCATGTATTCATCCACTCACAAATACACCCATATTCATCCACTCACAAATACACCCATTCTCACACACACACACACACACACACACACACACACACACACACTCACCCACTCCTCAATCCGTCCTCCCACCTAGCCATACACTCATCTATCCACACTCCAATATATTCAATCATGTTCATATTTATCCATATATCTACCCGCTCACCCACCCACCTACACACCATCCCACCCCTCTGCCCGTCTGTCCATCCCTCAGTATATGCATATTACACTCACACAGGCACCCACCTACCCATTCATTCATTCGCTCATTCATTCATTCATTCGCACACCGCTCCATACATGCTTCATCCATCCATCTACATATTGATACACTCATTCATATATCTACCAGCTTATTCATCCATTCATCTACACATCTACCCTCTACCCCTCCCTCTATCCACCCAGATCCCCACCCATCCAATCATAAGTCTATTAACGCTCCAACCTACCTACCCACCCACCCATCCACCCACCCATCCATCCATCCATCCACCCACCCATCCATCCACCCACCCATCCATCCATCCATCCATCCACCCACCCACCCACCCATCCATCCATCCATCCATCCACCCATCCATCCATCCATCCACCCACCCATCCATCCATCCATCCACCCACCCACCCATCCATCCATCCACCCACCCACCCATCCATCCATCCACCCACCCACCCATCCACCCACCCACCCACCCACCCATCCATCCATCCACCCACCCATCGATCCATCCACCCACCCACCCACCCATCCATCCACCCACCCATCCATGAAGTCACTCTCCCATCTACACCTCCACCTTACTCACCCACCATTCATTCATACCATCCATCCATACAGCCATCTGCTCACATACCCATTTTGTTAGTCCATCTGTGAATCTGTCAATAAACCCAATCCATCCACCTACACACCCCTTCACCCACACATTGATTCCCACACATCTACCCACTTGCCATCCATCTATCCATCATCACTTCCACATATCCACCCACCCACCTAGCCATCCATCCACCTGTCCATCCATCCATCCATCTACCCACCCACCTAGCCATCCATCCATCCATCCATCCACCCACCCACCCACCCATCCATCCATTCACCCACCCACCCACCCATCCATCCATCCATCCATCCATTCATCCACCCACCCACCTAGCCATCCATCCATCCATCCATCCATCCATCCATCCATCCACCTGTCCATCCATCCATCCACCCACCCACCTATCCATCCATCCATCCATCCACCTGTCCATCCATCCACCCACCCATCCACCTAGCCATCCATCCATCCATCCATCCATCCACCTGTCCATCCATGCACTCCTGATCTATAGATGCAGCCACCCACCAATATGTCCATTTCTCCACCCATTCATCTGCCTCCCCTTGATGCATGTGCCCATTCATCTATCCACCCATATGTCTACCAAGCCCTTTACCCATTCATCTATTCATTCGCTCAGCCACCTATCAGTAAATCCACCCACTCACCGACTTCTCCACCAATCCATCCTCCCACTCACCCATCCACACACACGTCTTCCATCTACCCATCCACTCATCCACACATCATCCATCCATCTATCCTCCTATCACTCGTACATCACATATCCACTCACCCGCCAACCATCCATCCATCCATCCGACCATCTTCACACTCATGTATCCAATCACAGACCCAATCATTGACGTACCACCATTCATTTAGATATTGACATTTTAAAACTTTGTGTTTTATGTGACAGGTGTTTTGCCTGCATGTATGTCTGTGCATCATGTCTATGTCTGGTACCCAAAGAAGCCAGAAGAAATCATCAGATTCCCAGGGACTGGAGATAGATACAGGTGCTTGTTAGCCATTGTGTGGGTACTGGGAATTGAACCTGGGTCCTCTGGAAGAGTAACAAGTGCTCTTTACTGATAAGCCATCTCTCTAGCCCTAGATATCCATCTTTCAATTTATGAATGCAACCCTCCCATACACATATAGCTATCCATGCATCTATCCACCAGCTCACCTCATCCACTTATTCGCCCCTTTCAGCCCATAGAAAGTCAGGCAAGTAAACAAGGCTTTGAGTCAATTTGGCTATTTAGTCCTGGAAATGAAGTTCATGTGGCTAAGAAAGTAAAAATGTTCAATCCTATTCCTTTCCATTACTTTAAATAGCAGAATGCTTTCATGAGATTATATATCAATTAAACCCTTGAAAATTGGGCATTGGGGGCTGGAGAGATGGCTCAGGGGTTAAGAGCCCTGTCTGTCTGTTCTTCCAAAGGTCCTGAGTTCAACTCCAAGCAACCACATGGTGGCTCACAACCCTCTGTAATGGAATCTGATGCCCTCCTCTGTCTGATGCTCTCTTCTGTCATGCAGTGATACAAGCAACAGAGTTCTTATATATACATAAATAATAAATAAATACATCTTTTTTAAAAAAGAAAATTGGGCACTGGAACGGAAAATACAAGACCTGTAAGAACATTTCAATAAATGTGATATGGATCACGTGTTGAAATGAAATAAATTACATTTCCCAAATTGATTTTACTCATCTTTTTTCAATCTTCAAAAATAATTGTAAAAGATTTTATTCTTTAAGTTATGTGTGTATGTGCATGTGTGTGTTCTGCACGTGCTGGTGAGTTCAGGAGACTAGAAGAGGGCACTGGGTCCCCTGGAACTGGAGTCACATCTGTGAGCTGTTAGATGCAGGTGTTGGAGATTGACCTCAAGTCCTCTGTAAGAGCAGGGTGGGCTCTTAACAGTTGAGCCTTTTCTTTTTCCACTCTTCTCTCTCTCTCTCTCTCTCTCTCTCTCTCTCTCTCTCTCTCTCTCT
>OU015752.1:70690233-70702535 GCA_907169655.1 Acomys percivali
CTCTCTCTCTCTCTCTCTCTCTCTCTCTCTCTCTCTCTCTCTCTCTCCAGGGTTTCTCTGTGTAGCCCAGGCTGTCCTGGAACTCGCTCTGTAGACCAGACTGGCCTCGAACTCATGGAGATCCGCCTGCCTCTGCCTCCCAAATGCTGGGATTAAAGGCATGTGCCACTGCCACCAGCTTTATTATTTTCACTTTTTAAAAGAATATGGTGTGACAAGGCATGGTGGCGCACGCCTTTAGTCCCTGCACTTGGGACGCAGAGGTAGGCGGATCTCTGTGAATTCAAGGCCAGCCTGGTCTACAAAGCCAGGACAGCCAAGGCTACACAGAGAAACCCTGTCTTGAAAAGCCTAAAAGAAGAAGAAGAAGAAGAGGAGGAGGAGGAGGAGGTGGTGGTGGTGTGGTGGTGCTGGGTGCTGCTGAGATGGCTCATGGATTAGAAGCCAGGTGTCGAGAAGCACACCTTTAATCCAGCATTCGGAAGGCAGAGGCAGGTGGAGCACTCTGAGTTTGAGATTAGCCTGTCTACTGTCTACATAGCCCATTCCAGGACTACACACAAAAACTCTGTATTAAAAAAAAAAAAAGGAGCCAGGTGTGGTGGCGCACGCCTTTAATCCCAGCACTGGGGAGGCAGAGGCAGGCGGATCGCTGTGAGCTCGAGGCCAACCTGGTCTACAAAGTGAGTCCAGGACAGCTAAGAATACACAAAGAAACCCTGTCTCGGGAAAAAAAAAAAAAAAAAAAGGAAGGAAGGAGGAAGGAGGAAGGAAGAAAAGGAGGAGGAAGGAAGGCAAGCAAGCAGGAAGGAAGGCAGGAAGGCACTCATTGGCCCTACAGAGGTCCTGAGTTCAGGTCTCAACACCCACCTTTAACTCCAGGGTCTCCAGAGGAGAGCACTCACGTGCCACACACATACGTACGCCTAACTAAACCTAAAAATAAAATGTGTCTTTAAAGGGATTAATCACATGGTGTGGCGCTGCACATCTGTGGTCTCACACTGCAGAGACTGGAGCAGGGGATCAGGATTTTGAAGTCAGCCTTGGCTGTACAGAATGAGGCCCCGTCTCAAAGGGGGTCACACAGCTTTAAAAGGTATGTGACAGGGGAGCTGAGGAAAAGCATGAGCTGCTCTTAAAGAAGACCTAGGTTCAATTCTCAGCACTGAGAAAGGCTAGAGAGATGCTGGGAGGGGCTGTCCCTCCAGCCTTGGGGAGGGATGTCATTCTAGGCCCCGGGTGGGTGACAGTGCGGGTGGGCAGCCCTGGCTCAGACTCAGTCTTCCAGCTTTGCCATCAGACCTGTCCCCCAGTGATGCCATGTGCCATTTTGCTGGTGGAGTTCACACGTGGGAGAGGGAGGTCACTGGGTCATGAGGTCATACATCCAAAGAATCAGGCCATTGTCACCTTCAGAGCCCAGCCTTTCCATTAAAATCCAGTAATTGCCAAAAATACCAGGAGAGCTCGGGCTGGGAGAGGCGGGGCTCCCCAGAGGGTGGGGCTGGGGCCCCAATCCTGAGTCAGGAAGGAGGAACCTGAATGGGGCGGGCAGATGTGAGTCTGGGTCCTGGATCTGAGGGACACACATGAGAACGGACATTTAACACCCCAGGAAATGCATAGGGAGAGGGCAGGTGATGGGAGGGTGCTGGGGAGGGGTGGGGGTGGGGGTGGGGGTGGGGGTTCGGCTGCCTCCAAGGCTACTGTAGAGTCCCCATATGGGGGAGGAAAGGAAAACCTCTCACTAGGTGGGGTGAGAGGCAGGCTGCTGACATCTCAAGCTGGCTCTGCCCACCTCATCCTCCTGTCCTTCCTCTATCAGTCAGTCCATCTCGGGGTGGGTGGTGTGTCAAAAACCCCACCTGTTCTCCACCCCGATTGCTCCACGCAGAGGAACTGCCCGGGGCGATGCCACCCACACCCAACCCTGTTTCACTGTGCGTTGCTGTACAGGGCTCAAGGCCACATGGAAGCTCCACGCCTGTCACCACTCGCCAGGGATGGCCTGGGCCAGGCTTGGTGGACACTCAAAGAGATGCTCAGAAGAAGAGAACTTGAGTCCTGATAGGCTGGCCACCTGGCCACAGAGGAGATGGCAGAGACAGATGGACGGACAGACGGATGGACAGACAGATGGACATGTAGGCAGAGAGTAGGAGAGGTAAGGAGAATGGCCAGGGATTAACTGGGGCGTGAGTGTATGAGCTCATGGGGCCTGGTCTAATCTGAGGGAGGAGGCTGGGCCTTGGACTTCTGAATCTCACCCGGAAAGGCCAGGATCTAGATCCATGGGTCTTGAGGGAGAGGAATTTCCTGTGTGCCAGGGATGAGACGGGCACGGCCCGTTTCAGGTGTGGGTGTGGCATTTTCGAGGAGGGGAGGCGGTGGTGTCTTGAGTTTACAGGCAGGACAGGCGATCCCTTCACTCCAGGGCCCAAGACTGTCTTAGCACCATTCTCACCTCTCCCTGGTGCTGACTGCTGACAAACGTGGGGACCAGCCAAACCCGCAGTGCCAGTTAGGCACCCCCCCTCCCCGTGCCCCCCTCACCATCCTCTCTTTTCCCTGAAGTGTCTCCAGCAAGGCCCAGCCCAGGGAAGCTTGCGTAGGCAGCCACAAGTGGGAGAACAGGACGCCCCATCCCTGCTTCAGCCTTCCACCTCCTGCCTCCTGGGCGGCCCATCCCTGCCCCACACCCCTGCCTTCAGGGGCCTGAGCTTCCTCCTTGGCCCTTGGTTCCTCAAAACCTGTTGCACCAAACTTCCACCCTCCCCCGTCTCCCTGTTCCCTATGCACTCCCGAGCCGTTCACCACATGCCAGGGCACCTGCTATGTGCCTGGCACTGCTCAGGGCTCTTGGACAGACCGGGAGAAGAAATGATAAACTGGATGATGGCCCAGAGAGGCTGAAGCAGGAGGATCCCTGCAAGTTCCAGGCCATCCTGGGTTGCTTAGTAAATTCCATACCAGGCAGAGCTCCAGGGTAGGACTTGGTCTCAAAAACAACTCAAAACTAGAAGGTAAAGGCAGAAAGAGTGGAGTTCAAGGTCATCCTCTGCTACATAATGAGTTCTAGGCCCAGCCCGAGCTACATGAGACCCTACTTTAAAACAGAAGCCCCACCAGTGGGGGTATAGAGATGGCTCCACAGTTAAAAGCAGGTATTGCTCTTGCAGAGGACCCAAGTTCAGTTCCCAGTATCCACTCGAGTTGCCTCTTAATTACCCATAATTCCAGCCCCAAGAGTGTGGTGCCCTCTTCTGGCCTCCTTGAGCACCTGCACTCATGTGTGCATACCCAACACAGACACAAGTATGCATATAAATAAAAACAAACCTAACCCCCCCCCCAAAAAAAAACCCTCACTAAATCTATTTATTGTTTTCCTGCTACAGCAACTACACATTGTAGATGCAATGGTGAAAAGGAGGAAAGGCGACACCTGACAATCACACAAATTGAAATGAAGTGACAAATAGTGGAAGAAGACTCAGGACAGCTGAGTGGGCTGGTCTGTGCACCTGGTAGTTTTAGGTCGGCCTGTGGGGGCACCTGGGAAAAGGGAACCTTTGCAGTCAGGACATGGGCTGTAGCTGACTGGAGATGTGTTGCCGTGTGGGGAAGGGCCAGTGTGGAGACCCTGTGGCTAGAAGGGCCAGGAGACCTGAGGGAAACTGGGCGTCGGCGTGCCTGTGGCTGAGGACAAACGGAGACGCTGAGACTCCATACAGAGCTGTGTGTCAGTTATAAATGTCATCTTTTTTCTCAATTGAAAAAAAAAAATTAAAGATTTTATTTTTGCTGGGTGTCACATGCCTTGTATGACAGAGGCAGGAGGATCGCTGCAAGTTCAAGGCCACCCAGGGCTTCATGGTGAGATGAACAACAACAATAATAATGACTTATTTCTATTTTCTAAGTTACACCTGTGTGTGCATGTGTGTGCACGTGAGTGCAGGTGTGTGCATGTGTGTGCACGTGAGTGCAGGTGTCTTCTGAGGTCAGAAGATGGGTGTTAGCCCCCGCCCCCCGGAGCTGGAGTTACAGGCCAGAAGATGGATGTTAGCTCCCCCGGAGCTGGAGTTACAGGCCAGAAGATGGATGTTAGCTCCCCCGGAGCTGGAGTTACAGGCCAGTGTGAAATGCGTAACACAGGTCCTGGGAACTGAACTTGGGTCCCCTCCAGTCGTAGCACAAGCTCTTAGCCACCAAGCCATCTCTCTAGCTTCTCAAATTAATTTTTAAAAATTTATTTATTGTTATTTTATGTGCATTGTGTGTCTGTGGGTGTCAGATTTTGGAGTTACAAGCAGCTGTGAGCTGCCATGTGGGTGCTGGGAATTGAACCCTGGGTCCTCTGGAAGAACAGTCAGATTAATTATTTTTTTATTTTAGGTTTTTGGAGACAGGGTTTCTCTGTGTAGCCTTGGCTACCGTGGACTCACTTTGTACGCCAGGCTGGCCTGGAACTCACAGAGATCCGCCTGCCTCTGCCTCCCCGAGTTCTGGGGTTAAAAAAGGCATGCGCCACCACACTCAGCTTTTCAAACTAATTTAAAAATAATATTAGTGTCAGCCAGGCATGGTGGTGCATGCCTTTAGTCCCAGCACTTGGGAGGCAGAGGCAGGTGAGTAGATGTGAGTCCGAGGCCAGCTTGATCTACAAAGTGAGTCCAGGACAACCAAGGCTACACAGAGAAACCTTGTCTTGAAAAAAAAATATTTCTATAGGTCGTCAGGAAGAAAATGGAAGAGGATGAGGTGGCTCAAGAGAGAGGAGTAGCAGGGGAGACAGGATTGGAGGGCTGAGCCGCACGGAGGGCAGAACAGAGTGCAGCCAGCCCCCACGTACCCCCTTCTGTCTTGGGTGCTGAACTTCTCCCAGAGGAGGGAACTTGAAAGCCCTGCTGCTGTCCAAGCCGGCCCCAGCACAGGGACACATACCCAGGGACGGGACACAGCCCACCTGTCACAACAAGATGGCCAGGTGAATCATTGGTCAGACACACCGGTGGAACCTTCTCGGGGTTCACTTCTGGCCACTCTTGGCCAGCAAAGCTACTCACTAACTGCCTGCAAGTTCTCCTGAGGCCACCCCTAGCTCACAGAGGCAGAGCCACCATAAGGGTTCCTGCCACGTGCCCATATGTGCCAACCTGGTGCCAGGCTGTTCCAGGCCTCCAATGGGACAATGAATTGGGCATAAGGCTAAAATGTTGTAGCTTCTTTTGGGTCACAAGAAACAGTTAGTGAACAGAGTCTCTAGTACCCTGGTCCTTACCCAGTGTGACACAGATTTCATTTGTTTATCTCTGCGGTGCTGGGACCGATCCCAAGGTGTTGCATAGGGTACACAAGTGTTCTATCACCCGGCCACACCCTAGTCCACTTGTCATTTCGTTTTATTTATTTATGTATTTTGCCGTTACTTTTCGTTTTGAGACAGAAGGTCTCACTAAGCTGCCTGGCCTGCCCCTCAACTCCTTCCTCAGCTTCCTGCCTCTGCCTCCCAGTTGGTGAGGTTTTTTTGGCGATGTCACCACAACAGAATACAGCCAAAAGCAGGGCCCATAAAGGGTGGAATCCCAGAGCTGTCCAGTAAGGTGTGCTCTGGAGCTATGGTTTAAAAAAAAAAAAAAAAAAAAAAAAAAGAAGCGGGGTCAGGGTGGGGATCGGCAGTAGAGGTGGGTCAGAGGTTAAGAGCACTGGCTGCTCTTCCAGAGGACTTGAGTTCAATTCCCAGCAACCACATGGTGGCTCTCAACCGTCTGTAATGAGATCTGGTGCCCTCTTCTGGTAGGCAGGCAGAACACTGTATGTGCAATGAATAAATCTTATTTTTTTCCTGCCAACAACCTAATTTTATTCTTTTTTTAAAATTTAATTAATTTGTTCAGATCACAACTCAATTTTTAATCCATCACTTGTAACCTCCCATTCCTCCCTCCCACTTTCACCCTATTCCCCTCCCCTAGGTCTAAGACCAAGGGGAATAAATCTTTGAAAAGTAAATTTAAGGCCAGGGGTGGTGGCGCACACCTTTAATCCCAGCACTCGGGAGGCAGAGGCAAACGGATCTCTGTGAGTTCGAGGCCAGCCTGGTCTACAAAGCGAGTCTAGGACAGCCAGGACTGCACAGGGAGACCCTGTCTGGGAAAAAAAAAAAAAAAGAACAAGAACAAAACAAAATAAATTTTAAAAGTGGTTGAGGTGGTGCTCCCTATTTGTAATTCCAGCATGGCAGAGGCCTTGTCTCATAAAACCCAAAGCCAATTGAAACGAAACAATCCTGAGCCCTCCTACCTCAGGAGGAGCTTGAAGTGAGGTTGTCTACTCTCATCGTCCCTTGCCTGGAAAGCTGTTGTACAGAATTGCCCCTTCTACGTGCTCTTTAGAGCTGGCCCTGCCTGTTGGCAAGTGAAGTTTACGTCTTGGCGCCTTGAACCATTAGGCTCCCGTGACCATTAGGATCCAGCAATTAGAAGTCTTGGCTGGGCTGAGCGCGCTGGCACACGCCTGTAGCGCTCAGAAGACGGAGAAGGGAGGACTAAGGAGTTTAGTGTCAGCCTCTCTCCTATGTAGTAAATTTGAGGTCATTCTAGGCAACACGAGGCCACCCCATGCCTTGTACCCTGGGGAGCAGTCTTACCACACAGGCCCTGCGCTGTGAGGAAACCCAAGAGATGCCCGAGAGGAAGCTGGGGGGTGGGGTGTGTTGGGGGGTGAGGCCCCACCCCAGCACGGGCCCTGGAGCTGTGAGCCAAGGCTGAGTTGGGATCCCGAGGTGACAGAGGTGAGCCAGATCCACTGAGCTCCACCCCGACCGGGGAGGACAACGCAGAGGAAGCAGATGTGGTCCTAGTCAGAAGTGTGGGCAGTTTAGTGCCGAAGCACAGTCACAAGTGCAGGCCAGAGGCCACAGCCCCAGAGTAGCACATGACTAACACCAGTGACTCTGTTCCCGACTCTGTAATCTCCCGAACCTCTGACGTTTCAGGTCCCGTCCTGGCTGCTGCAGCTGTCTGAAACCCTGCTTACCTCCTTCTCATTTAGAAATAGCAGTCTGCAGAAGAGCTTGTTTTTTTTTTTTCAAGACAGGGTTTCTCTGTGTAGCCTTGCCTGCCCTGGACTCACTTTTAAGGCCAGGCTGGCCTCGAACTCACAGAGATCCGCCTGCCTCTGCCTCCCCGAGTGCTGGGCTTAAAGGTGTGCGCCACCATCACCCAGGTTGCAGAAGAACTTATTAGAGCAGAAGTTCAAATCCTAGGAAAAGTGCGTCGTGTATATGCTTTGATTATGGTGTTTCCTGAGGCATCTTCGTTTTCCTTTAAAGATTTATTAATTTATTAGGTATACAGTGTCTGCCTGCATGTACACCTGCCCGCCAGAAGAGGGCACCAGATCTCATTATAGATGGTTGTGAGCCACCCCGTGGGTGCTGGAAATTGAACTCAGGACCTCTGGAAGAGCAGCCAGTGCTCTTAACCTCCGAGCCATCTCTCCAGCCCCTGAGGCTTCATCTTTTTTTTTTTTTTCCGAGACAAGGTTTCTCTGTGTAGCCTTGACTGTCCTGGACTCACTTTGTAGACCAGGCTGGCCTCAAACTCACAGCGATCCGCCTGCCTCTGCCTCCCGAGTGCTGGGATTAAAGGCGTGTGCCACCACGCCCGGCCTGCTTCATCTTTATTTTGGCAAGTTATTTATATTTATTAAGTGTTGTGGTGTTAGGTGAGGGACCCAAGGGTTTAGCAACTCATTTACATGTCCGCCAGGTCTCTACTGGAAGGACAACTGGGAACATTTTTACAATGGTATAAGGGGGCTGGAGAGATGGCTCAGCGGTTAGGAGCACTGACTGCTCTTCCCGAGGTCCTGAGTTCAATTCCCAGCAACCACATGGTGGTGCATAACCATCTATAATGAGATCTGGTGCCCTCTCCTAGCCTGCAGGGGTACATGCAAGCAAAACATTGTATACATAATAAATAAATAAATAATTTAAAAATATTTTTATTCAGTTTTTCAGTGTATGTGCATTGGTGTGAGGGTGTCAGATCTTGGAGTTACAGACAGTTGTGAGCTGCCATATGGGTGCTGGGAATTGAACCCGGGACCTTTGGAAGAGCAGACAGTGCTCTTATCCACTGAGCCAATTCTCCAGCCCCATAAATCTTTTTTTAGAAAGCAAACAAACAAAAAAAGGAAGGAAGGAAGGAAGGAAAAACTACCACATCTTGTCTTCATGACGTGAAATGATTCCTACCTCCCAGACATACTCCTATCAATAATACCAGCTCAGATTATAGAAGAGGAGGAGGAAGCAATTTGTAGGCAGTTCTTGGAATATCCCTGGAGAAATCCCTGCCCATGGCCCTGAGGTCGTGAACACCTCGAATACCATGAGATGTTCCCTGCAGCTTTGTGCGTCTGGAAAGAGCCAGGAAGCCCCTGTCACCAATAGATGTAATAATCACCCAGGACAAGGTGGCTCAGGGATATGGCAGACAGCTTATAACTCTTAGATGGTGCTGGGACACACCGAGTGACCTGAGGAGCATGGTTCCCAACAAGCCACACAGTACAGTGGACGTTTTGGTTTCTTTAAAAACTCAGTTATGGGCTGGAGAAGATGGCTCAGAAGTTAAAAGCACTGACTGTTCTTCCAGAGGTCTTGAGTTCAATTCCCAGCAACCACATGGTGGCTCACAACCATCTATAATGAGATCTGATTCCCTCTTCTAGCCTCCAGGTATATATGTGGGCAGAGCAATGTATATATAATAATAAATAAATAAAACTTAAGCAAAACAAAACTCAGTTATGGGCTAGAGAAATGGCTCAGCGGTTGACAGCACTGACTGCTCTTCCAAAGGACCCGGGTTCAATTCCCAGCACCCACATGGCAGCTCACAACTGTCTGTAACTCCAAGATCTGACACCCTCACACAGACATACATGCAGGCAAAACACCAACACACATAAAAAAAAAATAATTTTTTTAAACCCTCAGTTATAGTTATGTAAACACGTTTTTGTTTTAATCCCAAGTGTGGGATATGGAGCTGAATCAGGTTGTCCACAGAGCAAACTCTTTGCCTCCTGTGGGCTCTGGGAGGGAGTAAATGCCGGAGCCCAGAGAGAAAGGGCAACTCCAAAGAAGAAGAAGGCTGCGGGTGCTGTTGCTGGTTCCTCCTGCTGTGATATTTGCCGGATGGCTAGTCATCCTGACAACTGAGATTGGTATTGCCCCCAAGGAACCCGACGGCCCTAATCAGCAGGACGCAGTCAAGAGACCTGTGCCCCTTCTCCCTCTAATCTTCTGTCACTCCTGCCTAGTGTCGGGGTTTGGAAGGGAGGTAGAGGTGTAAGAACTAAGTGAAGTATTAAAACTACGCCCACAGCACGATAGACCGTGCTCACGGTAAAGCAGCCCAAAGGCCAAGTGGCTAGCGCCAGCCTTCATCCCAACTCCAGGGGAGGCTGAGGCAGAAGGATCTCAAGTTCAAAGCCAGCCTTGGGAACTTTGTGAGACGTTGACTGAATTCAAAAAGGCTTCACACAAAGGGGCACACATATGGGGTCAGAGGACAGGTCGGGGAGTTGGTTGTTTCCTTTCCTCTGGGTTCTGAGAACTACACTTGGACCCCCAGCACTACCCAGCGGGCGCCTCTACCCGCCAAGCCTTCTTCCTCTACTCTCATTTAATAAGGAAGGATATTATTACCGTGACTACCATCGTCATTAGCGTTCTTGGTTGAAACTGGCTCGTAGCCAGGTGGTGGCGGCGCACACCTTTAATCCCAGCACTCAGGAGGCAGAGGCAGACGGATCTTTGTGAGTTTGATGCCAGCCTGGTCTACAGAGTGAGTTCCAGGACAGCCGGGGCTACACAGAGAAACCCTGTCTTGAAAAGAAAAGACAGGGAAAAAAAAAAAAAGAACAAAAGAAAGAAAAGAAAAGAGAAAGGAAAAGAAAAAAACAACAAATAAAGGAAAGTTTTCTTCACTGATAAGGGTTGGAGGGTTCTTATTTTGATACAGCATACATGTGTGAAAACATATTTCACATTTACCTTTTTAAAAGGTATCATTTATTTTTGGTTTTTTTGAGACAGGGTTTTGTAGTTATAATGAAATCCCAAAGATTCGCTTTTACTAATGAAGACTTAGGAGCCAGATGCTGGGGAGAAAACGTGCTAGCTCAGAGAGGCAGAGAAAGCACCCAGCTAACCTTCCTACTCAGCTCATGTCCCAGAAGGAAAAGCCAAAAGCCAAAGCACCTACAAGCTCAGCTGATGGCCCAGAGGAAAAAAACAAAGCCAAAGAGCTCCTTTTCTTCTCCACTCTGCCTTTTTTTTTTCCCCTGAGACAGGGTTTCTCTGTGTAGCCTTGGCTATCCTAGACTTGCTTTGTAGACCAGGCTGGCCTTGAACTCACAGAGCCTGCCTCTGCCTCCCAAGTGCTGGGATTAAAGGCATGTGCCACCATGCCTGGCCTCCACTTTGTCTTAAATATTCTTCTCTTGAAGTCTGCTTGATCCCTGCCAGCTGGTTTCTTGCTCCGCCTCTTGACCTAGCATTAACTTTATTAAATCCCATGTACAGAAAGCTCTTGGATTAACCATGTGCTAGGGCTCAGCCACACCAAAAAAGAAACAGGCTTTTACCATTCACAATCAAGGGGTTCACAATGGGATCAAATATCCTGCAACAGGGTCTCTCTGTGCAGCCTTGGTTGTCCTGCACTCTCTTTGTAGCCCAGGCTGGCATCAAACTCACGAAGAAACTGCCTGCCTCTGCCTCCCTGAGTGCTAGGATTACAGGCGTGCGCTGCCTCAGCCAGCTTATATTATTTGTGTTAATGTGCACACTCAGTCCTGGCACGAGGATGTCGTATAACTTGCAGGAGTCAATTTTCTCTCTGCATCATGTTGATTCTAGGGATCAAATTCAGGCTGTCAGGGTTGGTGACAGGCTGGGCCATCTTCTTAGCCCTAAGAAGATAGTTCAGAAATTTACAGCTTTATCAATTAATTCCTTAGATTTTTAGTTCTCCTTAAATGTGTGTGCATGTGTGCATGCATACATGTATGTGTGGTGTGTGCGTGCGTGAGTGTGTGCATGAGTGCGTGCATGCGTTTGTGTGTGTGTGTGCATGAATGCGTGCGCGTGCGTGTGCGTGTGTGTGTGTGTGTGTGTGTGTGTACTTACAGGTGTGTATGGAAGCACACTAAGTCCCTAGAGATGGAGATGGAGCTGTGAACTGCCTGATGTGGGTCCTGGGAACGAATCCTAGGTCCTCTCCAAGAGTAGCAAGCATTCCTGGGCTGGAGAGATGGCTTAGCGGTTAAGGGCATTGACTGCTCCTCCAGAGATCCTGAGTTCAATTCCCAGCAACCACCTCATGGCCCACAACCATCTATAATGTGATCTGATGCCCTCTTCTGTCCTGCAGGTATATGTACAGCCAGAGCACTGTATACATAATATATATATATATATATATATATATATATATATTTTTTTTTTTTTTTTTTTTTTTTTTAAAGTAGCAAGCATTCCTAACTGCTGACTTATACCTCCAGGCTAATTTTAAAAACATCTGAGTCAGGGTCTTGCTGTATACCCAATACATACCTTGAAATAGTGACAAAGCTGCCTTTGCTCCCTGGCTGCCAGGTTTAAAGGAGTGAACCGTGGGCCATATTTTGACTTCAAAGAGAGAACTAAAGTGCCGAGGTTAAAGCCCTTGCCACTCTGAGCACAAAGACTGTCGTCCCCATGAGTGCTGGGTGGACACAGTGCCTACCTGTAATGCCAGCCTTGGATGGCTGAGACAGGATTCCCAGAGCAAGCCAGCTAGCTAGACTAGCCTGATCACGAACTCTAGGTTTGACTGAGAGACAGCTCCCCCATCTCTCCCCCTCGCAAGGAGTGAGGGAAACAGAACACAGGATAATTCCCAGAGACAATCGAGCCTCCACATGCACATGCCCCAGCACATGTGGCCACACACGCAAGCCATGACCAAACATGAAGGTGGAGAGAAAAAGGGAGAAGAGAGCAGCGAGCTGCAGGTTTTCCTGTGTGAGGCCACTGGCGCCACCCTGCCACGGCCACTGTGACCTCCCCCACAGGGAGGGACTTACTAACTGTATCCTGCCCATCACCATAGGAAGACTCTGAGCCACCAGTAGAACATTTGGCCAGAACACACACGAGGTCCTAGGTTCAATCTCTAATGATGGGGAAGAGAGAGAGAGAGAGAGAGAGAGAGAGAGAGAGAGAGAGAGAGAGA
>OU015752.1:70702545-70712585 GCA_907169655.1 Acomys percivali
AGAGAGAGAGAGAGAGAGAGAGAGAGAGAGAGAGAGAGAGAGAGAGAGAGAGAGAGAGAGAGAGACCTTGAGCTGGCTGCCGGTAACAAGCCACTCCCCAGCCCTCACCTAGGAAATGGTGGCTTCATAAATGGTGATTTCCTGGAGTTGGCAATGTTTGTTCAGAGTCAATAAAGAAGGAGCCGAAACTCAGGGGTTTCCTGGTAGTCCACTAGCCACCGTCTAGCATTCTAAGGGCGCACCTCAGGGTGCACCAGACAGTGGCCGGAAGACGGGACGGAAGGTTTTAGCGTCTTCCTTCCCGCCCACCTCCTTTCTGACAGGGTCTCATGGAGGCTGAGCTGGCCTCAAACTTCCTATGGTCTGGGCCTCCTGTGTCCACAGATGTGGGCTATGCTCATACATGTGGCCACCACAACCAGCTTTGTTTGGGTTTTTGTTTTTTGAGAGAGGTTCTCACTCTGGACCCCTGGCTGGCCTAGAACTTGCTTTGTAGACCAGGCTGGCCTTGAACTCAGAGAGCTGCCTTCCCTAGTGCTGGGATTAAAGGTGTGCACCAGCATACTGGGTCTCACTCCTACTTTGCTGTTTCTCTCTCTTTCTCTTTTTTTTTTTTTTTTTTTTTTTTGAGACAGGGTTTCTCTGTGTAGCCCTGGCTGTCCTGGACTCGCTTTGGAGACCAGGCTGGCCTCGAACTCACAGTGATCTGCCTGCCTCTGCCTCCTGGGTGCTGGGATTAAAGGCGTGCGCCACCACACCCAGTCTACTTTGTTGTTTCTTTAATGCTGCTCTAGGGTCGGAACCAGGAGTTTTTTTTTTTGGTTTTTTTTTTTTTTTTTTTTGGTTTTTCAAGACAGGGTTTCTCTGTGTAGCCTTGACTGTCCCTGGACTCACTTTGTAGTCCAGGCTGGCCTTGAACTCACAGCGATCCGCCTGCCTCTGCCTCCCAAGTGCTGGGATTAAGAACCAGGACTTTCTACACGCTGGGCAAGCATTCTATCAACTGAGCTACAGCCCAGCTGGCTTCTAGACTCAAACATTAGCGTGGCCACAGAAAATCGGTTTATGTTAATTTATGAGTTTATTTACTCTGTGTGTGCGTACCATGGGCTCATGGGGATACACGAATGCCATGGCTTGCTTGCGGAGTGGGTTCCAGAGACTGAACTCAGGTTGCCGGGCTTGGTGGCAAGAAGCCACTAAGCTATCTTTCCTGCTCGTCACAGAGAATGAGTTTAGTGGAGCCGACTCTGAACTGGGTGTGGCAGTGCAGGTTTGTAATCTCACCGCACAGGACAAGAGGAGCCACAGTGCACCGCCATCCTCAGCCCCAGCTGGGCTTGAAGCCAGCCTGGGCTGCGCGAGACCCCACCCGGATCTGTGTCACTCGTCAGCCTAGGTCATGCTGTGTCTTCAGATGGAAATTTGGGGTACAAGTCCTGGAGCCATCTCTTTACTGTCCCTGTCCTGATGATGGGACGGTGCTTTATCAAGACTGGAGGGCTCTGTGTGTTAGTGTCCCTAGATTCTTGCTCTCTTCCTGTGCACCCACACCCACAGGAGCTTAGACCTGTGGGGTCTACCCATGAGATGCTGGCCTTGGCTCCCAGGACTTGCTTTAAGGGGGAGACAAGCAGCAGAGACTAAACATAGCACGTGTGCATGGAGGCTGCTGTCCAGCACATTCTTCCCGCGGGTGCTGGGAGCTGGCTGCAGGGGTGAGGACAGGTACTGCTGCCACTTCTGCCGGGGCACCCAGACACTGGGTGAGCAAACAGTCTTCTTGGTCCTTCTGCCCCTGCCCCCCTCCAATCCCACCCTGAGCAAACGTTCCCAATGAAATGAGGCCAGGGAAGAGGCACTTGCCGATGTTGGTCTGCACAGGTACCCTGGGGTGTGATGAGTCACCGCTGTGTAAGCCACTGTGTTTGGGACATAGTCAGGGATGCCTTGGCAGGTCTGTGGGGCCAGTTTGGAAACATGATTGTCGAGACTTGGAAATCAGGTGAGTAGTGTGTAGTTACAAATACACACTGTGTGCAGCGTGCACTGTGTACAGCATGCAGTGTGCAGTATGCATTGTTTACAGTGTGCAGTGTGTGCAGTATGCACTGTGTACAGCATGCACTGTGTGCAGCGTGCACTGTGTAGAGGCCTCTGGCCCCACATGGCTACTGGGCCTCTGAAATGTAGGGAGGGCAACTGAGGAAGTGAAGCCCATCTCACCTTAATTACTTCATTATTGATACATTTATATGGTTCCTTATTTTAGTGTGTATATGGTATGTGGCTCTGTGTGTTGGATGCATGTGTGTGCATATGACATGTGTGTACTGGACTGCTGGTCTATGTATACTTGCATACTTTTTTTTTTTTGGTTTTTTGAGACAGGGTTTCTCTGTGTAGCCTTGGCTGTCCTGGACTCCCTTT
Organism: Acomys percivali; assembly: GCA_907169655.1. NCBI lineage: Eukaryota > Metazoa > Chordata > Mammalia > Rodentia > Muridae > Acomys > Acomys percivali. The sequence continues at coordinate 70,704,976 of OU015752.1, forward strand.
GTAGACCAGGCTGGCCTCAAACTCACAGCGATCCGCCTGCCTCTGCCTCCCGAGTGCTGGGATTAAAGGCGTGCGCCACCACCGCCCGGCTCAGATATTATTTTTCATTTGTGTATGTGTGAGCACATACATGTGTCCGGAGTTGGTTTTCCCCTTCCTCCCTGGGTTTTGAGGCTGGAACTTAGGGCACCAGGCTTGGTCAAAAGTGTCTGATGTGCTGGTCCGTCTCTCTAGCCCTCTTGCTCTTTTTTGAGACAAGCTCTCCTTCTGACCCCAGACAACTGCTTGTCATTTCAGCTTGGCTGTCTGGTCAGGGACCTCAGGGACCTGCCCTTTCCACCTTTCGTGGTGGGGTTAAAGGGCACCATGATCAGCTTCTAACAGGGACAAAGGGCCTGCCCTCAGCCACACAAGTGTATAGCAAGTGCTTTCCCCACAGAGTCACCTCCAAGTCAGTCATCTTAAGTACTTTAAGCTTAAAGACAGATCTGGAGCCGGGCGTGGTGGCGCACGCCTATAATCCCAGCACTCAGGAGGCAGAGGCAGGTGGATCGCTGTGAGTTCGAGGCCAGCCTGGTCTACAAAGCGGGTCCAGGACAGCCAAGGCTACCAGAGAAACTCTGTCTCGAAAAAGCAAAAAAAAAAAAAAAAAAAAAAAAAAGACAGATCTGGGAGCCAGGTATGGGGGACATGTGCACCTGAAACCCCAACATACGGGCCAGTGAGGGTGACATAGCAAGAACCCCCCCAAAAAAAACCAAGGCAAGAAGACAGCCTTAGAGCCTTGTCTAGCAGGACATGCTAGGGTCATGGACAAATCGTTCTCTGCCCTGCTTAAACTACATTCTAATAGAACATTAATGTTGGGGTAACCTTTTGGACATTGTGCAAAAGTATTTCTGTATATTCAATTGTTGATTGCTAAGCTGGCAGTATTGGTATTATTGTTGTTATTGTTTCTAGGTTTGTTTGGTTTTGGTTTTTCGAGACAGGGTTTTCTGTGTAGCCTTGACTATCCTGGACTCGTTTTGTAGACCAGGCTGGCCACAAACTCACAGTGATCCACCTGTCTCTGCCTCCCAAGTGCTGGGATTAAAAGTGTGCACCACCACTACCCGGCTATTTCTAGGGTTTTTTTGTTTGTTGGTTGAGACAGGGTTTCTCTGTGTAGCCTTGGTTGTCCTGGACCAGGCTGCTCTCAAACTCACAGAAATCCACCTGCCTCTGTTTCCCTAAGTGCTGGGATTACAGGCTTGCGCCACTATGCCTGGCTGGTATTGTTATTATTAATAGTGTTTGTTTTTTTGAGACAAGGTTTCACTGTGTAGCCCTGGCTGTCCTGGACTCTCTTTGTAGACCAGGCTGGCCTTGAACTCAGTGATCTGCCTGCCTCTGCCTCCTGAGGCTGGGATTAAAGACGTGCGCCACCACGCCGGCTGGTATTGTTATTCTTATGGTCTATCACTGGCTGGCCTCATATTTTGTAAACATTCATCCTCCTCACTCGCTTTTGGCTAAAATAAAGATCTGAGGGCTAATGACTGGACAGAGAAGTGGAAGGCGGGACTTCCAGAGAAAGGGTCTCTGGGAGAAGGAGATTCACCAGCACAACAAAGGAAGCAACGGACATATTGGGGTTGAGAGAGGTAGAGAGCTGGCCACGTGGGACATAGGTCAGGATTACTCAGGTTAGTTTAGATTGAATAGCTGAGAGTCTGCCCAGCTATAGGCTAGGCTTTTATAACCATTAATAAGTCTCCATATCTTTATTTAACCACTTGCAGGTCCAAGGAACTCCCACTATATGTTAAACTATAGGAGCTGAAGGTGTGGCTCAGTGGTGGGGCCCTGCCTAGAGTCCCCCAGTGAGGGGCTGGGGTGTGGTACAGGGTGGGGCCCTGCCTAGAATCCCCCAATGAAGGGCTGGGGTGTGGCTTAGTGGTAGATTCCTTGCCTAGAATCCCCCAGTGAGGGGCTGGGGTGTGGCTCAGTGGTGGAGCCCCTGCTTAGAATCCCCCAATGAGGGGATGGGGTGTGGCTCAGTGGTGGAACCCCTGCCAATAGCCTGAATCCCTGGATTTCATCCTTATTACCACAAAATTAAGTAAATAAAAATCACTTGTATAGAGCTGGAGAGATGGCTCAGAGGTTAAGAGCACTGGCTGCTCTTACCAGAGGTCCTAAATTCAGTTCCCAGCAACCACATTGTGGCTCACAACCATCTAGTGTGATCTGATGCCCTCTTCTGGCCTGCAGGTGTACATGCAGATAGAGCACTCATACATTATTAAATTAATCTTTTTTTAAAATCACTTGTATAATTACAAAACAAACCTAAGGAAACAAAGTTATCAAGATGCACACAGGCCTAAAGAGATTGCTCAGAGGTTAAGAGCATATACTGCTGTCGTGAGGACCCAAGTTCAGTTCCCAGCACAGGTACTGGGCGGCTCACAGCACCCTTAAAGTTCCAGGGGGATCTGATGCCCTCTTCTGGCTTTGTTGGGCACTACAATCACGTGCACACATCCACACAGACACGCATATATAATTTAAAATTAATAAAAATAGCTCTTTCTCTCGGCCCGTGGCACCAGCAAGATGGTAAGTGTCGCGGTCTCCGCAGTCACTGACGGGACCAGAAGTGGCATAATAAACAAGAAAGGCAGCCGGGCTTGGCGGCACACACCTTTGTGCACGCCTCTAATCCCAGCACTCGAGAGACAGAGGCAGGTGGATCGCTGTGAGTTTGAGGCCAGCCTGCTCTACAAAGTGAGTCCAGGACAGCCAAGGCTACACAGAAAAACCTTGTCTCAAAAAAACCAAACCAAAACAAAAAACCAAGAAAGCCCTCTTCTGGTACATTCCTTCAGATGTGCCTCTCATGAAAAGGGAATTGTGCAGGAAAAGTATGGGTTGAAGCCAAGCAGCCAAATTCTGCTACCCGGAAGTGTGTGAAGGTGCCGCGCATCATGAACGGCAAGATCCCAGCGTTCGTGCGCGTGCGCAATGATGGCGGCTTGAACTTCATTGAGAAAAACGATGAAGCTCTGGTTGCTGGATTTGGTGGAAAAGGTCATGCTGTAGGCGATATTCCTGGAGTCCGCTTTAAGTTTGTTAAAGTAGCCAGTGTGTCTCTTTTGGCCCTGTACAAAGGCAAGAAAGAAAGACCAAGATCATGAATCTTGACAATGCAAACACAGTAATAAACTTTTATATTCTGAAAATTAAAATAATAAAAACAATTCCTTAAACACCAAACAAAATGTATATACAAGATACTTTTTTTGTTTTGGCAAGATATCTGACTTTCTTTTTTCTTTTCTTTCTTTTTTTTTTTTTTAGTTTTTCCAGACAGAGTTTCTCTGTGTAGCCTTGGCTGTTCTTGGACTTGCTTTGTAGACCAGGCTGGCCTCAAACTCACAGCGATCCGCCTGCCTCTGCCTCCCAAAGTGCTGGGATTAAAGGCATGCGCCACCATGCCCAGCTCTGAATTTCTTCATTAATATTAAACATGCAACATGGGTTTTCACCTCAACAGCGGTTTCAAGATGGGAGTGGTGCTAAACACACCTTCCCATACCTGCAGCAGCCAGGATGGGACCGCAAACACCTCAGATTTTAGTAGTTAGGAAACAGATTACAGAAGAAACTCTCATAGTATACTGGTATACTGTTACCGGCATACGACCCATACCAGCCTCTGGCCTGCAGATGTGACTGGGCTGGCTACCGAGTACCCACAACTGAGTACTAAGCCCACTGCCCTAGCCACAACATCCGAGACTCTTCATGTGCTCAGTGGATATAGCTAATCTCTGTCACCTCTGGGTCCCCTGGGAGATGGGCAATCCCTTGGGCTTGAGACTCCTGGAAAAATTTTATGTACTTGATAATGGCCTTGAACTCCTGACCCTGATGCTCTGCCTCCTGAGTGCTGGAACTGCAGACGTGCTCCGTCATCCTGGGACTCACTTTGTAGACCAGGCTGACCTCGAACTCACGAAGATCCACCTGTCTTGTCTCTGCCTCCCAAGTGCTGGGATTAAGGCTTGCACCACCATGCCTGGCCACATTTTGTCCTTTTTTTTTTTTTTTTTTTTTTTTCCTTTTTGGTTTTTCAGGACAGGGTTTCTCTGTGCCTCCCTGGCTGTCCTGAAATGCACTCTGTAGACCAGGCTGGCCTTGAACTCACAGAGATCCACCTGCCTGTGCCTGCTGGGTGTGACTTTTTGTCTTTTAAACCACAACCCTAGAACACAGCTCACTGGGCAGATGATATGTCCTCAGCATCCGCTCCCAGCAACTCGTGCTCACATTTGTTTATCACTGTGGTACTACTGCCCAAAATACCACCGCCTGGGAGGCAGAGACAGGAGGATGGGGGGAGGAGGGGCAACTCTCAGATTTCTCAGAATAAACACTAGAAGCGGGGGCTTGGCAATAGAGCCCTTGCCTGTGACCCACCAGTTTGGGGCAAGGTCCTCACTTCCAGCCTCACCCCTGAAGAAAAGAATTGAGTGGCTGACAGAGAGTTCTGAGTAGGGGTGCAGGCCTGGCCCTCAGACATGCCCTCTCCAGCTGGGTAAGAGACCACAGCTCTTCCGTTCAGAGAGGCAGGCTCTGAGTTCAGTGTGCTGGGAGGAGGCAGGAGTGCCGGCAGCCCCTGCTCACTGTGGCCCCGTAGGAAGCATCTAGGGGAAGGCCTCCGCTCCCACTGGGTGAGCAGGCACAGAAACAGTGACGGACACGCACACGGAGCACTAGCCGGCCCTGAAACAAGCAAACAGCAAATGCCGTCCGTTGCCTCTAGTTCCTTGCCAATTAGACTTTATTGTGAATTTATTAAACAAAGGTATCATCCTTACAACCCGACTATCCTAAGCAGGAGGGAAAGGAAGTTAAGGAGAAGAAGAACAAATCTTCCGGGTATCAGTTGCGCGGAGCGAATTCCTTAGCATCGCCCGGCCGGCTCGCAGATCCTCTGCCTGATAAAAGCTACCCGCTCGCCTGGTGGTCTGACCCTGCAGCCTTGTCTGCTCTCTCCACCTGCCGCCTTCTGCCAGTGGGCGGGAGCCCCTGGTCTCTCCTCCGGTTCCCTCGTCCCACTGATGATCGATTTGCACCACAATAGCCCTGCTGGTCTCCCAGGTCCCTTTCCTTAATCCTGGACCCAAGATGGTCCCCCGCCCCTCCCCAATCTATCACCATGTTTATCTCAGTGGACAGTCCGTGGTGTCTCAAGGGGCCGTAAGACTGCTTTCACCTGGGGCCGAGTCACATTCCTTCCACAGCCATCATCTGCAGCAAGGTGACACAGCCCAGGGAGGCCACCGTGGGGTTACCAGGACAAGCCACGTATGGTGCTAGCATGACCTCACAGAGGCAAAGTGAAGGGAAGAAGAGGCCGCTCAGGCTGGGGGTGGGCGCTGAGCAACCGGAGCCAACAGGAGGGGCAGGTTTGGGTGCGCTGCGTGTGATGGGGGGACCATAGTCAGAATCACGCACAGTTTTCTTCAAAGCAGCGGGATGGAGTGTGTTTCACACGGAGACGCGTTGAGTGTCTGAGGTGGAAGATATGCCGGCTGCCCTGACACAGTCACTGCGCGGCTTATACATAATCAAAGCCTGATATCACAAGTGAGTGCACACCGGGCGTGGTGGCGCACGACTGTAATCCTAGCACTCGGGAGGCAGAGGCAGGAGGATCTCTGTGAGTTCGAGGCCAGCCTGGTCTACACAGCGAGTTCAGGACAGTCAAGGCTACACAGAGAAACCCTGTCTGGGAAAAAAACACACACACACAAGTGAGTGCACAATGAATGAGTGAGTGAGTGAGTGAGTTAATGATCTGAGACACATTCTGGGGTCACCTCTTCTCAGTGTCCCTCAGATTTTATAAAGGGCACTGTGCAGCTCCAAAGTGACTGAATCATTTTGGAGACCCAGGAGTTGGACACAATATAGGCAATTCGCTCTCTAGAGCTGGACCTGAAGTTACATGAACTGACTGAACGTGACTGAACGGAAGTGAAAGGGCAGAGGGCAGGAGAAGGCAGGGGTGGGGCTGCCATCTCAGATCCCTGTCTTAGCGCCACCCAGAACTGCGGAGACCTGAAATGGCCAACAGCCACGGAGGACCTTGCTGAGTACAGTCACCAGGGCAGCTTGTCACTGGCTCTGAGGATGGAATCGGGACTTTGGGGTTCTGCTAGATGAGAGCTATGCATGGATTGGAAGTCGGAAGGACTGACTGACTTACGGGTTCACAGGGCGTGGGCAAAGCAGGAGGCCAGTGAAGAGCAATGGCACTAGTCCAAGCTGCCAAAGATGAGGACAGGGCTGATAAAAGGTAGTGCATGGTGGGAATACTTGAAAGCACAGCCAGCTGTGAGGCTGGATGTGGGGACGGGAGAAAGTCAGGGGACAAAATGACTGTTGTAACAGTACCCCAGACCTTAGCATGACAGACTCCATGATGGATATACTATTCAGGCCATAAACCTCACAAAACCCAGTGTGGGCACCAGCGGGCTGATAAAGACTTTTTTATTTATTTATTTATTTATTTGCTGAAACCCTTGTCTGAGCAGTCTTGTCTGGTGAATACCCCCACAACACTGTGACATTTAGAGACAGTAGATGTTTCTTAAATGTCCCTAGCTGTTTCTCCTTAAAAGCCCCTATGCAAAGGACCCTGTCCCACTACAGGTCGTGCGTGCTCCCTGCCCCTTGACCCTCTGCCCTTCCTCTTCCTTGCAATGAACAGTCAGAGATACCAATCGCTGGGCCACAGGAGGGTTGTGGCCTTGATCAGGCAACGAATTGGCCCACAGCAAATGATGACACATTCTTCCTTTAACAAACATAGTTGAGCACTCACTGTGTGTCGGACTCTCTATTAGAAACTAGGATTAAAGTGAGGGACGGCCAAAACTGGAGGTAGAGGCAGGTGGATTGCTGTGAGTTCGAGGCCAGCCTAGTCTACAAAGTGAGTCCAGGACAGCCAGGGCTGTTACACAGAGAAGCCCTGCTTCAAAAAAAAAAACAAAAACAAAATTAAAAAAAAAATTTTTAGGGGCTGGAGAGATGGCTCAGAGGTTAAGGGCATTGCCTGCTTTTCCAAACGTCCTGAGTTCAATTCCCAGCAACCACATGGTGGCTCACAGCCATCCATAATGAGATCTGATGCCCTCTTCTGGTGTGCAGGTGTACGTGTAGTTAGAACACTGTATACATAATAAATAAGTAAATAAATCTTTTTTAAAAATATATTTTAAAGATCTATTTATTACATACAGTGTTCTGCCTGCATGTACACGTGCCTGCCAGAAGAGGGCACCAGATTTCATTATAGATGGTTATGAACCACCATGTGGCTTCTGGGACTTGAACTCAGGACCTTTGGAGGAGCAGTCAGTGCTCTTAACCACTGAGCCATCTCTCCAGCACCACAGTGTAAGTTTTTATGTGGACTAGCTAGAACTCATGGTGCCTGTGTTAGCCCTTTGAGCAACTACCATGCTGTTTCGTAAGGCAGCTGCATGGGTCCTGACATCAGGGGTGTGTGTGTGTGTGTGTGTGTGTGTGTGTGTGTGTGTGTGTGTGTG
>OU015752.1:70712595-70772178 GCA_907169655.1 Acomys percivali
GTGTGTGTGTGTGTGTGTGTGTGTGTGTGTGTGTGTGTGTGTGTGTGTGTGTATGTCTACAGCTCCATGCCTCAACAGTGGTTGGTCATCACTACCTTCAAGCTCGCTCTTCTGCCCTGCCAGCCACAGCTAGCTGCCCCGCTGTCTCCCTTCCCTGTGCTCCAGTGCTGACTGCAGTTGTTTAGTCCATCCTAAGCTAAGAGCCCACTAGAGTTAGCTTCTCCTCCCCCTCCCTGCTGCCCCCTCCTCAGCTTCTCCTCCCCACCTCAGCTTCTCCCTCCCCCCAGCCCCTCTCCTCCACAGTTCAGCATCTCTCCACAGCTCCACAGCTCCACAGCTGGAGGCTAAGCAACAACCTGCATGCCTGGCACCCACTGCACCCTGTGACACCACTCACTTCCTACGTGCCTGGAGTTTGGAGGTAGCCACACGGCTTCTCAGTGACCTCAAGATGTGCCAAGTCTGCCCAGAGGGTTGTATTCTTTGTGCTGTTTATCAGTGTCCTTCCTGCTCCTATCTGTGCCTTACAGTCACCTTCCCAGAGACACCTGCCCCGAGTCCTCCCCACTCTAAATCCATCTTCCTTCTTCTCTCATTTTGGCTTTTGTCTGGAGTGCCCCTTCTACTTGTGTGACAGCTGGCCTGAGGGTCATCTCTCTGGGTTTTGTGAAGATGGGTAGATGTTGGTGCCTCACTATTATTTTAGAGGCTGGGTACGGCGGTTGACACTTGCAATCCTGGTACTTGGGAAACTGAGGCAAAAAAAAAAAAAAAGATTGTTGAAAGTTTGAGGTCAGCCTAAAAACTGAAACTCCCACTTTTGTCTCAGAATTCATGGGACTGGGGCTGGAGAGATGGCTCGGTGGTTAAGAGTACTTGTTTTTGCAGAGGACCTGAATTTCTGAGTGTACTAAGTCAGGGTTTTAATCCCAGGACCCAGGATCCAGAGGCAGGGGGATCCCTATGAATTTGAGGCCAGGCTGGCTTACATAGCAAGTTCCACAGTTATATGGTAAGACCCTGTCTCAACTTCCCGCCCCCTCCCCCACCCCTGCACCCCCTCAAAAAAGAGAAAGAAAGAAAAGGGGGAAACCCAAGTATACACCTGTATTCCAGCACTTTGGGGGCAGGGGCAGAGGCAGGCTGATCTCAGAGTCAAGGCCAGCCTGGTTACAGAGCAAGTACCCAGGACAAGTGTAGCCAGGGCTACACAGGGAAACCCTATCTTGAAAAACAAAATAAAACAAACAAACAAACAATCCAAAACTGACCACCACCACCACCACCACCAAAACCCAAACAAACAAACAAACCAAACCCATACAATCAAACAAAAACCATGAGAAAGTGAGAAATTACTTATTTTGTGTCTGTAGTTCTGGGAATGGGACCCAGGTTCTTGTCCCTCCTAAGGGGACACTAGTCAGAGCCACACCCCACCTGAGCCACACCCCACCTGAGGCAGGCTCTCTGTACATTTCCTACACTGGCCTTAGACCTGTAGTCCTTTTCCCTCCGCCTCCAGGAAGCAAGGAGACAGGATGAGAGGTCTGGCTAGGTGCAAGGGATGACTGTCCCTTAGTTTTCTTACCTGTACATTAGGCATGATAAAATCCCTGTCTTGGGCCTGGGGTAATGATTAAAAAGTAATTCTGTAAAGCTTGGGAAACACTTGGTGCTGAGTGAATCCTGCTAAGAATAAATACACAAAACTGTAACTCATTGTGGAGAGCAGACCCAAACCCTGGGGGCTTACCCAACAGCCTATCCCAAACGATGCATCTCAGGAAGAGTGACGGAGGAAGACATTGGAGGCCAAGCTCTGGGCTCCACACTCACCAGCACAGACAAGCACACACACACACACACACACACACACACACACACACACACACACACTACACACATACCAAATTCTTCTAACATAGTTTTATCATAAATTTGGGAACAAAATATGTCCTAAGCGCACAGTTGAACAGTTGACAGGTGTGGCCTTGACAACATCCAAATACGTTTCATCAGTGTAGATGCCCTGCCCGTGGTGTCTGGTGCTCTGGGCAGGCATAGGTGCTTCCTGGCCCTAGGGTTTGGATACCAAACCTATCCTCAAGAAAATCTTTGACATGATCTCTTCAGGAGATGTACTCTGCTGGCTCTACCTATAACAATAATAACAACAACAACAATAACAACAACAATTTTATATTATTATTATTATTATTATTATTATTATTATTATTATTATTATTATTATTAATCCGGGTATGGTGGCACACTCCTGTAATCCCAGCACTTGGGAGGCAGAGGCAGGTGGATCTCTGTGAGTTCAAGGGCAGTCTGTTCTACAAAGTGAGTCCACGACAGCCATGGCTACACAGAGAAATCCTGTCTGGGGGGCGGGGAGGGGGAAGCAAGCAAACAAACCAAAAGTGGAAAAAGAGTAAGACAGACAGGCTCTGCGTCCAGCAGTCCTCACAGAATGCACAGAGTGACAGGGATCTGCTTTAGCCACTGTTCTGTCGCTGTGAAGAGACACCATGACCAAGGCAACTCTTATAAAAGAAAGCATTTAATCGGGAGCTGGCTTATGGTCTCACGGGTTAGTGCATTATCATCAGGGCATAACAAAAAAAAAAAAAAAAGAAAACAACCACAACAACAAAAATTTATGTCAATAATATACACAGATACGTAGTATTATTAAACAATGATTTTCAAAATGTAGCTTGGACCACACCTGTAGTCCTAGCACTCAGGAGACTGAGGCCAGAGGATTGTTGCTAGCTCATGGCCGTCCTGAGGTACAGAGTGAGTTCCAGGAGAGCTTGAGTACACAGCGAGTCCCTGACTCAACAACGCAAATTCCCGCAAAACTTTGATGGTGAACGGGGAGCCAGGAATCACAGCCGGCTCCTTCTGACAGACCTGCCTTCTGGCACACACCTGAACTAATTACACTGATAGTGCTTAAATAAACATTTGTTGAGTGAACTTATGAACAAACAGCAAGCTTCGACCTCATTACTGCCAGCAGATGCCCGGGCAGGTGGCGCAACCTGCAACCTGAGCCTGCTAGCTGGACCAACGGGGACTACATTTCCCAGAAGACTCTGCGCAGGCCTACAACTCCCCATAAACCACTCTTCCTCTAGGTGTTGATTCTCCAGCTAGAGGGGCAGCTTTGCGTGCCCACTCCCCGCTTACCCCAATCCCTTTCCCTGTACCTTGTTGCTCCTCCATCTCACGAGGATCCTGCCTCAGTTTCTCCAGTGAGCCCCGCCCTGCGAGGATTCCCCTCCGCCCAGTGCTGCGCGCGCAGCTCCCGTCCAGCCTCACTGAGGGGACGACTCGCAGGTATTCCTGGAACATGGAGACGTCCTCGCCGAGGGCGGCAGTCCTCGCTTCCGGGTGTGTCTGCAGCTCTGTGTGCCGCCGGGTGGGGTGGGACCCCGAGACTGCAGCCTGGCACGTGATTGTGTGTGTGTATGTGTGTGTCTTGTCTGATGTGTTGGTGTCTCTGACGGCCAGGTTCCAGCCTTAGCTCTGCCTGTTCTGTGCACGGGGCAGGCGACTGCCCATCTTTGTGCCTCAGTTTCCTTACCTGTACATTGGGCATAGTAAAAGCACCTGTCTTGGGGGCTGGAAAGGTAATACTGTAAAGCTTGGGAAACGCCTGGCGCAGAGTAAATCCTGCTAAGAATAAATACATGAAATAAACTACGCTTATGCATCTTCTGTGCCCATGTGTGTTGGTGTATGTGATGTGAGGCTGCAGTGAGGTAAGGAGTCCTCGTAACAACGTCTAAAGAGTGTGTCCGTTCGTGCTGTCTATTTAGGTAGGTGGTGTGCCTTTGTGTGTAATACGGGTGACTGTACTTTTGCACGGAGCATGTTTGCAGCCTTGTCCTGTATTTGTGTTTTTGCATGAGCTGTGTGGCTTTGCATGTTTGAGCTATGTGTTCCCATGTGCATGTATGTATGTGATGTATTTGTCCCTGCGGGTGAGCAATGTGCATACCCGCTGTGCCTGCAAACATGCATGTGTTGTTTCTGACCAGCACACAGATCAGTATGTCTCTCTCTATGCAACTGTCTTAGCATTGCTTGAGCTTGTGATGTCTGTGCGCTTTTTGTTGTTCATGCGGAATACCAGTTAATGACAGCATGCCTCTTCGGGTCCCCAAGGGTCTGTGAGGATCTTTGTGATACCTCCCTATGTTGGGAGCTCTATGGTTGTGTGTGTGTGTGTGTGTGTGTGTGTGTGTGTGTGTGTGATGCTGGGACGTTCCTGTGTGCCTGGGTGAATCGGTACCATCTAGAGTCTGGACTGCCTGTGCCTTCACAGTGTGGTCTGTCCCTGTGTCTTTGTGTGTGACGTGTCCGTGTCTCCGTCTGCGGATGGCTGTCCACCTTTGTATGTGATGCGCTTGTGAAAGGTTCCTGTGACATGTGTCAGCTGTGGGTGGGCTGCGTGGGCTTGATATCTGCATCTTAGCATGTAGCACACGTGTGGGCACCAGTGGTGTCAGGGCCACGCACTGTGGACCCTGCCTCCCCACCACCACCACCAAGGGTCTGTTGGTCTCTGTCTATCCCTCCTCCCCCTCCCTATTTCCCCCTCCCGCCTAGCAGCCAATGCAACGGGGAGCCAGTTTCCATGACAACGCTCCCTCCTCCCTCCTCCCACCCTTCCTCTGACAGGCTCTCTGCTCCCCCAATCCCGATTGTCCTCGGGGGCGGGGCCCTCGTTCTCACCCCCCCATCTTCCCCTCCCCCCTACCCCAGCAACCCGGGCTCCCCAGCTCCTCTCCTTCGTCCGCCTCTCCATCCCTTCATCCGTCTGTCCTTTCGACGAGGGGGAGGGGGGTATTTGAGACAGTAAGCAGCCCCTCCCTCCCCCTGTCCTGCATCTCCCGCCCCTCTCCTGGGCTGGGGGAGGCCAGGGTTGAGCCGGTCCCCATGGCTGGGGGCTGAGGGCCCGCCCCCCCTCCTTCCCAGCCGCCGATACCTCCACCTCCCTTCCATCCTGGACAAGATGCCTGCACCCGGCGCACTCATCCTCCTGGCGGCCGTTTCCGCCTCCGGCTGCCTGGCGTCCCCAGCGCACCCGGGTGAGTCTGTCCAGCCGTCCCCGGCCCGCGCCCCACCCCCACTGGGCCTGCCCGGCACCTGTGCGCAGTCCCTAGGGACGAGCGGGTCTGCAGGGCCAGGGAGACTAGCCAGGGCGGGTGGGGAGTGGGCTGCGGGCCGAGTGCGTGCTTGTGAGCGTGCATGTGAGCTCATGTGCACGCGAGTGCACGCGGGTGCGCGGGGAAATGGAAGGCCGCGGCCTCTGAGGGAGAGAGACCCTATTTCTAAGGGGGACACAGCTCTGGTTTTGCAGAGACACCCCTCCCTCAGGGCTGAGGCTGGAGCCACAGAACAAGTATGTGTTCCCAGTGTCCTTAAAAGAAACAGTTCTCAGTCACCTTTCAGGTGTGGGGTGGGCAGTGGGTTCAGCTCCGGGCGAATATCTTCCAGCAGCCCGCAGCTGTGGGGAGGAGGGGCATGAAGCTGTTCATGGTAGCATATTATACATCTTCAGAGCTCCAGGCCTCACTATTGCTTGTCACTGGAATGTATCCGGGTTAGGAGAAGCTTTTGGGGTGGGGGGGGTGGGTCCCAGTTTGGAACGAGAAGAGGGACCCCACCCCCAACCAACTGGGAAGGCCTAAAACTACAACTCCCACAATACATTAGGCCACCCGGCTCCTCTGCCAAGGGGCCCCGAGATGCGGAGCATCATGGGAATTGTAGTCCAACACTAGCCCAGGATAGGAGGGGCATGGCGTCCCATAGCCAATGTCTTGAAGCTCAGGACCCCAGCCAGCCTTGTGCCCACAGATGGATTCGCTCTGAGCCGAGCCCCTTTGGCTCCGCCCTACGCTGTGGTCCTCATTTCCTGCTCCGGTCTGCTGGCCTTCATCTTCCTCCTCATTACCTGTCTGTGTTGCAAACGGGGTGATGTTCGTTTCAAGGTGAGGTGCCCTGGGATTAACCTGGGAGAAATACTCCAGCCAGAGGAGGGACTGCAAGTCCCGGAGCACTAGATCTGCATACCAACGGAAATGGGGTTGGGATTGGAGGGACAGATCCGTGAACTGTGGGGAGGCGATTAGGACAGGATACTGGAACCTCAGCACCCTCTTCCGATGCTCCCGTTCTTCCCCTCTTACACCCCAGGAGTTTGAGAACCCCGAAGGGGAGGACTGTTCTGGGGAGTACACTCCCCCTGCAGAGGAGACCTCCTCCTCACAGTCGCTGCCTGATGTCTATATTCTGCCACTGGCAGAGGTCTCACTGCCAATGCCTGCCCCGCAGCCTGCGCACTCAGGTATACTCTTTCACCCCAGGATCCTGCCATCCCAACACTGTGGGCTTTCTTCCGTGGCTCGGGGAGGGTAGAGGGAAGAACGCAGAGCCCTAGGTTCATGGACATAACTTATAGGGAGGCCACACCATCTTTCTGAAAGTCACAGATCTGGAGATTCCTGCAGGATGGCCTTGGTGCCATCAGCCTAGATCTCAACCTGGGAGCCAGCCTCTAAGCTGACTAACCAGTCTTGGAGCTAGGGTTGTCAAAGGGAAGGGCTGATTGGACTCTGGATCTCATGGGCAGCCAATGAGGAGGCTGGACCCTGCCATGGAATGCTGGAGACAGCCAATAAAAGGAGACTGCTGTCTACTCTGATCTCAGACCCCACCTACTGTGGTGGTGTGGGGGCATCCTGGATAGGAGAGGAGCTCAGGGCCTCCCCTCCCGCCCCTTCTCAGACATCAGCACCCCCCTGGGCCTGAGCCGCCAGCACCTCAGCTACCTGCAGGAGATTGGCAGCGGCTGGTTTGGGAAGGTGAGGGGCCTGGGTGGGAGGCGGAGGGGGTATCCATACATCTCTGGCCCGTGCTCCTGTTCTGTGTCTACCCCCCCATTTGTCATCTGCTCTTGGCCTCCCCAGCCCCCATGCCCCTCCCTCAGCCTTCCCCTCCCCCTCCACCTCTCACCACTCCCACCCACCTACCCCCACATCTGTCGGTCAGCGCCTCCCTCCTCACTCCATTGACCACTCCGCCTCGCCACCCGGCTCTCCACGCGTCCGTCAGTCTGTCCATCCTTCCATCGGACTCTGGGCCTGTGAGTCTCTCACTCCATGTCTGGTGGGGGGCGGGGGTTGGCCAGGGAGGTGGGATATGAAGGGAAGGCCTGGAAGGTGGTTGGGGGTGTGAGGTGTATGGAGCTGCCCTGGGGACAGGCTGGACACAGGTCAGCATTGATCGTAGCACTCCTTGACCAGGTGATCCTGGGGGAGGTTTTCTCCGACTACACGCCAGCTCAAGTGGTGGTAAAGGAGCTCCGGGCTAGCGCAGGGCCCTTGGAGCAGCGCAAGTTCATCTCAGAGGCTCAGCCGTACAGGTATGTCCCCATGGACAGAGGTTCTAAAAACAAAATGCCAGGTGGCAGAGGTGATGTTTAGAAGTAGAGGGAGCTCAATATGGTGTCTTTGAACCAGGCTTCCAGTCTCAGGTTTTCCCTGGCTGTATGGCTCCATTGCTGTGATTTCCCTTTTGGGGTCTTGGGTCTTCCCTAGAGAAAGCTAGACACTGGCATGGGGAAGGGGGTTCCCAGTTCTGAACCTGGTCCCTTTGTCTCAGCAACAGTTAAGCTATCCATGAGTCAGCTCCCTCCCCTCCCTACTGTGAGAAAGATCTTTGAGGACCCTCCATTCTGTTTGTTTGTTTGTTTGTTTTTTGAGACAGGGTTTCTCTATGTAGCCTTGGCTGTCCTGGACTCACTTTGTAGTCCAGGCTGGCCTCGAACTCACAGTGATCTGCCTGCCTCTGCCTCCCAAGTGCTGGGATTAAAGGTGTGCGCCACCACGCCAGGCTGCCCCCTCCATTCTTCATTTTTATTTTATTTTATTTTCCCCCTTCCCCCTCCATTCTTTTTTTTCCCCCTCCAATCTTAACACATGTAATTATGCTTGGACGTAGTGAGCTGCCGATCATAAGAGGTGTGTATGGGCTCATCCATCCATCTTGCCTCTGTCTTTCTGTCCTCAGTTTCCCCCCTGTCCCCCCCCCCACTGTACCTGCTTTCCTGCTCCAAGGCCTTCCTCATTGCTTATCCCTCTCTGTAGAATAGCTAATATTGAGGTTCCCTTTAGTGTCAGCTCCAAGAGGTCCGCCCCTGCTCCCAGGCCCAGGTAAGGAGGGCCTTGCACAGTCATGGTGAGGTTTACCTGCAGTGGTACCCAGAATGCTGATGCAAGGGGATTGTAAGCTTACAGCCTGGACTACAGAAGGAGACCCTGTCTCAAAAGGGGTGTGTGTGTGTGTGTGTGTGTGAATGTGCACTCGTGCACACACATGTGTGTTCTGGGTCTTCTTTTGCCTTGCTACTTGCTTATCATCTGTCTTTCTCCAGACCAAGGCTATTTAAATTTAAGCTAAATAAAATGAAACCAGTCCAAGACTCATTAAGCCAGGTGTTGTGGCTCACCCCTGCAATTAGGACACTTGGGGAGCCGAGGCTAGAGGATCCCTAGGAATTGAAGGCCAACCTGGGCTGCGAACAAATGAAGTTAGATATTCATTTCCTGAGTGACACCTGCCACATTTCAGGCGCTCCATAGCTGGCCCATGTCAGAAATCTCTGTGGGACAGCACAGGCTGACTGGCTGCTCAGAGTTCTTCCTGACTCTGAGCACACGCTTAACCAAGTTCCATTAGCCCTCAGCAGGTGTATGCTGGTCCAGACATAGACCTGAACTCAGAGCCCAGCTGTGTGACTTTAGGCAAGTCGCTGCACTTCTCTGAGCCTGTTTCCCTTCCAGATCACCCCGGTCTTTATTCTGCCCTGAGAGTTGTGGTGACTCTTAGGCTTCCTCTCTCCTTATCATCCTTGGGCTCTGCCTCCTGCCAAGTCTCTGGTTCCAGCACATGGCTGGCACTTCTCATGTGCTTTTAACAAAGTGGGATGTTAGCAGTCTCCTCCTAGGAGGGGAAGGGCTCAGGACCCATTGAAGCTGTGGTTGTAACACAGACACCAGCCCCACGGCCCGGTGCCCTTGGCATCTGCTAGGCCTTGTTAGAGAAAGAACTCCCTTGCATCAGCCCCACTCAGCTTGAAGTAGCAGAGTGAGAAGGGTCAGGAGGAGGCGAAGGGCCTGTAAGGATGACAGGGGCTGCTTTGAAAGGCTGGGGAGGCAGGGTTGTGTAGGAGCCAGCAGGCTTGCAAAGCACTATGGGAAGCCAGTTACAGGAAGAAGGAATGGAGGGTAAGGGTTGGGCAATAGCCAGTCAGCAGCCCTGCTGACACAGCTGGCACCGGGGGGTGGAATCAAATCAAGCATATGTCTGAGTGTTAGAATAAAAGTAGCAATAAAAGCAGGCCTGCTGCTGTACACCTACCATTCATCCCGCCACTCTGAGGGCTGAGGCAGGAGGATTATGCATTCTTGGGTGGCAGAGTGAAACCTTATCTTAAAAACACACACTAGCAGGGTCCACCCTTACCATGAACAGCTCCACAGCCTTCTGTGGGAGGCGGTGCCCCTACCCATCAGAGGAAGTAAGCAAAGTGGACAGAGTGACTTCCATGGGAGACTTGGAAGGATGAATGAGGAGGCAGTGAAGCCTCCTGGGAGACTGAGTTGCAGCTGGGGCCTAAACCGTGGCAGAGATAAAAATGGCAGGAGAGATGGCTCATTGGTTAAGTATGTGCGCTTGCTCCTTCAGAGGACTTGTCGTTCCCAGCACCCAAGTGCCTCGTAAGTGCCCATAACTCTAATTTCAGAGGACCTGGTGCCCTCTTCTGGCCTTCATGGGCACCTGCACTCACATGTACATACCCACACTTCACCGTACATATATACACATCATTTTTTTTTTTTTAATAAAAAAATAATGAAAAAGAAAAAAAAGTGAAGGTTAGGCAGGCATGGTGACTCACATCTTTAATCCCAGCACTTGGGAGGTGGAATCAGGCAGATCTCTGAATTTAAGGCCAGCCTGGTCTACATAGTTACAGGGCTGTTACAGGGAGACCCAGGAGAGATGTCCCTTATTGAGGAGAGCTGTAAGCACAAAGGCCTGGGGCCTGGGGCAAAGTGGAGTCTGGTCAGTGAGTAGCTGGGGGCACCAGAGAGTGAGGTTTTATGGGGTTGCTGGGGAGCTAGAGAGCTGTGAGCATGTTAGTGGGAGGTCAGGGGAGGTGTCCTCCTGCAGGTCAGGTCTACAGGCCCAGGAAAGGGTTTGGTGAGGTTTGGTTCTGTGGGATGGACACCAGGTGCCCCTCTCTGCCTTTTAAAGGAGCCTGCAGCACCCCAACGTCCTCCAGTGCCTGGGCGTCTGTGTGGAGACTTTACCCTTCCTGTTGATCATGGAGTTCTGCCAGCTGGTGAGGGGGCCGGGGAAGGGGAGCGGCTATGGGGGGCCGGAAGCCAGCCTTGGTGGCAGGACTCCAGGGCCTCAGAGCCCTACGGTCACCTGTGGGGCTGCATGGGCATTCATGTATGTGTATATATATGTATCTATATTTGGGGGGACTGGGGGTTGAATCCAGGCATCGTGCCTGTGTGGCATACTGACCAACTAAGTTACGTACCCAGGCTTATGTGAACTAGCAAGTGGAGCGGCAGGGGAAACTGAAGCTTGGAGGGGCTGCCCCGCCCACTGTGGGGTGGGGGCTGCTTTGCGCTCACTTCCAATCTTGCGGAACTGCCCTTGCTTCCCTCCCAGGGGGACCTGAAGCGATACCTCCGGGCCCAGCGGCCACCTGAAGGCATGTCCCCTGAACTTCCCCCTCGAGACCTTCGGACACTGCAGAGGATGGGCCTAGAGATTGCCCGGGGCCTGGCACACCTGCACTCCCACAACTATGTGCACAGGTGAGCTAGGTGGATCTAGGGAGTGGAGTCAGGAAAGGGTGGGGTCGTGGGAAGGGGAGGGGTCAGGAAAGGGGGGAGTCAGGAGAAGGGGAGGAGCAACAAAGGTGAGGGAAATTTCAGGAAAGGAAACTGGGGCTCTAGCCTAGAAAGCCAGCTTTCAGAAGGCTGAGGCAGGAAGATCCCGGCAGGGTTGAGGCCAGCCTGGTCTACATAGTGGGTTCCAGGACAGCTAAGGCTACACAATGAGACTCTATTGAGAGAGAGAGGAGAGTCACTAGGAGAAAGGAGGGAGTCAGGGGAAGGAAGAAATCTGAAAAAGGGGGGCCCCGGCTAGCAGAGGATAAAGAAAGTGGGGGAGTAAGGAGAGAAGGGGAGGCTCTAGTAGCAGAAAGCAGTGATTCAGGGGGGCACCCAGGACAGGAAGAGTGGACGTGAGGAGGATGAGGTGTCAGTATAGGAAGGACCCAGAAGAGGAGGAGGAATATGGCAGATGGTGGCAATGGAGAAGGAGGAGGGAGTCAGGAGAGCCAGATGCCCAGTGGGCGGGGCTTTCTTCTCATCCTGCCTTCCCCATCCCTACTCTGCAGCGACCTGGCGCTGCGCAACTGCCTGCTAACTTCAGACCTGACTGTGCGTATCGGAGACTATGGGCTAGCGCATAGCAACTACAAGGTGGGCAGTGCATACGCGTGTGCATGCGTCTGGGCATGTGGACCAGTGTGAGTGACCTGCTGACCTGCTGACCCCGCCCACCCCCAGGAAGACTACTACTTGACACCAGAGCGCCTATGGGTACCTCTGCGCTGGGCAGCGCCGGAGCTGCTGGGCGAGCTGCATGGCAGCTTTGTGCTGGTGGATCAGAGCCGTGAAAGCAACGTATGGTGAGGCCACAGATGGTGCCCGGAGGGGTGGGGGTGGGGTGGGGGCAGGGGGGCTCCACTGCTCTCTGACCTCTGACCTCTCACACAGGTCACTGGGGGTGACGCTCTGGGAGCTATTCGAATTCGGGGCACAGCCCTACCGTCACCTGTCTGACGAGGAGGTCCTGGCCTTCGTTGTTCGCCAGCAACATGTCAAGCTGGCCCGGCCCAGGCTCAAGCTGCCCTATGCCGACTATTGGTGAGGCCCCTGGCTCTCAAACTTCCTGTTCCAGACATTAAGCACTTGTCACCCCATCTTCCTGCATCACCTGATGCCTGAAGTGGGGAAATTGACGCAGGTCTGGGTCTCTGACTCCTTCTGCCTCAAGATCTTTGGCTCTCTCTGTCTGTTGGCCTCTGTCCTTCTCTTCCTCTCTATGGAGTTCTGCCCTCTTCAATGTCCCTTCCCTTGTCCCCAGGTATGACATCCTGCAGTCCTGCTGGCGCCCACCAGCCCAGCGCCCCTCGGCCTCTGATCTCCAGCTGCAGCTCACTTACTTGCTGTCTGAGCGGCCCCCCAGACCCCCTCCGCCGCCACCCCCTCCCCGAGATGGGCCCTTCCCCTGGCCCTGGCCCCCGTCCCATAGTGCTCCCCGCCCGGGGACCCTGTCCTCGCAGTTCCCCCTTCTGGATGGCTTCCCCGGGGCTGACCCAGATGACGTACTCACGGTCACCGAGAGTAGCCGTGGCCTCAACCTTGAGTGCCTGTGGGAAAAGGCCCGGCGCGGGGCAGGCCGGGGTGGGGGTGCACCTCCCTGGCAGCCGGCTTCGGCACCTCCTGCTCCTCACACCAATCCGTCCAATCCTTTCTACGAGGCGCTGTCCACACCCAGCGTGCTGCCGGTTATCAGCGCACGCAGTCCCTCGGTGAGCAGCGAGTACTACATCCGCCTGGAGGAGCATGGTTCTCCACCAGAGCCCCTCTTCCCCAACGACTGGGACCCTTTGGACCCAGGCGTGCCCGGCCCCCAGGCCCCCCAGGCTCCCTCCGAGGTCCCCCAGCTGGTGTCCGAGACCTGGGCCTCCCCCCTCTTCCCTGCGCCCCGACCCTTCCCGGCCCAGTCCTCCGGATCAGGTGGCTTCCTGCTGAGCGGCTGGGACCCCGAGGGTCGGGGCGCAGGAGAGACCCTGGCAGGAGATCCTGCCGAGGTGCTTGGGGAACAGGGTACCGCACCCTGGGCCGAGGAGGAGGAGGAGGAAGAGAGCTCCCCAGGCGAAGACAGCAGCAGCCTTGGAGGGGGACCCAGCCGCCGGGGACCCCTGCCCTGTCCCCTGTGCAGCCGCGAGGGTCCCTGCTCCTGCCTGCCTTTGGAGAGGGGGGATGCCGTGGCTGGCTGGGGGGGCCACCCTGCCCTTGGTTGTCCCCACCCCCCAGAGGACGACTCTTCCCTGCGTGCAGAGCGGGGCTCCCTGGCCGACCTGCCTCTGGTCCCCCCTACCTCAGCCCCTCCCGAGTTTCTGGACCCCCTCATGGGGGCCGCAGCGCCCCAGTACCCCGGGCGGGGGCCACCTCCCGCTCCCCCCCCTCCACCGCCACCTCCCCGGGCCTCCGCGGAGCCGGCCGCGTCCCCCGACCCCCCGTCGGCCCTGGCCAGTCCAGGCTCAGGCCTGTCGTCTCCGGGCCCCAAGCCGGGGGACAGTGGCTACGAGACCGAGACCCCTTTTTCCCCCGAGGGAGCCTTCCCAGGTGGGGGAGCAGCCGAGGAGGAAGGGGTCCCTCGGCCACGGGCTCCCCCCGAGCCACCCGACCCAGGAGCGCCCCGGCCACCCCCAGACCCGGGTCCCCTCCCACTCCCAGGGTCCCAGGAGAAGCCAACCTTTGTAGTTCAAGTGAGCACCGAGCAGCTGTTGATGTCCCTGCGGGAGGATGTGACAAAGAACCTCCTAGGGGACAAGGGGTCGACACCCGGGGAGACAGGACCCAGGAAGGCGGGGAGAAGCCCCGTGAACAGAGAGAAGGGCCCGGGCCCGAACAGGGACTTGACATCCCTGGTCCCCAGGAAGAAAGTCCCCAGCTGGAGCCTTCCAGTGAACAACGGGTTGACAGTATTGGAGAACGGGAAGCCAGGAGCCCTGGACATGAAGGAGAAGGTGGCGGAGAATGGCCTGGAATCTCCCGAGAGAGGAGAGAGAGCTCTGGTGAATGGGGAGCCGATGTCCCCAGAGGCAGGCGAGAAGGTGCTGGCGAATGGGGTCCTGATGTCCCCAAAGAGCGAGGAGAAGGTGGCAGAGAATGGGGTCCTGAGGCTGCCCAGGAACACGGAGAGGCCACCAGAGACTGGACCTCGGAGAGTCCCAGGGCCCTGGGAGAAGATGCCCGAGACTGGGGGTCCAGCTCCCGAGACCCTGCTGGATCGAGCCCCTGCGCCCTGCGAAGCACCCTTGCCCCAGAACGGTTTGGAGATGGCCCCTGGCCAGCTTGGCCCAGCCCCCAAGAGCGGGAACCCGGAACCCGGGACCGAGTGGAGAGTCCACGAGAGTGGGGGGGCACCGAGAGCCCTCGGGGCTGGGAAGCTGGACCTCGGGAGTGGGGGCCAAGCCCCGGGGGGCGTGGGGACGGCCCCCGCCGGCGGCCCCGCAAGCGGCGTGGACGCAAAGGCCGGATGGGTAGACAGCTCGAGGCCACTGCCACCTCCGCCACAGCCTCTGGGGGGCCAACAGAGGAGGCCGGAGCCAGTGCCCCTGAAAGCCAGGCCGGAAGTGGCCCCCGGGGAAGAGCCAGGGGTCCCAGACAACAGGCTCGACGGAGACACGGCCCCCAGCGTAGACGAGGACCCCCCCAAGCCGGAGAGGAAGGGCCCCGAGATGCCACGCTTGTTCTTGGACTTGGGACCCCCTCAGGGGAACAGCGCGCAGATCAAAGGTGAGGAGGTCGGGATACCGTGGGTAGACTGGCCCTGTGAATGCCTAACCAGCAGCCATTGTACCTTAGGCCTGGGCTGTGTCCCTGGGTGCATTCTGAAGAATAGACCTATTGCTCTGGTTTCTTCCAGAGAAAGCACCCCTACTTGGTGGCTGTGAGGAGCAGGGCCTTGACAAAGCCCGTAGTTATGGCCAAATTGCCACCACTGAGTTCCGTGATGTAATGGGGACCCATCTTTGTCATTTAAGCTTATATAGATGGGCTCTTCGAGTCAGGAATAGAAGGTACCCAGAAGCGGGGAGAGCTGGGTAACAGGTGGGGAAAGCACCACGTGTAGGAATAGCCACGCCCGAGGCCACAGGCGTTGGCCCATTTGCTGCTTTTTTTTTTCTTGTTGGATCAATGTTGCGGACATTTGAACGGTTGTAGCCAGCTGGCGGGCTGGTGCTGGCGGTCAGTGCCGTGTGAGGGCTCTGGGACGCTGAGAGTAACCGAGAGTGGTGCCGCATGTGTAAGGCACCAGCACTTGGGAGAGTGACGCAGGAAGATGGTTGTCAATTGGAGGCCAGGCTGGGCTAACATATCGAGTTCCAGGCCAGTCAGAGACACACAGTGAGATCCTGTCTCAGACAAGACAGAAGGGTTGGGAGATGGTTCAGCCAGTAGACTCTCTTTGCCTTGCAAATGAGAGGACCTGGTCCTCCAAAAGCCACATAAGGCCCGGGGTGCTGGTGAGCTTGGAATTTTCAGCACCAGCTGAAGTGGAGACAGAGGATCCCGGCAGTTCACTGCCCAGCCAGCCACTCAAGGCCAAGGAAGGAGTGGTTGTTTCTCAGAGGAGGTGGGTGGCCTAGGGGATGACACCTGAAGGTTGTCCTCTGTCCTCCTCACACATGTGCATCACGCACACACACACACATACACACATAAATACATGCATGCATTTTTCAAAAAATAAAGCAGGCAGGCAAGATGGCTTAGCAGGTGAAGGGACTTGCCACCAAGCCTGGTGTCCCGCGTTTGATACCCAGGTCCTCCATGGAGAGAACGGAGTCCCATATGTTGCTCCCTGACCACTACACACATGCTGTGCTACGTGTGCCCACACATATACATAAATACCTATACACAGACATAAACACAATTTTAATTTAAAAAAAAAAAATGAAAGGAAGCAATAAACTAAGGGGTCTCTCCAGTGTGTCAGGCCATGGGTTGTCAGTAGCTGGACCCCAGAGGGTCTCAGGCAGGCCTTGCCCTGACCCACCCTAGTGGGCAAATGTCAGAGCAGCACACGGTGAGGAGACACTGAGGCTAAGAGCAGAGCGGTGAGCCACGCAGTGACCCTCAGGCAGATGGTGCCCACCCAAGTTCCTGAGACACCATGGAGTAGACGGCCCCATTCCTATTTTGCACCTATGGGGCCCTGTGTCACATGACACTACTGGGTGAACTGAAATTCCTCAGAGAGCCAGCGTTGGCTTCGGACTCCTGGGCGAGACAAGGCTAGAAGTAGCTGACTTTAGCCACCCAGGGAACTTCTGTTCACCCCCCACACACACATTTTCCTTTCCTGGGAAGCCTTCATGACCACTAAAGGCCATCACTCCATCCTCATTGTGGGAGCCCACCACTCCTGACGGCACCATGCCTGCAGCACTCCCAATCCCACTCCGGGGGGGAAAATGCTGGGAGGGGACAACCAAGGGCCAGGCAGCGAAAGAACGTCCCTTCTGCGGGGGACATTGGCTCACTAGCCCCCCCCGCCCCCGTGGGCTGAGAGCACTTCTGTGCACAGACCTAAAGCAGCTGTGTGAGAGAGGCTGTGTTCTGAGGCCAGGCGCACTGACCAGGGCTGAACTGATGCTGCCCTTGGACAGCGGCAATGAGTGGCTAGAGCATGTGTGCCTGGCTCCTGGAGGTGGCTCAGGTCTGGGGACCCCGGAGCTAGAGAGAGTGGCTTATACAAATGTTGAGAAGGGGGGCAAGAATAGGGAGTCTTAAATGAGGTGGGGACAGCGAACAGCTGGCCCAGGTGCTGTGGGAGAGGCCTGTTGCTCTGGGTGCTGAGAGCATGCATTGCAACAGGGAGCCCCCCATTACCGCCAGGAGCCCCGCAGCAGGAGCTCACCTGTCTTCTCCCCTTGCAGCCAAACTCTCCCGCCTCTCGCTGGCACTCCCACCGCTCACGCTCACGCCGTTCCCGGGCCCGGGCCCGCGGCGGCCACCTTGGGAGGGCGCGGACGCAGGGGCGGCTGGCGGGGAGGCCGGCGGGGCGGGGGCGCCGGGGCCAGCGGAGGAGGACGGGGAGGACGAGGACGAGGAGGACGAGGACGAGGAGGCAGCGGGCTCTCGGGGCCCCGGGAGGACGCGGGAAGCCCCAGTGCCCGTCGTGGTGAGCAGCGCCGACGCGGACACGGCCCGCCCGCTGCGGGGGCTGCTCAAGTCACCACGCGCGGCCGACGAGCCAGAGGACAGCGAGCTGGAGAGGAAGCGCAAGATGGTCTCCTTCCACGGGGACGTGACCGTCTACCTCTTCGACCAGGTGAGCCAGGGCTGCTCAGGGCAGCTAGCAGCAGGACTGGAGCTCAGAAGGAGGTGGAGGCAAGTGGGCGGGGCCTGGGTCATTGAGGACTTGGGTCTGGATGGATGGGCAGAGCTTAGCAGGAGGAGTAGGGACCAGGAATCGATGTGACGCGATGTGAAGGGGCCTGGAAATCTAGGAGAGACCTAAGGAGTGCTGGTGGCTTTAGGAGGCTCTAAGGTGGCAGCCTAGACAAGAGAAAAAAAAAACAACATAAAAATTAAATGCTGAAGAGAAGCAGGTGGAGCTTTGGGGCCTGCTACCTTAACAACTGTGGAGTTGACTCTAAATTTAATTTGGGGGCGGGGTGTTTCGAGACAGGGTTTCTCTGTGTATCCTTGGCTGTCCTGGACTCACTTTGTAAACCAGGCTGCCCCTGAACTCACAGCCATCTGTCTGCCTCTGCCTCCCTAAGTGCTGGGGTTACAGATGTGCGCCACTGTGTCTGGCTTCTAATTTAACTTTTAAAAAAAATATTTATTTACTTATTCTACATACAATGTTCTGCCTGCACATATGCTTGCACAACAGAAGAGGGCACCAGATCTCATTATAGATGGTTGTGAGCCACCATGTGGTTGCTGGGAATTGAACTCAGGACCTTCGGAAGAGCAGCCAGTGCTCTTAACCTCTGAGCCATCTCTCGAGCCCAATTCTAATTTAATTTTTAGTCATGTGTGTCTGTGTATATTCATGAGTGAAAGTGTCCCCGATTAGCCTCCAGTGCTTTGGGACCCCAGGCAGTGGGTGGAACCTGGAGAAAGGTGTCTGTTGTGTGTAGTGGGTAACGGACTCTGGTCATCTGGGAAAGGGCTCCACCTTCTTAGCTGTTAAGCATCTCCAGCCCCTTGGGATCTTATCCCAAGCAGGTCTTATCACGTGGTGCTTTAAGAGGGATCCGGCTTGGCCAGTTGCCCAGGTCAGTTGTCTCTGTTCTCAGGAGGTAGAGGCAAGAGAATCTAGTTCAAGGCCAGCTTGGTTCTCCAAAGTTCTGGCCAGCCAGGGCTGCCTCAAACAAATGAACAAACAAAAAACAAGGTTTGTTTGTTTGTTTGTTTGTTTGTTTGTTTAAACAGTATGGAGATTTCAGGTCAAGGTTGCTTTGTGAGTTCCAGGTCAGCCAGGGCTACACAGACAAACCCTGTCTCAAACAAATAAACAAATTTAAAAGTCCCATTTCGGCATCCTTTGGTCTCAGTAGCCATGAACCCTGTTCTCAACTATGTCATGACCTGGCCTGGGCCACTCTCATGCCAGGTTTTTCTTGAGCTGCCTCAGGCCATAAGCTGACTTGGAACTCTGTAGTCCAAGCTGGCCTTGAACCCAGAGCTCCACCTGCCTCTGCCTCCCTTGCCCAGCTCAAAGTGAGACTTTGAGTGACTGGGATTGGGGGGGTAATTGTCTCTTTGCTCAGCGGGGGTTAGGGTTTGGGAAGAGCTCAGGAGCAGGTTGTTAGCAGTTCCGAGACACAGGTTTGGATCTGGAGCGCAGATCTTGGAGGTGGTGGTGCAGTGTGTAGAGCAGCGACTTGAGTTAAGAAGTGCAGGCTGAACTTAGAAAGCGGGAGGGAATTCCTGAGCTGCGTGAGGCTTCACAGTTAGGTAAGAAAAAAAGATCTGGGTGAGATTAAGGCCTGTAGGACTCTTCGAAGGCAGATACAGGTTCCATACACATCTCCACAAGATACAGTGTCAGCGATTACAAGCTTGGGGTGCCGAAAGCCCCAGAAATATCCTTGGGTTTTATCTCTCTATGAGTATGCGGTGTTTGGGGTGTGACAATTCACTCCCTTCTCTTGCTTTCACAGGAGACTCCAACCAACGAGTTGAGCGTCCAGGGCACCCCCGAGGGGGACACGGAGCCATCAACGCCCCCAGCGCCCCCGACGCCTCCCCACCCCACCACCCCAGGAGATGGGTTTCCCAGCAACGACAGCGGCTTTGGTGAGGGGCAGAGTTTACAGTTTGGGCCACAGGAGGGCGGGGCTTTTGGGCATGGGGAGAGAGGCGTGTCCTGTAGGGAGGGAGGGACTAGGGAGGGACCTGGAGGAGGTCTTGGAGGCCGGAGCCTTACCTGAAGGCAGGGCGTGGTAGGGGCGGGAAGGTATCTGAAGTGGGAGGGCTGGAGCCTTGCTGGAGGGTGCGGCTACAGCCTTTGGCTGATCTGCAGAGCTGGTGTCTAAGTCTGGTCCACTTTCTCCTTAGGCGGCAGTTTCGAGTGGGCGGAGGATTTCCCCCTCCTCCCCCCGCCAGGGCCCCCCCTGTGCTTCTCCCGCTTCTCCGTCTCACCTGCGCTGGAGACCCCGGGGCCTCCCACCCGGGCTCCAGACGCCCGGTCCGCAGGTACAGTGCTTCCAGAAGGACCTTCCCTAACCTGCCCTCTCTTACCTTACTTACCTTACTTACCTCTCCTCGGCGCCCTCACCAGGTCTCATCGCCATCTCCCAGCTCAGAGGTAGTCGGTTCCCGTTCACAACCTTGGACAGTTACACAGATAGGCCCTTGAGCCTCAGTTGCTGCTTCTTCAAGGATTCCCATGTACACACTCTCTTGACTATCTTTCCCATTTCTGAGCTTAGACACCCTGCTGGATCTCCCATCTCTTCTCCGAGGGCACTTAAAGCCCGCGGAGGATATCACAGACACCCAGTCTCTGTAATAGCGGCGAGCTCACACCGACCTGCCACATTGCAACCAGCTCAACCCTCGCTGAGATCCTTAGAATGGATTCTAGGCGCCCCCCCCTTTTTTTTTTTTTTTCGAGACAGGGTTTCTCTGTGTAGCCTTGACTGTCCTGGACTCACTTTGGAGACCAGGCTGGCCTCGAACTCACAGCGATCCGCCTGCCTCTGCCTCCCGAGTGCTGGGATTAAAGGCGTGCACCACCACGCCCGGCTTTTTTTTTTTTTTTAAGGGAAAGGAGAACTGAGGCACTTAGAAAATCGGGCTGCTGACCTGCAGTGCTGCCCTCTCGTGGTTAGCATCTGCTGGTCCTTGCGCTGATGGAGACAGTCCGTTCTCTCCTGCTCCCTGCTGGCCACCATGTTGAACACCCAGGATGTGGGGAAGGGGTTGTCAGGAACATCTCTATCCCTGTTCCCCGCAGCCAGCGCAGGATTAGCGCTAGCTTCTTTCAGCTGTGTGATATGGACCAGTTAGTGTCACTGCCGCAGCATCCTCACTCATAGACTAGGGATGATAGTGGATCATGACCCTGAGTGTTCTGAGGGTGTAGACGGCTTGATCCCCCTGACAGGCATGCAGCTTGGGGCTTGTGTGATGACCAAGAGCTGTAAACAACTTGCCCAAAGGCTGGAGGCTGAAGAGCCTAGCTAGTTCAAGGAGCAGAAGGCAGGCCAGGAAGCCTGGGGCTCCTGAGGGTGCAAAGTTGTAGCGAGGGGGCCTGGGCATGGTGCATGCCTTTAGTCTCAGCACCCAGGAGGCAGAGGCAGGTGGCTCTCTGAGTTTGAGTTTGAGGCGAGTGAGTTCCCGGTCTCCTGGGGCTACACAGAGAAACCCTGTCTCAAACAACCAAAATCCATTAATAGTAATAATAATAGACTTGGGGAAACTTTGCCCATAGGATGCTAGGGGAAGAGGCTAGAGGCTGAGAAAGAAAGAAAAATAGAGATTGGGTGCCTGAGGAGAGGCTAGGCAAGAGTCCAGGCGGGAGAGGTTAGTGAGCTAGGCCCAGGGAGAGGGAGGGGCAAGGCAGAGTCAAGGACAGGAAAGACAGGATTGGGGCTGCACCCTCATCTAAGCCCAAACGTTACTTTTCTGACACCTCCATCTCAGGACCCCCATAAGCACAGTGCAGGGTGGGTCCAGGGTGTGGGGACATCAGCCAGATAGTGAGTCAGGACCAAGACTGGTAGGGTGACCTCACACTTAGTCACTAGGCGTGGGGATGGAGGGCTCAGTGGTATGGACTGTCACTGATACTCCCGCTGGGCACACCGGTCTCCCCGGACCACCGTGGGTGCCCCTTGGCACTTCCACGTGCTTCATCTTTACACCAGGTCCTGAGGGCAAAGCTCATCCCAGGACTTTGAGAAGGAGCAGGGGCCACGTTTTCTACTCAAGGAGGAAATAGGCTCTCATGTCTCAACGGGGCCAGGCCCTCAGCTGTCAGTACAGGAGTAAGAAGGAGGGCTGCGCGCCCTGCCCCCCCCCCCCCAGCCCTGGTCTTTTAGACCCAGAGAATGAGTCAGGCTGTCATGATGTTTGGGGAGGATGGTCCTGCAAAATCTTGTCGGGAAGGTTTTGTGCGGCAGACAGACTGGAGTGAGCACCGTCTCCAGATGCAGCTCTGCAGTAGAGGGAGGCCCAGGTAGACACCAGGGTCTTCTACAGTTATGAAATGAGATATATTACTACTCACTACCAGAGTGGGATGCCTGAGGAAACAGGGAGGGAGCAAGCAATAGCCCAGGATATCCAGGGCTCCAGAGTGGTTGGGGAAGGCCTCTAAAGAGAGGGCCCTGGACTGCCTGGGAAGGACATTGAGGCCCTTTGGTAGAATGGTATCTGGAACATTTGAGGCCAGTGGACCTGGAGCAGAGGGCCAGATGAGGACGGGGAGGATGGGATGGGCCTTTGCCTTGAGTGAGTTGGAAACTACATGCCTGTGAGTCCGTCTCTCCTGACTCTCATCCTTTCTCTACCCTCTATTCTTAGGCCCCGTGGAGAACTGACTCCCCAAAGACCCAGCCCCTTTGCACCCCAAGAAGAGGGTTTGCGAGCAGAATCTTGTGTGGACGATGGAGCCATTGCCCCTGACACTGACACAGCCTCTGGGGAGGTGCCTGAGGCTGGGCCCTCCCCTTCCTCCTCCTCCACCATGTGCCAAACAGGAGGCCCAGGCCCTCCACTTCCTCCCAGCCCCCCAGCTGGGTCCCCTGGTCCCCCTGACTCCCTTGGAGCCACATGAGGCAGGAAGCCCCATCGCTGGACAACCACACTTCTTGGAACTGAACTGAACTCTCTTGGGCCTGGAGCCCCTGGCACAGCAGAGGTCCTTCCTGACCCGCTCCTGGCCTCATGAGGGCCACTGGCTTCAGGAACCTGGGCCGCCATCTTGCGTCTCCCCTTCCCCCAAGCCTGGCCCCCGGTGGGGCCTCTGATTCAAACCTTCGCGTGACATTTTCACATTATTTAAAAAAGACAAAAAACTTTTTGGAGGAAAACGGGGCCTGTGTGTGTTTGGGGAGGTGGGAGGGAGATGCCAGGAGACACTGCATGAAGTCGCTGTCCTCTCCTCACGGCCCTAAGGCAAGGTGCCCAGGCAGCAGTGGAGCTCTCCTGCCTTTCCTGTTCTGCTCCGTATGGCCCCTGCCGTCGGTGGCAGCCTTGACTTACCAGTCCATGAGGAGGCAGTGGCGGCTTGGGCCCAGGCGTTGTTCTCAAAGCAGGGTCTGGAAGCTGTCACAGGCCCAGACCAGGTGGTGGTGGAGGTGGGAGGGTACACAGAACTGATCTGCTGAAACTCAGCTGAGTCATCTGCTAGCTACTGCCTGGCCTGCCTCCATCTACAAATTTCTCCTGTCTCTCTGGGATCACGCACACACCTACCCACCCACTCATGCCTGGACAGACGTTCTTCGCTGTTCAGTCTTCCTGGCGGTGACCTATGACTGCCACTCTGCTTTCTTCCTGTTTGTGTTCTCCTGTGCTCCCCTCTACCTCAGTTAGGGGGGGTTTTGTTGCTGTCTCTTCCCACCCTTCCGTGTGGCTGCTGCCTGCTGTTAGGGCCTCTGTGGCTAGGCTGCTGCTGTCTCTTGACTTGGGGACCAGATTTATTGGTACATGAAGAGTGAACTTACATGGTGGGAGGAGGCCAGGCAGAGCAAGGGGTGGACTTAGCAGAATGGTATACTCTATAAATGATGGTGACAGGACGTAGGGGGTCACAGGAAAACTTTACAGTAGCACTGTTGCCTAGCAAATGCCTAGTTCAAAGTGAGGGTTATAGCCCTAATGCCAATACAGAAAGGAGGGCTAGGACCAGGGTATCCCCCACCCCGCACCAATGTGTGTGTTTTGAGGCACGGCCTCTCTGTGGCCCTGGCTGTCCTGTAATTCATTGTGCTGCCCAGGCTGGCCTCTACCTCCTGAGTGCTGGCATTAAAGGCCTCACCACACCTAGCAATGGGTGGGGTCGCTGGGGTCTGAGGGGTGTGAGGAAGGAGGGCCCGGACAGCTTTGCCTTAAGACTCAGCGGGGAGGGCCAGACTCCATGGTGAGAGCCAGGGCAACCAAGGTCTGATGCCAACATGCTACCCAGTTCTAGGAAGCAGGGCTGGAGCCCTAACTCTGCAGTGAGCAGTGCTGGGGCCAGGAGCCCTGCATCTGAGGGAGGCAGTGCTGGCCCCTGGTCTGAAGGAGGGTATACTAACTGTTTCACTAGCTCTCACTCCACAAACTCATATTCTGTTATCTCCAACCACAGAAACTTCCTGCTTCACAGTTCTGGAGGCTAGAAGACCAAGACCCAAAGACATCAGTATTTGGGGAAAATCTCTTCGGTGGTTTTGTGAACCTGGCCTCAGTTAGCCACTGGCACTCCTTGGCTTGTCTGTCCTTTGCCCTACTCTGTGCATTCAGCTCCACATGGCACCCTCTGTGAGGGACTTCTTGTGTGTGTGTGTGGGCATGTTGAAGGGCACTGGGGGAGCCTGGTCTCACATGACTCAGTCTGGCTTTGAACACAGGATTCTCTCGCCTCAGCCTGCCTAACACATGGACTGACGTATGTAGACCCAGTCCCCACCCCACCCCAACTGAAGGGCAGTTTAAAACATTTTGCTATCCCACTTACATGTTCCACAGACACCTACAGCTAAGTTCGGCCAACATTCCATTTAGATTCTCAATCAAGCACTGCCAGTCATGCCAGCCCTGGCCCACGTGGCGGCTCCTCTACTCTTCCTCCCAAGGACTGCTGACCTGCCCCTTCCACTCAGCCCCCTATTCATCCTCAGACCACCCTCATCACTTCAATTAACACAGCATACCCCTGCTTCTTGTCTTAGCTCCCCATAGGCAGGCCAGGCAATGACCCTATGGTGAGGAGAGCCCCTGTGTCCTTGTCACCTAACTTGTAAGCCAGAGCACACCATCCAGCTCAAGCAGCCTGCGTTCTACCCGTTCCTGTGCCAAGAACGTCTGGTCCAAGGTGTGAGGGACAGGGATCCATACCCCTCACAGGGCCTTGCTGCTGCCATTCCCCTCTCAAGTCCGGGCTCAACCCGTGGGGGAGACACGGTGGTTAAGCACCTCTGGACCAGGACTCCTTGCCCCGTGCTTTCCCGGTCCTTTGGGTGAAGCTGAAGCTGTCCTGTATTGGGATATTCATGTCATGCCAGCCCCCGGGAGAGAGCAGTTCATGCCCTCTCCCAACTTCAAGGTCAGCTCCAGAAAAATTGCCATCCCTAGCAGACTACACGACTGCCTTTGTCCAGCTGACAGTGGCCTGGCCAGAGCCCACCTAGAAGATCCTGGACGTTGGCACTCTGCCCAGGTCAGTGCTGTCAGAGAGTACGCCCACAGGTGCCTGTAGCCAAAGAAAGGCAAGGCACAGAAGCCCCCCAGCAGGGGTCTGCAAATCCAATACACACCTGGAATCTTAATTCCCAGAAGGCCCCAGGGCATCCTCCTTCCTTCCCAGTCAGGCATGCACACTAAACCATGCTGGGAAGGGTGCTTCTTCTAGAAATACCACTTCAGGTGTGGCCAGGCAGCAGCCTATAATGCCAGCACTAGAAGGCTGAGGCAGGGCTCTGAGGCAACGCTCACCACAGGCCAGAGACACAAACACAGTAATAAAAAACTTCTTGGCTCTAAAGGTGGGCAGGAGGACGGGGCCTTCAACTACTGGAGCAGAAGGGCAAAGGACAGACCATGTCACTAAGATCCCCTCCCATGGTCAGGACCCATGCCCAACAACAAAACCCAAACACCTCCAAGGCCATCCCATGCACCTCCAGGCGCCACTGTGCCCTTCCAGCCCACCCTGGAGCACTCAATGGACACCACAGCCAGATCCTAGCGCCCAACACGGGGCCTTCCCTGGGCCTGCTCCCTCTCAGCCAGTCCTCTGTTCTAGTCCTAGTCTCCCATGCTGAGTCCCCAATGACCACAGGCCACAAGGCGCACATCTGGAGTATGCTGGGTCTGAACACCTTCGAGACACTAACCTCTCCCTGCACCCAGCACTCACAGGGCTGGAGTCACCTGTCTGGGAAGCACCTGCCTTCCACCTTGTTTTCCACCCAGGGTCCTGGTCAATGTCGCGCACGGGTTCACAGCCCTCCCAAAGCCAAGAAATGAGGTTGTCTGCAGGCGCGAGGGGTTAAATAGTTAATAAGATTACCAACATGGTAATTACAAATAAGGAGTCAGGAGCTAGAGGCGGTGATTTTCCAAATGGGGAACCAGGATCCACAGCCCCAGGGCCCAGGGGTCCTGCCACCCAGGCGGGGCAGCTCCAAAATAAATAATGGAGTTGGGGACAGGGGGTCAGGGTTGTTCCTGCTTCTTCTTCACAGAAATCCGCTTCTTTCTTGCTGCCAGCATCTCATAGAAGGGGTCCACGCTTACAGCAGCCCTGCAAAGAGGTCTGATGAGGATCAAGGGCTGAGCCCAGGCCCAGGGCCCCCGGCTCAGCCCCCAGCCCAGGAGGCTCACTGGATGGACTTGATCCACTCGTCTTTCTCCTCCTGTGTGGGTGCCGAGATCCGGTACACCATGTGGTTGCCCTCTACTACCCGGCCGTCAGCCTCAGTTTTGCAGGCCTTGATGAGCTGTCCCTTGTTGTTGGGAATGTAAAGCTCAAAGCAGTTCTAGGATGGAGGGGAGGGGACAGGTCAGAGCAGCGCTGGGCCAGCCATGTGGGTACAGGGTCAGGGCACCTCCTGAGTCTCACCGGCTTCCGAGGGTCATCCACCTCACGGATGCTGAGGTTCTCCAGGGGGATGATCCCTCGGGGCTCCTTGTCCTAGGGGTCAGAGTCTGAGTTCAGGTTCCACGGTCCCACAGTGCCTCCCTCAGAGTGAGAGCCAGGGGCCAGCCCCCACCCCTGATCCTGGCCCATGTCTACAAGCTCCACTCTCACCGTAGTGTACTCAAAGTAGTAGAGGCAGTTGTCTGTAAGGATGAACCAGCGACGCTTCCAGGTCTTCACCCGGCCCCCTGCAAGGGAAGGGGGTGGGACGGGACGGGCTCAGCGGGGAACCGCTGAGGGGGGGGAGCAGAGCAGGAAAGGTAGGGTTCTTAGGTCTAGGACAGAGGCAGTGAGGGAAAAGATAGGCAGGCAAGGACAAGCTGCTGGGGCCCCAGGAGTGGGACCCCTGCTTGGGCCAACCGTTCTGGCTATTCTGTTGGCATAGGCCCAATCCCCTCCCGCTGGGCCAAGGCCAAAGCAGGCCCTCCCTATCTGATGGGGGTGGGTGGGGGGCAAGGACACCAGGTACCTACCTCCTGGGGCAGACAGCGAGAAAGCAGGCAGGACCAGGTGTAGAAGGGAAGGCGGAGGGATGGGGTGCCCCCAAGAATCGCAGCGACAGAAATAGGGGGTCAGGGAAGGGATGCACAGGAGCCAGAGCCACAGCAAGAGACCAGGCAGAGGGAGGGGGAGAGAGGAAGAAAACCAGTTACATCCACACGGGAGGAGCCGAGGCCTCCCCTGCCCCCTGTGCTCCTGGCCTCCTGGCCTCAACTCTTCAGTCTGGCCAGGATGGCCCTGGGAAAACATGTGCCGAGACCCTCTACCTGGTCTAAGGGGTGGGTGGTCTGAGCTCGAGACCCACCCACACGTATCGTGCCTGTAAAAAGACGCCCTACTGTGGCCTCTGGATGAACCAGTGGGAGTAGAGATGTTTATACAGCCATGATGATCAGAATCAAGCCCATGACAGACCCCTGCATCTCAGGGGCAGGGCACGTTTGAGCCTCAGTTTCTTCAAATGACAAGTAAAGATACTGAAGGCATAGCAGCTCAGAGCCCCACCATTGGGATGCTGCCTTCTTGCTCCTCCCTGTAGGCTCAGGGAACCTCATCTTCTGTGATCCTACTGGCCTCCTTGCACCCTACAAAGGGGCCAGGGCCAAGGCGCTCCCTAGCCAGGGCCGTGTGTAGTTACCAGGATCACACACTGGCTGTGAAGATGCAATGCCTTGCTCCCGAGTGCCCAATTCAACAAGGCAGAACCTTGGACCTGGAGGGCTGCTGAAGCCACTGCTGAGCAGCCCAAGGAAAGTGCGGCCTGACTCTAACCTGGGTCCTGCCTCTGCAGGAGTGCCTAGCTGTCCCACTAGAGCACTCACACTTTGTCTCTGAGCAGTGACTTGCCACTATCCCTCCAGCTCAGCAGAGAGGCACCTAGCTGTACTACAAGTATCTGCGGAGCTGTAACGGTAACGAATGGCTGGCCTGTACCCAGATCTTGCCTGCATGAGCCTACGCCCTCTGTGACTTGATGACTGAACAGTGGTTTAATGCATGGTGTCACATCACACACTGCAACAAGGCCTGCCGACAGCCTCTCCTTCCAACAGTAACTCAAGAGTCATCTAAAATCGCTGTGCCTGCTGCTGCAGTGTTCCCTCCCCAGGCAGGCCTGACGCCCAAAGCTACGCCTGTCTATGTTGGCTGTGCTGGGCTGATGTTCAGCTGGCTGACGAGGCCAAGTCTAGGACAAACAGTCTGCCAAACACCTGACCCTGTCCTGGGCCTTGGGGAGTTTTACTAAGCAAGGTAACAGCCTGGTTGATCAGGCCCTGGCATAGACGGCTCCAGGCATGAGTAGGTGGGGCCAGGAGCATTTATACAGATCCAGCAAGTAGCCAAAGTGTGCTCTCGTTTTCAGCACCATTTTTCAAATGTGGAAAGCTGAGGTTCTTAAAAGCTGAGGTGCAAAAACTTAGGATGCTCAGTCCTGACCTGGCCACTAGCGTCCCCTGCAAGGTGGCCAGCAGGCTCGGGAAGGGACGTACCCAGCTTTAGGAGCCAGCCCTCACGGTCTGGGTTGAAGAAGGTGTGGGTGAGATCATTCCCATCATCCTCTGGGATCTTGAAGGGCTCGTTTCGGATGCTGTCATAGAGGTTCTGAGGGGCAAGAAACAGGTTAGCAACCCAAGGCCTGGAGACTTCTCTGGGGCAGGTCAATCATCCCTGCTCACTCATCAGAGGAGAAAGGGCTCAACTGGGAGGAAAGGCAAACAAAACCAGCGAGATGGGAGGAGGGGAGAGGAAAGATGAAGGGATGATGATGAGAAAGCCTGTTAAGTTCTCAGAGAGGCCTGGCAGAGCCTGAGAGAGGCACAGGACAAGACCCAAGGGCCAGACCAGAGCAGCGGAAGCAGAAGCAGAAGCAGAAGAGGAGACATGGCGCTGAGAGTAGCCAGGGCAGTTCAGGCACAGAAATGGTGAGGCTAGCAGACGGGTGGGGCTGGGAACAGCACTGACCCTGAGGAGATCCTCAGGCAGGTCCCCACCCTCATTGATGCCCCGGTTCATGGCCACAAAGCGCTCCAGGCCCGGCTTGTCCCTGACATTGGGGTTGTGAAGGCTGGTGTTCAGCATGATCACAGCAAAGGACAGCACGTAGCAGGTGTCTGCCAGATAAAATAAGGCGACCCATGAAAACCCACACTTCCTAGACCCATCACCTCTTCCTCTTTTGTATCTGGGGATCCAGATTGCAGCACTCCTTCCTCAGACTATGGGCAAGCCATACCCTGCCCTCTGGTCCTACCTGTAGACTGGAAGACCCCAGGGTTACACAGGCAGTATCTCTGGGCAAATGCCTCCATCATCCGGTCAATTTTCTGAGCCTCTCCAGGGAGGCGAAAGCTCCACAGAAATTGCCTGGTTTGGGGAGGGGCAGGGCAGGGTAGGCACAGATTTCAGGGCTGGAAAACATTCTACTTCTAACTTGTCTCTGTTAGAAGCAGACATTCATTATCCAAACTTCTTCTGTGGCAATGTACCCCTCTCATCCTAGTAGCCCCGAGGGAAAGGCAGGTGGATCTCGGTGAATTCAGGGCCAGCCTGGTCTACATGGAGTTCCTGGTCAACCAGGGCTCCATGTGAAATGCTATCTCAACCCCAACCCTTCAAACAATTAGAATCCAGATTTCTTGGCCCCAGCACAGGGGTCTGACTAGACCAGTAAGTTCTGGCCAAGGATTCGGGTGGGTCTAACAGAAACAGTCTCTTTCCTGCCTCCTCAGTTTGCTGAACTGGACTGGATGTGCCCACTGCTTTGCTGTCGTGTAGGACCCACTGAGGGCAGTGGAGCAACAGGAGTGCACCGAGAGCCTGAAGGAGGCCCCACCACTGTCTTATTTGGGAGTCGTTTTCTGAGCAGTGCTTGCTTCTGTGGGAGTAGTTTGCCCCTCACAGCTGACAAAGCCCTTGCAGGCGCATTTCCCCATCCTCACCGGAGAGCCTGCACCAGGTTGAGGTCCGTGAACTCGTGCAGATCCACAAAAGCATGGAGCACAGACAGGTTTAGCTCTTCCCTGCAGAGAGAGAGACAGCCACATAGGACAAGTGACCGGGCGTAGCAGGGCCACATCTTGTTCACTGTGCTGACCTGCGCCCCCCCCCCCCCCCCCCCCCGCTGGGTGGTCCTGGGGGTAGGGTGCCTTGTTCTTGTAGCTTGCCAGGTCTTTGAGCACACAGAGCACCTGATGTCACCGTTCTCAACTGGTCTCATGTGCCCAGATGCCTTTCTCTCAAGAACTGACCTTTACCTAAGAATTCACAGGCAATTCCTAGTTCTGTGAACTCCCATGTCCAGAGTTCTCCACACACCTGCAGCTCTGAGCCATGATGGAAGGCTTCCTGACAGTCCACACTTCAGGCGCCAGCTGTGCATGGTGAAGCCACCAGCACACTCAGGTGCCAGCTGTGCATGGTGACGCCACCAGCACACTCAGGTGCCAGCTGTGCATGGTGAAGCCACCAGCACACTCAGGTGCCAGCTGTGCATGGTGAAGCCACCAGCACACTCAGGTGCCAGCTGTGCATGGTGAAGCCACCAACACTCGGGCTTCAACAGTGCCCCAAACATAAATGGTGCCCTTCCTGGATGGCTACAGGCACCACCTCCCTATACTCTCAAGCTCCTCCCAGAGGCAGTCAGTCCACTGTATCATGACCCAGGTGGAGGCCACACACCTGTTCTACCCCATGAGATGTGCAGGCCGGGCAGCTCACCTTTCCCCCAGGTAGTCCCCAATGGCTGTCTTGTTCAGGCCCTCGCCTTTGTATAGGAAGCGGGCAATTTCCTCAGGTGTGTTCTGCAGAAGCTCATGCTCCACCAGGAATTGGATCCCCTGGAGGGAAGGAGCCAGATCTGTGCCTGAGGCAGAGGCTGCTGCTCCCCACGAACCTCGGCACCCAAGCCCCCCCACCCCAACAGAACACGGCCCAGTTTCATGCTCGGCTCCACACAGCTCCCATATACCCTCCTTAACCCATGCCCTCAGCCTCTGCCTAGCTGATTCCAGAATGTACAGCTGGGGTCTGGTAAGGAACAGCTTTGAAGAGTAACTGAAAACACTACAATAATAAATAAAGTGAAGGAGAGATGGCTGGAGAGTTGGCGTAGAGGTTAAGAGCACTGACTGCTCTTCCAGAGGACCTGGGTTCAATTCCCAGCAACCACATGGTGGCTCACAACTGTCTGTGACTCCTGTTCCATGGGATCCGACACCCTTACAAAGACATATATGCAGTCAAACGCCAATGTACATAAAAGTAAACAAATTTAAATAAATAAGTAAACAAATAAAGCATATCTGTCCATTGAGCTGTGAACACAGAACCTTCCCTGGTTCTCTCCTGCACCATGAAAACCCCTCTCTTAATGCCATATCTCACCCTGAACTGTGGCACTTGTATCTAGGGGATCCCTGATTCTCAGCACTGCCTAGCACATGACTAGGTTCCCAGAGGCCTCAGTATACGGACCTTTGTGGAACAGATGGGCAGGGATGAGGAGTCTGTGGCCTACAGGAAACATACTCTCCTCCTAACACTTCTAAAACCACAGACATCAAAACCATGCCTGCGTGTCTCCCAGCTAACCTTTTTGGGATCCATGTTGAACTTCTTCCTGCCCATGGCCATCTTCCGGTTCCGCTGCAAGGTCTTACTGCAAAAGCAGGGTGGGGAGCA
Source organism: Acomys percivali (assembly GCA_907169655.1). Lineage (NCBI taxonomy): Eukaryota > Metazoa > Chordata > Mammalia > Rodentia > Muridae > Acomys > Acomys percivali. Next base: position 70,744,072 of record OU015752.1, read on the forward strand.
GCCAAGGACCGATGCCTGAGCACCCAGGGCCATGGACAAGCCCCGCGTCTGTCCCGTGAGCGCCCACCGTCCTCACCTGCCCTCATTGGCCTCCAGACCTTCCACCTCGCTCATGGCTTCACTCAGCTCCTCCCGCAGGCGCTGGATCTCCACCAGCAGCTCCTGCTTGCGGCGGCGGATGCTCTCCAGCTCCATGCGCTCCTCAGGAGTCAAGTCTGGGGGCTCTAGGGGTGCGTAGGGTCCAGAAGTTAGCTCTGCAGGTGGCCAGGACTCCTACACCCCGCGAAAGGACCGGGGCCTGGATCCCTGTCCAGAAGAATGGCTACCCAAGAGTGGAAAGGGTGTAAGACCCTGAACCCTTAGTCTGGGGCACAAGTGCCTAGGACCTCTCATCTCATAATAGGTTCGGGGATGAATTTCTGGGCCCACTGCTTGGAAGAAAGATGGAACCCTGGCTTCGTCAGGGAAGGAAGTAAGAACCTAAATCTTGGGTATGTTACCTGGAAAGGGTACCAGCCCCTAGGCTCCTGGGCCCATCACTACCTCTGCAAACTTTCTGTCTGAATTTTGCATGCTTTACTTGGATGACCTGGCCCCCTCATCCCATCACACTTAAATGAGAGGCTTGGATATCGATTGGAAGCAATTCTTGGAAAGACACAGAACCTTGGGATCATGGCTCCATCACCACAGGAGCTCTGGGACCTTGGATCGTGTGGCTCTTGGGTGCATTTCTTAAAAACACACCAAGACTCTGGCTTCTGGCTCCACTACAGTGGGGACCCTACCATGCATGGACCGCGGGTGCATTTCTTATAAGGGGACGAATCCCGGGCTCCATCATAGTGGGAAAGTTGGGGTCCTGAATCTTGGGTGCATTTCTTAGAAAGGACCCGAGGCTCTGGCTCCGCCACGGCGAAGAGCGTGGTCTGGATCTTAGGGACACAGTACACACTAGCTAGGGCTTCAGGACCCAGGGTCCGGGTGCGTGGGGTTGGCGTAGAGCCAAGGTCTGCAGCACCGCACGAATGGCAGGCGGCTGCTCGCGCGGGGTGTTCGCCCCGCCCCGTTCCCGTCGCCCCGCCCCGCCCTCCGCCGCCGGAAGCGGGCTAGGCCCAAACAATGGCCCGGGACCCTCGGCTCCCAGCCGCGCCGGAAGCCCGTCCCGCGCGCTCGAAGGCGCCTTGCCGCTCGCTGCCCGTCTGTCCGCGGCCGGGCTTGCGAGCCGCTCCGCCCGCCCGCCCGCCTCGCCCGGCCTACCGTAGACACCGTCCTCCATGGCGGCTAAGAAGGCCCGCGGGGAGTCCGGGGCGGTTCCGCCGGCTGGGCCTGCGTCCGCGTCGGCCCGCGGGCTCGAGTGAGCCCGCTCAAACGCCCCAGGAGCCACCGCCGCCTCCTCAGCGCCCGTCCTCAGCGCCGAAAAGACTCTCCCTTCACGGCCCAACCGCCCGGCCGGTGGGGCCCGCCCCTCGCTTTGACACCACCCAATCCACTACGGCTCTGCCCGACTGCTCCGCCCCCGATGCCACAGGACCATATCCAAGACCAATAGGCACACGAGAAGCGGCTGCAGGCACATGCAGCTGGAGATAGACTACTAGGCTGACCAATCGGAGTGTGGGCAGGCTGCTCGGTCCCGCCTCCGAAACAAAGGAAAATCCTTGGCAGCTTTATCCCCCAATAAGAAAACTCAAAAAGGAGTGACCAAGAAGTGGGGCGTTGTGGAGCAGGGAGGATTAAGCCAGCCTACGAGCCAGACTAAGGCTCCCAAGCCTTCGTTCAGGAATTCGTTGTTAGGGGGCAGCACTTTGTTAGACTTGTTGTCAAGGGCGGGATCTCAACCTTGGGTTGTTTCCTCGGGCCACACCTCCTGGCCCTCCACGCTTGCTTTTGCCCGCAGCGGTTGCTAGGCAACTGGGAGCCGCACAGGCCAGTCTTTTGCCTCCTTATCAGGGGGTACTTCTCCGCAGGGACTTCTTTGAACCCTTTCCGTAACACCTCATGTGACTTTGCTACACACCTCAATCTCCTCAGAGTCAAAGGATGCTAAATAAAGGAAGGCATTCTCTCTCTCCCAAATGCCGTTGTATAGGGTTCAGTGAACGCATTGGCCCAGCCTTCCCAGGGCTTCCTGTCTTTCAGGCAGTTCCCCTCCTAAACTCTCCCTCTTAGCTTAGTTTACTTCTCCTAAAAAATCCTGCCTTCCCCAAGCATTCTCCCAAGACACCCGTTTCCCTCAGAATCTTCCAGCCTGCGCTGACTTTCTTCTCTTGGCAGCGTTCCAAGTCCTGGTACTTAAGGGTCCTCCCTTCCACCCAATCTTTTTAGTCCTCACACCCTTGCCCTCCCTAAACTCCTCCCTCCTCCTCAGAATCCTCCTCTTTGCACGTGAAGCAGCGAAGGGCCTCTGACATTCTTGTAAATTGCAGGCCCATGATGGCGCTGAAGTGGCTTCCGGGTCTCGTCCTCATTTGTGTCCCTGGACTTCTCAGGGTGGGGGCGGATTCAGGGCCAGGACTTGGTTAAGCCTTTGGATTAGTCATTGGAGCCTCTTAATCCCCTCTCTGACCTTTCTGAGTGGCCTGACCCATGCCCTCCCTCGTGGAGACCCTGGCAGTGATGTCCTACCCCACTCTCTCCTTTCCGTTACAACACGCCCCTGCCTCCTCAGCCCAACTTAGCATCTTTCTCCACCATGCTCTCCGTTGTCCCTAGTCCCTGCCCTAGACGTGGAGGTGGGAGAGCTACAGGCTAATTAATCCTGTCCGGTTATTACCTAGGGATTCTGAAGGATAAAGCAAGATGAGGCCCAGAAGAGGGCATGGGTGGATTCAGTGCTGGCTCTCGGTGGGGAACAGGGATGAGGACACCTCCCTCTCCTGGCAGCTCCCCTGAGGCTGGCCGTCAGCCTGCTGGGCACTTAGGTGGTTGCACCATGGGTGAAGGCCAAGAACAAGCACCCTGCTAGAGCTCCTGGGTGTCAATATGGTGGCGGGGCTCCCCTAAGAGCTCCTCCACTTTTCTCACAGTGGATACAGCGGTGGAGACAACAGCTGCCTCTTCCATCTCCAGCCCCTAAGCTGTGTTTGTGTGTGTGTGTGTGTGTGTGTGTGTGTGTGTGTGTGTGTGTCACTGGCCCTTGGAGATAGCCCATGTTTCTGGTTCTCTTCTCTACCATCTGGAACCAGTCATCAAGTCAGTGTCCCCTCCCCAACTTTCCCTGCAAAGTGCTATGTTTCAGCACAGGAGTGGTGACAGGAAATCTGAGAGCCTGCACTGTAGCTTACTTAGCTTCTGTAAAGTGAAGGACCTCCCTGCCAGGAGGATGCTTGAAGAACGTCAGGCTCTGGTGGCCATCGTGACAGGAAAAACTGAAGCAACACAAGGGGAGATTTGCCAACGGTCCTGAAGTTACTTGGAGCCGCTGGGATTTAAAGTGAGGCTTCCTGAATCTCTGCAAGGGGCTCCAGCCAGCTTGAACGTGTTCACATCTTACCACAGGAACAAACAAACAGAAAACATAGAGCTCTGTATTTATGTCATATGTAATACATGTACATATAATACCTTTGAGGAATAGAGACATCATTAGGTATAGCAGTCTACACAGAGCACTGCAGGCTCATCAGCCTCAGCCTCTCCCCTCCCTTGCCCACTAGTCAGCCCTGTGATCTTCTAGGCCCTTGCTTGCAAGCTCCATTCAGAAGAGAGTCTGCCTCCTAGAACTACCAGGCTGTCCATCTGAAGATGACTAGGACTTCTAGGCTTTGGGAAAGGACAGCTCTGGTCCCTGAAGTTTGATTCCTCTTTGGCATTACAGAACCACAGGAAGTCACCCAATATCATGGAGATCCTCAACCCTGCTGGGCAAAGTGGAACCAGCAAATCACAGACACCCAAAATCCTGCCTGGGTTATGTTCAACCCCGAACCATAGAATCCTGATTCCTTTGGATGTTCTAAGAATGGCACTTCAAACAAAAGCCACATTCACCCCAAGCATCCTGGAGAAGCCAGACTCACCCCGTCAGCTGCACCCTAAATAGCCAGCATCGAGAGCCTCAGTACATCAGCTTAGTCCTTCCAAAACTCAGAGACCTAGCAATGGGTTGTGTATTCTAGAAACATAGCTTTGCAGTTTCTGGTGCAGTTCCAATCTCTAGCCAACCTAGATCCCCAATGTCAACCTAGACTCTTGGGCTCTGGAACCACCAGCTCTTTCTTTCACACACACATCCGGTTGCCATTCTGTCTTTGGTCAATTCTGACGATCCTGACTGAATCCTTGAAGTACTCTGTCCTCTCCCCTCCTGAAGGTAGCAAAGCCATCGTCGCTTGAGTCTTTGTGTCTTGATCTGTATAAATTGACACCATCCTCCCTGTGGCTGTGTGTCTCACGGTTATCTAACCAGAATCCAGCCTCTACACCTTGCCTCTTGGATGGTCCAGAAATCTGATCCCTCCGCTCTGGTGAGACTCAGAGATCCAGCTCATGAGGGGGTCTTGGGAGTGAGAATGGAGCAGAGCAATAAAGGTGGGGTGTATCTGTGGTAGACATCCTGGGAATGGTCATCTCAGCAGGCCACTGCCCTGCCCCACTCCCAACAGAGGCTGGAAGCTCTCCATCCGTGTCATCTTTGGGAAGGGGTGTCACACAGGGACGTGGACCTCAGCTGTGTCACGGAGGCAGGGTCAGTGCGAGGGTTGGTGTAAGAGCTCGGGGGCTGGCAGCCCTATCTGGGGTTTCTGCTGAAGTCCCCTCCTTAGTGTCCTCATCTTCATCTTCTTCCTGGCAGCAGCTCAGAGCAAGTTCATTTTCATAACAAAATGCAGTGAGGGAGCCAGGGAAACTGGACTTGGGGCTGTGGGATGCCTGCTCTGCCCGTTCATCCAGCTCCTTGGCACTGCAGACCGGCGTCCCGGGGACCTCATATGTTCGGTGGAAGTGACGATAGTCAACCTCGTACTGGGAACCGCGCTGGAAGAGGACTGGCTCAAAGCGATGGCCCCAGAGCAGCTCGCCTGGCAGGTAAGATGAGCGGCACTGTGTCGTCATGGCTGTGGCTTCAACCATACCTTCAAGAATGACCACCAGCTCAAAGTCGGCCCTGGCCAGCTCGGCCCGCCCCAGCTCATACAGCGGACTGGCAGAGTCAATCTCATGCACAATGGTAATGGGGGACACGAGGAAGATACGATCGGTGCCTCCATCAAAACCAACATCCACATCCTGGTGGTCCAGCGGGATGTACTCACCCTCTGGGGTCACACGGGGCTGTGCAGGAGCAAGAAGACAGATCCAGAGAGGTAAACAAAGGTTCAGAACGAGAGGGACAAAGATGCAAAGGAAGAACAAAGAGCAAGAAGGTGAGATGCTGGAGACCATGGGTCCAGAGAAGGGGAGAGACTTAGAGAGAGGGAGGGATGGAGACCCAGAAAGAGGGACAGAGAGGCGGGGAGGGGGTGAGAGAGGAGAGAGACAGAGAGAGAGACACACACAGAAAACTCCAATAGAAAGGGACACAGACCCTAACCCTGGGAGAAGGGAACACAAACCCCAGACAGAGGCGAGGGTGACACAGACACCCTAACTCCCTAGAGGACCAAAAACCCAGGAGAAAGGGAAGATGATGAGTAGAGACCCAGAGACCCGGAGAGAGAAAGGAGGAGACTGAAGGTGGATCTGGCTCCAACAGGAACTACCCCAGCACTGTCTCAGGTCGCTCTGCCTTTCCGTCCCGTTGAGTCCCTACTTAATGCTCTATGACACCCTTCAGGCTGCGCCACTATACCAGACTTCTGGAAGAAGTGGCCCTCTTGGTCATCTTCATGTTTCAAAGGGCTAGAAGCTCAAATATGGTTGGGGAATCTGTTCCCTGTGCCCCAGAGGCTTCTGGGAGTTGTATTTCCCCACAGTCAGTCACACTTTCCTCTGGCCTCAAGTGCAGCCTCCACTTGGCCCGTGCTGACTGCAGCTCAGTGGTTTGTTGGGAACCCAGATGTCTGAGCAGTGTGGCCCCAGGTTGTCAAGGCTCCTACAGCAGGGCTTGGAGGAGGCTGCTACCTCAGTGGCCACTGAGAATGGCTCCACTGGGACTGTTTGCCAGCCTTGTGGTGTACTCATTGGGTAGGAGGCTGGTAGGAGAGCCTGGGACCCAAGTCCTTAGCTGTTCTGTTTTTCTTTCTACTGGGAATTGTGCCTTGGATAGTAGGAAGGCCTCATAGACCCCCCAGCATCCACTAAATACATCCCAGGCTGCTTCCACAGGCACTTCCTTGCCTCAGTGCTACTGGGAGGTGTGCTTGCTGATGTCTACACCACTCAGTAAACTCTTATCAGGCAGACTCCTGGCCAAGAAGCTTCTCAGGCGTTCTACTCCCTCAAGCCCAGGTTTCTAGGAACTTGCCTCCGGGGTCTACCTTCCTACAGGTCCAACAGTTCTGCCACTCGGGGTGATGAAGAGGGCATAACTTCATCTTCCTTCATCCTTACAACTGGTCCTCTCCTAAACACACACACACACACACACACCACACACCGTATCTGCAGCACCTGGGTCCCCTCCTCAGCCCGCCCCCTGCCCCCCCCCCCACGCACCACCCCCTTACCTGCAGTAGCTGGGCCCGCACGTGAGCCTCCACCAGGTGGCTGCGACGCAGGTTGCCCACCCGCCACATGAGGCAGAGACGGTGGTCTCGCAGAGCCACTACCGCGTTCTCGCTGAAGACCAATGTCTCGTTGCGTTTCTTGGGCTTGGCCATCTTGGCCATGACTGCACCCACGACGAAGGCGTCGAGCACACAGCCTGCGATGCACTGCAGCACCACAGCGGCCACAGCAGCTGGACACTCCTCAGTGACGCTCCTCACACCGTAGCCTATGGATGTCTGTGTCTCCAGTGCAAAGAGGAAGGCAGCCAGGAAGCTGGCCACCTGCGAGAAACAGGGCGCAGGTGGTGGCGGGGCAGCTAGGTCTCCGTGCAGCGAGGCGATGAGCCAGAAGGTCAGGCCGAAGAGCAGCCAGGAAGCGAGGAAGGAACAGGAGAAGAGCAGGCACATCCAGCGCCAGCGCACGTCCACACATGTAGTGAACAAGTCACTCAAGTAGCGCGCGCCCTGGCCACCCAGATTCACGAAGCGCACATTGCAGTGCCCATCTTTTTTAACGAAGCGCCCGCGCCGCCGGCTCCCAGCTACTGGCCCCGGCGCCCACCCATTGCGGCACAGCCCGGCCCCCGCCTCCTCCTCATCACCAGCTCGACTGTTTCCTGACTCCAGCGCGCCGCTCAGGCGGCGCAGGGCCCTGGCCAGGCCCATTGGGCGGGGAGACCCCCTCTACTTGGCTTAGCGGGGGGCGGGCGCCCCAAACCTGCAGGAACAAAAGTTAAGCATGAACGTCAGGAGTATCCAGAACTGGAGGGTCCACCGCTCTGCACCCTCATCTAATGGAGGGACGGGCAGTACTTAAGATATCCCACCACGGGAAACTTGTAACTGTAGCAGAGGGTTCGAGCCCGTGTAACACTGTTATGAAGTACGGCAAACTAGTGGCTTAGACTCATCACTATACATGACTTTACACATTTGTGGGTTGTTTGTTGCTTTTGAGACGGGACTGGTGTGGAACACACAGGGACTCCTGAGTGGTAGGCAGTGCACTCCCACTGAGCCATGTTTGTCCCCAGTTCCTTACAGATAGAGACTAGTCTGGGTGCCTCTAGCACCCAGAACAGAGTTTTGAGATAAACATTTTGTAGATGTGACCTGCTTGAGACCACTGCTACTCAAGCTGGGGTTTGACCGTAGCAGTTTTAGGTCCCCAGTCCTTGAGTCCTTGGAGGTAATTACAAGGACCAGGTCTCAGGAGAAAACAAAGCTCCAGACCCTGGTGTGTGGAGCTCACACTGTGTAGTTCCAGCACTTGGGAGGCTGATGTAGAAGCGTGGAGAATTTGAGGCCAGCTTGGAGCTAAGTAAGGCCCTGACTCATACAAGCAACAAGGATTCTACCTGGCAGAGAAAAAGGAGGACAAGCAGGAAGCCGGGAGGTAGTGGCGCACGCCTTTAATCCCAGCACTTGGGAGACAGAGGCAGGTGGATCGCTGTGAGTTCGAAGCCAGCCTGGTTTACAAAGGGAGTCCAGGACAGCCAAGGCTACACAGAGAAACCCTGTCTCAAAAAAACCAAAAACCGAAAGAAAAAAAAAAAAAAAAAAGAGGAGAAGCAGGAAACAATATGAGCAATGTCTTTGTTGGGGCTATCTTATGAACTCCAGTAATCCTTGCATCTCAGCCCCTGGAGCAGGTGGGAACACAGGCCATGGACCTTGAAACATTCTAAGTGGGTACAGCCAGTTCCAAACAGTCACCGTTCTGTTCCCTGTATCTACGCCATCTGTATTCACCTGAATTCAGCCAAACTCAGAGCCAAAGCAGTGTCCTCTACACTGAACATGCAGACCTTTGCACATGCCAGTGTTCCCTGAACTATTAATACCATAAAGCCAGGCATGGTAGCGCCTGCCTGTAATGCCAGCACTCAGGAGGCAGAGGCAAGGTGGATCTTTGCGAATCTGAGGCCAGTCTGATCTACAGAGCAAGTACCAAGACAGCCAGGGTTGTGCAGAGAAACCCTGATCAACAAAACAAAAACAAGTGCTACATGGCACCGCGTTGTTTTGTATGAGAAACTGCTGGAGATGTTTCCACATACCCCAGACTGGCCTAGAACTGATCCTCCTCCTCCACCTCTTGAGTGAAAGGACCACAGGCCTCAAACACTACACTCAGCTGTGAAGACCCCGAGCACACAGGACAGTCTATGGGGTCACATCCATCTGAGGAAAGGGGTACGTGGGGAAAAGATTTCTTTCTAGGCTAATAAAACATGTCTTAGCACTACAGTGACAGTGGCTTTACTGTGAGCACACTAAAAACCACAGATCAGATAAGGCTGTGGTTCTGTAGCACAGGCCCCAGCACGCCTACAAAAACATCAGATATGCTGAGGGATGAATTACTTACTTTTGGGGGTGGGTGGGTCCAACACAGGGTTTCTCTGTGTAGCCCTGGTTGTCCTGGACTAGACCAGGCTGGCCTTGAACTCACAGCAATCTGCCTGCCTCTGCCTCCCGAGTGCTGGGATTAAAGGCATGCAGCACAACTGGCTGGCTGAATTATTTTCAAATGAAGTTACTACTAAACAAGTTGAGGCTTGAGCAGCTGATCTGAGACCACTCCTACTAGCCTCAGTTTCCTTAAGGGTTGGGGACATCACCTCAGTAAGGATCCTAAAGACCCAGTGCCTGCTGGTCACCATAGGGGCAGGCCAGCCTATCTGGCAAGACCTTATCTGAAGAAAAACCTCAGGCCTGATCTGGTCTGGTTTAGACTCTGACCTAGGCTTCCTTGTCTGGAGTTTTGCTTTGCTCATTTAAGGGACCGAGATGAAAATCTTTACCCTGAAAGGGAGGGATCTGGAGATCCTTAGCAGCTCTAGGCTGACTTGTAACCTCGGCACTCATCCGTTCTGGCAGTGGGTATAGTGGGCACTGATGGGCCATCCGTGTGTTCCCAGGGCAACCCACCACTCTGTACTCTGCAAGCAGTAGACTAGCCTCTGCCCTCACGGGATTTGGTGAAGGACCTCAGCAGCTGTGAGAAGCTCAGCACCTATGGCTCCACTGCCTTAGACTTCCTTTCTTGGTCTCCATGGCATTCAGAGAGTCCCCCCAGGGGTCACCAGGCCCACCTGACAGGTGCAAACCCGAGGCCCAGGGCTGAGGCAGCACAGCAGCCCTGAAGGCTGAAGGTTACTCTCAGGAGGGGAAGCAGGATACTCTCCCAGGGACAGGCTTAGTTAGACTGGAAAGTAGCCTTCATGAGCAGGCTTTGTGGCAGGATTCCTACTTTGCAATAGTTTCCAAGAGCTAACCAGAGAGAAAGTGGAATCACCCTCAAGTCCCTTAGCTGGAGAGAGTTGGGAAGCTCAGATACCAATGAGGCTGTGGGTACCAAGCCCCAGTGATGACCACATATGCTCGAGTGCTGGCAGTGGGACAGGCCAAGTGTTTATGGAGGACCTGCAGCTGCCCACCGTACCTACCGGTCTCCAGGGTTCACCTTTGATTGATTGCTCAGGGTGCCAAGGGCCCAGGGCTTCACCCCATCTCAATCTGGGGCTCCCGTGCTAGGGTGGAAAGCTGGCTGGGGTCCCAAATCTCTGATTCCGACTCTGCCACTGCCCTGAGGTAGGCCTGTATCCACCTTAGACTGGGGGGACTTGTGCCTCAGAGAGCCACCGGCATCCTACACGGCCCGGCAATAGGCTGCTCCCGCAAAAGATGGGGGCGGGGGGAAGATCCTGATCCACACCCCCCATCTTCCACCTGACCCACAAGAGCAGCTTAATGTTTCCATATAAAGGAGCCACGGGGCTTAAGGTACTTCAACTTCATGTCAAAGTCACTATGTAATCTGGAGCCAAAAAAGCCCCGCCTTCCCATTCACACAAGGTAGCACTGTTAACCCTGCCAAGCAGTGGTGACAGAGGTGCTGAGGGAACCTCAAAGGAGGCCAATAACCAAACAAAGGACAGGAACCCCTGTGCTTTCCTGGCAGCCAGACAATCCAGCCATACTGGGGTCACTAGACCCAAAGAAGATGCAAAGTCACAGTGGTGGTGTGAGCTTGGGGCTGGGGGTGGGGGTGGGGATGGAGGAGGGGGAGGAGGATGGACAGAGACCCAGGAAAAAAAGAGTGGCAGAGACTGGCTCAGAGAGACAGAGACCACGAGAGAGGGACGGAGACCCAGATAGGTAAACAAGAGGTCACAGTAGTGAAACACAAGGTCACAGTATAAGCTGGGGAGACAGACCCACGGGGCTTACAGGACAGAGACTGACTCAGACAGAGCACCAAGGCGGGGTGGGTGGGGTGCAGAGACCCAGAGAGAGAAACACAAGGTCACAGTGGCATGAGCTGGAGAGACAGAGACCCAAAAGGGGGACAGAGACCAACTCAGAGACCCAGAGAGAAGTCACAGTGCTAGTGAGCTGGGAGACAGACCCAGAGAGAAAGATAAAAACCAACTCAGAGAACCAGAGAACCAGAGAGAGGGACAGAGACACAGAAACAAAGATGGGGAGGAGTGGCAGACAAGACCCAGTAGACAGAGGCTAAGTGAGAATTAGAAGAAAAACGAAGCTCATGTCTTAGGAAATGTAGACAGACAGGGAGAGGGAGGGGCTGCCTCTCAAAGGGAGAACGGGTAGTGAGAAAATGAGAAAACGCATCAAGTCAGGACCGACCAGAGCTGTAGGCCAAGAACTGGTACTGGAGGGGTGCTGGGGGGCGGGGGATATTGGTCGGAACACCAGGGAAGGTGTCCAGGGGCAGAGGGAAGATGAGGTGGGTTGGCTCATGTCTGCACTTACCTGGGGGGGCCGCCCACCCCCATGCCTTGCACTGGGGGTTCCTCTGCCCAGGCTGGAAAGGGGCTTCTGTAGGTGCTAATGTGTTCAGGTCTGTCCTCGGCCCCTGGGGCCTGAGCTGGGGCACTCAACCTCTGAGCTACATCGGATCAGGGCCCTAACAGAGGAGGGGTAGGGGCGGAGCCGGCTCAGCACTGCAGAGGGGGAGCCAGGAGGCTGGCCAGACAGGGCACTGGGCTGCGGCCCAGGCAGACTGGAGAGGACAGTGCAGATAATGGGTGGGAGGCAGGGAGGGACAGCGGGATCAGGGACATGGGAAACAGTTGTTCCCATGGGAGACTGACAGCTTAGTAAGCTGGCAGGAAACCCTGAGGTAGTCAACGCAGGAGGAGATGAGGGTGGGCCCCATGGCCCCCAGGGTGATGTCGTAACAAGCTGGTGGTCCAGAAGACACGCACATTTATTGACTCAGAGCCAGTTCCAAATGGAGTAAGATTTGAAAAAGGCTGAGTCAGACAAAAAAGGAGCCCACAGAGAGTGACGGAGTCCCATGGGCCAAGGGCTGGGCCACTGGGACCAGCGCCGCACAGTAGCCTTTCTCTAGCTGCCAGGGGACAGCTCTCTCACAGGGAAGCTCAGAGGACTGGCGTCTCGTGTGCTGGCTGGCTGGGCCTTTATTGCAGCAGAAGGCCCAGACCCCCCTCCAGTACAATAGTGGTCAGCACGGGAGGGCACCCCAGATGACCCCCAACTTGGATCTCAGCCAAACCTAACTAGCCAGAAGGGAAAGAAAGAACTAAATCCCACTAGAGTGACCCAGATGCAGACTTGGTCCAGCCATGGCAAAACCCTTAAGGTTCCTGAAGTTGATCAGCAGCCAGCACTGTCCTGGGTCAGAGGTCCTTAGGGTCAAGCCAGGAGTCAGCACTGACAAACATCTCACAGTAAGGCCATATCTGGGACAGGCAAGGGTCTTTGCCCGAACCTAGTCTTTGGTGTAAGGTGTACAGAGCCACAGGTCAATCCAAATCCTTAGATTCTCAGTCATTAGAATCCATCACTTCTCTTCCACATTCTTTCTTTCTGGGGCACAGTCTACAGGCCTAATGATCCCCGCAAAGTTAACCGATCTGGTTCCAATGCAGAGCCAAGGCCTGAGGCCAAGCGTTGGCCACCTCAGACGCTGATGGTGCGGAAGACGGTGAAGCCGGACAGGGCGGTGCTGATCAGGACCCCAGGGCACTGTGGGTGCCAGTGTAGCTCTTTCAGGTCAGTCTCACCTTGGTGCACAAACAGCAACTGCTGCGGGAGTGCTGCCAGCCCGGGGTCTGTCTCTGTCTCACCCGCCTCTGGGTCCCGTTCAACTGCCAGGTCCCACTGTGTGATCTGGTTGTCAGCGCCCGAGGCTGCAAAAACTCCACTGTCCTGAGGGTGCCATTCAACAGAGGTCACGGGGGCCATGTGCTGCTTGAAGGTAGCCACAGGGGAGCCAGACTATAAGAGAGTGTGGGAGTCAGGCCTCACAGCAGAGTACTGAGCACTCCACCTCAGAGTTCAGCCAGGGCCCCTCTCTTACACCCATACAAAGCCAGAGCCCAGGGAAGACAGCAGGTAAGATGACTTCTGGTCCATGGGCTGCTGGGAGCTGTACTTGCACCTGCAAATAAGCCTCGTAACAAGGTGACAGGAGCCTGCCCCTGAATGTCCCTGAGCATGCCTGAGTATCCCTTCCCTATAAAAAGAGCACATGCTTGGCTGTCCGTTAAGGCTGAGGCCTTAGCAGGACAGAAACAGCTCCCTAGTTCCTTGAAGACAGAACTCAGGCTAGAAGAAGTGGTACCAGGAACAAATGTCCTTGGGGCCATGTGGCATGGAGGGTTGCCCCTCTCTCTGGAAGCTTCCCCAGAGATGACTCTAGAGAACTGATTAAACTGGGAAAAGATGACAGCATGCTACTGCGGAAGGCCCGGAGCCAGAGAGAGCCTAGCTTCTTCTAGACTGGCAATGCCTTTTCCGCCCGCCTGGATTAGCTCAGCTGTTCAGACAACTCCTAGCTTAGCTGTGATGTCACCTCTGCTCTTGTTCTGTGCCTCAGTTTCCTTTCCTGTAAGGAATGAGTGGGGCTCAAATTCCCAGCCAATGCTAGAACAGACTAGAATACACTACCATTCCCAGCAGCCCACGGCCATGGGCTGTGTGGCCAGCTCTATCTATGCCACACGGGAAAATGAGTTACAGTCTCCTGACTGCCCAGCTGGTGAGGGGACAGAACCCTGGGTACCTACCTCTTACTGCAGACAGCGAGCCCGGACTAAGTGAATGGGAAGACAGAAACACAGGGTCTTCAAGAGTCTCAGTAATAGAAATAGGGAGGCAGGGAAGCTGCGCGGGGTTGAGGGACTGACGCCCCTGCTCACACCCACACTCCGCTGTGCCTGCCTCCTCACCTGGATTTAATTCCCAGTAGCTTCCCCAGCCCTTAGCAGCCCAGCTGGGAAGATACCTTGAACTGCCGCAGGTCCCAGACTTTGAGGGCACCATCATCCCCACCGCTGAGCAGGAAAGGTTCCCTTCGGCTCCAGCTGATGACGTTGACATCCCCATCATGGGCAGTGGCTGTGGTGAGCATGCAGGCCTTGCCTGGGGCTGCTCTGATGTCCCAGATTCGAATGGAGGCATCAGCTGAGCAGGAGGCAAACACCTGGGCAGGGTCGAACAGGTGTGAATGGGGAAGATGCGCCCCAACCCAAGGTCTACACTGTCATTATTGTCCCCTTGTCGGAATCAACCCCAACTAGGGTCCCCTGATCTTCCAAGCCAAGGTTTAGGTTCATAGCCTGTCCCCATCAGACCCACATGTCCAGGCCTCCAGCCTTTTCTCACCGTGTCCTCAGTGGGTGACCACTGAAGGTCCTCCACAGAGCGTGTGTGGCCCACAAACGGCCTCTGGTCCACATGCCAGGAACCACCATCCGTGGGTGTCCAGAGGTGGATGTTCTTCTGACAGTCACCAGTCAACAAGCGGCCTGGGTAAGGGTTAGGAAGCCACCTCACTCACCTGGCCACCTCCCTGCCTTCCCACAAGTCCTACCACCTGAACCGTAAGAAAATCCAAACTCACCAGGCACCCGAGGGGACCAGTCAAGAGCAAAGCCCTCGCCCATGTGGCCGGCAAAGGAGAAGATGGGTTTTACTCGCGCCTGCTCATCCCGGAGGAAAATGGCCAGGGCCTGGGGGTCATCCACCACCTGCAGGAGCCGCCGCAGTGCAAACACCTCCACCTGGCCCTTCTCTGACCAGACTCCAGCCACAGGCTCCTCCCCCAGCCAGGATACCTGCCAGAGGGGGGCACAAAACAAAGATGGAAGAGGCCTAAGGTTGAACCTTAAAACCGGAACCCCTGCATGTCTACAGACAAACTACAGTTCCCAAACAGCTTTGTGAGAGGAAATTGCAAGCTCCCTCCCAAACTGGCTGGTGGCCAGGTCACCTCCTCATGCTGGGATGAAGCTCAAGCTCCCACTGGGGTTCGGGACAATGATCTCTGAGCCACTCTGTGTGCTAAAGGGTTCCAGGGCTTGGCTCTCGGGTCCTTTCACATCTACACTCACCACAAGATCCTTAAACTGCCCTATTACCAGAGGCAACACACTTCTTGGGTGTTGTCAGGCACGGTGGCGCACACTTCGGGAAGCAAAGGCAGGCAAATCTCTGAGTTCAAGGCAAACCTGGTTTACAGATTGAGTTCAGGACAGCCAGAGCTACACAGAGAAACCCTGTCTTAAACAAAGCAAATAAACAAACAAAAAAAGAAAGTAGGGTGAGCAAGCCAGTATGCAGCACCCCTTCATGGCTTCCGCAGCTGCTCTTGTCTCCACGTTCCTGCCTTTTTGAGTTCCTGTCCTTTTACACTTCCTTAGGGGATGAACAGTGACCTGGAAGTGGAAGTCAGGCAAACCCTTTCCTGTGCAAGTTGCTTTGGTTATGGTGTCTCATCACAGCAGTGTGACCCTAACTAGGATATTCACCTTGGGCCCAAAACACTGAGACCCATGTTTGACTGTGTCTTCTTCCTCGTACCCTTTGAAGCTTCCTCACTGTCTGTGCTGTGGTCATGCACGCCTCTGCTGCCTTCCTTCCCGTGAGCTGCAGCCAATTTTCTACACAGAAGCCAGGGGGTCCAGATCGATCATGCCTCTGCCTCACCCCCCCCCACTTGTTCCTGATTTCTCCTGAAGTAGAAAGTCAAGTCCTTACATTGGCCCTCAAAGCCAAAGAACCAGCCTCCAGGTGCTCGGCTGCCACGTCTCCTCACTGCCCCCTGTCCAGGTGCTTGCCCGCCACGTCTCCTCACCGCCCCCCTGTCCAGGTGCTGGGCTGCCACGTCTCCTCACCGCACCCCTGTCCAGGTGCTGGGCTGCCACGTCTCCTCACTGCCCTCCTGTCCAGGTGCTCGCCCGCCACGTCTCCTCACCGCCCCCTGTCCAGGTGCTTGCCCGCCACATCTCCTCACCGCCCCCGTCCAGGTGCTCGCCCGCCACGTCTCCTCACCGCCCCTGTCCACTCTTCTCCCCACACAGCACGCTCTCTAGCTGTCCTTGAAACTTCCAACCCACGCCACATTCACCATTTGATGCTTTCCCGTTCCCTCCCTGAAAATCTGTGCCCACACCATCCTGGCTCCCGCTCTTGCTGTGCGCCTCTATTCCAAGATCCTCGGCTTACTGAATCCCCGCGAGACGCCCCGTTTACAAAAGCAACCCCACTCCAGGAACACCCTAGCCCTGCTTTCAGTTTCTTTCCACCACACGTAGCATCTTATAACAAACTACGCATTTAAAAGTTTCTTCTCCTCTTTCCCACTAGTATGTTTGGCTCACAGACCCAGAGCTTTGTTTCCGCAGGCTAACTCTTCTGGGGCACAGCGATAATCTAACAGAAGCGTGCAGGCCCCGCTGTGGGTCCAGTTTTCCTCTACCTGCTCCCTGCCCACCCCTTTATTTGTTCATCTACCTGATCATAAGGTGCTTCACTTACGGAACCTAGGGCCGTACACACTTGAGGTGAGCGCCCTACCACGGAGTTACCTTTGAAGTCGTCCTGTAGCTTAGGCTGGCCTTTGATCCTCCTGCCTCAGTTCTTAAGCAAGGCTAAATAACTGAAACTCTTACATTTCACATCGTGACCAGGTGCTGTTTCAACTTTTGCTACTTGTTTATCAGCTCACACTGCCTATCCTCTCCCCAGTCCCACTGGGCTAGCCTCATCACTTTCAGTCTTTTGCCTAAGGAGAAACTGAATGACAGCAACAAAACAGCACCACAGTCTAAAACAATACCTGGTGTGTAAGGTATTATTCCTCCTTAGGTAAGGAAAAAGAACTACGTACCAAACAAATCTGTGAAAACTGAAGGGAGCTGGTGGGTGTTGTGGCTCATGCCTGTTATATCAACATTTAGATCCCAAGGCCAGAAAACCACCCTGAGTTGGGAGGCAGCCTGGACTACCTAGTAAGAAAATATCTGAAGCCGGGTGAGGTGGCACAAGCCTTTAATCCCAGCCCTTGGGAGGCAGAGGCACGCAGATCTCTATGAGTTCGACGCTAGCCTGGTCTACAAAGCAAGTTCTAGGACATCCAGGGATTCGTACAGAGAAACCCTGTCTCAGGGGGTGAGGGGATACACACATACACACAAAACAAAACAACAACAAAGAGAGCGAGAAAGAGCAGCTGGGGGGCAGGAGGAGGTGCTGAGGGGCATCTGAATGCTGGGGATGGAGAACGCTGCAGAGAATGCTGAACAAGCCCCCGGGAAGACGCGTACCCGAACTCGGTTGATGCCACCATAGTGGGGAACCATGGCCAGCTCCAGCTGAGGCTTCCGCTCCTCTTCATCCTCTTCATCTTCCTCATCCTCATCCTCATCACTGCCCTCTGAGGGTGGCGGCCTGGTCCCATGGAGATTGTGCATCCGAAGCATCATCAGTCTGGGGAAGCAAAGGATCAGTTAGAAACTGAGTGCCAGTATGTTTAGGGAGGAGGGAGGCTTAGGGACCCAGACTTTCAGGTCTGGCAGAAGCAGAGAGCCCTAACGCGTGGGGCTTTGAGGGTGTCTTGAAAAGGCCGCGGGTCTCACCTATTGCTCTGGGCGCTCTCCGCCTGGGTTCCCGCACACAGGTACAGGCTGAGAGGGAGCTCTGTCCGGTTGTCGCCGAGGTGATCTCGGACTATGTCAAAGCTGAGACAGGGAGCCCCTAGGGAGGCGGGGGAGATGGCAGAGTTGCAGAATGGGACCGAGACACTGAAAGCTTGGCTTCCACCTCCAACAAAAGGCCAGCACTCCGCAGGGTTATGTCACAACCCTCAGACTCCAGACCCCTTATCCCCTACGGCTCCAAGTGAGACCTTTTAGTTCCCTGAACCCTACAGTCAGGGCCTTCCGCCTACCAGTTTGCGCACGATGGTACAGCACATAGGCCTCCTCATCCATTACCAGCTCCTCCCCTTCGCCCAGTGGCGGCCCTTTGCCAGGAAGGTAGACCTGGGATGGGCCTTCGGATTCTAGTTCGCAGGATTCAGCCTCCATAGGTTCCCCAGTTTCACATGTGCGCCTCCGGCCCTTGCGCGCCGCCATCTTCCAACTGTATTTCTCCGGACGCGAAATAAGAGCGTCACTTCCGAGTTCATCACCCCCCCCCCCCGCCAGCCTCGCACCCCCTCGCCTAAGACCGGTCCCAGTGTACTGTTACCTTGGAAACCTGTGGCGCAGCAATAAGAAGGTGGGGAGCAGAAGACGGCCGCCCCAAGTGAGAAGACTTACGCTAGCAGAGAATTTTTGTCTTTCGGATGACCTTGGGGAGTTCGTCTGAGCCGCAGTGGCAAGTCCTTCTGGGAGTTGTAGTTCTACAGAAGTCCTGGACGGGAGAGCCCTTTTCCCCATTCCACCTTTCATTCCCAGGGCTCTTTCCACTTAGTTAATTATTCATGTATGTAAACGAGCACTTACTGGCCAGGAGACTGGGCTTCTGTTTCCCAAGGACCCATGAGGCCGATTTCTTCTCCTCTTCTCGTTATGATGGCTTTAAATTATTTCAAAATGCCTTAAGGTAGACAGGCTGGACATTATATGTAAGTTAGTGGATTGAATGCATTCTCCAGGGGCAGTCCATTTCCCAACTAGGCATTCCCACGGCGGCTCTGGTCAGCAGGCACTTAATCAGAAAGTCTCTCTTGAGACTGCTGCTACAACTGCGTCAGCTCTCTTTATTTACCCATGTGCACCCGAGTTTTGGTTAATTGGAGTAATGAAATGTTGGAAATAGATTCTCCCCGGTGAGATTAAGGGTATTCAAGATGTGATTTGGCCACTTTCTTCATTTGCATAAGATTACCGATCAAACCATTCTAGATTTGGTCCTAATTTTTGCATTCCTTATCTTTACCACTACTCTGGGAGGTGTGTCTCCGCCTGGCCACCTCCCCACCCCTCTCTCCTCGGGTCCTTTGTCTATTTCCTAGGACTAGGGATGGAACTCAGGGTGTTATGAATGCTAGGAGAGCATTCTGCCACTGCTGTGCCCTCAGCCCGTTTTCTGTTATCTGACTGTCTTACTTCTCCATTTCCATTTTTCTCCAGAGACGTTGAAGGGACCTAAGAGACAGACACAGAGCTCAGGCTTGGACTGAGGAGGCGTAAAAACATGGTTTTATTCCAAACACTGCAGTGTAAGAGTAGGAGAGGGAAGGAAGGGGCAAGTGTGGGCTCCCAAACCCTCCTCTCAGCCCAGCCTCAGGCCCTGCTGAGATCTGGGAAAGGAGGCCTGGCGGTGGAGTGTGTGCTGGATCATCACTGACGGGACACAGGTAAGGGCCGGACTTGAAGATGTGGCATCTGGGATGGTAGGTAAGTGGAGAAGGCAGGTGAACGGAGGGCTTTCGTAGAGGATAGGTCAAAGGTCAGAGTCCACTAGGATCTAAAAGGAGGGGTCATCGAGGTCGGACATGAAGGGTCACAGTCTGGTCGGGGCACAGTCTGGGGTCAGATGATCATTTTAGGTGTTGGAAGTCACAGTCTGGGGTCGGGGTTTCTGTGTGGCGGGGCCAAGGTCTGGAGTCACAGTTTGGCGTACGCGTCTCACAGTTTTGAGTCCTGATGAATGAAAGGTTAAAAACAGGCTCCCCGGGAGGTGTGTCTGGGGCCAGGGAGCTGCACAGTGATGTGAGGGCCTTGGCCCCGAGCGTAGGGGTGGGGCGCGGCGTGACCCCCACCCACACCTCCCGCCAAATCAGGTGACGTTAAAAAGCCCTTTTCGGGTTTAAAAAAAAAAGAGTCGGTGGGTTCCAAGAACCCCGCCCCCTTGGTCTCAGGATGGGTGAGATTTGGGCAACCAAGTCCCCTCTGGCTCAAGGTTTCCCCAAGGCGAGGGGGCGGGGGCGCAGGACGCTGCTCCAGGCGGGGTCGGGCCAGGTCCATTTCCATCTTTCCCAACCCATGCGGGTCCTGTCCACTTAGCGCGCCCCCTCGGGCCGTGGCCTGCGCTGACCGAGGGGGAGGCGAGGGCCCCCTTGGAGCCGCGTCATACCTCGGACTCCAGGCTGGAGAAGTGCGCAGATCCCCTGCGCGTGCCCAGGTCCCCGCCTCGGTGTCTCCGGTGCGGTGCGGTGGGCATCTGTGGTCCCCAGTGCGCAGCATGGGGACAGCGGCGCGCATGGCGTGAGGGCCCGGTGAGCCTGCGCGTGGGGGCCGCCCGCGGGCAGGAGCTCAGGTCCTCGAGCGATCGCGAGGTGGGCGCGGGTGGCGGGATGTCCCAGCCGCCGGCCGCGCGCCTGTGTCGGTGGTGGTGCGGCGCGGCGGCGGGCGCACGGTGCGAGGCCCGTGGGCGGTGCGGGTGCGGTCGTGGACAACCACAGCGCGCCCGGCGCCGGGGCGGTGGCCCAGCGGCCCAGGGTGGAGGCGGAGGCGCCCACCAACCACCGTCTAGGCCGTCGTGCGAGCAGCTGAGGTGACGCGGTGGCGGTAGCAGCTCCAGGCTGGCGCAGTGGCGGCAATGCCACGCCGGGGCGCCTCGCGGGGGCAGGTAGTCCCAGCTGCCGGCGCGCCAGCCCCCGAGCTTGTCTACCGACCAGTAGCGACCAGGCGGCGGCCCGAGGCGGTCGGCATAAGGGTAGGGGAAGTCGGCGAACCACCAGGGCTCCAGGCCACCGAGCGACGCTCCGCCCAGGCTCTCCGAGTCCTCGGAGTCCGAAGGCGACGGCTCGAGGTCCAGGTAGGCGCACGGCGGTGGCGCGGTGCGGCGCGGCGGAGGTGCGGCCGGGGCTCCCGCGCTCGGACCGCCCGCACCCCCACCCAATAGTGGCTGGCTTTCGGGGTCAGAACGCGGCCAGCGCGTGGGCGCAGGAGGGCTCTCGTCCTCGAAAGCCAGGCGGCACAGTGGCGGCCCGACGGCGGCTGCTGCGGCAGCGGGCGGCGCGGGCGGGGATGGGAAACCAGGGAAGGTGCCGGCGGGGGGCTCGACCGGCTCCTGCTCGCGCACGATGGCGAAGTAGGAGGGTGGTGGCTTCTGCGGGGGCTGTGTGGTGGATGGGGACAGTGGGCGTCCAGCTGCGCCTCTTGGTGCCGCGCGCGCCTCGCCGAGGCCCAGCCCCTGAGGCTCGATGGGGCCGTAGTATCGGTGGAAACCGTCGGCTAGTGCTGCGCCCCCCGGCGGTCCTGCGCCCTTGGCCCGGCGCCAGCGGTCGGCGGCTGCACGCTCTCGGGGCACGAAGGGTGCAGGGCCAGGGGGCGGGCGAGCGGCGGGGTATGCGGGGCTGGGCAGCGGCTGCGGCGGTGGCGGGGGCTTGGCAGGTGGTGGAGCAGCCTCGGCGCTGCAGCAACTGTACATGCCCTGTGAGGGGTGGGGAGGGGTCAGTGGGTTTTCTGCACCTTATACCTCTTCTCTCTGCACTGGGCCCTTCCGGCGCCTCCCATTTCTAAATCTGACGCCTCTTTTTCACTTTCCCAATTCCCCTTCTTTGCGGATGCCTCCCTTGCCTCCAGGCTCCCTTTCCTACCCTGGAGAAGGCCAGCAGGAAATCCATGCGGTGGGTGGGCCCCAGGCAATGCCGCAGGCGCCAGTACACCAGATGCTCCCACGCGAAGACCAGCAAGGAGAGGCCCATGGCCACGAGCAGCATGTAGAAGACACCTGCCATGTTGTCGATATCCAGCTTGCTGCTCATCACCTCGATTTTGTCATTGTGGCAGATCCCAGAAAGCCACAGCCGCTCCAGCATCTCAATTTCATCTGGGGATGGGTCAGAGGCACTTATTACGAACACAGTCTCCTTTGATACGGAGTCCAGGCCCTCAGCCCCTTTGTATCTCTAAGACCCTCCTCCCCAGGACTGAGGGCCAGCCCTCCCCTCTCCAGGCTAGGGCTTCCTGCCCAGCGTAGCCGCACCGTCCCCCAGGAACTGCAGCAGCGCCAGGTCGATGGGCCGCTTCCAGCGGGAGCCCTTGTGCAAGGCGATGCCATAACCAGTGGTGGCGAAGACCTTGCCGGAGCCGATGGTAACCAACTTGCAGCCCTCATCCTTGCGGGCCATGTAGTTGAGCACTGCTGCATCATAGATGAAGGCGTCCAGTTTCCTGAGGACAGGGGCATGAAAGACACAGTGAGTCCCATTTAGATGACTTCATAGCACTCCAGGAAAGAATTTCTTTCACGTCTAACCTGCAACTGCCCAGGAGCTTCTGAGCAGGTACCTCATTGTGCCTCTTTTCAACAGTGGTAATGCGGGCATAATTCTAATACCACCCTGCCCAAGCTTTTGCTGAGGCCGTAGTGCATGGTGGGAAAGCAGTGCCAGAGAAATGACAGGCATTGTAACTGTCAAGGGAACAGGCTCTTAGTCCCATCATATCTTTCCGAAGAAGATATTGTATATATAAAGGGAATATTACAGAAGATGGCATTAGGAACTGAACTCAGGTCCCCAGGAAGAGCGGTACACACTTTGAACTGTTGAGACATCTCTCCAACCCACGTTTAATTTGCTTATTTTTGTGATACCAGGAATTGCATACAGGGCTTATATATGATGGGTAAGCAATCTCCTGAGCCACATTTAAATTAATGTATTAGGTTTATCCGTATGAGTGTTTTGCCTGCATATACATATGTGTACCATGTGTGCCCAGTGCCCGCAGAGGTCAGAGAAGGGTATCAGATCTTCTAGAACTGGAGTTAGAAGCCTCTACAACATAAGTTCTCAAGCTGTGGATCATGACCCCATTGGGATCAAACAACCCTTTCACGGGAGTCATATATTATCAGATGTTTACATTACTGTAACTGTAACAAAATTACAATTATGAGGTAGCAATGAAATAATTTTAGGTTGGAGGTCCCCAAACACAAGGAGCTGTGTTAAAGGGTCACAGTGTGAGGAAAGTTGACAACCCCTGATCTAGACAAGTAAGTGCTCTTAGCCTCTGAGCCATGGCTCCAGCCCTTACTCCCCCACCATCCACACATTTGTTTGTTTGTTGTGTGTCTGGGCGCATGCATACCATGGCACACTTGTGGTCAGAGAACGGCTGGCAGGGTCAGTTCTGTCCTTCCACCCTGTGGGCCCTGAAGTCTGACCTTAGGCCATCAGGCATGGTAGCAGTGCCTCTATTTGGTGAGCTATTTCACCAACGCTCTGTTTTGAATTTATTTTGATATTTATTTCTATGTCGGGGAGGACAGGGCATGCACACGGAGGCTGGACTGGGCAACACCTTGGAGGAGGAGTTGGCTCTTCCCTTCTACTCTATGGGCTCCAGGGGTTGACCTCAGGGCTTCAGCCTTGACAGCAAGTGCCTTTACTTGCTGAGCACTCGCATGACCCCACGTCACTCTTGTTTTCAGTGCGTGAAGCATGTTCAGGTGTTTGTCGGGACATTAAATGCATGTGCGTGGGGGCTGAAGGACAACTTGGGCTGTCATCCTCAGGGCCACAGTCACCTCCTTTGAGGCATGACGCCTTTTTTGTTGTTGTTTGAGACAAGGTCTAGCTGTCCACACACTTTTAGTGGGTGTGGAACTCAACTCTGTAGACCAGGCTAGCCTGAAACAAAGAGATCAGCCTGCTTCTGCCTGCGCCTCCATGCCAGTCAAGACAACATTTTATTGGCCTACAGCTCACTGAGTAAGCTGCACTGGCTGGCTGGGAAGCCTCAGAGACCTGCCTGTCTTGCATGCCCTGGCACCTGGGTCACCACTCCAGGCATTTCACGTGGTTGTGAGGATTGAACTCGGGTCCTTGTGTTTCTAAGGCAAGAACTATACTGATTGAGCCATCAGCACAGAAGCCAATGTTACTTTATTTGGAGACAGGCTTTGCGAAGTTGCTGAGGCTGGCCTTAAACTTCATATCCACCTGTTTCAGCCTTGTAAGTATCAGAGGTGACAGGTCATGACCATCAGGCCTGCCATCAATGTTTATTCTTTAAATGGCATAGATACTGGGGTGAAATTTTGGTCACATTTCTTGCTGACTCCAGATAACCTGTAAGAGGAAGGAGCCTCACCTTGCCTAGCACTGTCCAAAAGAACACTCTGCCATGAGAAGATGGGCTTTGTACGCAGACATGTCCACATGTGGCTTTTGAGCACTTGAAATGTGGCCAGTGCAAGGAAGAGATGGGATTAAAAAAAATTTTTTTAAACTAAAGTACTACTGGGTAGAACAGCTCTGTGAGAAGATAGATAAATAGATGACTAGAGGTTGGTCACAGAGTAAAGAAGGGTCCTCCAGGAAGAGATACTTAACCTTGAATTGTGTGAGTGAGTGTGTGTGTGTGTGTGTGTGTGTGTGTGTGTGTGTGTGTTCACTCAGGGCCTCTGCCAGCTGCTGAACCACAGGCCCTAGCAAGCTAATTGATAGAAATATTCCTGTATTAGGCTTCAGAGAATCTCATGCATAAATGCTCTGTGTGTGTGTGTGTGTGTGTGTGTGTGTGTGTGTGTTTGCGTGTGTGTTTGCGTGTGCGCGCGCGTGTGTGTGTGTGTGTGTGTGTGTGTGTGTAAATAAAGGAAAGAACTGTATTCACCTCTATGGGGAGACGGATCAAACAGATTCCTGGAACTGAGGTGATACAGGCAAAGCAAAGAAGGACTCGGGGTGTAGGAAGCCCCAAGAATTACCTGTCTTCTTGGGGAGGTCACTGAGGGTCCCACTCTAGATAGGGGTCTTAGTATCTCCTTAACTGGCAGAGGATCCCAGCTGGCGCGAGCAGGCAGGTGTACAGAGGCAGAAGCCACTGGCCCCTCCTGTAAGCACCTGTGCCTTGTAGGGAAACCGCAGCTTCGTGCTTGGTTTTTCTTTCTTTAGGACAATAAGGCAAAAGGTGAATTGCTCTCCACATTTAAGGAGAAATCATTTGGGGTTTCCAGACTTGGGCTGAGAGGAGACACGGAGGAGCCTGGGAGTGACATTACATGGAGAGCGTCCTTGTGGAGGATGTGAGGGGGGGTGGACGTGAGCACTTCAGAGAGAGCTCCAAGGCAAAGCCTCCAAGATGGAAATAGTGGACAGTCTGAGAAGGTGGAGTCAAACAGCATTTACTTTTCAGTTGTTTTGTTCATGATGGAAACAGGAGCCTGGAGCTAAGCAAGAGCTCCACCGCTGAGCTGCATGTCTAGTCCAGCACTCACTTTTATTACTTTTTAAAATACTTACTTTTTATGTACAAGTGGTTTGCCTGCATGCCTAACACATGCATGCAGTGCCTGTCGAGGCCAGAAGATGGCACTACAGATGGCTGTGAACCACCACATGGGTGTTGGGGATAGAACCAGGCCTTGTGCTAGAAGCCACAGCCAACTCTCCAGGCCCTGCAGCACTCATTTTACTCATCTGCTTAGTCCTTTGACCTAGTGCCTTCTCTCCTCCTCTTCCTCCTCCTCCTCTCCCTCAGCCCCTCAGCTAAATCCCTATTTAAATCCAACCTTGGGCTCAGTAGGTTGGGGGCCTGCATAAGAGTTCCCTGTGAGCCCTGTGTCAGGTCAGGTTGCCTTTGAAGTTTCAAAAGCTCAGGTCAATCCTCCCCCCTCCTCTCCTCTCTCTCTCTCTCTCTCCTCTCTTCTTCTTCTTCTTTTTTTTTTTTTTTTAAGATTTATTTATTATGTATACAGTACACATTAAATCACATTATAGATGGTTGTGAGCCACCATGTGGTTGCCGGGAGTTGAACTCAGGACCTCTGGAAGAGCAGCCAGTGCTCTTAACCACTGAGCCACCTCTCCAGCCCTCCCCTCTCTTCTTTATCCTCTCCCCTTCTCCTCTCTCTGCCTGCTGCCTGTGGATTAGGATGCAAGCTCTCAGCTACTGCCTGTGTGCTTCCTGTCACAATGATCAGAGACTAACTTCCTAAAATTGTAAGCCAGCCCCCAATTAAATGCTTTCTTTTATAAGAACTGCCTTGGTCATGGAATCTCCTCACAGCAATAGAACAGTAACTGACGCACCCGGCAATGTGCAGAGCCAATCCGCAGCACTGCAAAAAACAAACAAAAACCCACCACAAATTCCTGCTTTATCCAGGTGCCTCACTTCTGTCAGGATGACAGAAAGATGAGGCAGGATGACTGGTGTGAGCTTGACTGGAGCCTAAGCTGTGTGAGGACACCTTTGTGTCACAGTTTTCTCTGAGGTCAAAATGTTCCATTCTGCAAGAAGGCTCCTTAAGCAGAAGGCAAACAACCTAAAATCACTTCAGGAAGTCCCTAAAACTGACTAGATTCAGCAGGCCCCTCCCTGTCAGAGTAACCAATGAAAGCTGAGATTCCCTCTCAGCCAAGCCAAGCTGCAAAGAAGACTCTGAGAGCAGACCAACTGCCCAGAAGAAGCAGAAACCAGCAAATTTCTGGAAGAGTAAGGTTAGAACAACTGAGGCACACGGAAAGGACACTCTCCAACCTGTTGATCTGCCCACAGGTTGTGCAGTGTGCTCTAGGGTCCCAGCTTTTGTGAGCTGTCAATCATGCTGGCATGGGCTTTGGTGATGCAGCTGTCTGAGTCATTTCTGCTCCTGTAAGTCACCCCTCACCTATACTCTTGTGAGTGAAACTCAGTATGACTCATTGGTTCAATCTGGCTTGCTGTGGAGGCAGAAGAACTGAGTCCTGCAACTACCCATCCCTCCTTAAGGCAAAGGCTGCATGACCTGAGACGGTATGATGGAGAGCCGCTCCCCGAGGGACTAGCATATAAAAGCCACGGGGGACACTTGGTTATCACTGTCTGATAACCCCATAAATATTAGGGGCTGGAGGAGCATAGCAGAGAGAAAGGTGCCATTGAGGGAAAGTAAAGCTGTGTTTGAACCCCAGTTCACTGGACCAGATACAACTGTGTTCACAGAGGAGTTAAAGAAAAGGTGGTTCGGGCTGGAGAAATGGCTCAGCGGTTAAGAGCACTGACTGCTCTTCCAGAGGACCTGGGTTCAATTCCCAGCAACCACATGGCAGCTCACAACTGTCTGTAACTTCAAGATATGACACCCTTACACAGACATACACACAAGCAAAACACCAATGTATTAAAAATAAAGTAATTATAAAAAAAGAAAAGAAAAGGTCGATCTAGCTGGAACGCGGAGGCTGGTGTGGAGCCTTAGCAATTTGGCTGTGCTTTTTGGGGGGTTGGGTTGGGGAAGGATCTTTAAAAAGCAGGACAGGTTTTGGCAGCTCTCAGAGGCCTGGATGAGTGTCCCTAAAGTAAGAGAGCAATCTAGAGGAGACAGAAAATGGTAAAGCAGAGCAAAGAGCTCTTTCTGGGTTACTTGAAGACAAATGTGGCAAGATTGTATCTAGCTGGAGTTTCAAAGGAAGAAAGTTGATAGAAAAGCGAGCTGGGCGCTTTAAGAGCCAGAGGAGCAGTTCCCAGAAGACAATGCAATACAGATGACAATGATCAAGCCTGTCCCAGGGTTGGGTAATTACAACCCCAGGCTAATGAGGGTACATTTCCCCTCCAGCAAAACAGTGTACTAGGGGTGGAGATGGCTTTCCCAGCCAGGGTTCCCCCCAGCCAGATACGATGAATGGGGATTCAACACAGGGGCACTCTGACCCAGGGAAGGCAGCGGGTGCAGCAGGGTAAACCACATTGACCTTTGGCCCTGAGTTGGTCTGAGCCAATTAAGTCAGGCCCACCGAGTTTATCCGGTGTGGAGAAATGCAGGGAGGCTTGTGGGAAGCGGCAGGGTGTGTAAGCAGACCAGTTTGGAGAGAATGGTTGAGCATTGCCCCGGCTAAGTAAGCTATCACCTCCTGTCTGGTGATCTGTGGTGGAGGCAGTTGATCCAAATGGATGGAAACGGTCCACGCTGTGTCAGTCTGCTTAGGTTTGACATTAGTGTCTTCCTAGTTGTGAACTGTCACCTGACACTTCTGAGGACACATGAACACAGACTTTCAGAGGGTGTCACCAAGATCAATTTTGTAACCCACTGTTTGTTGTAGGGTGGTAGTTCAGAGTGTTCTTTGTCCTGCCCGTCCTCTGGAAAAGGTAGGTAGACATACATACATACATGCATACATACATACACACATACATACATACATTTACACACACATACATACATATACACAGATACATACACACACACACACACACACACACACACACACACACACACACACACA
>OU015752.1:70772188-70784453 GCA_907169655.1 Acomys percivali
ACACACACACACACACACACACACACACACACACACACACACACACACGGGGCTATACTCTGAGTGTTTTTCAGGCTTGGAATTCTTCCACCTAACTTACAATCCTACTAAGGCTGAGTTAATTAAAAGAAAAAAGGTTGTTAAAACAATAGCTAATGAGTTTAAAGCCACTCCTACATGGGTGAGAAAGGGCACTGCCATAGGCCATGAGGTTCCTAAATAAAAACCCTAGTGCCAGAAAGGGCTACCTACTGTAAGGTGTTGACCCGTAAGCCCCTGAGGCCCCACAGAGCATGAAGGCTACCAGTGTTGGTTGTATGCCAAAACCAGACGGTGAAGCCCCTGCTGTTAAAGACGCCACATGTGCAAGCTGGGACAGCAGAGCATGGAGAATTAAGTTGGGTCTGAGCTGGAAACTCCCACCCTGCTGTCTGGCGTCCACACTGCCAGGTGGGACCGTGGAGGCTCCTGCTGGAGAGCTGCCATTAAGATTCCTGCCAGGGGGCTGGAGAGATGGCTCAGAGGTTAAGAGCACTGCCTGCTCTTCCAAAGGTCCTGAGTTCAATTCCCAGCAACCACATGGTGGCTCACAACCATCTATAATGAGATCTGGTGTCCTCTTCTGGCAGGCAGGCACACATGCAGGCAGAACATTTTATACATAATAAGTAAATAAATATTAAAAAAAAAAAGAAGATTCCTTCTCCGCTACAGACCCTGAGTCCTGAAACACCATTATGCCAGGCAGGATGTGCCTGTTTGTGCAATAGTGGCTCAGCTGTCAGGTAACACTGATGCCTTCTGATTAGATTTAAGGTCTGCTTTATAAGAGGGAGTTCACAGTCAGGCGTGCTGACCCACTCAGGGAAGCAGAAGCAGGCGGATCTCTGTGAGTTTGAGGACAGCCAGGGATACACAGAGAAACCCTGTCATGAAAAACCAAAACCAACCAACCAACCAAAGAGGGAGTTCACATCTGGTACTGTAGGCCAGGACAAAACCTGTGGCTGGGGAGGACGCAGGCCCCAATGGACCATCAACTTCTGTGGTTTTATGAAATGGATGTGATGTGCCTGTCAAACTACACAACCCTAGATGGTTGTTGTCAGCCTGAAGTCATAACCATTGGTGCTGTTCTTGAGATCAAGTGACTGACTGGCACAGTGGCCTAATTCTTAGCCACAGACGGTCATTTATAGTCACCCCCTCAAAGGTTCAAGGATCATGGTGGAAGATGGGGCAGAAAGAAAGTAAAGAGAAAGGGGTTGGGGGGTTGGGAGTGGGAGCGGCGGGGGTGTGGTGCTGTGTAAAGAATTTCTCAAAGATTGAAACATTCTGTCTGGCAGGGAAACTCCTTAAACTGGAAGGCAAAGAACTCAAATTAGCTTCAGGAAGTGCCTGAGACTGACTAGCTCCTTAGGCCCCTTCCTGTCAGCAATAAAAGCTGCAAAGACGACTGAGACCAGACCAATTGTCTTGGAAAAATGAAAAACTAGCGGAGCCACCAGGAGAGGGTTAGAACAACGGAGGCTCCTGGGAAGGACAGTCTCCAACCTGCTGAGCAGCCTGCGGGCTGTGCAGTGTGCTGCAGGGTCCCAGCTTTCTCTCTCTCTCTCTCTCTCTCTCTCTCTCTCTCTCTCTCTCTCTCTCTCTCTCTCTCTCTCTCTCTCTCTCTTTCTCTCTCTCTCTCTCTCTCTCCCTCTCTTTTCAAGAAAGAGTTTCTCTGTGTAGCCCTGGCTGTCCTGGACTCACTTGGTAGACCAGGCTGGCCTGGAACTCACAGAGATCCACCTGCCTCTGCCTCCAACTGCTGGGATTAAAGGTGTGTGCCACCACACCCAGCCTCAGGTTCCCAGCTTTTGTGAGCTGTCACCTTTGCCGGGATGGGCCTTGGATGCAGCTGTCCTTGAGTGCTCATGTACGTAAGGTCTCAGTCATACTCCTGTGAGTGAAGCCCATTGGTTCGCTAAGTTGGACTTTGGTTATATCTGTACTTTGGTTTGTTGCTGGCTGCACATCTGTGGAGCCTAGATGTGTGTGTCATGTCTCACCAGGTAAGACTGTGTGGCAGTCTTGTCACACGACCATCCTGTCTAAAATGGAATAAACAAGCAGAAAACCCTAGCCATTTCTAACCGCCTGTGCTTGAACGTATATTGAAAAATAAGAGCTCCCCGCCTTCAACCTTGCTTTCTGGCATTTGTTCCTGCTCCCTGGATAGAAGGAGCTCAGCATTCTCACCAGCACCTGTCTCTCCTCTGCTCCCTCTTGCCCTATATCCATAGTTACCGGTGGGCTGTAGCCTAGAGGTCTTGTGCTGGGGACACCTCAGGACCCCGCGCCTACCTGTCCCTCTGTTCCAGCCACGCGGGCCTTCACAGCTCTGTACTAACTGTTCCCTCCGTAGCAATCTTCCCCAACTCAACCTCCCTGTTCCTTCTAGTGTTTGTTCAAAAGAAGTTTCTATGCCCTTGTTCAGCCCTGGAGGCCTCTCCACAGGTCTCCCAAACGTAGCCTTTCCACAGGGGAAGCACCAGTCCCCTGAGGCACACCACAAAATGTTACCCAGCTTGGAATCTGTGTCCCTCTGCTGGAGCTGAAGCTCGTTTGGTTTTGTCAACTTGACACAAGCTAGTTATCTGAGAACCACAACTGAGAAAATGCATCTGCCGGTGCCTGGTGGTGGTGACGCGCATCTTTAATCCCAGCCCTTGGGCAGCAGAGGCAGGCTGACCTCTGTGAGTTCCAGGCTAGCCAGGGCTACCGAGTGAGGCCCTGTTACAACAACAAACAAATGACAGAGGCTCCCCTTGGCCACTGTGGTGACTAACAGCCACGTGAGGCTATTTCTACGTGCATCTTGAAATGTAACAAAAAAAGCTGCCTGGGGCTGGAGGCTAAGAGCTTAAGTTAAGAGCACTGTCTGCTCTTCTAAAGGTCCTGAGTTCAATTCCCAGCAACCACATGGTGGCTCACAACCATCTATAGTGAGATCTGGTGCCCTCTCCAGGTGTGCAGGTGTACATGTAAGTAGAACACTGTATACATAATAATAAAGAAATAGATCTTTAAAAAAAAACTCTGCCTCTTGGGTTACACTGGGCACATTTAGGAGATCTGTCTTGCTGGGCTGTGGGAGCCTAATCCTTTGCAGAAACACACTCCTCTACTGGAGCGGCTGAAGAGCATTGCTCTGGACACCCGAGACAGGACTTGGATCTGCTCACTGCCGAGGCAGGCCTCAGCCCACAGCCTAGTGCGAAAAGACCTCCTCAACAAATATGTGATGGAGGAGGGAAGGAGGAAGGGAGGGAGACACACATTAATGCCTTTTCTGTTTCATAACATTAGCGGTTTATCAAGCCTGTACAAGTCCTGCTCAGCCCAGGATGGAGCTCATGGTCACCGACCCTGCTCATGCACTCGCAGCCTTACCACTCCACTGCACCTCCATTCCCGAAGGTGAATAATAACTATTGAACATCAATAAAAACAATAGAGTGCACGGGGAAAGGGAAGCAAACCAGTGAAATACAACTGTCACTATTATCAGGGGAAGAAAAGATAAGATAGCACAACCTTGGTGGTGGCGCACGCCTTTAATCCCAGCACTGGGGAGGCAGAGGCAAGGGGATCTCTGTGAGTTTGAGGCCAGCCTGGTCTACAAAGGGAGTCCAGCACAGCCAAAGCTACACAGAGAAGCCCTGTCTTGAAAAACAAAAAACAAAAAACAAAGCAAACAAACAAAGATATCGCCACCTTAAACGTGAGCAGGATGCTATAAAGCGCCATGCTATGGAATGTGTGAAACACAAGAACTCCTGAGACCGGAAGTGCCCGCTGTTGTGGTAGAATGGACCTGCAACCCCAGCACTGGGACAGCTTAGGCAGAAAGATGACTCAAAGTTCAAGGCCAGCCAGCTCTACATAGACAGTTCCAGGCCTCTCAGGGTCTACAACAGTGAGACCCCACCTAAAAACAAACAGACAGCAACAAAACCCCCACTGCCAACAAAAACAAGTCTGAGACCAAAGGAATAAAATCTTGGAAAATAAAAGGACACTTGGTCAGGTCGTTGGTAAAAAGCCAACCTGAGGTGCATGAGAACCTGGCTCCACCTCCAACGTCTCCAGCACGTAAGTCAGCAGAAGACGTCAATAGAAATAAGTCTAATAAGGGGCGGAAGAAAAACGAAGTCTCCTCAGGGAGAAAATTCAGAAAGATAGGAGTAAGTGGCCATGATGTATCGCGTGCGTAGGTCCTGTCCTGGGCTTGGGGCCCGGGAGAGAAAATGCGTGTGTGAGGAGAAGTGGCTTGGATAGGAAATCTATGTCAAGTGAATATAAATTGCAGAAAGAGGAACCACAAGATGGCTCTGGGGATAAAATGCTTGCCGTGCAAGCTCGCTAGCCACTCGCCAGCCCGCTCGCCAGCCCGTGTGCACACACATCTCCATCATACGCTATAGCAAAACCCAGCCTCTAATCTAGAGGTGGAGATGCCCTTTGTGGCCACACTCAGTTGTTAACTTAGGCTGTGCGTGGTGGTGCACGGCTTTAATCTGTGCACATGGGAGGCAGAGGCAGGTGGGATCTTGGAGTTTGAGAACAGCCTTATCTACATAGTTCCAGGTCATCCGAGGCTATATGGCTCTGTTTCCTCCTCACCCCCAAAAGTTAATTCAGTTGAGCAAGTCAAGGATTTAAGCGACCACCATTAGAAAGGCAGGTTCAGGCTGGAGAGATGGCTCAGAGGTTAAGAGCACTGACTGTTCCTTCAGAGGTCCTGAGTTCAATTCCCAGCAACCACATGGTGGCTCATGACCAGCTATAATGTGATCTGATGCTCCCTTCTGGCCTGCAGGTGTACATGCAGGCAGAGCATTGCATACATAATAAATAAATCTTAAAAAAAAAAAAAAAAAAAGGCAGGTTCACCTTAAAACAGTATCTTTCCTTCCCAGAATTCTCCCCTAGTGCAGTCCCTGTGAGTCTCCATGAGATTGAGCTGAGTCGGCTTACTTCTCTCATTTTTGTTGTTTTGTTTTTTGTTTGTTTTTCTTTCAGATGCCAGTCAGAGCCCAAGTATGCTTTCCCTAGTATTTTGAGCTTTCTTATTCTTTTGCTTCCTCTCCTGTTCCTTCCTCCTTCCCTCCCTTCCTTCTTTCCTTCCTTTCTCTCTCTCTCTCTCTCTCTCTCTTTTTTTTTTTTTTTTTTTTTTTTTTGATACAGGGTCTCTTTGTGTAGCACTGGCTGCCCTGGAACTCAGTCTGTAGACCAGGCTGGCCTTGAACTCACAGAGATCCTCCTTCTGCCTCTGTGCCCTGGGTTCTGGGAATAAAGGTGTACACCACTACACTTTGCTCCTCCTACCCCCTTTTTCTAAGGCTTGGCTTCCCCCAATCATGCTTATCTGGAGCTGTGTGACTTTTCCCCCAGCCTTCTCAGCTCTGTTCCTCTCATCTGCTCTGGGCAGCTTTGAGATGTACAGCTGACCTGTGCCAGGGTTTTCCTTTTTAATTTCTATTAAATTGCCCCTGGTTTCCTGATTGAATTGGCTTTTAAATCACTGCATTAATTAGGGGATTCCAGGTTACCTGGTGTCATATGCCGGCTCCTTAGAGATGCCTCATGATTTCTAATAATGGTTCCTTCCTCCCTCTAATTCTTTAACTGGCGGAAGAAACAAGCCCATTCCAGAACCCCCCTCTCTCTCAAATAATCAAAGAATGTAAAAATACATTTCAGGAAAAAGACCAAACATAGGAATTAAGGAGAGGGAATGAATTCAGGAAAGTTTAAGAAAGTTTCTGAAAACAAATAACATGGAGACACGCGGGAACAACGACTCAGCGATGAGAACAGATCCAGGCATATTGCTAATAAATGTCAGTGCATTGAGGACAAGGAAAAGGAGGAGACCACAGGCAAAGGCTTAGGGGTCTGTGTGACCTTGGGTTCTTCTCAGGGACATGGTGGGAAGAATAAAGATGTCGAGAAAAAAGAAAATCAAAACAAACAAGCCCAGTGGAGCGTTACCTCTAAAATCTGAAGGAAATGGCCACTATGCTAGAATTCTATACCCAGCTGGACTGTCCATCAAGTATGAAGACAGAATCGGCCTTTCATGTTTTTGTTTTTTTTGTTTTTTTTGAGATAGGGTTTCTCTGTGTAGTCTTGCCTGTCCTGGACTCACTCTGTAGACCCGGCTGGCCTTGAACTCACAGCGATCCGCCTGCCTCTGCCTCCCGAGTGCTGGGCTTAAAGGCATGCGCCACCACGCCGGCTTTTTCATGTTCACATTGTCTCCAAAGGCAATCTTACCTCTTGATGCCCTTCCTCTGTAAACTCAAAAGGAACACGGAAGCAAGTCCACAAAACCAAGAGTGTGTGAAACTCTTGAATCCAACTGGGAGGAGTGATCCTAACGCCCTAGCTGTGTACCAGACAAGAGCAGGCCAGACAGAAGCCAAGACAGAAACTTCTACAAGATGCAACCAATCTAAACATAAAAGAGCATTCAGTCTGTTAGCAGAGAATTGAAGTTTGAATTAGTTAAGCACAGAGAATGCTGTTAAATAACAAGGGAAAAAAGAAGACAATTATTAACTTCAGGAAAAACAAAGAGCCATAGGGAGGAAGTCATCCCGCTTCACAGCAGCTGGGACATATTTGCATAGTCGTTAAAAAAAAAAACAACCCACTCGGGATTCAGTTAGAATCACTGTGTGAGAAGCTGGGTTGATTTAAATATGAGAATAAGTATTCCATTGTGAGAAGTGGATGTAAAATGGTGAAATTAAAAATCAAGATTATCTTTACAAACATGGTACTTAGAGATAAGGACACAAATAGTAAAATGATACAGCAAATGAGCTGAGTGTCGCTTTTCTTCCAGGGGAGAAATGGATGGTAGGCAGATGTTTTCCCTTAGGAAAGGAAAGTCTTGTGCTGGCCTAGGGACACGGGCCTGTAATCCCAACACTACGGAGGAGAAAGCAAGTGAAGCAAGAGTTCAAATCCAACCTCAGCTACACGTTAAGTCAGAGGACAACTCCAGGCTACCTGAGGAGACTCTGTATGAAACTGTTAAAAAATTTAAAAACCAAGCTGGGCGGTGGTGGCGCACGCCTTTAATCCCAGCACTCGGGAGGCAGAGGCAGGCGGATCGCTGTGAGTTTGAAGCCAGCCTGGTCTACAAAGGGAGTCCAGGACAGCCAAGGCTACACAGAGAAACCCTGTCTCAAAAAAACAAACAAACAAACAAAACAAACAAACAAAAAATTTTAAAACCCTCGTATTCTGTCTTCCAAACCGGATGGACAACTCTAATAAAAGTAGAACTGAAAAATTAAAAAAATATAGAAACAGATACTTAGGACAAAACAAGGCCAAGGCAGGAGAGGACAGTCAGGCGCACAGGTGCCCTTCATGAGTCCATGGAGGGGTGGGAGGAAGCGTGAAGGTGGCTCTGAAAGGAATACTGTGGGGAAGCCCAAGTCCCAGTCACACCTCCCGGCTCCGCCCATCCCGACAGCAGGAAGACTCTCACTGTACTTCAGTGACCTGTCGCAGCTATGGGATGTCATGAGTCCCCTCCCAAGATTCATAGTCCAGAATCTGAACCTTTAGGACCCAAGGATGTGACTGGCTGTAGAAAGGCTTTCATGGCAGCCGGGCAGTGGTGGCGCACGCCTTTAATCCCAGCACTCGGAAGGCAGAAGCAGGTGAATCGCTGTGAGTTTCAGGCCAGCCTGGTCTGCAAGTGAGTCCAGGTCAGCCAAGGCTACATAGAGAAACCCTGTCTTGAAAAACCAAAAAAAAAAAAAAAAAAAAAAAAGAAAGAAAGAGAAAAGAAAAGAAAGGAAGAAAGAAAGGGCCTCACGGAGGTGATGAGGTCAGCTGAGAACACAGGCCAGGCCCAATATGGCTGGCATGCTTACAACATGGGGAAGATTGAGAGGCACATGCCAGCGGAAGAAGACCTGAGGAGCACACGGGGGATGAGCAGGCGAGACGCTTGGACAGATTGTCCCCTCTAGTCACCAGAGAGCCAGTGGTCTCCCAGCCTCCAGACAGCCAACACGAGAAACCTGCAGCCCTGTGAACTCACCAGCACACATGAGCCACAACAAAACCAGAAGCCATGGAGGCCAGGCCTGCCATACACCCGCTGGGAGGGTCCCATTAGGGTTAGCCTCAGCTATGTAGCAAGTTCAGGCCAGCATGGCCTACGTTAGACTTTGTCTGGATGGGGAAAGCAACAGAATCCGATGCACAGCAAACACTTTGAGAGGACAACAGGTATGAGGCCACCGTGGCAGGATGAGGGAAACTGTCCTGCTGGCCCCACAGGAGTGTCCATTAGCGTCGGCATGGGGTGTACTGTGTGCTTTCCCATCGTCTGGCTGTGTCCTCAAAAGCCCCACCTGAGATTGTCCACAGACATGCATGAGATGGTAAGCTGGGAACAGCCAAATGTTACCAACCCTGCCAAGGGGGCACTGAGGTATGGTCATGTGACACTGGCTCAGGGGCATATCCAGCAAGTAGCCAATGAACTGTCACCAGTGTCCAGTAAGTCACTGTGATGGTCTGTGGTGACCGGAAGCTCAGGAGAAGCTTTCTGGGGAGACCAAAGTTTTTTTATACATAGTCTGGGTGTGGTCCCAGGATGTAGATGTTCAGCCGACTGGAAAGTTCTATCTGTCACTAGATGTTCGTTACTGCTCTCTTCTCTTCTTCCTCAGGACCCTGAGTGCTGAGTCACAGGCTGGTGACACTGTGCCCGGATAGTGTTCACTCTTTGACCCCTGAGCCTTGAGCCAGGCCAAGAGAATTCTGTGCTGTCTACGCCACCTCACATACAGAAGGCAGTTGGCGCCAATGAGGTTGTAGGTGAGAGCAGGGTTGCTCTGTCCAAGAGAAGGGAACCCCTGGACCTTCCCTAGATGAGGGGGACACTGGAGAGATGAGTCAGCTGACTGGGAGGTTGGATAGGGAAGTATATTCTAGGATGTGGGGGTACAGAGCCCTCTGATCTTGTCTGTTTACGAGGATCTAGGTAGGGTTCAGGGTGGGTGATATGGCAAAGAGAAGAGCCGTGTAGGAAGGACGCTGGGGAGGCTGGGGTGCAGTGAGAATATAGGGAGCAGAGGGGCCATGCAGCTTCAAGATGGAAGGGAACCGAAGGCCGAGGAGGAAGGAAAGTTAGGAGGCAGAGCCTGTTTCCCTGAGCTGCCTGCTAAGCTGCAGGAAAAGCACACTAGCTAACTGAGCGCACCAGGAGCTACAGCAAGCTTTATTCACGCCCAGGCACCGGCCTCTGAACCCACTGCTGCCCGTCCTGAAGGCTAACAGAGTACCAGACCCTGGGGGACCAGGACCACTGGGTCTCAGCACAGATGCAAGTAGCAAGGTCAGAGGGACCAAGCCGCTCTGGCCAGAGGCCCAGGAGATGAGGTGACTTCAAAGGTTGTCTTTCCCTCCCTCCGTTCCTTCATTTGTTCATTTGTTCATTCCTTCATTCCCTCATTCCTTCCTTCCGTCCTCTCATATGTGTGTATGTTACATTTACAAGTTTATATGGATGTGTATGCACATGTGTATAGAAGCCATAGGCCAATATCTTTAGTTGCTGTCCATCTTGTGTGTGTGTGTGTGTGTGCATACGCACACATGTGTACATGTGCACATGCATGCATTTGTGTTAGTGTGTATGGTATATGTGTGCCTGTGCAAGTGCACAGAGGGAGGGCATTGAGTGTGACCTGCTCTCTCACTCTTCACCTTATTCCCCTGTAACAAGGTCTCTCACTGAACCTGGGACTGGGCTGGTAGCTAGCAAGCCCCAGTGATCCTTCCTGTTTCTGTGTGCCCCCACAGTGCCACACACCAAGCTTTTGATGCAGAGGCTAGGGCTCAAAAGTCCTTAGGCTCAGCCGGGCGTGGTGGTGCATGCCTTTAATCCCAGCACTTGGAAGGCAGAGGCAGGTGGATCGCTGTGAGTTTGAGGCCAGTCTGGTCTACAAAGCGACTCCAGGACAGCCAAGGCTAACACAGAGAGACCCTGTCTTAAAAAAAAAAAAAAAAAAGTCCTTAGGCTCACTTAGTAAACCTACCACGTTCTCTCTCCAACCAGGTCTCCGTGCAGAACCAGGAGCTCATCTATCAGACAGCTAGACAGTCCTTGTAGCCTGGGAAGGGACTAAGCAGTCCCCTTTTTTTTTTTTTTTTTGTCTCTTGGCTTGTTTAGGGTTATTGGTCAAGGCGGGATGGCCACCAAGCTGGCTTTCTAGCTTAAAGTAAATAGTTTCCCATGGCATGGAGGAGCCCTGGGACATTTTCAGGGTGCCTGCCTAGAGCATCAGCCACACTAAGGGAGAGGGCGGAGGGGGTGGTGTCTCACTACCAAGCAGAGCTGGCTGAGAAGGAAGTGCCGAAGCTCAGAGCCAAAGGGGAGGCTCGCTGCCTCAAGTCTCAGAGAGTTTGGATACAGAGTCCTTGTGAGCCCAGAGAGAGAGGCTAGAGAGGCAGAGATGGAGAGCTACGAGGGAGAACTTCGCTGGGCTTGGCAAACACAAGCAAGGGAGCAGACGAACAACAAAACCTCCAAACGAAACCTAGATGAGAGAACCATGTGAAAATAGCAATGTAGAAGGATCCAGTGGGTCCTAGAAACCTACGAGTAGAACATTATGATAGGCAGATTTGGGCCAAGGGGTCCTGCTCAAACTAAGGCACTAGCCAAGGACAATACAGGCGGTAAAATTTAAACCCCTACCCAGATCTAGCCCATGGACAGGACAGTCTCCACACTTGAGTGGAGAGTGGGATATGACTTTCTCATGTACTCTGGTGCCTCACATTCGACTATGTCCCCTGGAGGGGGAGACCTAGTGGCACTCAGAGGAAGGACAGCAGGTCACCAAGAAAAGACTTGATACCCTATGAGCATATACATGGGGAGGTAATCCCTCTCAGGAACAGTCATAGGGGAGGGGAATAAGGGGAAAATGGGAGGGAGGGGAGAATGGGGGGATACAAGGGATGGGATAACCATAGAGATGTAACAAGAATAAATAAATTAAAAAAAAAAACAAAAACCTCCAAACGTGGCGCAGGGCTCCAGCCGACGGCCACACTGCACCTCAGCTCTCAGCTCAGATGATCAGCTCTCCAGCTGCCTGGATAGCTGGGAGTGGTCGAGGGATAGGCTCTTAGAAATATGCACAAGGGGGCTGGAGAGATGGCTCAGAGGTTAAGAGCACTGTCTGCTCTTCCAGGGGTCCTGAGTTCAATTCCCAGCAACCACATGGTGGCTCACAACCATCTATAATGTGATCTGGTGCCCTCTTCTGGCCTGCAGGAGTACATGCAGGCAGAGCATTGTATACATAATAATAAATAAATCTTAAAAGAAAGAAAGAAAAGAATACGCACAAGCCCCTCAAGAAAGGCGCGCCCTTTTCAATAAGGCAAAGGCTTGCCCAGAGGAGACCCACCACTCTTTCACACTTCCTCCATGGGGCAGTGGCAGCAGCCTTCCTGTGACCATGAGACAACCAAATGAGCATGAAGCTCTACACTGCAAGTGTGGTAGAACAGAAATGCGTAAAGAGTTTGGACCCTTAGCCACACCTTTGAAGCGTCCTGCTAGCCTGGCCCTCTTTTGTTCTCTTTCATTGAGACAGGGCCCCACTATGTAGTTCAGAATGGCCTTACACCCCCGCCCCCGCCCCAAGTCCTCTTGCCTCATGCTGGCAGGTCAGGCATGACCCACCATGATTGGTTCCCGGGAAAGCAGTGTGTTAACGTCTTACCCAACTGGGAAGGAAGTGTATCTGCTTTGTTATTGGCCGGGTTTCCAAGTACAGAAACCAACTCTCCCCCAGAGCTGCTCTCTTGTGGTATTTACCTGGGTGGCTACTATGTGCTACAGCGCCGTATCCTTGGGCTCACCCTGCACTGTGCCTGCAGCAGACTGACTGCATTCCTTTTCTGGTAGCTCAACCATCTATTTGAGACAAACGGATAACAGGTCCAGCTAGGATGGCTGAAAGAAGTGGGTCCTGAGGAAGGTTCTAGATGATATAACGGCCTCCATCCTGCTCCCCTGTCATCCCCTCTACCAATCTCTGCAGTGGAGAAGGCTTGGGGACAAGAGCCGAAGGCTTCTCACCACTTTGGCACAAAGCTAACCCTGATGTTCTGTGTGTGTGTGTGTGTGTGTGTGTGTGTGTGTGTGTGTGTGTGTGTGTGTGTG
>OU015752.1:70786078-70832471 GCA_907169655.1 Acomys percivali
GTGAGATACAGGGCTAGCACTGCAGCCTCGCGGTGGCTGCATCTATCTGACAGCCCTCTGACAGTGTGAGATACAGAGCTAGCACTGCCATCTCGCAGTGTCTCTTAAACCTGCCATTGCTATATGCACTACAAGGCAAGAGTGCAAACCGAGAGGGTGGGCATTTGGAGTGCTTTGATGAAATAGTTTTATGCATGTTGAGTCTAATCGGCAAGACTGTGGAGTTGACTTTATTGCTGCTCTTATTTGAGACAGGGACTCACTATAGAGCTAGCTTGCCATTGAACTTATGATCCCCCTGCCTCAGCCTCTGGAGGACTGCATTTACAGGCGTGCAAACTAGCCTGAGGTCAACTCCTATATGCCCTGGTGTTCAGTGTTCTGTCTCCATTATTGGTAACTCATTCTGATGTGTTTTACTCAAGCGTGGTCTCCAATGGATGAGCTGTGTCACAGTCAGCCTTCATTACAGTGTGAGGGACGTGCTTGTCTATGACACCCTATTTGGCATTACTACTTCTGGGGCACTGGGGCCTCTTTCCCCAGGAATGTTTAAATTGTTCATCTTCTTTCAGAACCTCTCATCTGCTCTGGAATCCCTCTTGGGGGGTGGGGGCATTCCTGTCAGGAAGTGCTCTGCCCTGGGACAGGTGACAAATGAGCCGAGCCTGCTCCCCTGTACACACCTTCCGGTCACTGAGCCCAGACACGGTGTCCACATACTCCTCCTGGATCATGAAGGCAGCCAGGTTGGCTGTATAGCTGGCAAGGAAGATGACGGCAAAGAAAGCCCACACCAGCACCATGATCTTGCTGGTCGTGCCCCGAGGATTCTCCACCGGCACCGAGTTGTTGAACACCAGGGCCCACAGCAGCCAGATGGATTTCCCGATGGTGAAGGTAGATCCTCCAGGGCCTGTCGCGGGGAGCCAGGACAGGACATGGGCCTCACAGTCCTTCCACTCCCCGGGAGAGAAGAAAGGACTGCCACTCCCGGGGGTTACTAGGAAATATAGTTCTGTGTAGGGTCAGGTAAGGAAAGGGACTCACGTTTGCCAGTGGCCAGGCTGCGGTTATAGCCCACAGGACTGAGGTACTCAAAGATGAAAACGGTGACGGCGACCACGGTGAGGCACATGACGAACATCATCACCCACACAGCGGGGCTGTAGGGTTCTGGGGACACCAGAGGTGTCAGCCAAGCGGAGGCTTGGGGGACCAGGGGGGGAGCCCAAGTTGACTCTATCCCATTCTGTTCGCTTTTCTGGTCACTTTCTCAAAGCGAGCTACTGTGACCATTTCTGTGGGTTTTCACCCCCTAAGTCAGCTGTCTACTAAATGTTTCCTGAGCCCAAGACCTGAGTCTTTACCTCTCTAGCTTCCCCTGGGGTCATGCATCCTATCCTGGGCTCTGTGTCTTGGCAGCCATGACCACCTAGCCCCAAGCCACACCCCTTACCACCCACCCTCTCACAGAGGACCCTGCTCCTTGCTCCTGTCTCTTCAGCTCCTTGGTCCTGTCCTCCCCATCCCTATGAGCATCAAGGAACAAGCATAGTCCTCTCTGGGACCATCTCTGCAGCCTCATGGCCCCAAAGGGAAGGGTTCTCTCTCTGTCTCTGTCTCTGTCTGTCTCTGTCTCTCTCTCTCTTTCTCTCTGTTTGTCTCTCTCTCCCTGAGGAGCCTTGCTGAGACTACCAAAAGCAAGGGGGGAAATGATATGATCTTGACCCTTGTCCACTTCTGTTGTCCCCAGCTCCAGATGGTATTTCTACCCCAAAGTGCCACAAAGTGGCTTCCTGATCACACCCCAGATCCGAACACGTTTGACACTTCTGCCATGCCTCTGCACACCTCCATCCCTCGTGTCACAGGCCACTGCAGTAGCCCCATTGCCAGCTTCCTGTTTGCACAGAGCTATCAGCAACTCACATCTGACCGTACGTCCCTTGTGACCTTCTCAGGTGAAGCCGGGACCACCACAGAAAGAATAAAACCCAGACTTCCTATCAGTGTCCATAGTCCAGCAACCTACGGCACACCTCCCCTGCCTTCCGGCCACCTCTTTTGCTTGTCTCCTCATCAGCCACACAGGCCTTAGTCAGTCTTCAAACCTCCCATACTGGTGGCCTCCATGGTTTTTCCCTTCCAATCTTTACAAAAGTGAAACCCCTTCCTCAAAAAGGCCTCCCCTCCCCTGTCCACACCAACAGCAACCCCAAGCCTCCCTCCCGCTCTCTTTGCACCTCAGCCTAATGTCTCATGACAGCTGTCACCATT
This sequence comes from Acomys percivali, assembly GCA_907169655.1. Lineage (NCBI taxonomy): Eukaryota > Metazoa > Chordata > Mammalia > Rodentia > Muridae > Acomys > Acomys percivali. The sequence goes on from OU015752.1 coordinate 70,788,359, forward strand.
GGGAGTGGGCTAGTTTGTATCTCCCAAAGGCAGGCATCTCCTAAGAGACAAGAATTGGTCTGTCTTAGTCACTTTGGTCCTCCAGGTCTTGGGTTCAATCCCCAGAACTGGAAAAACAAAAAACAAAAAACAAACAAAACAAAACAAAACAAAAAAACCCACACAAACTAAACAAACAAAAAAACCCCAAAAATCCCTACATATTTTTGTACTAGGGTACCCTTGTCCTTGGAGACCCTCTTTAAGAAAAAGCAATATACCTGGGTGTGGTGGCACATGCCTTTAATCCCAGCACTCGGGAGGCAGAGGCAGGTGGATCTCTGTGAGTTCGAGGCCAGCATGGTTTACAAAGCAAGTCCAGGACAGCCAAGGCAACACAGAAAAACTCTCTCTGGAACTCCCCCCTACCCCCGGAAAAAAAAAAAAAAAGAAAGAAAGGAAGGAAAAAGAAAAAGAAATACAAATCCTCACACTCTGGCATGAGCAGACAGAGACATAAAGGGTGGTTGCACGTTCAAGGCCAACCTAAGTTACATAGTAAGTCCATATCTTAAACAAACAAGCAAGCAACCCTCCCAAAAAAACCCCCAAAGATCAGCTGGGAGATGGTGGTGCACACCTTTAATCCCAGCACTCAGGCGGATCTCTTGAGTTGGAAGCCAGCCTAATCTACAGAGTGAGTTCCAGGACAGCCAGGGCTACACGGAGAAATCTAGTCTCAAAGAAACAAAAAATAAAATAAAATAATTATTGGACTGGAGAGATGACTTAGCAGTTAAGTGAACTGGCTGCTCTTCCAGAGGATCTGGGTTCAATTCCCAGCACCCACATGGCAGCTCACAACCGTCTGTAACTCCAGTTCCAGGGGATCTGGTTCCCTCACACAGACATATGTGTAGGAAAAACACCAATGCACATAAAAGAAAAATAAAACCTTTAAACAAAAGAAAAAATCTGGTTGGGTGTGGTAAGGCACACCTATAATCCCAGTACTTGGGAGGCAGAGGCAGGCAGATCTCTCTTAAACTCTGATTTGAGGACAGCCCAGACTACATCTAGAGACCTTGCCTAAAACAAACAAGCAAACAACCCAAAACAAAACTAAGCTGTGAGTGCAACCCCTCTGTAAGGGATGGCTCCTGAGCTCAGGCTGGCTGAGCTTCCTGTTGAAAATCCTGCCGGGAAAGGATTTCTCCCACTTTACAGATGAGAAACCTGAAGCTTGGAAGTGATGTCACTTCATGGGAGGAAGTCATACACACCAGGACAGGTGATCCTGGCATGGGACCCAGGGCCCACACTGTTAGAGACAGTTGGCCCAGCCTTGTCTAAGTGTGACTCCCTGTCCTGGCTGGCTCACCGAGGAAGGCAGAGGGGGACACAGTGCCATTGCTGCGTGCCACCATGACGCTGATGCCCGTCTCTACAAAGGGGACGGAGAAGTCCACGATCTCGGACCGCTCCTCATTGATGGTGAGAGAGCCGATGGCCATGTCCGCGCGCTGATAGAACACCTGGGGTGGATCGAGGAGTTGGCAAAGGAAGCAGCTCAGGGGACAGAGGCCAGCGCTGGCCAAAGCCTGGCTCTGGGAGACAGTGATGATGTGGGAGACAGGCTAGGAGGTCTGGTTGATGAGCGAGGGGGCGGGCGGTGGGGAGGTGACAGAGGGGCAGGGAAGTAAGGGAGAGACAGCAGAAGCAGGAGCGGACGAGGTCTCTTCTACCCTTCCCAACGTCCACTTCACTTGCTTAAGGCCTAGGGGTATCCAGCCTCCCGGTCCCGCCTGCTACTACAAGTGCCACCCTCCAAAGCCCCTCCCTACGAGTTTTACCCTCCTAGCCCCGCCTCTCCCCAGGAGTTCCATCCTCTTAGTCTTCTCTTCCTTGTCCTAGAAGGTCCCTTCTTCTAATAGCCTCCCAAAAAAGTGACAGTTCTCTTGGCCCCGTCCCAAGCGTCCTGGTCCCACCCGTGAAGACGCCCTCTGCCTGTGGCCACGCCCCAGGCCACGCCCTTACCAGGCCCAGCACGCTCCTTTGGCCACGCCCCCTGCTCCAGGACGCCCTCCTCTTGGCCCTTGGCCCTAGAATCCTCAAAAGTCCTTCTCTCCCACAGGTTCTGTGCCGCCTGTCTTACCTCACCAATCATGCCATTCCAGACACCATCGATCTTCTTGCCGTGCTTGCCGTTAGTGACCAGGTAGAGGTCATAGCTGAAACCGATGGTGTGCGCCAGCCTCTTCAGAATGTCGATGCAGAAACCCTTGCAGCACCGCTTCTCCGGGCGGGGGGCGTCAGGAGGAGGGCTGCGGGGAGCGACCAGGCTTGGAGAGGTTGGGGACCACTGTTAGGCTCTCCCATGAGGTGAGGGACAAGCGGCAGCTAAAACTACGCATAGTGCTTTCTTGGGAGATGAAGCTTAAGAATTTCTCAGTCCCCCTTCCCCAGGTCATCCAGCGGGAGGGCTGAGGGGCTGGGGCCAGACCCGCCACGCTTCAGGGGGGCGGAGGGGGGGGAAAGAAGATTCTGAGGCTGAACCGGCTGGATCCGGGGCTGTCACCTGTGGGTCCGGTTGAGCTGGCTCCTGCAGGGGACCGAGTCTCTGATGCAAGTGCCGCTGATAGGGTCTGCAGGCTCCACAATGACAAAAGGTCTCTCTTCCAGCGTGGCCACAGTGAGGTGCTGTGTGTCATCCACCGGCTGCAGAAAGCGGCCGTAGCGGGACCATAATGGGTACTTGAGGCGGAGGGTCTGTTGTTCCCAGCTGCCCACCTTAGCAAAAAAGAAAAAGAAAAAGAAAAGAAAAAAGAAAAAGAAGGAAAGGAAGGAAGGAAGAGAACGAACAGTCGTGCTTCGGAGGACTGTGTGCCGAACCCAGACACCCTGCTCCTCCTTCCTTCACACCAGAACCCGTGCCTTCAGTTACGACTTTCCACAGAACCTTGGAGTCTACACCTGTCTCTCCTCCCTCAGATCCGGGGGTCCAGACCCCAGCCCTCGTCCCTTAGACTCAGGTGCTCTCCCACAGACGCCTGAAATCTGGTTGGCCACTCACCACTTCCCATGTCCTGTCTCTGGTGAGGGAGATGACCACCAGTGAAGGGTTCACCAGAAAGCCGTCCTCATTGAAGGAGTAGTCTCGGTTATCCCAGGTGATGTTCATGAAGTACCTGCCCCAGAGAAAGGGAGGGGCTCATTGAGGACCTGGGCGGGGTCTCTTGGTTGCTGAGGGCTGAGCCTCTTAGCCCCTTAGAGTCTCTGCATGCCATGGGGTTTCTGAACCTCCCTATCCGGTGGGACTTTTTTTTTTCTAAGATTTATTTATTTATTATGATGTATATTCTCTCTCTCTCTCTCTCTCTCTCTCTCTCTCTCTCTCTCTCTCTCTCTCTCTCTCACTCTCTCTCTCTCAGATTTATTTATTTATTATTCTGTATACAGTGCTTTATCTGCATATACACCTCCATGCCAGAAGAAGGCACCAGATCTCATTACAGATGGTTGTGAGACCATGTGGTTGTTAGGGATTGAACTCTGGAAGGCCTCTGGAAGAGCAGGCAGTGCCCTTAACCTCTGAGCCATCTCTCCAGCACCCCCTTCTGCCCCCTAAAAAAATTAACAGCAATAAATACAGTGTCCCTTGGAACATAAGAAGTTTCCTGTCTCCAGGCCTTTGTAAAGGCTCTACTGTACCTAAAAAACAAAGAAACAAAAACAAAAGCAAAAAACAAAACAAACAAAACCCAAAAAACTTGTCTCTAGTAAGTTGTAAATACTGAACCCAAATATCCCTTCTCCTGGGATGAAGCTCCTCGGGAATCTCTGGGTTCCTAAATGCCTTCTCTGTGCGAGAGTACAGCAGCGCCCTTTCACACCACCTTTCCAGTCAGCCTCTCTCTGTCCCTGCAAGTCCCATTCTTTCCTTTCCCACCTCTCCTCCACCCCCTGTGGTCCTCCTGAGCCCTCCGCTGAGCCTCCTGCCTGCCTTTCTAGTCTGTAACCCACCTCAGAGGTGCCCTTCCTTACCTGGAGCCCACTCCATGCCTGCCCTCTTCCATGTGACCTACCTTTGGCTCCCAGAATCTCAGAATAGAGTCTGGGCTGCGCAGCCACACACACAAGGCAAAGCTTTGCTCCCACCCTCCATCCAGACCCCATCACCTCAGCACCTCATCTGTTCTGTTCTGTGGAGGCCCCATGTTTGCCTTATGCCCCGCCCCCACTGGTGTTCCATATGCTTCAGTCATGCCTGCTCTGAATGAATGTTCTCCATATTTTGCTGAGCACTCTGAGGTTGAAGCTAGCCCGAAGGCCCTGCCTGTGTGTCCTTTGAGCCACTCTCATTCACACAGATGGCTGAAGCCCCATGGCTTTTCGGCCTTGGTTTTCCATCTCTTTACTCAGATCTTCCAGTGCTCAGCTCCATCCATGTACAATGCTTTTAAAGAAATGTGTATGTGGGGCCTGGAGAGATGGCTCAGCGGTTAAGAGCACTGACTGCTCTTCTAGAGGTCCTGAGTTCAATTCCCAGCAACCACATGGTGGCTCACAACCATGTATAATGTGATCTGATGCATACTGTATACGTAATAAATCTTTTTTTTTAAAAGAAATGTGTATGCATGTGTGCCTGAGTGTATTTATGTGCAACCCATGTGTGCAGGGGCCCTTGGACGCCAGAAGAGAGTTCTGAGTTGTCTATCTACCTATCTATCTATCTCTATATCAATATGTATTTGTGAGCTACCCAATATGGGTGTTGGAACCCAACCTGGGTCCTCTGCAAGAACAGCCAGTGCTCTTAACTGCTGAGCCCTCTCCAGCTCCTCCCCTGTCTATTGCATTTTAACCTCTATGTTTTACCTGCCTGATATCACCCAACCCATGGGCTTTTTTGTCTCACATTCCCCCCATTTAAATTACATCTCAGAGGCTGTCGCCTGTGCACAGGTCTTTCTTTTCTTGCCTGTTCACTTTTTGTCCCTCTTCCCCCTCACCCTCCCTCATTAGGAACTGTCAGCTCTGTGAGAACAGGAGATTTATTTACTTTTTTCCCTTCGCTTTTTTTTTTGAGTCAGAATATCATTATATAGCGTTGGCTGGCCTGAAACTTACTATGTAGCCCAGGTTGGTTTTGAACTCCTAGAGCTCTGTCTGAGTGCTGGGATTAAAGGAGCATACTGCCACGCCCAATTTTGATACTTTTGCGCCTTAAAGCAGTCCTTGGCGCATAGATTCGCAGTAAAGGGGGTTTTCAGGGATGGACGTTTGGCCAGCAGTTCATCCTTAGGCCTCAGTTTAGGGTCCTGTCCTCTAGGGCCCCCCACCCCCACCCTGATTTCCCCAGGTTATGCAGTCTGTTTTGGGAGGCTGACTGTCACTGAGCAGTCTCCTCTTGGGATGCTGTTTTACAATGAGACCTGTAGGTTCTAAAATTATGAGGAAGGAGAAATTATGGATTAAGATCTGAACAGTAGCTGGGAAAAGCTAGCCCGAGGGGAAGGGGAGCGGGATCAGAAAGACAAAATCAGGAGATGAAAGAGTCGCCAGCCCGGACTTGGCCTGGATTCCTGGTCTATTCCATGCATGTCCATCCTGCCGACGAGCCCGCTTTCTCCTGGGGAAATTTAAATGAGACTGCTTTTTTGCAACCAAAAAATGTCCTGGTTGGGCAGGATTCCTCCCCCACATTCCCCAAGGCCGCTGCTATCTCCTTTACTGCAAGCCTCTCACTGTGTGGCCATTATCCCCATCGCTGTGGGTCACCTCTTTAGGCCCTTGCATTGTTTGAAGAAGTCTGTGGTCTTATTCATCCCTGTGTTCCCAGGGCCCAGCGTGAGCTCTGGTTCCTAGCAGGCGCTCGGTATTTATGAACACAGGATGCGTTTCTCACGCTCTTGTTCTGGGGTCCTGATTCCCGACTCGGCTGTCCATTGTCGTCCTGCCGCCCCCCCCACCCCCAGGTCCTCCTCTGCACCTACCACCTCCTCCCAGACTCTATCTGACCTTCCTTCCGCTGTTCTGTCGCCTTGTGCACTGTCTTCCCCACTCCCAAAGCCTTTTGTGGGAGAGATGCCGTCACACTCAGCTCCCTTCGAACACCACAGCGTGTAAGCTGGACCCTTGGCCACAGCAAGAATGGCCATACCCAGCCTACTTTGCAAACCCAGCCAGGCCACATGCAGGGGTGGGATAAAAGTACCTAAGTAGCGCAGCACAGGTACTGACCAATCAGGATGGGAGCCTAGCCAGAGCCTAGCCAATCGGCATAGATGTTTAGCTCATCAGAATGGATGCGCCTTGAACAACCAGTGTGTCCGTCCTGACCATGGGACGACGTTTTCACTTAGAAGATGTGTGACCTGTGCCCTCCATGTCACTTCAGGTTGCTTGCTCTCTGCTCTGCCTTCCCCTCTTCGTTAAACCTGGCTTGTTCTGCTATATCGGCAACCCAGCTCCTACTGTGCAGAGTAGAAAGGCACTGAATTGCCACAGGCAGCCCTAGTGTCCTGACAAGTGGGGCTGCCAGACACTCAGGGATGTCATGTGACAGAAGAACAAACTTCTGCCACTTGATCACTGGGCTTTTTTTTTTTTTTTTTTTTTTAAATCACTGAGCATCCAGTGTAAGATGTCACTGTTTTTACTTACAAAACTCACAAGCAACCAAACCCAGAAGCACTGCCAATTAAAACACGGTAACCAATAGATCATAGGACACATCTTGATTTCAATGACATTAAAAGATAAAAAGTGGATATTTTTGTTTTAGATATTTTAGCCTTGTTTCCTGCCTCCATCTCCAAAGTGCTAGCATGGCAAGTCTATACTGCCACACTGAACTAAAATTATACTTTTTTTTTTTTTTTGCTGTGCTTTATTTGAGACAGGGTCGCATGCAGCCCAGGCTGGCCTCCAGCTTGATATGCAGACAAGATGACCCTGAACTTCTGACTCAACTGCCTCCACTCCTAAAGGGTGTGGGATTAAAGTCTTTCACCACTGTGCCCAGCCTTAAGTTTATATAGATCCGGAGGTCATGGAAAAAAAAAAAAAGGTAACAAGCCGGGCGGTGGTGGCGCACGCCTTTAATCCCAGCACTTGGGAGGCAGAGGCAGGCGGATCGCTGTGAGTTCAAGACCAGCCTGGTCTACAAAGCGAGTCTAGGACAGCCAAGGCTACACAGAGAGACCCTGTCTCAACCCCCCCAAGAAACAAAAAACAACCCCCCCTAAAAAGGTAACAAGCCCTTTTGTATATCAGGTGCTTTCCACATTACCTGGCTGAACCCCAGAAAGGAAACCCAGTTGCCCTGGTTACTTAAGAGGAAATCAGAACCAAGATGACCTCTATCCCAGGTCACTCATCACTGACACTCCAAGTATTCCCGCCAATCACCTGTGCAGACTCTCCCCGCGGTGGGTGCGATTCTGGGCGCGGCAGTCATGGCCCAGCTCAGGCAGGAAGCCATAGTCTCGAAGCAGGGCCTGGGCACCTCTGGCTACCACAGCCACACCAGCGGCCACTCGACGTGCCAAGTCATCACGCCAGCCAGCAGAGCGCACTGCAAACAGCCCCGCAGGCAGCGGGGCACCTCCTGGCAGAAGAAGGGGCTCCCCAGGGACCCCGGAGCCCCCGCCTCCAGCCAGCTGGGGTCCCACCATGAACCAGACATAGCCAGGCCCAGTGAGGCCAGCCTCTTCTGCTGCCCGGAAAACAGGTTCTGCCTCCTCGCGGGCACAGAAGAGCAGGCGGATCTGTGCGCTGACGCTCCGGAGCTGCGCACCCAGGACGGCCTCCCCCGCCCCAGGGTCCAGCGTCAGTGCTCCTCGATGCTCCCAGCCCACCAGGCTGCCATCAGTCAGCACCTCGATGTATGACAAGAAGGCCCGATGGCCTGGGGCGCGCGTGGTCACTGCCACAAAGGACGTCCAGTCGTATTCCTCCAGAACCTCAAAAATGACCTGCAGCTGCTGCTCTGTGGAGGAGCCGAGCTGCAGGAAGGTGGAGCCCTTCTCCTGCGGGAACAGGGAGGACCAGTGAGCGAAGCGAACTACAGTTGCTTGAGCCAGTGCCGCCACAGTTTCCACTATGGCTGCTCCCCGGGCCTGGCTCCTTTTCCTTCTGCAGCACTGGCTTGGTTTGGCTCTGAGCTCTTCCAGGTCCACCTAAAAAATCCTCACCCTGAACCTTACTCTGCTGTCTGAGGACAGCTGTTGAGACCCAAAAGGCCTAGGGTCTCACAGAGTCACACGAAGAATGGAGCCCGAGCGGCTCAGCATATGGAGGGGTGCTACCCTCAGTCGGCACTCCCTACTTGGATTTAGTATGAACGAGAAACAACTTACTGGAGCGAGCTGCGGAGGTTTGCGGGTTCATAGGTGGCAGCATGTGATATCACCACCATGAATTTACCCTGCTTTTTTTTTGATGCACCATTGCCCCATTTGCTATGAGCAAGACTACAATTCCCAGCATGCAGTGAGGGTGCTGAAGGGTACTCTTCCCCCTGCTCCCCATGTCCCCCATTTCTGCTTCCCTACTGGCCTGTTCCTCAGTCAGAACCCTAAGTAAATGTCAGAGCGTCTTTATGATGTTCTCTTTCCTTTTCTGTCCCCTCTCTGTAGCAATGTCACTTAGATTTAAATATCGTCTCCAGCACTATCCAGTGTAGTAGCCACTAACCATTTGTAGCTATTCAAATTAAAATAGAATAAAACGGGTGGGGGTGGAGGGCTGGAGTGCCTCAGCTGCACTCAGTGCTCAGCGGCCACCTGTGGCTTTGCAGCTGCCTGCTGGATGGAGCAGACACCGTCCGTCTTCATCACTGCAGGAAGTCCTCTGGAATGTGCCCAAGGCTCCTTGGTTACAACTGCTCCTGTGAGCTCCTGGCAAACCAATCCCGCTTCTAGTCACTGTCCCCAAACCAGGATTTCCACAAGTATCTCTGGAGCCAGCATGTCAAAGGCAGATTTCCTAACTCTTTTCAACCCTTCTCCTCTTTATACCGGAACCAACCAACCTGCCTCCCTCCGTCCCTCTAGGACCTCATACATTATCAAATAAAACGAAAGATGGCCATGAACTCCTGCTCTACGTGTCACCTCCTGAGAGGTGGAGCCCAGGCCATTCATGCTAGGCGAGTGCTAGAGCAACTGTTGCTTGTTTCCCTTCTCCTTACATTCAGGGCCACCTCCAAGACTTCCCGGCTATGTGTTCTAACGGTACTCAGCGTCTTTCCCATGGCCCCGCCCCCTCTTCCTCATGACCCCGCCCCCTCCTCCCCATCACGCCTGCACTTGACTAGACATCTGCAGTTCTCTGGCACATCTCTGTTTCCATTCTCATGCCTTTTAGTTTGTTCTCCAAACAGCAAGCAAAAAGTGCTCCTTTCAGAATATTAATTGGAACACATCTCTTCCCAATTGAAAACCTTCCAATAATTCTACTTTAGAATCCAAACCAAAAAAAAGTAGCCGCTGTGGCCCAAGCACGAGGCCCCACGTGAACCAACCCTCAATGCCTGTCTCTGGCCACCTTCCGCTTTCCGAGCCCTTCATCCGCTCCAGCCACTCTTCCTTGTTCTTTTCCACACACACTGCTTCTTCTGCGCTTCGCCCTTAGCAACTGTCCCGCCTGGGGACCCGCCCCCCGCCCCCCCCAGCTCCTCCATGCCTAGCTACCCCTCATCTTCCTTCAGGACCTCCTCAGGAGATCTCTCTTGATTATCATCTCTTGAGCTCTAGTCTCGGCCATTACTGGTTTCCCTCCGGGCAGATTTCACTCTCTGTTGCTCAGTTGGTTTCCTTCATTAGGGTGCAAGCTCCGTATGACCGAACCTCCCCGAACTCAGTGTTATAATCCTGATCCTAAACAGGCCCCAGGCTTCCTGGGGCTCTATCCCTGCATGCAAACTGCAATCAGAATTTCTCCTTATCAGAATTTCTCCTTCAGCATGTGCCAGTGGCTTAGTGCTGGGTACAAGACTATTCTCTTGAAAAGAGGGGGCTTTCCCAGCATGCACTGGGGACTCACAGAAGACCTCACCCCTCAGCAGGGTCTGGTTATGAAGGGACTGGGTCTCAGCATTCACCATAGCACAGCTGGGACAGCGAGGGTAACATGTCCTCCCACCGGAGGACAGCGAGGGAAACGTATGTAGCCCTGCAGGTGCTAGGCTGCACGAGGAGCGGATAGCAGCGCTAGCGGGTCATGCTCCGCAGCAATGGAGGCACAAGGGACCATGTGTGCCAGAGTCTCACAGAGGGAGTGGCCAGGCCTACACATCTGCCTATAAATCAAGCCTAGAACGAGAAAGCTGGAGGGAGGTCTTTCCCAGAAAGTTTTGGACAGACCTGAGAGCTCTGGGCTGCTGTAGTTCAATGCCATAGACCTTCCTGGCTGGGAACTGACTAGCTTAGGTTCTGCCCACCCAGGTGGCTCCATCCTTCAGGCAATCCCACTTCTCTGTTTCACTTGCTCCACCTCTAGCACAGCCCTTCTCAGCCTTCATTTTTCTTAGTCTGCAAACTAGGCTGGTCCGCGTCTCTTCTTTGGTACCAAGAGCCCACTACAACAACCCACGGTCCCAACCCACGGCTCTCTCCAGGCTGCCCACCAGCACCAGGCTCTCCCTCCTCCATCTCAGCTTTTCTCTGGCTGGGCTTGTCCCTTCCCGAGGCCAGCCCAGGGTCCTCATCCCCGGACCTGGACAGTGTGACAAGCTCCTTCTCAAACCCCCACGCTAAGGACCTACTTCCTCTCTTGGCCTTTGCGTTACACTTGTGTTACCCTTCGTGGATTTGGCCTAACCTCAGGCCTCTCTGGATCCTTCTCTCCTCCCTAGGGCACTAGCCCTGTCTTGGGCCTGGTCTGCCCTTCATAGTCCACCTCTCAGAATGCATGGCTCTGGTCTCATTCCTGGACCTCTGGGCTCCGTCCTCCAGCTGAGCCACCATGCCCTCTTTCAGTACCTAGTTCTCTTCCCCGCGGTCCCTGTCCCCGCCTTCCTGGACAGTTTCCTCACTAGTCTCCATTTCTTTCCTTTCCAACGGACTCTTCCTCTCATTGGTCCAAGATCCATAACTCTAGTTTCTGACCCTGTCGTCACTCATTAAAATCTATCTTTTTCTGCCACTGGTTTTTTTTCCTCAGACCTCACTATAATCTACCTCCTCCCTGATTATTGACCCAGTCCTTGTAGGTGGTCCCTGGAAGGCGCTGGGAACTCTGTAAAGCTCGCCTCTCCAAGTCAGACTCCTCCCTATCAAGACTTGACTCTTAATGCCAGTGTGGAAACTGACCAATGGACGGCCACACCCCCTAGTGACTGTTCCGCCTTTATAAGCCGCCCCGCCCCAAAACCTCCATAAAACCCGCCCCCAGGCTATCACAGGTCCCGCCTCTCAAAGCCTTGCCCTTCAGCCTCCCCAAGCATTGCCCCTAGACGAACCTCCCCACCCCAAGTCAATCCAGACTACGTCCGATCCCCGTCCCCACAGCCGCGAGGCCCCGCCCCCGAGCCGCGAGGCCCCGCCCCACGACCGCCCCCCCCCCGCGGTCGCGCGCACCTTGGGCGTGAGCACGAGCGCGGCGCCGCCGTGCACGGCCACGATGGGCAGCGAGGTCTGCGCCGACAGGAAGTCGAGAATGGGCGCGACGGCGGGCGCGCGCGAGTCGTCCTCGAACACCACGCCGTGCACGCGCAGCCCCGACAGCAGGTCGCAGAGCTGCAGCACGAGGCTGCGAGGGTCCGAGCCGTTGAGCACCAGCGCCACGGGCCGCACGTCCAGGCCCGGGCTGCGCACTGCCGCCGCCACGGCCGGGCCCAGGCGCGCCGCCTCGGCCGCGTACGCCGGACCCGAGAAGACCAGCGCCACGTTGAGCGGCCGCGCCCCGCCCGTGCCCCCGCCGGCCGCGCCCGGCCCCGGCACCTCCTCCGGGAACGGGCTGGCGCACGCCAGCGCCAGCAGCAGCAGCATCTTAGCGGGGCCCCGAGGGCCGCGGGGGCCACCGGCACCGCGCATCGCCTGCGGGCCCCGCCGGGCGGCCTCTGCGTGGACGGGAGGCGAGGGCAGAGCCCGAGGGGAGGCACAGGAGAGACGGGGCGAGAGGGGAAGGTTGGGTGATAGAGAGAGGGAGGGGCAGACACGGAGGGAAACAGAGATGAGGGACAGAGATAAGGTGAGACGGAGACAGAGGGAGGAGACAGAAACAGAGATAGAGAAGGTGACAGAGACAGTGGGACCCAGATAGTGAGGAAGACGCAGAGTCAGGGTGAGAGGGGAAAGTTGAGCGACAGAAGGAGAGGCAGAAGCATAGAGAGAAACATATGAAGCGGGAGAGACAGGGGAGAGAGAGAGAGAGCGCAAAGACGAGAAGAGACAGCGGGAAATGCAATGGAGGGAGTGGAAGGGAAAGATGGAATCCAAATAGAGGGAGGGGTGGGGGGGTGAGATGGAGGAATTGAATATGGGAACCAGGAGACACAAAGGCACGGGGGGGGGGGCGGCGGCGAATAACGGGGTCAGGGAAGATACAAGGTTAAGGGGTGTGGGAAGGCAAGGATGGAATGGACCATGATCAGACAGATGGGAAAAGAGACCCAGAGATGGGATGAGAAACAGGAACAGAACCAGAGTGAGAGCAAAGGAGAGGGAACAGCCAGAAATGGTCAAGGAGCAAGCGAGTAAAGAGCGGGGAAGAGATGGAAGGAAAGCCTCAGAGGGACACGGACCCGAGAGAGGGAGCACGGGAGAGGATGATAGCGAGGCAAGGAGAGATGCAGAGAGATGAGAAAGTTGGGGGGCATAGAAGGCAAGCCACCCAGAGTCAGGCACACACCAACCTCAGGAAGAAGGGATGGAGATGGAGGAAGGCGAGCAGAGCAAATGGAAGGCAGAGAAGACAGAAATAGCGAGGCAAGGCAAAGACCCAGACCCCCACCCGAGAGGTGCCCAGCACGGACATGAAAGCAAGGCAGAGCCAGGTGGCAGAGAGTGAAAATAAAAGGAAGAAAGTAAAGGGGGGAAAATGACAGAGGGAAAGGGGGTCAGGTGTATGGGGAGAAAAAGAGGGGAGAAATTAGTGGGGTATCCAAGGAGAGAAAATGCCCACCACCCCAAGCCATTCTTAGCCCCCTCCTCCTGCCCCTGCTCCCTCATTTTCATTCCTGATGAACCTGAGGCACAGGCCAGTGTTGGGGTTGGGGCACAGCTGTGGAGAGGGGGGCTCTCTGGCTTCCAGCCCAGAGCAATTTAGTAAATTAAAGGAAGAGTGTTGCCTCCGATGCCCCTGTTGAATATTAGTTGCCTGGGGTGGGTGAGCTGGGATCCCAGGATCCTGGGTACTAGATCTGAGGAATAGGTTCTGGGGGCCTGGTCTTGGCTCCCATAAAGCACTGGGGGCTCCCTGAATGGGTCAGGGTCCAAATACAGAAGGGTTGTCCAGATACTCTTGGCTGTCAGTCTCCTGTCTTGTTGCCATGGTAGCACAGGCTGGTCAACTCTAGACAGCAAGGTTTGGGGCAAAGGCTCACACCCCCTACTCTGCCTGGAAACCTTATCTTCCAAATCGCCACCCCACCTTTCTGGAGGTCCTGGGCTTCTGTCTCCCCAGGGAAGGGGGTGCCCCCTCCTGCAGGCCGTGCCTCCTCCTGTCCCTCCTCTCCATTGCTTTTCTTTCCCCAAGCAGCTGGCTCAGTCCGTGCTCAGAATAGCCCCCCCCTTCCTCCCCAAAATAACGCACAGCTGTGGCCTGGCCCCCGCGGGGTTAATACTGGCTCTCCTCTCCCTTCCTGGTGGTTGCTCAGCCATCAGCCCCCTCCTTTGCTTCTCAGACCCTGGCCTCTGCTTTTTTTGGGGTCCAAGGTCCTTGTCACTGTGAGGCCTAGGCGGCCAGCCTCTGCCCCACCCATGTCTTTCCCATAAAGGGTTCTTGAGGGCAACCTGTCTGCCCAGTCCTCTACCTCAGAATCAGTCCTCTGAGGCAAAGTCCCCAGAGCTCAGGGTTGGCAGTGTCCATACCGACCTCCACCTCCTGAGTTTAGCCTTCTACTTCCGTCCCACGGGGGCCTAATAAAGCTGTTCCCCCCAGCCTGTTATGTTGAGTCCTAGCCCCCCTGTCTCTCCTAGGTGCCCTCCCTAATGCCGGACTGAAGACCTGGCCTGGCAGGCACCCCCACCCTGCCCAGCACCGTAGTCCACTCATTTCTTTCTCGGGACCCTGGCATCCTGGGCCTGTCCTGCCTCAACACCTGGGAATCTTGGTTCCTGTCTTGTTCTCCTTTAAGGAGCTCCCCCCCTTTTTTTTACCTCAGACCCCATCAGTCCCAACATCCTTGCTGCTCACTATCTCTGGCCTTCCCAGTTGTTCCTCTCACAGCCTGTCCACAGCATACAGAGGAAGGGAGTCTCTGTGTCTCCATTGCCCCCCTAATCCATCATAAGAATGGGGAGAGGCTTTGATCAACAGCTCCCCATCAATGTGCTGCAGAAAGCTTCCTGTCCCTACACACACACACACACACACACACACACACCCCCCTCCCCATCCCAATCCTGAAAGGGCATTCCAGAACCTTGAGGAAGGGGTGACTGTTTGGGGCCGGGTGCCGGTCACTGGACGCCCTCAAGGTCCTTGGCAGGGGTATTAATAGCAGACTCATAGCTCTGAGGTGGGAGGGGAAAGCAGGAGGAGAGAGGGATAGCCAGCCATGGGGAGACTGATGCAGGGAGGGGGTGTAGAGAAGGTGAGGTGGAGAGGTTGACTGAGGTGGGATTCAGCTGGGGACAGGGTGAAGTGCCAGGGGAATAGGAGGCTTGGGTGGTTTTGAGGTGTAGAAACAGGGATGGGGCAGAGAGAGCGCGGGCGCGAGAGCAGATGGAAGACAGTCCCTGAGGGACAAGGGGGCAGAGACATTTGGTGTGCTTGCATTCAAACCCCTTTCCTCCTTGAGGTTCCTAGCCAACTTTTCCTGCCCTAAATTGGAAGGGGCCAAATCCCCACCCCCACCCCTGTATCCCTTGCCCAGCCTTACCTTTTCATGACCCTGTTCTTTGGAGGGAATTGCTGGGGGGCCAGGACGGGGAACCAGCGTCCAGAGACCCAAAGATTCCTCCGCTGCCGAGTGTTGGGGAGCTGGTTGGGGGCCAGGCTCAGGGCGGCAGCAGAGGCGGCAGCGGCGGCAGTGGCGGCAGCAGCAGCAGCAGCAGCAGCGCAGGCAGCAGTGGCGGGGACCTTTTGCCTGTCCCGGCTCTGTCCCTCCTCTTCTTGATCCTGCCCTGCCCTGTCCCCCAAGGTTGCGGCCACCAGACTAGGCAAGGATGAGGCTACACATGTTGCACTGGAAGTTGGGCCCCGGACATTGCAGAGGCTGTCAGGGTGTCCTCTTGCGGCCTGACCCCATGGGGATCCCCCTCCACCCACCTGGGGTGCCCCCCTCTGCCGGCTTCAGTCCCGGCTCCTCCCCTGGCTGGCATGTCCCATCACCTCTCCCTAGCTTATTGGCACCCCTTTGTGCTCTCGGCACCTCCCTCCCTTGTCTCTGTCTGTCTGTCTGGGTCACCTCTGAAGCCAGTGGCTCCTATGTGTTTGTATAAAGGAGCGTAAGGCTGCCTATCAGGGGAACTGCTTGCCCATTCCTTGCTTGGCCACCTCCAGACACCCCCACCCCCTCTTAGTGCCCTCACTCTCAAGCACAGGCAGAAACACACACACACACACACACACACAATCTCACTTCCCTGGGATTCCCCCTCAACACCCCCGGAGCTTGATGAGGGACACACACACACACACACACACACACACACACACACACACACACACACGCTTGCGCAGGGCCCCAATAGGGACGCGTTGTCGTTGCTCTCAGTGGCTGTTTGGACAGACAGGAGGACACAGGCATCCGGGGACACACAGACACTCGGCTGGATGCAGGCTGGAGGCACAGAACCCAGATGCAGACACCATCCATCCAGGTTTGGGGGCTCAGGGAACCGATTGGGGGCCGTGAGGTGAAGGCATGAGGCTCAGGGTCGGTCCAGACAGACAGACCCCTCCTCCCTCAGCTACCGCCGCTGCAGCCCTTACAGACACACCCCCCCACCAGCCGGCCTGACACCAAGACACACATCCTCACCTAGCAGATGGCTGTAGCGCGAGAGACCCCTGGGGGTCAGGCGGACCCACCCAGGCTGATAACCTCAACAGGGCGCTGCTGGCCGAGGAGGCTGCCGACGCGGGTGGAGGGTGGCTGGTGGTGGCGGCAGCGGCGGCAGCCACGGCTTGCAGGAGCCAGAGCGGGAGGGACTCGCACACTCACTGTGTTCTCGCACACTCACTCAGGATGCGATTAACATTCAGTCCCCGTTCCTCCCTGCCTGGAGACCCACAGCCCCCCCCCCCCCCCCCACCGCCTCCCTAGGGACCCCTCCTCCCGTTAGGGCTGAGGGAGGGGACCACTCCTTACCCCATTTCGAAGCCTCTGTTTTCCTTGTGGGACATGGGACTGAGGGGCTGAGATGAAATGGGAGGGAGCAGAGGTAGGTGGACAAGGACACTGCACGACACAGGCAGCCTGGGACCTAGAGAGGGCTGGGGATCACTGCTGCTTGTCCTTTCCCTCTTTCAGACTTCAACACCCACCATGCTAAGACCCATCAGAGTTCTATGGCCCCAGAGGCAAGATGCAAGCTGGATGTCTGTCTTGGAGCCAGGAATCTAGACTCTGAGTCTCTTACCCCCTGGACCCAGATGACCAGATGCCAGCACACCTCCCTCAGACCCAGGGGATTAGACCCTGGATTGTCCCTGAGGCCTGGCCAGTCCTCCTACCTCAGGCTGCAGCCCCTTTCCCTTAAGCCCATGGGGCTAGGCTCCCAACTCCCTCCTCCCGCAGACCTAGATGGCCACACTCACTCAGCCCTCCTCTCCCAGGCCCAGCTGTCCAGACTCAGGCACTCTTCCGTGTGACCCAGAGGTTTAGATCCTAGCCATCCTCCCTTCAACCCAAGGGTCCAGATCCTCCCTGGATTCCAAGCCTCGGCTGTTCTCTCTAAGATTTGGGGGTCCAGTGTCTGGCCCTGTTGTCTCGGAAGCAGGACTCTAGATGCCAGTCCTGCCGGGGCAGATCCTGAGCAAGTCCTTCACTGAAGGGTGGGTCCTTTACAGCCACCAGTGTTCAGTCCCTTGGAGGAGAACTGCCTGCATTGTCACAGACACAGCAGTCCTAAACCACAGCCCTTACCTTTGATGTCCCTGCAGTCCCACAAAGTCACCTGTCCATCTTGCCCCTGGTAGGACAGTCCTTAGCACCTGTAACCTTGGGAGGAGTGTGCCTCAGAACTCCTGGACCCCTGAGGATGGAAGCTGAGGGGTAGGGAGGAAGGGGAGGCAGAGGGAGGAGGAAGAGAGAGACTAGGGATGTGACAGGGGGGATACTTCGAGGCACTGGGTCCTGGGCCTGTAGCAGTCTAATTAGACTTCTGCTGTTCTGCCCACTACTGCAGTCCTGCTCCCCGAGCCCTGAGACGAGGGAGGACACAGTCGTGCTGTTTCTCAAAGAGCCAGGACCAGCATTTTGGGTCTTAGGAGGATGGGATTATGGATGTAGAGTCCCAAGTTAGAATGTTGAGAAATAAAGTGACTGCCAAGGAAGGGATTGTAGTGTCAGTAGGCTTGGTCTGAATCCCTGGTGTGTGACAGGAGGGCTTGGGTCTTCTCACTGAACTGGGACTAGAGATGACACAGGAAGCCAGGAGTCTATCTTAATCTCCAGGATTGTTGTTGTTACTATTAGTAGTATTACTATTAGTAATAGATTGTAGGGTCGGAGAGATGGCTCAGAGGTTAAGAGCACTGGCTGCTCTTCCAGAGGTCCTGAGTTCAATTCCCAGCACCCACGTGGTGACTCACAGTCATCTATAATGAGATCTAATGCCCTCTTCTGGAATGCAGGTGTACACGCAAGCAGAACACTGTATACTTAATAAATAAATAACTCTTAAAAATAATAATCGGGGCTAGAGAAATGGCTCAGAGGTTAAGAGCACTGTCTGCTCTTCCAGAGGTTCTGAGTTCAAGTCCCAGCAACAACATGATGGCTCACAACCATCTATAATGAGATCTGGTGCCCTCTTCTGGTGTGCAGGTGTACATGCAGGCAGAGCACTGTATACATAATAAAATAAATAAATCTTTAAATAATAATAATGATGGTAATTGATTGTCACTGTGGATCTCTGAACTGGGATCCTATTGCTTCCCCCTCCCAATGCTAAAATTACAGGCTTAATCTTAGCACTAGGCAGCACTAGGGATCTTTAAGAGTTCAGAACTCAAACTCCCGGGTTCCTGCTGAGGGCCCAAGCTGGGCGGACTCTTTTCAGGGAGAAGGCACCCGGAGATGTGGGATCCTAAAGACCCTTCTACCAATTAGTAGAAGGCAGGAGAGAGCTTACTCCGTAAGACTCTGCAAGGCAGGTGGCAGGGGACAGGGGGCGCCAGAGAGCCGACCAGCCCTCGGGGTGGAGCTCCAGCCCAGACTCCTCCCTTTCCACCCTCGGCCCTCCCTTTCTCCCTGCCAGCGCTGCCACCAGCTCCGGCCTCGGCTCACCTCCCAGAGCCCCCTCCCCGGAGCTGAGCTTCCGAAGGGCTCTACTCCCGCCCTCAACCCAGCAGCACCGCAGCTCCGGGGCAGCCCGGCCGGCCAGCCTACCCCCTGCTCAGCCCTGCCCGAGCCCCTCAGTCATGAATCTCTTCCGATTCCTGGGAGACCTCTCCCACCTCCTAGCTATCATCTTGTTACTGCTCAAAATCTGGAAGTCCCGATCGTGTGCGGGTGAGAGCCCACCCCGCGGAGAGGGGGCGGGAGCGGGCCGCCCTAGGGCACCGGGAAGTCTGGAGCTCGGCAGGTCAGGGTCCTCCCGAACTGCCTGCTGGGGATCACTTTTCTAGATCTAGGGTCACCAGGGGGTCAGCTCCTTTCCCTAGACTAAGGGGTGCACATAGTTTGGTGGGGGGTGGCTACCGGCGCTCAGTTCAACCTTCTGCAGCACCCTGTGGGGCAGCTATGGGTGTTCCGGGGCTGGGAACTAGGAGCCATGGCAGGCGGGGAGGTGGCTGGGAGTTGGTGACGTGGACTGTGCAGACCAGGAAGGGAGCGGGAGGAAGGTGACTGGCTGGGAGGCTGCAGTCAAGCAGGCCTCTAACTAGGTCCCAGCGTAGGCGCAGAGTGTCAGGGGACCCTAAAAGAGACAGGGGTACCGGCGAGGCCTTGCCTGGGATGGAGCCTCGGTCTGTAGTAGTTTTGGGGCCGGCTGCCCCCTGGCTGTGGATGGTGGGAAAAGGGCCGAGCTCCCGCTTCAGGGCCTTTGGGGACCGCTGTGTTCTAGAGCGCCAGCCAGCTGGCCCAGACGCTGCACGCTAGTGTATTGTCCAAGTAGCTTATATCCAGCTCCCCACAACTCTACCCCTCGTTCTCCGTCTCAACTAGGCATTTCAGGGAAGAGCCAAGTCCTGTTTGCTGTGGTGTTCACTGCCCGATACCTGGACCTGTTCACCAACTACATTTCACTCTATAACACCTGCATGAAGGTAGAGTTGCAGTCAGCCCCCTGTGGCAGGGTTCCAGGCCAGGGATCAGGGAGGAGTCAGTAAAGAGGCTCGTGCCTGGATCTCTGGTCTGAGGGAGGAGGGCTGGGGTCTGAACATCCGCTGATCTGAGGGAGGAGGGCTGGGGTCTGAGGGAGGAGGGCAGGGGTCTGAGGGAGGAGGGCTGAGAACCTGATTTCCCATATCTGAGCCTACTAGATGGAGGCCCCTGCCTGTGAGCCGCCCTGTCACCCTCTCATCAGGTGGTCTACATAGCTTGTTCCTTTACCACGGTGTGGATGATCTACAGCAAGTTCAAAGCTACCTATGACGGCAACCACGACACTTTCCGTGTGGAGTTCCTCGTTGTTCCCACGGCTGTTCTGGCGTTTCTGGTCAACCATGACTTCACCCCTCTGGAGGTAGGCTTGGATGGCAGTGTCTGACAGCAGGCCTTCTCAGGTGCTTTCCTTTGCAGGCTTTGCTGACGATTGCCCCACTCAAGAGCTATCTGCTCAGCCCAGGTCCATGGAGGCACTGCATCCCATGTACTGCTCTGGGCAGTTAGTGTACGCTGGCAGGCGAAGTTCATATAGAGTGGCACCCCGTTTTCAGATGAGGAAACTGACCCTTAGGTCGTCTGAATGTCCGAGGGTGCCTAGTCCAGTAAGGACTGGACTGACAAGCGGTTGGGATGGCAAGCGGGGCTGTAGAGTGAAGCCACTTGCATTTGAGTCCCAGAGCTACGTTTTATTTTTATTTTTGTTATTTCCCCCCAAGAAGTGTTGGAGATAAAGTCTAGGGCCTTGCGCATGCTAGGCCACTGCTTTGTCTTTGAGCTCCACTGTTAATCATTGGTTGTTTGTTTGTTTTTGTTTTGAGATAGGGGCTTACTATGGTTCAGAGGCTGGCCTGGAACATACATCCCCCTCGCTTCAGTGCCTGGGTCATAGGTGTAGGATTGGGAACTCCTATTTCACCTGTAATGGATTTGGCCTGTGACTTGTCCTTTCTATGCCTCAGTTTCCCCATTGTGCAATAGGTCATGTAAGGGTGACTGGTTCAGGGTTGCCTGTTGGTGCTACGCAGAGGCCCTGAAGCTGAGGTGTAGGGATTGGAAGCCTGCTTCTTCAACTGCATAATGGTGGGACCACAGACAAGTGTATGCCTGGGGTGTTTTGTTTTCTTTTTTTTTTAAGTGGGGAAATCGGGGCCTGGAGATGGTTTAGCTAAAAGGACATACAACCGAAATGACAAAAATGAAGTCAGCCCCTTCTTCTTAGCACCCTTCTGCGTGGTGCAGGACGGAGCCGAGGTCCTGTGCACTCGGCGCCCCCCGGTTCTTAGCTGTGAAGGGGGGTCAGTGTTTATAGAGCGATGTCTCACATGAGGTGGGAGGAACCAAGCCAGCATTTGTCGAGGGGCTGGCTAGCCCATGTATGGTACTTCTTCCTCCGGGTGGTGGCTATTTTGATCTTTTACCCTTTGGTGTTTTGGTTGGGTCTGTGTGTGCTTAGCTCATGCCTCATGGACTGGTGGGAATTGTCCGTTGGACCCCCTGCCTTTGCAGCCCACCCCTGTCTCACAGGGAGCCAGGTTTTCAAGACAAGTGTAGTTTTGGGGAGTCCTCAGTCAAGATCTAGCTTCAAAGTTTTAGCCATATATTCAAATATTTTTCTTTTTTTAAAAGTCTCTATAGAGGCTATCAAAAATTACCAATGCCAACTATATTTTAAGTTGTCATGGTAAGGTATTGGGACTTTTTTTTTTTTTTTGGTTTTTCGAGACAGGGTTTCTCAGTGTAGCCTTGGCTGTCCTGGACCCGCTTTGTAGACCAGGCTGGCCTCGAACTCACAGCGATCCACCTGCCCCTGCCTCCCGAGTGCTGGGATTATAGGCGTGCGCCACCACGCCCGGCCGGTATTGGGACATTTTAAAAAAAAGATTTATTTTTATTATTTACACAGTATTCTGCCCAAATGTGTGCCCGCACACCAAGAAGAGGGCAGCAGATCTCATTATAGATGGTTGTGAGCAACCATGTGGCTGCCGGGAATTGAACTCAGGACCTTTGGAAGAATGAGCAGTGCTCTTAACCTCTGAAGCCATCTCTCCAGCCCAGGAAATAACTTTTTGAGACAAGATTTTGCTGTGTACACCAGAATGGCCATAAGTTTAAGCTAATCCTCTTGCCCTAGCCTCCCAAGCGCTGGGATTACACGCCTGTCCCAGCACAGCTCTCCACCGGGCTCTGTGGTGCACACTTTTAATCTCAGGCAGAAGCAGGCAGATCTCAGTGAATTTGAGGCTAGGCTGCTTTACATATGAGTTCTAGGCCAGCCAAAAATACACAGTGAGACCCTGCCTCCAAAGTGAGTGAATGAACGATTGAATAACAGGAATAAAACAAAATAAAGTTCAGACCTCTGGGGTAGAGACAGCTCTGCAGTTTAGAGGACGCTCTGCTCTTGCAGAATTTGGCTGCCTGTCACTTTATGTCCAGGGGTCTTTTGCTTTTTTTCTGTCCTCCACAGTCACCCAATGTATATATAACACTCACTTATACAGACATATGCATAAATAAAAATAAAAAACAAATATTTAAAAAAAATTCAGGCCGGGTGTGGTGACGCACTCCTTTAATCCCAGCACTCGGGAGGCAGAGGCAGGCGGATCGCTGTGAGTTCGAGGCCAGCCTGGTCTACAAAGAGGGTTCTAGGACAGCCAGGGAGGGCTGTTACACAGAGAAATTCTGTCTCAAAACAAAACAAAACAAAAAACAAAAAGAAAAAAAAAAAATTGAGCTGAGCAAGGTGGTTCCTGCCTTTAATCCCAGCATGCAGGAAGCTGAAGCAGGCGGGCCTTTGGATTTGAGAACAGCTGGCCTACGTGACTCAGTCTTTTTCTTCTTCTCCCCTCTCTCCTCGCTCCTCTCTGTCTCTGTCTCTCTCTGTCTCTCTCTCTCTCTCTCACACACACACACACACACACACACACACACACACACACACACAAACTAACACATATAAAGTAAATCTAAAACAATTTAGAAATAATTCAGGTATCCAGATAAAGTACACAGGGGCAAGCTCGCATGTGCACATGCGCGCGCGCGCGCGTGTGTGTGTGTGTGTGTGTGTGTTTGTGTGTTTTGTTCCCCTAGGACCAGCCCAGGGACGAGAGCAGAGTACTGATCAGCCTGTGGCTGTTTCTCAAATGGCCTAGAGGAGTCTGGATAGTCAAGGGAATAGAGCTGGAGCCCACCAGCCTGGCGGGGGCTCTCAGTCGTTAGGCCCTCAGTTTGCCATATATACAGTGAGGAGAATAGCTGGACCCACCCTGAATATTAGGCTGAAGGCAGTTGGTATCCCAGGGTGTAAGAGAGGCTCCTAGGTTGTTCCCGGCATGTCCTGGCAGTTCTCGCTTCCTTCCTGCAAACTAAACACCTGGGGAGAAGCCACAGCTGCCACCTGATTTTGCTCTCTGAGGGGAGGTTTCGGGTATGTAGCTGATTTTGTACCTGCAGGTGGGACTTTCACAGCGGCTATGATGGCCTGGCCATCAAGGTAGCTGTCTGTGCCCCGTCAAGGGTGGCTTATGTACGTGGGCGGCCCTCTGTAGCTGCTCGGTCCAGTTGACTCATTGCCTCTCTGGCTCAGGAGCTTTGCCTGGTGCTGGGGACCCTGGGGTGGACAAGACACAAGTCTCAGGCCTCACCGAATTCACAGACAGGCGATAGGACAGGATGAGGTGCCACCCGCAGTGGCACTAAATAGCAGATAGTCCTAACAGGAGGTTTGTGAGTACAGTGCTGGCCTGGGCTGTGTAGTAGTCGGTTCCATGCCAGCCCAGGCTTTAGAACAAGATTCTCCCAAAAACTAGACAAAGAGGCAGAGTTAGGCAGAGCATGTCTTTTAACCCCAGCACTTGACAAGCTGAGGCGCACTGTGTTTTCCAGGCCAGCCATGCTACACAGTAATACCCTGTCTCAACAACACACACACACACAAAAGTACCCAAAACAACAAGGGGCAGGAGATGAGCTTCAGTGGTTTATCACTTTTTTGGTTTTGAGACAGGGTTTCTCCATGCAGCCCTGCATGTTCTAGAACTCCCTCTGCAGACCAGGCTGGCCTTGAACTCACAGAGACTCACCTTCCTATCCTGGGATTAAAGGCATGTTCCACCATGCTTGACTTCACTTGTTGATTTGTTTTGTTTTGAGACAGGGTTTCTCTGTGTAGCCTTGACTGTCCTGGACTCACTTTGTAAACCAGACTGGCCTCAAACTCACAGTGACCCACCTGCCTCTGCCTCCGGGAGTGCTAGGATTAAAGGTGTGTGCCACCACACCTGGCTCACTTGTTGATTTTTGCAGAAGACCCCATGGGCTTCAGCTCTCAGCACCCACACAGTGGCTCACAACTGCCTGAAAGTCCAGTTCCAGGGAGGCTGGTAAACTCTTGGGATCTTCAAGGGCTCTTGAATATGCATGGTGCACACACACAGACGCTGGTGCACACACACAGACGTTGGTGCACACACATGCACATAAGTAGGGCTGGAGAGATGGCTCAGCATTATAAGCCCTTGCTGATCTCCAGTGTTGGCTCTGATTCCCAGCACCACATGGTAGCCCGCAGTCTCCTGTTAACTCCACTTCCTGGGGAACTGATGCGCTGTCTCTTCTGGTCTCTGCAGGCACCATGCGAAGCATAGATATATACGTGGGCTAAGCATCCATATACACAACCCTTTTTCTTTTTTCTATTTTTGATTTTTTTGAGACAGGGTTTCTCTGAGTAGCCTTGGCTGTCCTAGACTCCCTTTGTAGACCATCCTGGCCTTGAACTCACAGCAATCCACCTGTCTCTGCCTCCCAATTGCTGGGATTAAAGGTGTGCATCACCACACCCAGCTTAAACCTTTTTCTTAAACATATTCTTATGTGTGTGGGTGTTTTGCCTGCATGTATGTCTGTGCCCCGCATATACGCCTGGTATCCAGAGGCCAAAAGGGGGTGTTGGATCTCCTGAGACTGGAGTTACAGCTATGAGCTGCCATGTGGGTGTTGGGAACCAAACCCAGGTCCTCTGATAGGCAGCCAGTACTATTATTCATTGCTAAGCCATTGCTCTAGCCCCATAAATTAAAAAAAAATTTTTAAAGTAAAATAAAAACAAACAACCCCAAAAGGCAAATTCTGGGAGTCTTGAAGGAAGAGTGGCCAAGGTGAATCTTTTCCAGGAAGTGACTAGCTGCTGGGGGCTGGGGGGGGGGGGGCTGATGTGCTAAGGAAGAGTAAGTGTGAAGGCCCTGCCCTAGGCAGGAGGAAACTTGGTCTGTGTTGCCCAGATGGGGAGGGGAGGAAGGGAAAGGTTAGGAGTCTAGATTTTATTTTGAGCAGGAACAAGCCACCAAAAGATTTTAAGCTAGGGAGTAACAGTGTGTAGGTCTTTTGTTGTTGTTGTTTTGAGACAGAGTTTCTCTGTGTAGCCTCTGGCTGTCCTGCTCTATCGACCAGGCTGGTCTCGAATTCAGAAATCCACCTGCCTCTGCCTGCCAGAGTACACATCATGCCCAACTTAATGGTATCCTTAGGAGAGTAGAAAGGTCTCCATTGTAGACAGGAAGAGGGGGTGGAGTTGGGTGTCTTTTGCTCTCAGAGGGGACGTGCAGATGAAAAGCACTTATGAGCTTGAACTGCAGTCAGGCCCCCAGCTCCGCTGCTTATGAGCTCTGTGGTCATGGACGGGGCCTTGTCTTCTTGGGGACTGTTAGAAGGCTGTGGTGGGGACTGGCCATGCAGCTCAGCAGGGTGGGGTGCATCTTGAGGGCTGGGCCTGTGATGCTGCTGACCCCCTGCCTCATCCTGTCCCTTCCGCCTGGTCCCTGCAGATCCTCTGGACTTTCTCCATCTACTTGGAGTCAGTGGCCATCCTGCCACAGTTGTTCATGGTAAGCAAGACGGGCGAGGCAGAGACCATCACCAGCCACTACCTGTTTGCACTGGGTGTCTACCGCACACTCTATCTCTTCAACTGGATCTGGCGCTACCACTTCGAGGGCTTCTTTGACCTCATCGCCATCGTTGCTGGCCTGGTCCAGACAGTCCTCTACTGCGATTTCTTCTACCTCTACATCACCAAAGGTAATGGATGCAGGGTAGCTGAACGGGTCTGCTCTGCCCCCGGTGCTGTGTCCGTGGGCCCAGGGTCTGTTCCTAACCAAACATCACTTGAAGGATGGGGCTTCCTCTCCTGGCCTCTGGGGGCCCACCATCCCTGCCTCCCTGAGACTCACGTTCTGACTCTCAGGCTGTATTACTACACGCAGAGGTGAGGTGAAGCACGGAATCTTGCCCAGTGAGCTTCATGTCTTCTCATTGTACGAACTTGCTAAGTACCTGCTGTATGTAGGGCTCAGCGGTAGTGGAGAAGGCAGCTGAGGGCCTCTCCTCCCGTAATGCCTACTGAGGAAGATGGCACATGAGTATCTAATGATGAGAGGAGCACTGGACAGGAGAAGGCAGGGATGCGGTCTTGGGGGATGTTAGAATGGAGGGACCTGCCTTAGCCAGGGCCTGTGGGCCTCTTGAGGGGATGTTATACATCACCTAGAGACCACAAGTCCGTATGTGAAGGAAAGAGGCAATAAGGCCAGGCCTGTGACCCCAGCACAGTGTTGAGTTCCAGGCTAGCCTAGGGATCAGAAAACCACAGTCTGGGGAAGTTAAGACAAGAGCTTGGAGGTAGGTTGTTCCACGCCCTGGAGTTAAGGCTTGGGAGGTTGGAAGGGGCGGGCTTGCCTAGGCCACCCGCTCGTCTGTCTGGCCCTGTCTGCAGTGGTGCAGGGTCATCTCTAAAAACAAAGCCTGCTCTTGTGACTCTTGTTCCAGGCCCTGGTTGATCTAGACCTAGTAGATGAGGGTGTGGGGTTCTGGGGTTCCCTCTCCGGTCCTGCTCACTAGCGGTCCTTGCTCAGGGCGGCAAGGCCCACCTCGTGTCTCTCTCTCTCTCTCTCTTCGCAGTCCTGAAGGGCAAGAAACTGAGCCTGCCGGCGTAGCCCTGGCCTCACAGCCTTCCCGGAGGCAGCGCAGGAGGCACACGGAGGCTGCTGGTGACAGAGAGCCTTCCCGACCAGAGTCTTTTAAAGAGCTCACCTCTCCGGGCTCCCTACCCCTCCAGTTGGGCTTTGGGGTCAAGTGGAAGACTCCTATCCTGGGGAGCTCAGGACCTGAGCTGCTTGTAGCCTTTTGCCTTTTAGAGAAGAAAAAAACAAAAACAAAAAACAAAACAAATCTTTCCACTACTTAGTTTTTGATTCTGATGACTTTTTTCTCTTCTGCCCTGGCCCTGATTTTTTATAAACTGTATTTCGAGTGTTCTCTGGACCAGGGCCAGTAGAGGTCTACTCCCTTCTCTAAGTCACTTGGCTCCCTCCAAGATCCCACCCGTGCCCCATAGTTGCCAAACACTACGTCTGCCAATGTCTGCCTGCCCACCTTGGCTGTGACCACGATCCTCCCCACAAGTTCCTGGATTGGTGGTAAGAAGGATGAAAGTTAAGGAGGGTCTTCCTAATTTTTCATAAATTTTTTTCCCCAGAATTTGTTAGCTTTTTCTGTCGGGGGTGGGGGGAGGGGTGTCTTGTTTTTGACAAAATAAGGGACACTTTGGGCTTAGGCGAGGGAAAGAGGCTGGCTGACCTGGGGGTCACTACACTCTAACACCATGTTTTGTACAGAATTTGATGGCTGATTTCTTTGTTCTCTTGAAATAAACCAAGGAAAACTGTCCTTCTCTTTGCTGTCTCTGTCCTCTCTGGTTTGTACTTTTGCATCATGGACCTTTTGGGGATGATCAGAGATCTGGGAGGAGCAGGAAGATGAGGAATGGGGTTCCCCAGCACTCTGATAGAGAAACTGCCTGATGACTCTCCAGATGTAACCACCACAGAGGGCCCTGAAGAGCATCCTAGCCCATGGATGGGACCGCCCTCATTCTTAACCCAGCTGGCATTGAAAAACACATTTTTAAAATGTGTATGAGTGTTTTGCCTGCATGCATGTCTGTATACTGTTTGTGTACCTGGTGCTCACGGAGGCCATAAGTGGGTGTCAGATCCCTTGAAACTGAAGTTAAGACAGTTGTGAACTGCTATGTTGGTGCTGAACTCAGGTCCTCTGCAAGAACAGATAATGTTCTTAACTGCTGAGCCATCTATCCAGCCATTCCCCAAATCTGGCATTTTGATACTGTTTTATAAAAAAGAAAGAAAGGAAAAGGGTTGCTTTTTTTTTGTTTTTTTGTTTTGTTTTTCGAGACAGGGTTTCTCTGTGTAGCCTTGGCTGTCCTAGACTCACTTTGTAGACCAAACTGGTCTCGAACTCACAGACATCCACCTGCCTCTGCCTCCCGAGTGCTGGGATTAAAGGAATGTACCACCACGCCCAGCCTCTGCCTGGCTCTTGTCAGTGGCAGGATTTTCTTTTTGTTTGTTACAATGATGGGGACCAAATTTAGGGCCTTATATGCACCATAGGCAAGTGGTCCTCCACTGACTCTGCCCCAGCCAGCATCTGCACTTTGGTCCTTGGTTCTGGGGCTGACTTTCTAGAGTACTTGCCATGCCTCAGTATCACATGGATGCTCTCAGTTGGCCCTTAGCCCTCACAAAGAAGGAACCCTTCATAAATGAGAAAACTGAAGCGTAGGGGGATAAGAGGCAAAGATGGAGCTTGTTCCTGGACTTCCTAGCTCTGGAGCCCTCGTCTTTAACTACTGTGCTGGTTTAGTGGGCCCTTCTGTTTACAAGTTTGGCCTAGAAGCCTGATAGGAGACAAGTGCAGGGTGCAGGCCGTCCCTGAGGTGCCTCTTTGAACATGGCGTGAGAACCAATCCATCTAACAGCATTTCCAGGATACACGGAAGATCTTCCAACCCATGACAGCAGAGGGAGGCCTGCTTCCCAGGCCAGTGCGTCCCGTCCCTGCTGTGTTCTCTTGCTCTCCATTAGGATCATGCTGTGGGATTTTTGTGCCTGACACAAGAAGGCCCCCACTCCACCCCTGCCCCAAGGAACATGCCTAACTTTGACCTCATAACTTGTTTTTTTTTTTTTTTTTTTTTTTTTTTCAGGACAAGGTTTTTCTGTATAGCCTTGGCTGTCCTGGACTCACTTTGTAGACCAGGCTGGCCTCAAACTCACAGTGATCCACCTGCCTCTGCCTCCCAAGTGGATTACAGGCATCTGCTACCATGCCTGGCTTTTGACCTCATAACTTGTATCTCTGTCTAGTTTGTAAATGCTCTGCAAGTCATGCTGGTCTGTGTGTGTGTGTGTGTGTGTGTGTGTGTGTGTGTGTTCGTGTTCTAGGGTCTTATGTGTCCTATGCTGGCCTCAAATCCCTAAGTATTGAGGTTGATCTTGAACACCTGACATACATAGCTGTACTGCTGCCTTCATCACTATGTGGGGAAAGAGCTTGGGCTGCTGGGTCGCCCCGCCACCCCGTTTCTCACTGGCACCGTGAGGAGAAGGTCTTTTCTCTCTCAGCCTCAGCTGCAGCATGAGACTCTTGTACCTCCTCTTCAAGGCTAATGTGGGTTCAAGGGGCAGGTGATACGGCAGGGCTTTCCAACGTGCTGTCAGCAGTGTGACTGGCACTTGGGAATAGCACAGAAATGTAACGTGTTGCAGGGGGTCTGCCTCCTCCCCCTGACACTCAAGGGATGGGAAAGGAACAGACAGAGGACGGGGTTGTTGAGAAGCCCCTCACAGGGCTCTTTACTGATGTACATAAGGCTGTTTAGCTGTCTGGCATCATAGCCAGGCGGGGGGCCTTTGGAGTAGTCAGGTAGGGCGACAGGGCTGAGCTGGTATAACTCAGACTGTTGGGGACTGTGGTGGGAGGGTTGGCAGGGCTCGCAGTGGATGAAGGGGAGAGGGTGTTCAGCACCACACTACCCTCCTCCAGGGAGCGCTTGTAGGGGACTGAAGCCTCGTCTTGGAGCTCCTGGAAGGCCAGGTAGGCCTGGAACATCTGCGGGCAGGAGAGGGCAGGATTTAAGTTGGCTGGGCTGGGCAGGGAGGCCCAGCAGCAGGCCTGGGGGATGCAGTGGAGAACTGTCTGCTCACTGCCCAGCGGTGCCCAGGATGGGGATGCCTGAGGAAGGGAGGGTTGGAGGGTGACCACAGAGGCCCAGGGAGAGTCCAGGCCCTAGTCACCAGATATGCAGCCCTCCCAATCCACCCTGCAGGGGGGCAGGGTTTATCCTCACCCAGACAGGGACAGAGAAGAAAGCGAAGGCAATGGCTGCCTGGGCGCTGCTGCTCCCCAGGAGGAAGTGCTTGGATTTTGAGTGCTGCCACTGGTTGGCTAGGAAGCAGAAGGCCACAAACCAGACGCCTGCCCAGAGGACTGGAGGGGAAGGAAAGAAGAGCTCGAACAGCGTGCTGGGGTGGGACCAAGGTGTGCTAGAGATGGGCCGGGGAGTCATTGGGACACCCTCTTTGCTAGCCCAAGACCCCCCAAGTGTCCCCAGAAGCCAACTTCTGTAGTGGAGCTCCCATGTCCAACAGAGCACCCCAGCTCCATGTCATTGCTTCCTCTTCCTCAGAATCTCGAACCCAGTTCCCTGTAGGCCAGCCACATCTCATGTGCTCTGGGGCTGTGAAGGGGTCCTTCCCACTGCACAGGCTCCCTGACAGAAGCAGCCTCTGGCCCTGAGGTGCGGGAGTGGCTCCTGGGAGGGGAAGAGAGGCAGTGTGAAGAGGGTCTGAGGGTCTGGGTCTGAGGATGGGCTTAGTGCTTTCTGTGTGCCAAGCTCTCTAGACAGTGTGCTGCGGTCAGGAGGCTGAGTTGTGACACTTTGAAGCACAGGGCTTGCCATTCGCAGGACTCAGCCCGAGGGCTGTCCTTAGAGCTGGAGGAGAGGAGGCGCATACCTTGATGGGTGCCTAGCACTCGGGGTGCTCAGCAGGCATCTGCATGCCTATAGGCGGCACCCCTTAACTCACTTCACACTCAGAAACCCCTGCAAGGCAGAGTCTTCATCCTAGCTTTCACTGAGGGTCCTTCTGGCTCAGTGCTCTGAATCAAATTCCTGCCACAGGGTCGGCTTTTCAGGCTATGCTTAGTGGGCCAGGAAAGTGAATGTGAGGGAAAAGCAGCTTGGGCTTGAGGCAGTGAGGGGAACACAAGGGAGAAGGACTAGAAGATGCTCTGGGAGGAAGTGGAGTCAGCCCCTCACAGTGGGAGGACCAACCACCAGGCACAGATTTGGGAGGGCTCAACAGAAGGGCAGCTCTGCATGGTCCCTTAGAACTCACCAGCCAGGATGAGGTCCAAGAGCTGGAAGGCTGTCTTAAAGCGGCTGCCTGTGATGCGGCTCTCATAGGCGTTGAGGGCAAGGAAGGCCAGACAGCTGAGGAAGGACAGGAAGCCAGCTCCTACTGCGAAGTTACAGGCCACTTGGTTGCTGTTGAGGACACAGTGGAGCTGAGGAGAGTCTGTCCTGTTCTGGTGACCGTCAGTTAGGAGAGAGGAAAAGATGACCAGGGAAAAGACCTGTGAACCACAGTGGACAGGGAGGGACTCAGTGCTTCCTCCAGGCTGCCCTCTCCCTTGGGGGGGGGCGGGGAACACCCTGAGGACAGGGCATTCTGCAGCTGCCCTTCCTGTCACTGCCTAAGGGCCCTGTCTCACCCTAGTCTCCTCTCCGCTCCTGACCAGAGCCCCTCAAGGCTCCCCAGTACCCTAGCACAGTCCTAGCCCATCATCATGGCCTCCGAAGCTCTCTTGCCTTAGCTAACTTAATCTCTGTCCACTCATCCTTGCTTTGCTCCAGACTTTGCTGCCACTACCCTTATTCAGGGCACAAAAGCTAATAAGAGGTGTCCCCGACCCCTAGCACTTCTGTGTTTCCCTCCTCTCCACGCCTGGCTCACACATTCCTATTCTTTTTCCTCCTCTATGCTTCCTGCAGACCCTCTTCACCCTACCTGAATGAGCACTGCTCTGTGTCCAGTCCCAATTAATTTTTAATTTATAAAAAACAACTTTTTAAAGACAGTTTTCTCTGTGGAGCTCTAGCTGTCCTGGAACTTGCTCTGTATACCAGGCTGACTTCAAATGCAGAGATTTTCCTGCCTCTGCCTCCTGAGTGCCGGGATTTTAAATTACCCGTGTTTGTGCATGCTTATGCTGTGTGTATGCGTGGGTGCATGCGTGTGTGAGCTAGGTGCTGGGAACCACATTCAGGTTCTGGTAAGAGCAGCAAGCACTCTTAGCTGTCAAGCCATCTCTCCAGCTCCCTTGTCCCCAATTAATTTTCTGAAATAAACATGTGAAATAGTCAAAATATACAGAAAAATGTGCAAAGACATGACAAACATACAGTATTGGTCACAGAATTAAAATATTAATGTTTTGCTTTTATACTTCAAAGGAATTTTTTTCTTTGAGACAGGATTTCATTTCACAAGCAGCCATAGCTGACCTTGAACTCACAACCATCTTCCTGCCTCAGTCTCCCAAGTTCTGGGATATAGGCATGCCACACACCATCTCATTTTTTTTTTTCAATCTCATTTTTGCTTTTGAATTCTTAGAAATGCAATATAGCACTACTTTGGTATCTGCCCTAACATTGGTGCAGTTGTCCTCTGATGTTACCCTACAGCTACACTGGAGACAGGCACTTTTCATGTAGGAAGTCTGAGGCACAGCCACACTGGAGACAGGCACTTTTCATCTAGGAAGTCTGAGGCACAGAGGATGAGGCACAGCATGACTTGCCAGCCAGCAGCAGAGCCCTGACTTGGACCCCAGCGGTTTAGCTCTTTATCGTTCGTACTCCGCTTCAAGCTTGACCCAGCCTTGAGAGCAGTGCTTCCTATCAGGGCAAATCTGTGAAGGCTGAAGGCCCGACACACTGCAGTGTGGCGAGCCCTATGTTAGGCACAGGAGGACCCCACATGTGTTCACTGGGCAGAGTGGAGGTGTTTCAAGGGCTTTCTAGGTGGAATGTCACTGGATGAGTAGTGGGACCACAGTTCTGAGGGCTGTGGGCAGGGCAGGGCCAGCCCTCTGTGGAAAAAGCCTTGAGCTGCTGTAGGCTTGGCTGGAGGGTAAGTCTGCATGCTGGGGAGACCTGGCAGAGTACAGTGGACAAGAGCTGAAGTTTGGGTGGAAACCAAAGTACTGGGGCTGAATGTCTGAAGTGTTAAGTTGAGATCTGGACCTTAAAGGAGTTTTGCAGGGCATGGTGGTGCATGCCTATAATCCAGTGGCTCTCAACCTTCCTAACACTGTGACCCTTTAGTTGTGACCCCAGCCATAGAATTATTTTCTTTGCTTCTTAACTGTAATTTTGCTATTGTTATGAATCATAAATATCTGATATGCAAGATATCTGATACCCCCCCCAAAAGGGGTCATGACCTACAAATTGAGAACTGGCACTTGGGAAGTGGAGGCAAGAGCCAGCCTCAACTGCACATCCAGTTCCAGGCCAGCATGGGTTCTATGAGGCTGTGTCTCAAAAAACAAAACAAGAAAAGGGAACAAATGCAAGCATCAGATGCTATAGATCTGGCTCCTCTGGGGACAAGAGGTCTTGAGATATTCAGTGAGGTAAGGCTGGGATGCAGGCAAGCGCTGGCCCTCAGAGACCTAAACAGAGCCGAAGAGATACACAACTTTAATTCTAGAAGATTTTCTGGATATGAGTGTTTTGCCTGCATGTGTGTATGCGCTCTGCTTGTTTGGTGCTTTGGGGTCAGAAGGGGGCATTAGACCCCTGGGAACTACATGGGTGCTTGGGGTTGACCTCAGGTCCTCTGGGAGAACAAGCACCTTCTCCCTAGCCCCTCATTTGAGCTTCCTCAAGCATGAAAGGGTTCTAAGAGGAAGCTAGCCAGGACCAGACCCAGGGGTTAGAGAGTTCTCTGGGGTCATGTGGTCACTGGGCTGGATAAAGGTGAGGCAGAGGGTTACAGAGCAGGCTGGTAGGGAAGCCAGAGGCCCGAGCAATTCAGAGACATTTTGGATCTGGTGGTTGATGGGATGTGACTATAATCAATGGACTTGTGCAGAAGGAAAAATGAAAACTGACAAAACTTGAACCCCTAAGGACAGGCTCTGCAGCAGTGAGTGTATGTCTGCACCAGTGCAAGGAGGGCCTCAGCACAGGAGTGTGAGCAGTGAGCCTGTCTCCTCCGTGCTCTTTTCATGTCCTTCAGTGTGGGGCTGAGGTGACAAACCGACCCTGACTCACCGGCCTTTGTCCTGTCCCTTCTCCTCCCCCCTTTGCAATAACTGCTATATAACCAAGAACTTTAATGTCCAGACCATGACAGAAAGCTGTAGAGTGGTCGGGGACAGCAATTCTCAGCCTGTGGGACGTCATCCCTTTGGGGTCACATATTGGACACCCAACATATCATATAGTTTACATAGCATATAGTTTACACATCAAATGTGTTACAATTTAAAACAGCAAAATTACAGTTATGAAGTACAAACAAAATAATCCTGTGATTGGGGGTGGCTACAATATGAGGAACTGTGAGAGGGTAGCAATGGTGGAAGGTTGAGAGCCACTGGTCTGGGAGTTAAGGGTTCAGTTGGTTTTTGTTGTTGTTGTTGGTTTTTTTTGTTTGTTTGTTTGTTTTGTGTGTGTGTTTTCAAGACAGGGTTTCTCTGTGTAGCCTTGGCTGTCCTGGGCTCACTTTGTAGACCAGGCTGTCCTCGAACTCACAGAGACCTGCACGAGACTGCCTCCCGAGAGCTGGGATTAAAGGCATGCGCCATCACGCCCAGCCTAAGGATTCAGTCTTGAGGAAGTACCTTCCACTGCTCATGTCAGGATGAGGAGAGGAGAGGACATCAATTATTTTTGAGCACACACACACACACACACACACACACACACACACTAAACCTGTGCTACCTCTCTGGAGCTGTGCACCAGTCCACAAAGGGAGGTGTTATTAGCTCAGTTCTGTTTTCAAAGGCGACACATCTACATCACAGCACAGTGGAAAAAGCTACATGTATCTGACTCTGCCGAGCTGTGGAGGCTTTAGCAAGTCATTCCGACCTTGGAACCTCCATTTCCCAGTGTGTGAGGAAGGGGACTGGGGGCTCATCCCAACAGCGATGGTCCTCAGGACTACCTAGAGAGGAAACAGACCCTTAGTTATCTGCTCTGGGCTGGGGTTTGAGTCCAGCCCTCCTGACTGCCAGGCCCCAGGGCCTAGGGCTTTGGAAATGTGGGGAGAGGCATCAACTGGCTTTATTTTTTGAAGCCTGCGTCCAGTCTCTTTTGGCACCTTCCCTGGCTTGTCTCCAGGGAGGGAGCAAAGATTCATGAGCTGAGACACCAGTTGCCAGGAGGCGTGGAGGACATGAATACAGCTGCTCACAGCCTTCCACTGAGGAACCAGGCTAGGAGGATGAGGGAGACTGTGGGGGAGGGGGAATGGCGGCACAGGCGAAGTCCATGACCACAAGGTCTGGCATGGCTGGCTGTGTCTGTGGCCCCATGTGCCCCCCCACCCCCACCCCTCTGGTTTGCACTTAGCCATAGCAGCTGGCTTCCTGGCTCCCTCATGCCTGCCTCCACTTTCAAGGCACTGGAGACAGTGACTGAGTCTGAGATGGCCTCCTTCATCAGATGGGTCACCCGGACAAGTCACTCAGCCTTTAAGAGTCTCAGTTTCCCCTTGGATAATACAGATCTGCATGTTCTTGTCATGTGGTGAGGATTGAAGGCACCACAGAGTGTGACAGTCATAATTCCTCTCTTGTCACAAGGAAGGACAGTGTGGCACCAATCCCTGTCATTCTAGGTTCCTCCAACCCTCTCCTCCCTCACAGATTTATTCCAGTGACAAAGCTTGCTATTTAAGGAGAGCTCGGCAGTGCCCGCCCCCCACACTGACAGGCGTGTATACGCACTGCCTTGTCCTGTCCCCCGGCGCAGTCCTGACCAGGAGGGGGCTATTAGGACTCTCTGTCAGATGAGGACACAGAGGCTCAGAGATGCTTCAGGCCACACAGGTGTAGTGTGACCATGTCAACTACTGAGCCAAAGGGACATTTCTGGGAATGAAGGGTGCTGCTGCCGGTTGTGCACAGCCAGCAGGGTAGTGTGCCCCTCTAATGGACACATGGTGAGGTTAGGCCTCAGAGCCAGGCCTGCCTGGGTTGTTCCAGAGGACAGAGAGAAGATACTGTGGGTTGGGAACCTGAGGAAAGACTTTGGAGTTTGACCCATGGAAAAGGACACAAATGCTAGCTTCCCAGAGACTGAGGAACCAGGGCAGAGGGTGTTTCCTGCTCCCACGACCCTGATCCAGTCGCATCATTGGGCCTCAGTTGCCAATTCTGTCCAGGGGAAACACGGGAAGTAGTACAGGCTGGCTGAGCACGGGGGCTCACACCTACCATCCCAGCACTCAGGGAGGCTGGAGCAGGACCGTTGCGAGTTCAAGGCTAGCCTAGGCTAGGCTACAGAAGTAAGACCCTGTCTCAAACTACAAAAACAAACAAAAAGACACCTCAAACAGAAAACAGGGCGTGTGGGGGCACGAATACGCGAGATGCTTCAGCGGTTAAGAGAACTTACTGCATGTGATGATCTGAATGAGAAACGGCCCCCACAGGCTCCTGTATCTGATTTTTTTGTCTTGTTTTGTTTGTTTGCTTTTTGCATTAGTGTATCTCTATCTAGTTTAGGCTGGCCTCAAGCTCACAGAGATCCTCCTGCCTCTGCCTCCATAGTGCTGGGATTAGAGGTGTGCACCACCATGCCTTGGCCAGAATGCTTGGTCCCCAATTTGGTGAAACTGGTAAAGATTAGGAGGCATGGCCTTGTTGGAGGAGGTGAGCTTTGAGGTTTCAAAAGCCCAGGCCATTCCAGCGCTCTCTCTCTCTCTCTCTCTCTGCCTCCAACTGGCAGATAAGTAAGCTGTCAGCTACTGCTCCAGCACCATGCCTGCCTGCCTGCTGCCATGCTTCCCACCACAAGGGTCATGGACTCACCCTTTGAAATTCTAAGCCAGCCCCCAATTAAATGCTTTCTTTTATGAGTTGCCTTGGCCATAACCAGCTCAAACGATGGTTCTGGATGATCTGACACTGGCTAGCCTCCAGCAGCTCCTGCATGCATGTGGTGCACATAAACTCATGAAGGCGCGCGCACGCACACGCACACACACACACACACACAATTTAAAAGGAGAAGGAAGCAGATTTTGCTCCCAGTGTCCAGATGCTTTGGGATTACGGTAGTGATTAAAGGATGCGCGCAGAGCGTCAGCACCATGCTTGGTACAGTGTCTACTCACCTCTGGTGCCAGCATCCGTTGCATATTGTCTTCCCATCTGTATGCCTTTTTAAAAAATAGATCTCAGTCCCTTTCCCCTATCCCC
Organism: Acomys percivali; assembly: GCA_907169655.1. Lineage (NCBI taxonomy): Eukaryota > Metazoa > Chordata > Mammalia > Rodentia > Muridae > Acomys > Acomys percivali. The sequence goes on from OU015752.1 coordinate 70,825,392, forward strand.
ACCTGAGAAATGGAAAATGAATGGGCCCTGGTATCTCGCAGAGCTGAGCGGTACCTCCTCTTTCTCTGTGTTAACCTTAATGGGTGCTGTTCAGTGGGACTTCCTGGCATGATAAAAATGTCCTGAGTCTGTGCTGTCCAACCGGAGAGCCACAAGGTACCTATGGCAGTTAAACACCTGAAATAAGGCCACACAGATTACAGACTAGCCCGTGTGAATTAAACTAGCTAGAACTGAAGTAGCTCATGTGGCTGTGGCTACCCCACTGGACAAGCAAACTTCAAACACTGATTCCATTTATCAAAATTATGGGGGCACTTTTTTTGGGGGGGGAGCTTTATTTTTTTTCTCCTTTGGAGGGTTTTCTCTTTTTTTCTTTTTCCTACGCTGTAACCAAGGCTGGCCTCAGCTCTCCTGCCTCGGTCTCTCATGTGCTGCTACTACAAATCATGGCCAGATTGGAGGGCTCCTTTCTCGTGATGAGTCAAATGGTGCCGACAATGCCTGGCAGCACCACCAGATAGATACTCAGTAAAAAGCTGCTTCACTTTTCCATTCCTGTTTGCCTGTCTCCCTCTCTGACCACATACAACCCCTCCCCTGTTGCCGGGTCTCTCCTGTGTCCTGACCCCTAGGGCCTCACCCCTCCGCAGATCCTCGAGATGCTCTTTGGTCTCCTCAGAAAGCGCACAGTCTCACTGTCTGTCAGGTCCTGCAGGCTTTCAGGGAGGTGCATGGTGGCCGCTCGCCTTTGGGTGTCCTGGGAGGTAGGGGCAGGGGTGTTGGGTGCTGCTTTCTGGACACCGCTGCCTGCGTGCCTCAGGCCCACCCCGGGGCTCAGGTGCTGTAAGACAACACAAATGGGAATGTCAGAGTCGGGGTGCTGGGAGTGGGGAGCGCTGGCCCAGGCTTGGGTGGAGGGCTCTTAGGAGTGACGGGAGAGCTGGGTGTCCAGAGGTGGGAGCCAATATGAGAGCGAGGCCCGCTTGAATTGCAGCACAGGGTAAGGGTATGACTGAGGATTCCCAAGGTGGAGGTGGATGGACAGACAGGCTGTTAGGAGCCCTGGGAACTGCAGGAATGGGGCAAAGGGGCTGGCTGCTCTAGTTTTCAGTAGTCAGGAATATGGGGTGAGAAACTGATGGATGGGAGGACCCATGTGCTCGAGATAAAGAGCTGATAGGGTATGTGGAAGGTTCTGGGAATGGGAACACATGAGAAGGCTGTTTCAGGTCCTAGAAGTCGGAAGTGTAGGTGGAGGGCTATTGGAGGTCTCAGGACCCTGGGTATTGGGAATACAGGATAAGGCTGGTGAGGGGTGATAGGCCTGCTAGTCCTCACAGTGGAGGTGTGAGGTAGTGGCGTTAGGGACCCCAGGGCATGGGACACTAGTGGGGGGGGGGGGCTGTAAAGCTAGAGTCTCGGGCGAGCACAGGTGCTCCATGGCATAGAAGAACATGGTGAGCTCAGGACTACCCGAGGTGTTCCCTGACTTGTGTCACTTCCCGTAACATGAGCCTTGCTCAGGTTTCAGCTCTGTCCCGGGAAGAAACATTGTCTTAGACTGGGGTCTGGTCTGGGAAGCCTCGGAAACCAGCCCGCTCAGGATGAGAGTTAAGAATAGGGGCCTCCCTTCCAAGGGCGTGGGAGCGTAAGTGCTAAGACCCGGTGAGGTGGGGGGGACACTGCCTGAAGAGAACCACCTAGTCTTCGAGGGCCGAGGATCACCGTTCACCACCGGAAAGTAGACTGCTCCCTCTGCCGCTCTCCTCTCCTGCTTCCGGGCGCCACAGCTAGCCTCCTTTTGGTTCCTATCTTTCCCGCCTTTTCTGTTCTCTCCAGATGATTGGCTGCAACCAAGTCCCGCCCCTTTCTGTTCCACCTACCCGAGCTGAGTAGAGAAGGGGCGTGGCCACGGCAGACGTTGGGCGGGTCGCCGTTGGCCGGGCACGAGCGAGGGCCCAGGCCCAGCCTTGCCGCGCCCGTCCCGCCCCTTCTTTTTGATATAGCCGACCGAGCGTTCCTTCTTTGGCGCGTGCGCGTCATCGGGAGGAAACCCCCCCCCCCCCCAAAAAAAAAAACCAGACAAGCGGCGAAGCATGCGCAATCGAGATAGAAACCTTTTTAAAAGATGGTTTGAAAGGCACAGAGTTTGCGCGTGCGCGTTACGGCTTACTGAAGCCAATCCTCTGGGCTGGAGACCTCGTCCTGCACATGCGCAGAATGCTCAATGACAGGCGCGCGTTGGCTAAGGTGAGGGAAGGGTGGGGGATTGCATGGCTCAGGGAGGATGGCCGAGCACCTGCTATAACTTTTCCTAGTTTTTCAACACTGCTGAGATTCACCTCGCTGTCTAAGCTCCGCAGAAACCATCTATTCTGCTACAGGGTCCCTGGGCCTACAAGATACTCCAAACTACGACCCCTGACCCTAGTGTGGAACCCACCTAAATGTGCAGTGTAGAAGGGAACAGCTAAGAAGGATTAGAGGGAGGGAGACTGGCTAGGGACTGTCCCCGAAGGGAGGGGGGTGTGGAGGTACTACCTCCTACTGCCCTTTGACACCCCTCTTCATTTGCTTATGTTTAGGCTGTGGGAAAAGGGGCTGGTCATGTTGCACGTAACCTGGGGGTCCAAGGTCCGAGTATGGTCCCTGGTGCCCGCTCTCCTTGGGACTTCCCGGGCTCTGTCATCCCTGGCGAACAGGATGGGGGTGTACCGCAAGATGTGGAACCCCAAGGAACCCCGAGACTGGGCCCAGCAGTACCGCGAGCGCTTCATTCCATTCTCCAAGGAGCAGCTGCTCCGCCTCCTGATACAGGTACTGCCCATCAGCGGTCTAAGAGCCTGGGGACTACAATTTCCGGCCGACCTCGGGACAACAGCGCTATACCTCCTATTGAGGACTGCTCTAGCGCCTCCTGGGAGTTGTAGTTCCTGGTCTCTTCAGCATTCTTCTTCTTCTTCTTTTTTTTTTTTTTTTTTGGTTGTTTGGCTGGTTGGTTTGGTTTTGGTTTGGCTTTTTTGGGTTTTTTGTTTTTCGAGACAAAGCTTCTCTGTGTAGCCTTGGCTGTCCTGGACTCACTTTGTAGACCAGGCTGGCCTCGAACTCACAGCGATCCGCCTGCCTCTGCCTCCAGAGTACTGGGATTAAAGGCGTGCCACCACACCCAGCTGACATTCTTGGTAGGTACAAGAAAGTTGGAAAGCAGGGTCAAGAAAGAGCTCCAAGATGAGATCCCTAGTGAACTCCGGACTGTGACTTTTTCTGGGACCTTGAACAGGAACTCTGGTCTGAGACATGAGTTTTCCCCCTGAAATAGATGTAACTATCATCCTCATTACTTTCTACTACGTAATAAAATTGTACCTGCAGGGCAGTAATTTTCACACTTTGAGCTCTCATTCTGTGGCACCGTGCTATACTACATGTTGTCGTGAATAGGACTGTCAGAACAAGCCACTAAGAAAGAGGTTACCATCATCCCATTTTACAGGTGAAAAAGCAGAGTGAGCCACCAGACGCTACAGGTGTCAAGTGACCCTTGCTTGCTTGATTCTAAGAATGGGTCCCTTACCTCACCCCTCATCTGTTCCAGACCTTGGGCTCTCAACTGACCATCACTGTCAGACTCACCACCGTTAAAGATCATTCATTAATATAACAGCTGTTTTTTAAGTTTTTTTTAAAAAGATTTATTTATTATGTATACAGTATGCATCAGGTCACAGTATAGATGGTTGTGAGCCACCATGTGGTTGCTGGGAATTGAACTCAGGACCTCCGGAAGAGCAGTCAGTGCTCTTAACCACTGAGCCATCTCTCTAGCCCCCATAACAGTTGTTTATTGAACACCTGCTGTGTATACACAAGTTCTGTGGTAGACTTTATATACATGTGCCCACATGTGAGCACAAACAGTCCCATCAGAAGTTTCCCCTAGTTAGGCTGGAGGATGGCTTAGCAGTGGGTAAGAGAATTTATTACTCTTGCAGAGGCCCCAGGATGTTTCCAGCACCCACATGGCAGCTCCCAACCAACCATAGCTCTAGTTCCAGGGGACCTAAAGGCCCTCTTCTGAGCCCTGGTAGCACTAGGCGTACGTGGGGCACATACATGCAGTCAACACACACATATGCAGTAAATAAATAAAAGTCTCTCTTGAGTCAGATGGGCCCATCACGACCCTCAGAAATGGCTTCACTGAGCCTCAGTTTCCCCCTTTGAAAAACTGCAGTTCTGGGGGGGCAGGAGAGGTGGCTCAGAGGTTAAGAGCACTGACTGCTCTTCCAGAGGTCCTGAGTTCAATTCCCAGCAACCACATGGTGGCTCACAACCATCTATAATGTGATCTAATGTGCACTGTATACATAATAAATAAATCTTAAAAAAAAAAGAAAAGAAAAGAAAAACTACAGTTCTGGGCTGGAGAGATGGCTCAGAGATTAAGAGCACCGTCTGTTCTTCCAAAGGTCCTGAGTTCAATTCCCAGCAACCACATGGTGGCTCACAGCCATCTATAATGAGATCTGGTGCCCTCTTCTGGCATGCGGGCCAGAAAAAAATCTAATTCTATTAGACTTGTCCCTTCTCTCGGGGATGATGTTCTGCCAAGAAAGAACACCTGCCACACGGCACCCATTCTGTGAATGTGCAGGTAGTGGCAGAGCAGGTGCCCGGGAGCCTCTGGCTCCTGAAGCCTTCCGCTCTCCCTGTGCTGTGCGAGGTCCTACAATTGCCTAAATCATCCCTTAAATACACACTAAAGCCCAGAATTCCCACCCTGTGGGTAGACTGCCGCAAAAGGGCTCCTCTGGAGGAAGAGGAGAGAGGCCTAATTGGGTTTTCTTTCTGGGTACCAGGAGTTCCACTCCAGCCCAGCAGAGAGAGCGGCTTTGGAGGCATTCTCAGCCCATGCGGACTTCTGTACCCTGTTTCACTACCATCGCCTCCTGGCCAGGCTGCAGGTGAGGACAGCCGTCCAGTCTTGTCATGCATGTTTACTCATTGTCTGTTTAGTGTATAGTGACTGACGCCTACTCGGAGCCTGGTTCTCTTTTAAGTTCTGAGGACTCTGCCATGATCAGGACACAGGTAGCCATGCCCTCATGGAGCTGGCGTTTCAGCTAAGGAGACAGGATATAAAGTGAATGTGAGCTATGATGTCTGGTTGAGGGCTCTTCAGGGAGAAGGGACTGGGATGCCCTGGAACTCACAGAGACCCAGCCACCCGCTTCTTCCTGCTCTGCTAGGACTGGAGGTGTGCTGGTCTGTGGCAGTGTGTGCCTGGAGGAAGTCAGTTATTTGAGCACTTGTTGGACAGGAGAGGGTGACTGGAAGACGCGGGTCTGTAGTGAAATAGCAGCTTCGGAAGGGTCAAGGCGACACTGAGGCTGTCAAGGGAACTAGTGGTGTTTCAGGCGGGGACTCTGTGACAGAGTCGGTTGGGTGTTTCACACACTAGTGTTTATCCTTAAGGACTTCAGGCTCGCAGTCTGAACTCAGATGTTCACGATCTGGGGTCTAGTGAGGGTTGCTCCCTCATTCAGCCCTCTGCCCACGTGGGGAACTTGAGCAAGAGCTCTGTGGTTTCTTAGAAGGATTTGGATGCCCAGGAGGGCTCTCTCTTCCCCACGTTTAACCTGCTAATATCACATCTTAGCATGGAGGCTGACTTTGACTCTAGCCTGCCCAGGGATCAGACAGAAACCGAGTGGTCCAGGCCCAGCCTCAGGTTTCAGTGACAGTGGAGACCACCACAAATAGTTAGGGCTGCAGACCAACCCGATGCTCTTAAGGAGGATAGCCCTAGATTAGGGGTTCTTCCCACCAGCTGGTGAGGGGCTGAACTTTCTTGAAATGTATAAGGTTGGGACTCCACAGACTGCTGAGTTGACCCCACCCTCCACCCTCTGGCTGCCCTCCCTGCCTGGCCTGGAACAGTAACAACAGCCCTTCAGAGCCCAGTGTGTGTTCTGTGACCAGCAGTAGCCCTCTCTGCAGCCGCAGCCGCCAGCCTCAGTTGTGCAGACAGAAAGCCAGGCTCGGGAGGGCCTGGGAACGGTCAAGGACACAGGACACAGGGGTCACAAGTGCAGGCTCACTAGGCTTCCTCACCTGCCTCCGTGTTCCGTCATGGGGTATAGGTGGCTTCTAGAGGTAGAATTCTTTTTGCTTTTGTTAAAAATATTTTGCTATGTAAAATTTACTCTCCCTCGCTCCCTTTGAGACAAGGTCTCACTTTGTAGCCCTGGCTGGACACATAGACCAGGCTGGCCTTGAGCTCCTGGAGATCTGCCTGCCTGCCTGCTTCTGCCTCCTGAGTGCTGTCATTAAGGGCATGTACCACCATGCTTGGCCCTGCTATATAAAGTTTAAAATCCATAGAGATGCAGAAAGAATGTGAGCACACCCCTGTTGGTGGGCAGACTTTCTGGTCATGTGCTAGATGGAGTGTCTTACTTAGGCTGGTGCTGTGCACTCTCCCACCCCCACCCCCACCCGCAAACCAAAAAAAAGCCAGTGAGGAGGGGTCTCCTCGGGGAACAGGATCCATGGTCAGTGTGAACAGTGCCCTCTGGTGGCCTCTTACTAGACAGTGGGGTAAAGGCATTCTGAAGCCCTGCAAGCACAGGCCCAGTCGTTGGTCCTGTGCCCTAGCCTGCTAGGGTAATCCCTGTTGACTCAATTTTCTTAACAATTATATTTTATTATGAACTCACTAACAGAGCGTACCTCACTTACAACCTGACTAACCCAAACAATAGGAAAAGGAGATTAAAGAACACAATAATGAAACCTTAAGGATATCAGTTCCGAGGAACGATTCTCCTGCCGTAGTCAGCAGGGTCTCAGCAAACCTGCAATTCAACCAAGGTTGCTGCTGGAACTTGGAACAGCAGCTGAGGCCCAGAGTCTCATCCAGAGCCCAAAGCCTTGTAGCCTTCCCTGGAGCAGTTCTCTCTAGGAGCCTGGAAATGTTGATGAACAGCCAAAACAATCCCAAGTCCTCTCTCTCCTCCTGTTTTGGGCTTGTGTGTGTGTGTGTGTGTGTGTGTGTGTGTGTGTGTGTGTGTGTGT
>OU015752.1:70832481-70848494 GCA_907169655.1 Acomys percivali
TGTGTGTGTGTGTGTGTGTGTGTGTGTGTGTGTGTGTGTGTGTGTGTATCCTCTCAGAGTCTCTATTAGGATGTTTTCCCCTGGCATTATCCAAGCTTCCCAATGAAGTGGTTCGACTTCTAAGGGGATAAACATCGAGCTCTGTCATGAGTCTGTTCCCAATCCCACACTTGGGATCAACACAGAAACATGTTTATCTCCTCTTCAAATCCCCAGGACACAGGAAGTGGGGTTGGTGAGAGGGCCCCTTGCAGGTGGAGAAGCTGCTGCCCTTGGGTTCTGTGTCACCAGCTGTGTTCTTACATCAGGTCCAGACATGGTTAGAGCTTGGGTCCACTTTGAATATAGTGCCCCCAGGACAGGTTTGTGTTGGGACATGGGCCAATAAGAAGAGTCCAGGGCAACCCTGGCTCTGGCCTGTTCACTGAGGCAGGGGAGGCTTCACTGAGCCTTGAGGTCAGGCCTGCAGCTGCTCCCAGGGGGCTGAGTGTGACTGGTGGGGCCAGGCAAGGCTTAGAGCCACTGGTGAGTGGAAAGTGGCTGGTGGTCTGTGTAGATAGGGACGCTGCTGTGGCTCTGCACAGAGGTCAGTGCACATATTCTGAAAAGGTGCCGCCTGCGATTGGGCAAGACCCACTGTTGCAGCAACTGACCTCATGTAGTTTTTAAGTTTCAATTGCAGGAGCTAGGTCTGCTATTCACCCCTATAACCCTGGCATCGGGAGGTGGAGGAGCAGAAATTCAGGGTCAGACATGGCCTCATAAACCTACATCAAAAGCCCCAAAGAGGATCAGTGGCTCAGTTTATAAGGGTGCTTGCCACCAAGCCTGGTGGCCTGATCCCTGGAACCCACGTGGTAGGAGGAGGGAGATGGCTCAGTAGTGTAGAGCATGTGCTGTTTTCCCTGAGGACCTTTAGGTTCCCAGCACTCAAATCACGTGGCTCAGAACCACCTGTAGCTACAGCACCTGGGATCCAATACCCGCCTCTGGCCCTCGCAGTAAGCAGCACTCATGCGCACATACCCCTACACAGACACACATGCACAGTTAAAAATAAAAATAAATCTTTAAAAAATCTTGCAATACAATGAAACATGCTGTTCATGCCTCAGAAGCTCCTGAGTGGGTGTTGAGGTGATTCAGCAGGAAAAAGTCCTCGCCATGCAGGCCTGCTGGCCTCAGTTCCAGCCCCAGGACCCATGGACAGGTGGGGAGAGAGAATCAGCTCTGCAAAGCTGTCCTCTGACCACTGCATGTGTGATGTGGTGCATGCGTGTCCCTCCTTCATATGCAAACACACTAATATTACATAGAAGTTTCGTAGGCCCTTGCAGGCGTGTGAGCCTGCTTCCCACGGGAAATGGGAATCTCGTCAGGGCTTTGTTTATCTATTGAGTGAGGGATGGTCTTACTTGTAGCCCAGGCTGGCCCAGATCCGCAGGTGCACAATCCTCCTGTCTCCCAAGCACAAACAGGCGTTATAAGTACTTGGCAGATCTGGTGTGGCCATACCCAGTTTTTACATCTGTAAGTAAGGATCACAGTGGTCCTATTCTCATACTGGGAATCTGCCTCTAACTTGCTTCAAGCATAACAAGAAAAATATGTAGGATTTTCACTCTTTCCATCTGTTGTTGCAATCTTATGGCGCTGTGCAGAGAATGCGCTGGCTGCAAGGCCCATGGGACCTGAGAGTATCAGCAAGGTCTTGAGTCCATCCCAGTAGGGAAGCCATATAGTACCTAATGTCCTTTTCTGACTTCTGTGGGCACCAGGTGGGCATGTGGTATGCTTACATACATACATATATACATACATACATGCAAAACACTCATATACATAAAGCAAAACAAACTTAAAATAATTAAACAAGCAAGTGAAAACAAACAGGAAGCTGATGGTGGTTCGCTTTGCGATGCTCATGGGAACAGTGAACTGAGAAAAGCATCCATGTATATGCAGGGGCAGCAGCCACGTGGGAGTGGGAAGCAGGGAGCAAAGTGAGCAGGAAGAAGGAGGAGAGAGAGAAAGCGGAGCATGGGGAGTGGGAGCACCAGGCCGTGCACTATGTCTGGGGAGTACCAGGCCGTGCACTATGTCTGGGGAGCACCAGGCCGTGCGCCGTGTCTGGGGAGCACCAGGCTGTGTGCCGTGTCTGGGGAGCACCAGGCCATGTGCCGTGTCTGAGTATCTAGTTTGAAGCTCTCCGAGGAGAACCTGGCTGGTGGCGATGCAGAAAGGACACAGCCCCCTCCCCCAGCTTCAGTCCTAGCCATGCAATCTTCCAAGGTCACTCTGGGCATCTGTCGCTACAGTCTGTGGCCAACTTTGCTGGAGTCCTGCCCTGGTCCCAACATCTCCCTGCTCACTGACGTTGGATGTCTAGCCTTTCCCTCTGTCCGCCTTTACTCAGGCTGTTCCATATGGAATGCCTTCCACTGTCTTGTGGTACCTACTTAGAGGCTGTTCTGATACCCTGAGACCTTGTGCCTCTCAGTGGTAGGCTGGGCTCCATTACAAATTACACATCATACTGGGACCAGATAGGCTGGAAGCTGGGACTCTCCCTGCTCCTCCCCTCCCCGTCAGAGCTTTGGGGATGGTTGTCAGTACAGAAGTAAGGGCGCGGGGCTAGGGCAGCTTTTGAGGGACTCTTAAGGGCCTGAAAGGAGTCAGACTTCATTCCAAATTCAGTGGAAAGCTTTGGGAATGCTTTGTGGGATAGTTTTAAAGTGGGGAGAGTCAAGCAGGTAAGCAGAAACCCCAAGGCCACCGCCCTCAGGTGGGAGTGAAGGTGGCATCAGGAGGCGGGGTTGGGGACATGGGGGGGTGGGGGGGTGGGGGGAAGGGGTTTCAGCCTGTAAACTCAGGAGTTGACTATGGGGTGATGTTAGGAATCTGCTGATGGACTGTCTTGGAAGGAAAGGACTGGAGGGGACTGGGGGTGACAGGCTGACATGAGAAGCCATCAGACACCAGAACCAGGTAGGACATCTTGGGGAGCAGGGGAGAGGAAATGAAGGGCGGTTACTTAGAGGAATGTTGGAGCCTCAGTGACTTGAAGCACAGGCTTGGCATGTTGATGTGAGATCGTGGGGTGTGGGCAGTGTGCTGGCTCACGTCCACACAGGCCCTACACAAGGGCTAGAGGCAGAGTCCTGTGGGGCCCTGGGACACCCAGTTCCTTCCATGTTGCTGCCCCTCTGTTGCTTGTGGGGTCTGCGGGGTCTGTTTTACCTTCTTTTAAAATTTTTTTTGCCATCCTAGGACCCAGGATCCTCCACATACAACTGCTCTATGTGCTGAGCCACGCCCCAAGCCCTCAGCAGGGAGCGCAGGCAAATGCACCTGCTGAGCTCCATCCAGAGCTTCACTCTCTCTCACTCACTCACTCACTCACTCACTCACTCACCCACTCACTCAGTTTTGAAAAAGGATGTTGCCCAGTCACAGAAGGTGGTTTTGAACTTTTAGTCTTGTTTCCTCCTCCTCCTCCTCCTCCTCTTCCTCCTCCTCCTCTGCTTCTTCTCCTTCTCTTTTGGTTTTTCGAGAAAGGGTTTCTCTGTGTAGTCCTGGCTGCCCTGGACTCACTTTGTAGACCAGGCTGACCTCAAATTCATGAAGATCTGCCTGCCTCTGCCTCCCGAGTGCTGGTGTAAGACTCTGATCGGGAGAGTCTATTCCAGGAAGCGACACTTCTGCCACTGAGGCTGCCTTCCTGCCCCTGAGGTCAGCCCAGCTGCCCCTCCTCCACAGCCCACTCCTGCAGGGTCAGGGGCAGCCTCTTCAGCCCCCATGAAATTCAGTGTGGCTCTTCCCTCTGTATCACCCCTGCTCCATCCTTTAAAGTTTCCCCTCCATGGCTTAGCCTGAGCCTCTCAAAGCCGTGAGTCCATCTTTCCCCAGGGGAGGCGCCATCACTAGCCAGTGCCCTACCAGCTGTCCCGGCACTACCAGAGGAGTTGGAGTTGCTGTTTCCACCTAGAACTGGAGGGCCGGATGTGGTCTCCAGAGGCCCAGCTGGGGAGGGACAATCAATGACCATCTGCCAACGCAGGATGCCTCGTACAGAACCTCTGACTGAGTGACCCACTGAACAGAGGGAGAAAGAAGCAGGTGGGCCAGCCAGGTCCTCAGAAGATGGAGAAGGGCCCAACATTGCCAGGGGCCCACCCACCCTGCAGGTCTCAAGGTCATGTGGTGGTGGCCTTTCCACACCAGGGCTCAGTGGGACCAAGACAGGTAGAGAGAGGGAACCTGAGGCCACCTCATCTTTGAAGTGCTGCTGGGAGAGCTCTGCAGCACTCTCCGAAAAGGCAGCCTCTGCTCCAGGCTCTGCATATTGCAGGTGGGGGGCCGGGTAGAGGCGAGAAGGTGGCAAGACCCTGGGCAGCAGCCCTCGCACGGGACGACGCACAGCTTGGGGGAGGGGTGGTGGAGGATCCAGAAGAAGGAGGTCTGCTGTCCTCGTATCCTGGAGAACCTTTTCCTCTGAACTTCCTTCCAGTTTCTGCTCCTGGACTGCCAAAATCTGGGAGAGAATAGGGGAGAAACGGCCTAATCCAAGAGGGAGCAGTTATAAATTCCTTCCAGATGACAATGTAAGGAACCTGGTCCGAGTGTCCAATGGACCCAACTTCAAACACAACGTTTTTGACAGCCATAGTGGTATTTAAGTCAAACGTCCTTGCGGCTGGCCAGCCAACTTCAAATGAAGGCCATTTGGAGGAACAGAAAGTAATCATTTTGTCCTTTTTAACAACTAAAGACATGTTGTGGGCTCTAGTCCTAATTTCAGTCCAGTGGTCAAGAACTATAGTCAAAGGAGTAGACTCTGTCTGTACCATATTCAGATAAAAGTCCAAAAAGGTCATCAGTCCTAGTTCACAAGCAAACACAGAGATACAGACTACCAGAACAGCTCGCCACTGCCACTGACCAGGAAGAAACCAAACCAGTGGGCAGAGGCCTGGATATCCACCAGGCACAAGGCACTCATGCACAGGGTGGGGAGGAATTGTCTCAATTCTCTCTGTGAGATATGCAGCGTCCTCCAGACTCCTTTCAGCAGCTGTCTCGGCTACGCTGGCGGGGACTTGAACCCCGACTTCAGGCTGAGGGACTGTGACCCTCACAGGTGTTCGCGAACAAAGATTATCAGCCAACACAGAATAAAAGAGAGTAAGACAGCACAGAGACAGACTGAGGTACCTGACAGATGCTTGAGCGATCCTCTCTGATCCAGGTCCTCTCTTCTCAAACGGTGCTTCGATTCCCGGCCATTGCACCAAAATGTAAGACTCTGATCAGGAGAGTCTATTCCGGGAAGCGACCGAAAGAGAGGCAGAGGCCCATTTGATGCAAATGCAAGAAGAAGTTTATTGGTCCAATGCGACGGGACCCACCTGCACCCGAGGGAGAGGTGACCCCAAGTAACAAAAGCCCTGAGTTTTTACTTTTTCAAAGGCAGATTTGTAACAATCCTATTGGCTACTTAACATGATCTTTAATTCTATTGGGTGGTTCTAAAACTGCCTCAGCCTGGAGGTAACTGTCTTGGGGTAGGGGCGCGTGGGGTAAGTGCCTGTGTGTGCAAGCTAAAGCTGTCAGCTCTGAGGGTGGAATTCCTCAGCACCTGTCCTCTTTCTGACCCTGCTTCAAAACAGTTAGGTTGGATCTCTCGCTGGGATTAAAGGCGCGCACTGCCATACCTGGCTGTTGTTTCTGCTTCTTTAGAAGATGGGCAGACAGACCTGTGCCACCAGGCCCAGAGCCCTTTCTCTTCTGTGTTGTTGTTCTGTTTCTCTTTTCTCTGTCTTCTTATATGGGGAGGTTAGTTAGGTATACCTACGGGAGGGGACAAAGGGGAGACCTGGGAAAAGACATTCAGTTTCTTCACTATCTTGGAGGTAGGGGCATACCACAGAGGCAGGCACAGGATGGTGGGAGCTCTACTGAGGTTCCTGAGACAGGTGTTTTATATAGCTTATTTTATTTAATAGAAAGGGGGAGATGAAGGAGAGATAAACATGTTTTTTGTTTAGATCCCAAGTGTGGGTTGAGGAACAGATTCGTGAGAGAACAGGTGATGTTTATCCCCTTAAGAGTTGAATGTGGGAGAGATTGGTTGTTACTAGCTGAAAAACATCCTTGAACAAATTCTGAGAGGAGATCAAAGTGTGAGCCAAAAACAGGAGGGGTGGCGTCTTTGGAGACTTGGGATTGTTTGGCTATTCATTGCTCCACTTTGAGATGCTCCTGGAGAGAACCACTTGGGGGAAGGGTTCGGGGCTCCAGGCTCTGGCTGAGGCTCCGGGTTCCGGTTGCTTCAGGTTCCAGCAGAAGAAATCCTGCTGATTATGCCAGGAGAATCATTCCTAGGAACTGAGACCCAGAAGGTTTCAGTTATGTGTCCTTTAATTTCCTTTTCCTTTTGTTTAGGTTAGTTGGGTTATAAGTGAGATACGCTCGGTTAATAAGTTCATAATAAAAAATAATTGTTAAGAAAATTGAGCCTACAGACAGGCATGTGAGAAGCTGAAGCTCAGGACATCACAGGATGAGATCTTCTGCAGGCTTGGAGCCATGGGCGGTGTACGGTGTGGCCCTGGGATGAAGCCTCAGAGGAAATGGCCCCCTGTGAGGAGAGCTGGAGGCATGCAGGCAGCTTTTGACTGATCACTGTGGACAGCTCAGACATGCTTCTGACTGGGCTTTTGCTGCTGCTGGGAGGACCATATCTTCAACAGTTGGAAAGGTTTTGCTTTGACAGGGTCTTACTTAGCCCAGGCTGGTCTTGAACTTGTGATGTTCCTGTTTTAACCTCCTGAGAGCTGGGATGACAGTGTGTGCCGCAATGCCCAGTCAACACTTTATCTCCAGCCCTCCTCTTTTTCTTTTTCTTTTAAAATGATTTATTTATTTATCATATATACATAGTGTTTTGCCTGCATGTACACCAGAAGAGAGCACCAGATCTCATTATAGATGGTTGTGAGCCACCATGTAGTTGCTGGGAATTGAACTCTGGACTGTAGGCTCAATTTCCTTAACAATTATACTTTATTATCAACTTATTAAATGAGCGTACCTCCCTTATAACCCAACTAGCCTAGATAAGAGGAAAAGGAGATTAAAGAAAACAAGAAGGAAACCTTCTGGGTATCAGTTCCTAGGAATGATTCTCCTGGCGTAGTCAGCAGGATTTCAACAGGCCAGCAATTCAAGTTGCTGCTGGAACCTGGAGCCGCAGCCACAGCCGCAGCCCAGAGCCCCGGAGCCTTCCCTGGAGCGGTTCTCTCTAGGAGCATCTCAAAGAGGAGTGATGAACAGCCAAACAATACCAAGACCCCCAAAGCCCCTGCCTCCAGTCTGTTCAAGGATGTTTTTCAGCTGGCAGCAATCAAGCTCCCGCACGAGGTGGTTCGTAGTCTAGTGGGTTAACAGCACCTGTTCCCTCACAAGACCCCACACTTGGGATCATGACAAAAGCAGGTTTAACTCCTCTTCACAGGACCTTTGCAAGAGAGCAGCCAGTGCTCTTGGTTTTTTTGTTTGTTTTTTCGAGACAGGGTTTCTCTGTGTAGCCTTGACTGTCCTGGACTCAGTTTGAAGACCAGGCTGGCCTTGAACTCACAGCGATCCGCCTGCCTCTGCCTCCTGAGTGCTGGGGTTAAAGGTGTGCACCACCACGCCCGGCTGCAGTCAGTGCTCTTAACCTCTGAGCCATCTCTCCAGCCCCTCCCCTCTTTAACTGTTCCCTAGCCTAAGTGCATGAGGCCCACTGCTCTAGTCTACAGGGGGTTTTAAAGCATTCCTGCCTCAACAGGCCAGGCAGGGTCTGAGACTTGCACCACAAGTAGGAGTGCAAATTTAGAGGGGTTGTCACCTCCGCTCAGTCCCTGCATGAAACCTGTATCCTGGTACCCTACCTTGGCCTGCTGGACGGTCGGTCTCCACCAGGCTGCCTGGTCCCCTGCACTGTCTTTGCAGGGGAGGCCCCTGCTCAGCAAAGACCCCAGAAGGGAGCTGGGAGTGCAGTTGAGGTTGTCTACATGAGGTTTTGATTCTTTTTTTTAATTATTATTTTAATTTTCTGTGCATTGGTGTTTTGCCTACACTTATGTCTGTGTGAGGTTGTTGTGAGCTGCCATGTGGGTGCTAGGAATTGAACCCAGGTCCTTCAGAAGAGCGACCCATGTTCTTAATCCCTGAGCCATCTCTCTAGCCCTGACTTTTTCATTTTGAAACAGGGTCTTACTATGTTTGCCCTGGTTAACCTGGATATTTTTATGTAGACCAGGCTGGGCTCTAACTCACAGAGAGCCGCCTCATCCAGCTATAGTGGTTTTTTGTTTGTTTGTTTGTTTGTTTGTTTTTTCAGCTACAGTGTTTTAAGGTGTGGGTGGCAGGCCAGCACAGGGTAGTATGGAGGGGAGAGTAGGAGAAGACTGAGCTCTGGGCTTTCCTCATTCTCTGGGGCCCACCCCCTGTTGTGACCTTCCCTGTTTTTCCTATCGTCCCTCCTCAGGCCTTGTATGACCCCATCAACCCTGACAGGGAGACGCTGGACCAGCTGTCCCTTACTGACGCCCAGCGCCTGTCCAGTGAGAAGGACGTGCTCCAGGCTCTGCAGCCCCTGCTGGCCCAGGCCAACTTCTCTCCGCTCTCTGAAGATGCCCTGGCCTACGCACTTGTTGTCCATCACCCTCAGGATGAGGTCCAGGTACCTGTCCCCAGAGGAGCCATATTTGCTGGCCTAGAGGAACACACCCATCCCTAGCCATTTTGGTGTCCCTTGTCAGGAGAGGGTCATCAGATGAGGATCTCAGGGCCAGGTCCACCAGGTACAGTGCTGTTGCCACCTGACAGGATCTTGTGATAAACAATATAAAACTCATTCCCATGGGGCTGGAGAGATGGCCCCATGGTTCAGAACACTGGCTGCCGTTGCAGAGGGCTCTGTCTGTTCCCAGCACCCACGGGGCCACTTACAGCGAGTGGTTTATAATTCCAGTTCCAGGAGATCCATCCCCCCTTTCTGTCTTTTACAGGTGGGTACTAGGCATATACATAGTACACTTACATTAAGAAGTGTACACATAAAATCTTCTTTAAAAATCCAGAGGCTGGCCAGGCATGGTGGCGCACGCCTTTAATCCCAGCACTTGGGAGGCAGAGGCAGATGGATCGATGTGAGTTCAAGGCCAGCCTGGTCTACAAAGTGAGTCCAGGACAGCCAAGGCAACACAGAAAGACCCTGTCTCGAAAAAAAAAAAAAAAAACCATAAAAATCCAGAGGCTGGAATCCAAGTACTAAGAAGTAGAGGCAGGTGGATCTCTGTGAGCTCGAGGCTAGCCTGGTCTACAGAGCAAGTTCCAGGCCAGTCAGGACTACATAGTGAGACCTTTTCTCAATATCCCCTGAAAAAAAATTTTTTTTTGTTTTTTTTTCCCCTGAAAAAATTTTTGTCCCTAAAATAACCCACCAAAAAATAACAAAAAACCATCTCTATCCTCTCTTCCTTAAAGTCAACAAAATTGTGAGGAAATACTAGACTCTTCCAGGTTCACATCTTAGTGAACTTTAAGATGTATTTTTTCTTTTTAAAAAATGGATTTATTGGGGCTGGAGAGATGGCTCAGTGGTTAAGAGTGCCGCCTGCTCTTCCAAAGGTCCTGAGTTCAATTCCCAGCAACCACATGGTGGTTCATAACCATCTGTAACATGATATGGCACCCTCTTCTGGCTTGCAGGAGTACATGCAAGCAGAGCACTGTATACATAATAATAAATAAATAAATCTTTTTTAAAAAATGGATTTATTTATTTATTTATTTATTTATTTATTACATATACAGTGTTCTGCATGCATGTACACCTGCAGGCCAGAAGAGGGCACCAGATCACATAATAGATGGTTGTGAGCCACCATGTGGTTGCTGGGAATTGAACTCAGGACCTCTGGAAGAGCAGCCAGTACTCTTAACCTCTGAGCCATCTCTCCAGCCCCAAGATGTATTTTTCTAGACACATTCTGTCATAGTTTGCGATGTGACCTGCTAGTGGTGGTGAGACATGTTTAAGTGACTATGCCTTGTCTTTGTAGTTGCTTCATAAATGGGAGACTCTTAAAACCAGTGCTACCTTAGGGTCTAACAAGATTCCTGTGTGCAGGCCCAACCTGGAGGCTGTGGTGCTGTGCAGTGTAGCCCTGCAGTGGCCACCATGACTAACCCTGCGCACCTGCCTACCTGCACTGCATGATCAGCAACAAAAGGCAGCGTCCGGTTTTCTGGCTCGGTGCACATCCTGGCGCCCTGACCGTAACACCAGGCTCATGCTCAGCTACCTCTGCTTCCTTTTCCTCTTGGCAGGTGACAATAAATTTGGATCAGTATATCTACATGCAGTTCTGGGCTCTGGGCCAGAGAATTGGGCCGATGCCCCACATGTCCAGTGTGGGCTCAAAGCGTGGCTTCTTCAGAAAGTTGCCCCCTGTGGAGAGGTGAGCAGGCCCTTGTTCCCCAGGTGCAGCAAGAGGGAGCACCAAGTGAGCTGGGACGGTCTGACAGGTCAGGGTTTGGGTTTTGTGGCTTTGGCCCCCGGCAGAAGTCCAGAAGTGAGAGGCATGAATTGTCCAAATGCATCCTGTTCTTCCCAAGAGAAAGTAAGAGCTACTGTTCCCACAGAAAGAGAAGGGAGGGGTCAGTCGCCTCCATTTCCCATACGAGGAAAGTTGAGACTCAGGGAGGGGAAGCTACATCCAGAAGGAGTAGCACAGCCATGCTTCCGCTGAATGGCTGAGGTCCATTAATAGGAACATATGACTTACTTCCAGCGCCTGGCGGCGATTCAGTAGCTTCCTACAAGGCCATGCAGCAGGGAGATGTGGCGTTTTAGGTGTGTTCAATCAGAGTTCTTTAAAGGAACAACACACACACATATATATGTATGTGCATATATATAGTACATATATGCCTAATGGATGTATTATACTAGCTTTCAGCCCGTGGTCAGGGTAGTCTTATGGTTGCCTCACAATGGAAAGAGTAAGAATCCAGTTGTGGTTGGGTCCTGGAGGTTTCTGGAGAGCTGCTGATCAGAACCCTGAAGTCAGTTCTAATACTGGAGGAGGAACACCTCGGCAGCAGGAGAATGTTACCAGTGAGCATGAGAGAAGCAGGCAAAGGGCAAAGCTCCCTTCTTCCTGTCCACTTATTTAATTACTTTGAGACGTGGTCTTCCTTATGTTGCTCTGGCTGTCCTGCGACTTGCTCTGTAGACCAGGCTGGCCTTAGACTCACAAAGATCCATCTGCCTCTGCCTCCTGAGTGCTAGAATCAGGCTTTTTATATGGGCTAGCACTAGAAAGTGGGCTGCCAAGTTTTAGGGTGAGTCTTCTCACCTCAAAAATCCAGTCAAGCCGGGTGTGGTGGCGCACACCTTTAATCCCAGCACTCGGGAGGCAGAGGCAGAGGCAGGCAGATCGCTGTGAGTTCGAGGCCAGCCTGGTCTACAAAGTAAGTCCAGGACAGCCAAGGATACACAGAGAGACCCTGTCTCAGAAAACCAAAAAAAAAAAAAAAAAAAAAAAAAAAAAAAATCCAGTCAAGAAAATTCCTCACAGGTGTGCCCAGAAGCTTGGGTTTTAGTGGGCTCCAGATGTGGTCACGGTGACAACGGAGGGCAGCCATCCCAAGATGGGAGGGCTCTGGTCTCCCCGTGCCCACATCCTTCTTTCTGGTCCCCAGGAGATATTTCAAGCGTGTGGTGTTGGCAGCCAGGACAAAACGGGGGCACCTGGTTCTGAAAAGCTTCAAGGATACCCCACTGGAGGGCTTAGAGCAGCTGCTGCCGGAGCTGAAAGTGCGCACACCCTTGCTGCAGCGCGCTATGCTCAACCTGATGCTGGTGTTCTCGGGAGTTATATTCTTCGTCAATGTGGGCATGGTGGTACTGTCTGACCTCAAGGTGGCCACCTCCCTGCTGCTACTGCTCTTTGCTGCCTTCATGGGCCTGAGGGCCTCCAAGGTGAGCACCCTCGGCTCCTGCTGCTCCGACTGCCCAGCCAATACAGGTCCCCTGTACTTGAGTTCTTCCGTGCATTGGTCCTGGGTATGACGTCTTTACATCCTCCTTACTTCATTTGTCAGCACCCTCACTAGGGTACTGCAGACGGGGCTCTTAGCATTGTGCCTCAGTTTCCTCATCTGCAAAGTGGAATCCTAGTGGAGCACTGGCGTTGTTAAGAACACAGCAAACTGTGTAGCAGCATTTACTACTTTGTGGGTTCCTGTTTCTCCTCTCCAGCTTAGCCCCTAACACTAGATAGGAGAGAAAAAAGGAGAGAGAGAGAGAGAGAATGGGGCGACATCATTGTTAGACTGTTATCTGCTGTTGGGGATGTTGAGTTCCTTGGGGCAAGTGTGATCTTCACCAACAGGATATCTAATTTATTGTCCTTGTTTCTTTGCACACAACTACTTGACAGCAACCAACAGCATCCGACCACCCACAGCAACCCTGCCTCGCCAGGCCCTAGCATTTATATACCCTCTGAAAAGTTCCCAGAATTCCAAACATCACACAGTCGCAGAAACTATCTGCAGCTGGCAAAGCCACACCCCTGCTGGAGCACGGGGAAACCACAGTCACCTGCTGTGAAGCAGCCCCCACATCCCGAGATTAAAACAAAAACATATTCCCATAACATTTCTATGTTTAAAAAAAAAAAACCCAAAATTTTCGCTACATCTGACTCTACTGTTCCGTGTCTTAAGCAAGTTGCTTAACTTCTCTGTGCCCCAGCTCCTACACTGCCAATGCGAGTGATGACAAGACTTGCAGAGGGTGGACAGGGCCTAAGTGAACCAAAGTGAGCCTGGCCATAGCACAGGCAGTACCATGTGAGGTCACAGTTGAGGTGGTGGTGGTCACTGCAGTGGGACTCTGTTCCCTTAGTCTCCTTCCTGGAGGGCTTTTTCGGTCACCAAGAGGGCCAGCTCCCGCCCCAAAGGCCAAGTTTAAAACTCAGGGCCTAGGCCAGGAAATTGTATATTCAATAAGCTCCCTCTCTGAGCTGCACGTGGTGTTCAGGTCCTCCCCAGTGCTGCTCAGCAGGGCAGGCGGGGCTGCCACTGTTTGTGTTCTCTTCGCCACTGCATGCCCTGTTGGCTGAGATGGCTGGGAAGGGTGGCCTTTCTAGTTCTTCTGTGCTTGCACTCCCCCAGGAGTGCGGCCTGCTGGGAGCTGTGAGGTGTCCTATCAGTCACTTGCCAGCTCATTAGCTCTCAAGCTGCCTTCAGCAGTCATGACAGGAGCGCTCTCAGGAGAACCTGTGATAAATCCTACAAGTACTGGCCAGGCCGTACTGGCCACAAGGGAGACTGGATACCCAAGGCCAGCACAAGGGGTGTGTGCAGCAGAGTTTTAAACAAGGCGCAAGGTGGCCAGGGTGGCCCATGCCCGCACAGCGTTCTGGGCTTTCTCCTCACGGTAGCAGGGAGCCACAGGTTAAAAGCAGGGAGGAGCTGTCACAGGCACAGACTGAGAGCTAGGAGTCTAGAGGGTGCTCCTGTATTCTGGGGAGGGGACACTGTCCAAGGTGAGCCCTCTTCTCACTCCTCGGTGGTCTTAGGGGGCTGCAAGGTCCTACCCCAGTGGAGAGGTCCAGTTTAACTAGTTCTGGTGGTTTGATGAACTATTTCTTCATACCGCAGTGCTGCACAGCGCTGACCTCCCACCAGGCCAGCCCCCAGCCATCCTCCTCCCTAAGTATTCATTCCTTCTGTGCTGCAGTGTCCCTGGGGCTGCGGTACCACAGCCCCTCCTGGTTCTTTCCTGTCTCTCCATGTGTAGAGCCACCTGCTCTCCACCTGGTGTCTCTGCTCTTGGCTTGGAGCAGTATGCTGAGGCGCACCCCACCTTAAGTCTGTGTGGCCAGCTGGGCCTAGAGCAGTGGTTCTCACTGCCATGCCTGTTGAGGCATGGCCTTGGTGCCTGCCTTGTTCGCAGCCTCCAGATGGTTCCACCCAGGGCAGACCCCACCCTGCCTTCTCACAGCTCCAGCTCCGTGGGGTCCCTGCTCAGCTCACCAAGTAGTTGCTCATAATCCTTCACCACCACCACACCACCCTCCTCCTGCTCTGTGTGTGTTTGTGGTACCTAAGCTCCTCTCCTGCTTCCCCAGACTCCACCCACACGTCCATGCATGGCCCCCACCCCACTGCAGTCCTCATCCTTGCCCAGAGGCTGTGAGTTCCCTGAGACCGTGGTGGATCGCTTAGGCTGGGATGGGTCTGTGGACACCCTACCATAGCCTGCCTTTTCTGTGCAGAGCAGGCCAGGAGGCTGTGGCGATGGAGCGTGGGAGTGTGGGCCCTTACTAGGGGGCGGGGGCCTATGGACTGAGATGGGGTGGCCTGAGGATGCATCCACTCTGGACGGCCTTGAGAATGAGGCAGTGTTTCTTAAGAGCAGACTGTGAGGTGCTGCTCATTTGAAGACCCAGGATCTGAGGGAATGGGGCAGGGGGCACTTGGGCGTTAGCAGTGTTTACTGTGTGGGCTGCACCAGAGATGGGGTTGGGAGGCTATGAGCAAGGGGCGGGGAGATGAAGCCAGGGAACAGGTTAGGGACAGACAAGCTGGCTGGAGAGATCAGGAGGATGGTAGGCTGTGGCCTGTGACCCACAGAAGGTAGGGCTAGCAGAACGGGGAGTGGGCATTTGTGGAGTGTGTTTGCACGCCAGTGTGGCATGCTCCTTTAGCCATGGGAACTCTGCACTGCCGCTTGGCAGCTGAAGACAGGAGAATCAGCTGTTCCATGCAGGATGGTGCCTGGCAATGGATTCTTACCTCTGGCAACTGGCTCCAAGGCAGGGATAGAATGCATGGTGTGGGCTCTAGAGAAGAAGGTCCAGCCGCAGCCGTTGGTGAGGTCCCCAGCTGTGATGTTCAGGCTGCATTCTTGGCATCATAGGGTGGGCATAGTAGCCCTGTCCTTATGCTGTCCATTGTGTATACTGTACTGACTTCCTTGGCTCCTGCAGCATCGACCTTGTATACAGACAGCATTGCTCTAGGCCACTCCCACTCAAGGGCCTGAGGGTAGCAGAGGCAACACAGCGGCACAGGGCTACCTTGAGCTCATCCATCCTGGCTAAGAGTGGGTCTGCAGTGTAGAGAGGGCCAGGCTTATCCAGTGCCCTTTACCTGTAGTTTTCTTTACAGGGTAGTAGCTTAAACTGTTCTTTTTCAACTATGTAAAGGTTCAAATAGATATAGAAATAGGGTCGCCTGCACCCAGTGTCCAGTTTCCAACAATCTGATGGCATCACAATCCCCCTCCCCCTGTCTCTCTGTACTAGGTCACTATGAAGCAAATCTTAGACGTGTCACCTGGGAATACTTGACAAGGATGCTCCGGGGCTAAAACTCATGTTTTAAATCTTTGCACAAACCCATTAACATGTGGCCAGAGAGCAAAGTAGTGGACCACTGGCAGAGGGAGTACTCTTCAGTCTAACCCCAGCTCCAACCCAGAGCTGAGCTCAGGAAGCCAGGCTGCCTGGGCACTCTGCTTGCGTGGCCCTGCACCAGTGGTTCTGAGCCTGCATCCCCACAGGTGTTTGGGCAGCGCCGCAGTGCCCAGGCCCTGGAGCTGGCACACATGCTGTACTATCGAAGTACATCCAACAACTCCGAACTGCTCAGTGCCCTGGCACTCCGCGCACAGGAGGAGCATATTAAGGAAGCCCTACTGGCTCACAGCTTCCTAGCCCGCCGGCCAGGGGGTCCCCAAGACCCACCTGAAGGTAAGCCCTCCCTGCCTCCTAGGCCCTTCCTGCTATTCCCCATGACAATCTGCTGCCTCCCTAGCCCTCCTTTCTGACCCCAGACCCTTCCTGCTGTCCCCAGATTGTCCCTGCTACCCCTAGGTCCTTCCTTCTGTCCCCCCCAGCCCTCCCTGCTGTCCCCCCAGGCCCTCCCTGCTGTTCCCCCCCCCC
>OU015752.1:70848594-70859503 GCA_907169655.1 Acomys percivali
CCCCCCCACCCCCCAGGGCCCCTCCTGCTGTCCCCCCCACCCCCCCAGGGCCCTTCCTGCTGTTCCTCAGGCCCAGGTTTCCTCTAGCTCCAGCTTGGACACAGTCTTTCCCTACAGAGACCTCCAGGTGGCTGCAGTCTGAAGTGGAAAGCTGGCTTCTGGCCCAGTCAGGCTGTGATGTGGCCTTCAATGGACCTCGGGCCCTGGCCCATCTGCAAGCCCTGACCCCCAGTTTCGGGTTGTTCCCACCACCTGATTTGCCACAACTGGACCCACTGGTCCTAGGCACTGCAGAGGCCCCGCAGGCTCTGTCGGGCAGTAGCTACCCCTCCTCTTGACCACTCACTACCAGGCCCCGCACTGGCAGGGTGCCAACCTCCTCCTCCACCACGGCAAGCTGTCAATCGCGGCAACTGCATCGCCTTCCAGGACTCTGGGTTGTTGACAGGCCATGATTTTTGCTAGGCCATTAGTTTTGCAATGCTATAGACTTCAGAGTAGCCAATCAGGGCTGCTGGCAGTTGCTAGGCAGCTAACTGAGGCCAGCCAATCAAAGCCGTGTATTTCAGCTTGTTATTTTATTTCTTAGTCCCGCCCCTGGCGGGAGCCTTACCCAAACCAGTGGAGGGGGCGGGGTTTGGGGAGGCTTAACACAGCTGCCGGACTGCAGCTGCCAGCATTTGCCACATTGAGTCCGGCCAGGCTGTGAAAGCTGCACCCGGAGGCTCTGCTTCAACATCTGTTTAGCTTACACAGGAACTGCCCGCCACATGCACCTGGGCGGGGCCCACTGCAACCAGCGAGCTGTTTGGCCCTGGCACACAGCAGTGACAGACACTGGGCACCTCAGCCACTGGCAGCCAATCAGAATTCCTGGAGGGAGCTCCTCTGAATCCATGTGAGAGGAGCCATCTGTTCTGAGGCTGATCTGTTCTGGTTGAAGGCACTGGGAACTTCCTGCCCCAAAGAAGATCTGCAGGATTCCAAGCTCACTCCAGCTCAGGCCCCTAGGCCTGCTCTGCCGTGCTGTAGAGACCACTTCAGTCAGGGTTTCCCCACCTGTGCAATATTTATCATTTTACCCTCCTCCAAAGGAATAAATCATGTTCAATAAATCTGATGGGTGTGGCTGCAGATGAAGGGGGGGTGGTCAGAATCCTGGAAAGAGGGTGTGGCTGGGTCCTGAAGTAGACACTGGAAGAGCCTGACTCTCCACCAGAAGACAGGGTACAGGAGAGCACCCTGCCAGAAGTAGGTGCCTGTGAAACCCAGCTGGTACCCGCTGCCTGAAAGTAGAGAGTGCCATCTTGGCTGTAGAGGTGGCCTTTGATGGTGGGGGAAGGGCTAGGGTCTGGAAAGGAGAGGAGGCAGGGTTGCAGCAGGAAACAGCTCTGCCAGTGGTTGGGTCAGAGAAGGCATGGAAGGGACCATCAACTCAGAATGGAAGGCAGCTCCTGAGAGTGATGCTGACAGCCTGGAGCAGGTAGAGGGAACCGAGCTCAGTTGAGGTCTTCAGGGAGGGAAGGCATGCACCCTGAGCTTACCAAGGCAGGGTGCCCTGGGGAAGCTGGCTCCAGCCAGTGTGCCAGGGCAGAGCCTGGGAGTTGAGCTCTGGATGAGACTGTTGTTCAGGAAGTGGGGAGGGAGCCGAGGCAGGCTCTTTGTTAAGCGGATTTATTTTCTAGGGGACACACAGTGCTCATTCCCGCTTCCGCAGGTGGATGTAGACAATGCCGCTGACCAGGGCTAGTGGGAAAGCCACCCAGGCCAGGGCGAAGCAGTAACCAAAGCTGCCCCCGCGTGGGTGCTTCGCCAGGATCTCCTCAGCGTGGATGGCATAGATCAGTGCCCCAGAGAACACGGCTGCACCTGCGGAACCATGAACACAGCAGCGTGGGGCTGAGTGCACAGGGAGGCGACAGATCTCCCAGAAACCACAGGCAGCAAGCTGTGCAGAGCAGCCTTAAGCACCTTGTTCCACCTCTGGTCCCTAACTGCTCATGTGTGAAATAACCACCCATGCAATCTTTCTGAGTTTTTCATAAGCCCAACATGCGGGCATGAGTAAGTAAAATGAGGGGTGGGGGTGGGGGTGGAGGGGCTCTCTGGGAACCCAGGAAGATGTTTCCAAAACCACCGTGATTAATTCTGCCTTTTGCAACCTAGAGCCAAAAAATTAAAAACTAAATAAGAGCAGTACTTTCAGATCTCATTGACCTCTTCATGTCCTCCTTCCCCCTTCAAACATCAACTTATTTGACCTAAAAAAAAAAAAAAAAAAAAAGTGGAACATGACCTGATGGCTCAGCCCTACACTTAAAGTTACTCAGGATGCAGAGGACAGAGGACAGAAGTCTCAAGGCCAGCGAGGACAATTAGCGAGACCCTATTTTCAACTAAAAAATAAAAATAAAAAGAGGGTTGAGAGCACGTGCCTAGAACCCACGAGCGTGGTGGAGCTGGCCATATGCCTCGGAGATGGGAGTTTGACTAGCATGCCAGAGGCCCTGTGGTACAGCCCCAATACTGGGCGAAGAGAGAAAATTAGCTCCCTGAGCCGGTGCGCAGGAAACAACAGTTGGCTGCTATGCCTCAGAATACTCCTGTCGTGGATCCTGTTAGCTGCCTCCATGCCTGGAGCCCAAGTCATCTGCCAACATCCACTTCCCTGGCGCTGGCTCACTGAAGCCCGTGGGGTCACAGAGGCTGTCCCCGGGAGGGGAGAAGCCTGGGGACCTTGAAAATGGTTTACTTCCTGAGCCTTGAGGATGGACTTACTGGTGCAAAGCTGACAGAGGCCGGTGGCATAGAAGAGGCCTCCTCTTCGCATGGTGTAGAGTTGGAACATGAAGAGGATGAAGGACAGGCAGCAGAGGATGAGGGACAACACCATAAGCACCTGCACTGCCTTCAACCAGCCTGCAGGGGGAGACACCCGGGAGGTCACCGCCGGCCCCCTGCTGTCCCAACTGGCTGCGCTACCCACTCCAGGTTCAGCCAGGCAAGCTTGGGGGGGGGGTTGCCAGGGTTACCAGGCAAACACCTTCCTGGCGAGCTACATCCCCACCCTCACTTGCTATCGCTTAGAATTTTCGAGGGAGGCAATTCTATCTACAGACCTGTGGCCTTCCCCTATTCCCCAGTTCCTCACAACTTTGAAAAGTCGTCTCAGAATTTAGGGCGCTCCCTCCCCAGGCCTTAAGCTGTAGCACGTGGCCTCCACCTTTTCTGGAGCCATCAGAACAGAAGCAGTGGCTTTTCCACCCCGACAGGCTGCCTATGCCAGCCCTAGATGCTCAGGGCCTCGGCTAGATTCCCAGCCCAATCCTCAACTGTTGAGGCCTTCTACTTCTACACCTTACCCCCCCACCCCCACCCCGGCTATATGCTCACCATTCTCACTGACGTTACTGCAGGCCCATGTTTGGGTGGTGCTGTTCCACGTGCAGTCATACCACAGGTTCAGGGACTCCTTCTCTGGGAGGGTCCACCAGGACTGGGGGGTGGGAGGGCAGATGAGGGAGGGTGAGGAGAGGAGAAAAGATGTTAGGGAGAGTGGGGATGGGGGCACCTGGAAGGTGTGGACTGATGGGTCAAAAGGGTGGGCCAAAACTAGGGGAAGGGACTGGCCCAAAAGTAGAGGTAGGGAGGTGGAGGTGGGGGGTGGTGGTGGTGGGGGGAGGTGGAGGCAGAGGGGGGAGGTGGAGGCAGAGGGGGGAGGTGGAGGCAGAGGGGGGAGGTGGAGGCAGAGGGGGGAGGTGGAGGCAGAGAGGAGAGGTGGAGTCAGAGGGGGGGATGGGGGCAGAGGGGGAGGTGGGGGCAGAGGAGGGAGCTGGAGTAGAGAGGGGAGGTGGAGGCAGAGGGGGGAGGTGGGGGCAGAGGAGGGAGCTGGAGGCTCAGTGATGGGCTGTAGTGGAGGTTCACAGTGAGCTGGAAGCTTACCTTGTCCAAAGTGGCCACAAAAAGCAAGACGAGAATGAGGATGTGAAGGGCAGAGACCGCCAGCAGGAGGACTGACATGGCTGCCAGGTGCCTAGCTCAGAGCAGGGGAGGCAAGCCTGAGAAGGGTGGGACAAAGGGTGGGGCGCTCAGTCCTGGGGGAAGATGGCTGGGGTCTGGCTTTCTAAGTCAGAGAGGAAGGTTAGGGAGGCCTCTAGCATCTGAGGGCCGGTGGCTTGGGAAGTCTCCTGGGTGTGAGCAGTTCCCTCTGGGGAGTAGAAGGTAAGGCCAGGACGATGCTGGCGTGCCCTCAGTGCCCTGTCCCCAAGCTCTGTGGGTCACCATATGAAAGTTTAAATTGACACCCCTTTCCAAGCCCTCAGGAGCAGGAATCGCCCCCAGGACAGGCATCCTTGACTCACTCGTTCTCTCCTCCTAGGGTGAGTCATGGGTGACTCATCCCTGCCCCTTGCACCCCCCACTCCCAGCCCAGGGGAAATGCCAGCCCCTGGCTGAGCCTCTGTGGTCCTCACCCCACCCCACTGCAAACCCAAGGCTCTGGACGCTAGGGGAGATGGATGAGAAACGGGGAGGGGGAAGTCTGAGTGGATAGACCACCACCTACCAACCACCCTTCACAGAGAGCTCAGGCAGCCCTGGGAGCCCTCCTGTACCCCTTAATCTCAGGCGAGAATGGAAAACCCCAGGGAGAAGTTTCAGGACACGTTTCATGGTGGGCTTTGTGGGGACCGCAAGTCCTGTGGGCGAGCCAACCCCTTCCTGTATCCCCACCACAAAGGCTGAGAGAACCCTTCTTCAACTACTAGTGTCCTCGGGGAGCTAAGAATGGAGGGTCTCTTCCTTCCTGGGGTGCCCCTCCCACGGTGCCATGCTGCTCAGGAAATAAAGTCCCGTCTGAGTAACGGATTGAAAACTTACCGGGAGTCGCTGCAGAAGTCAGAGTTGGAGTCTGTCCTCCTCCTTCGGGCCTCTGGCCCCGCCCTTCTGCTCCCTCCTTCTACTCTGAGTCCCCCGCCTCCCTCACAGCCTTCCTCCCACCCCGTAATACCCACCCTTCTCCCTCTCCTTACCCCCTCCCTCCCTTTCTCTCTCTCCTCTGGAGCTTTTCTGCTTCTCTCAACTCTCAATATATACCAACCCTTTTATATCCACTCTGGCCTCGCCCAGCTGAGGTCGCAGTCTGGGGAGGGCACAAGCTCTTGGTTCCTTATTCTCTGCCCACCCAATCACACAGTAGGCATGCTCTGGGACCTTCTTTCTGGCTCAGATGAGAAGTCTTTGGGCCCCTGGGGTGGGGCACATTACCTCCTTGGACTGGATGCTCGCTCTCTTGGATGGAGTTTGGGGCAGAGTGGACGACACAAGAGCCTGCAGAAGGACAGACTCCTGTGACTTAGGTCGCACTTTGGGCTGACTCTGAGGTGGGATGAGAAATGTGAATCTATGGAAAGGAGCAGGGTGTGACAATGGTTAAGAATGCCAGTGTTGCCATTTCCTGGTGTGTGTGTGGCCTGGGATAGATAATTTCACTTACCTGGGCCTCAGTTTGTTAATCTGTATAGTGGGTACAATATTCAGTCAGGAAAGAAAAATTGAACACTGGAAATAATGACTGGGTGGGTGGGTGCTAAGTAAAACAGGATTACCCTGGAAGGCCTCTTGGAGGAGGTGGTATGTGACCTGAAAGGAGTCATTTGGACACTAGGGAGAAAAGAAAATGGCGCAGGCTCTGAAAGCAGGCTCCTGTTGTTTGCCAAGCCGACAGAAGGGCTGGTGTAGCTAGAGGGAGCCTAGGGTGTGGTGAGCAGGGACAGCAGAGGATTCAGTTGGAAACTGACAGAGAAATCTGGATTTTACTGTAAGTGTTGTAGGAGGACATTAGAGTTCTCACATCACTGTAGTCCCAGGGTTGTAATGTGAACGGTCATTGTTTATTCTCAGGACACCTGAGTTAAGGGGTGTGGGTGATGACAACATACCTGCATCCCTTGGCAGGGGACCAAGTCCTGGTTCCGATGAAGTAAAGGCTGGGAACCTGACAGGATATGTGGGCATCTGATCTGGCCCGAGCTAGGTATGGTGACCTAGGCCTTGAGGGGTGAGAGCTAGCTAGAGACAGAGAGCTGGATACTGTAAGACTGAGACCTCCAGAGACATCTCTAGTCTAGACCCGGAGTCCGATGTCGATGCAATACACACGGGAATTTTATTGAGTCGATGCGCATCGAGGTCTGACAAGCTCTTTCAAGCTGCCAACCCCCAAAAGCAGGCGCAAGTGCTTTTTGTATCTTTTTGTAAAAGCAGAATTTAGCAGGCCACTTACCCCACCTCGGAGGGGTAAGTGCATTCCAGGGGTAGGGGTAGTGGAATATTTTTAGATACAGCTGGACCCTCAGCATAGGTTGGCTGGCTTTGAGTCAAGCTGGACCCTCAGCATAGGCTGGCTGGCTTTGAGTCGAGCTGGACCCTCAGCACAGACTGGCTGGCCTTGAGTCAAGCTGGACCCTCATTATTTTTATACAGCTGGACCCTCAGCACAGGCTGGCCAGCCTTGAGTCAAGTTGGACCCTACAAGGGGGCCAAACAGCTACAGGACACACATAGCGATTTGATATTGATACTCGGTTCAATATCAATATTGCTTCCTGGCCCCTCCAGTACCACACTATACTCTGGAGCCATGCATTGGCGGTGTGATCAGTCTCTAAAGGAGGGATGATGGTGCAGGGTCTAGGTGCACAGGTCTAGGGCAGTGCATGGCCGTTTTGTGCAATTTACAGCAGGAATTGTGGCCCCAAGTGGGGGCAACTGACCTCTAGTTCAGAGCCTCTAGTAATTGGAGGAAGAGCAAAAAGACTTGGGTCCACTGAGACTCAAAGCTAAAGTTTGGAATCCTAAATTAGAGTGCCTGGAGGCGGGGCGACAGAGACTTGGTTTGGGAAGGCGTGTCTAACTCTGATCCTCGGGGAAGAAGAGAGTGGGGTCACCGTTAACAAAATTGGGGGTTTAGGATGGAGCCATGTGCTCCTCTGGGATTGCAGGGCCAGAAGGCTGCAACCCAGGCCTGGGAGGAGTGTTGGAACCATGAGTAAGGAAGATGCTAACGGGGTGAGGATGCCCTGTCGTCGGGAATAGCTTTAACACTTTAGAGTTGAAACATCTGGGTTGAAATACTTGGGGTGCCTCCAGGAGGGGTTTAGGGAATCGCAACAATAGTATCACACAGAAGTGAAGTATCTGGAGACCAAGGGTGGTAGCGGGACCTCCTCTGCCCAGGCCTCGGAGGAGCTCAGCATAGCAGCCACTTCCTCCCACAGGAAACCGCAGGCGTCGGGCACACCCAGCCTGCAGGCAGCGGCGTCCTCAGCCCGCTCACAAGAGGACCACGTGGGGTGAAGAGCTTGGCCTGCTGATGAAGCGGGAGGCTCCGCCCACTCTCACTTCCGGCTCTGCCCTACGCGGGGGCCAACGGTTGGTCGCGCATGCGTAGTGATCCCGTGTAGGACCTGAGATAGTAGTGAGCTTTCCTCCAAACCATGAATTCCCCAAGGAGCCAGCCCCCGCCTAGCCCCGAAGTCTACTCTTCTAAACGGTTCCTTTCAGGCGCCTTCAGCTTCCGCTTCCCGGGATACACGCTGCCCAAGTGCCGAGCGCCACGCATCCACCCTCGCCATCTCAGCTGGGGGTCCCGCCAGGGTGTCCAAGTCAGCCCCAGTGCGCCCGCCCCCAAGCCCCGCCTTTTACAGTACCTAAGCGCCCCCCCCCTTCCTTCTTACTAAAAGCCTCTGGCCGCTCCCTCCTAGTTCCCGCCCTTTACAGGACACTTGACTCCTCCCCTCTGCTGCAGCCCCGCCCCTTACAGCATCCAAACTCCTCTTCGGCTCCTCTTAGATCTGCAGTTCTGCAGTTTCTCCCCTCCCTTTTTACAATACGGCCTTGGATCCCTGCCTGGCTCTTCCCCCTCCGCTCTCTCTCCTAGGCTCTGCTCCCTGTAGACTCCTAGTTCCTTCTAGGGCAGGGCTTCTCAACCTTCCTTATGCTGCGACCCCTTTAATACAGTTCCTCATGTTGTGGTGAGCCCCCCCCCCCATAAAATTTTCCTTGTTACTTCAAAAATAACTGTAACTTTGCTACAGTTATGGATCGTAAGGTAAAATATCTGTGTTCTCCGATGGTCTTCGATGACGGTCGACCTCCCCTCCCCCAACGGTGTCGCGACCCACAGTTGAGAAACGCTGTTCTCTAGGGTCTTCTCTGCCCCCCCCCCCCACCCCGCAACACTCGAGTTCACCGAATCTTCCACTGGTCTCTCCTGCTCTTCTTCTCAGCCCGCCCCTTGCCGCTGTCCTCGGGTCTCATTGGCCCCTTATCTCCCCAGTAACCAGACCACAACAGTGAGTGTGGAGCTGCAAGGACAGGTCAGGCGTATAAGCAGGTAGACCTAGTCCCAACCCCGGGCCGGCCGGGCTCAGAGGTGCGGAGAGGTGACCCAGGGACCGAGTCAGAGTCAAGCCGCAGGACCCAGACTGTGTGTGTTTGGGGTGAGCGACGTCCCGGTGTAGCCCCAGAAGAGCCGAAGCTCAGAGAGGTGGCTTGCTGTTGCTCGCCCTGTGCGCTGGCTTGCGCGCTCTGAGGCTGCTGTCCCCTGCAGGAGCGCCGCCTCTGTGGCCAGGATGCGTTTGGGTCTGTCGACCAGGAGCGCTCGCTCCGAAGAAGGAAGCGATGTCTTCCTGGAGGGACCGGGTAATTCGTGATTCCGCCCCCTCTCCTCTGAAATTCCTTTTCTGTCCTCAGCTTTTCCAAGTGCAGAGCCTGGCCTGGGGAAGCTTCCCGGGAGCGCCCTCTCCTGGGGGCAGATTTGAACCAGAGTAGAAGGGGCGCTCCTGGCGAGTGGCGGCGCCAGGCCTGGCAGTGGGGTGGCTGGAAGCCCTCGGACTTGGGAAGAAGTTTGAGTGGCGCCCAGGACATCCAGAAAATAACCAGAGGAGGATTTGTGAGACGGCTCAGGGAGGGAGTATATAAAATGTAATTTGAAACAGAAAAAGAAAAAGGACCCGCGTGTTGATGCACACCTTTCGTCCCAGAGCTGGGGAGGCAGAGGCAATTTGAGTTTCAGGACAACCATAGTAAAAACCTTGTCTCAGGGGTAAAACTTAAAAACAACAACAACAACAACAACACTCGGGCGCGAGAGCCGCATATGCGGTTTATGGCTAGGGTAGGAACGTGGACACTGTTTTGGTCAGTTCTCAGTTGGGGCTGGGGTGGGGTCGGGGGAGCTGATGGGGAGATGGAAGGCATGGACAGGGCAAGGTTCCTTGGAGCTTCGGATGCCGGATGTCGGGCTGAGGCGTCAAAGAAGAGGGAAGGGTTCCTTTTGCGTGTAGGAAGCCCTTGAGAACTTTGTAGGGAATGATCAGGAGACTGGATCCTGTGAGAAGGGATGGAGCGTGAGCCCCGACGACAAAGGAGAGAGGGAAAGGGCGAGAAGCAGCAGAGGCCACTGCAGTCCCAGGAGGGTTAGGAGGGTGCCACTTCTCTAGCCCCAGGTGCTAGAGACCAGGAGGCCTCTCGGAAACATCCTCAAGCCGGAATGCCTTGGGATCGAATGGGTCCGTTTGGCTACTAGGAGATACAGGGACTGAGATGAGGTCCCCAAGGATGACAAAGCTGGGGCTGCGGGTCCAGTTGGAGTTTGAGAGACCCTAAAGGGACCCTCTGGGGGTGGCCTGACAGGCCTGATCCCTTTGAGTCCTCTGCCTGGTCTTGCCCACAGGGGATTGGGAGCTCCACCGCCTGCAACGACAATGCAAGGTGATGGAGGGGGAACGGCGGGCGTACAGCAAGGAGGTTCATCAGCGCATCAAAAAGCAACTGTGAGCTGGGGGAGAGGAACGAAGTGGGACTTCTGTGCCTTGGGAGACGGGAACAGAGGAAGGGAAGTGCAGGGTGGGGGAGGAGCAGGGACAGGGGAGTAGTGTTAAAAAGAGACCGAATGGGAGGCAGGGACAGGAGGAGGTGCAGGGGAAGGGAAAAGGGACGGGGGGCGGAGCAAGGGGAAGTTTCAGAGGAGGGGCGGGTTGCGAGAGAAGTGCAGGGTCAGGGGGAGAGTCTGGAGGAGAATCAGGGCTCAGTGAGGGGGTGCCAGCGGGAGCTAATTGTTGAGTGCCGTCTGCTTGCTGCTGTGACCCCTCTGCTCCTCCCTGATCGGCAGCGAGGAGATTCGGCAGCTGGAGGAGTTTCGAGACAAGCTCCATATGCAGATCGGCGTGGCGCAGAGCCAGGTCAAGCGACTGGGAGACGCCAAGCGTTTGGAGGACATGGATCGGCTACTCAAGTGCAGAGCCCAGGTGCAGGGCGAAGTGGAGGCGCTGCAAGAGCAGACCCGGGCCCTGGACAAGCAGGTGAGTTCTCCCGCCTAGAACCTGCACAGAGCTAACGATGGTGTGTACTCCTGTAAAGCCAGCACTCAGGAAACTGAGGCAGGAAGGTTGCTTTAAATTCAAGGCCAGTCTGGGCTGCAGGCAAATCCCCCCCCCCTGCAATGTGCCACACAAAATAAAATATCCCCCAAACTGGAGCTACATTTTGGCTGGATTATGAATACTTTTAACCATTGGAAAAGAATGCTTTTTGTTTTTGTTTTTATTTTTTTGAAACAAGGTCTTATTGTGTTGTCTTGTAACTCACTATGTAGACCAGGCTAGCCTTGAACTCACAGCTATCTGCCTGACTGTTTTCTCGGTGTTGGGTTTAAAGTTATGGGCTACTCTGCTGGTCCTGGAAAGCATATTTTGAACTAGTGGGTCCTAAACTTTCTTTGTCTTGGAGCTCTTAATTTCTTTCTTTTCTTCTTTCTTTCTTTCTTTCTTTCTTTCTTTCTTTCTTTCTTCTTCCTTCTTTTCTTCTTCTTCTTCTTCTTCTTCTTCTTCTTCTTCTTCTTCTTCTT
>OU015752.1:70872437-70885481 GCA_907169655.1 Acomys percivali
CCATCCACCCATCTACCCATTCATCCATCCACCCACCCATCCATCCACTCATCCATCCATCCATCCACCCACCCACCCACTCATCCATCCACTCATCCATCCATCCATCCACCCATCCATCCACTCATCCATCCATCCATCCATCCATCCATCCACCCACCCATCCATCCATCTTCCGAGTTTTCTTTCCTTCTGTCCCTGCTGAAATCTGTACTAGTCAAGACAGGCTGGGTTATGCTGCAGTAGCAAACATCGCCAGCATCTGGCTCTTATGTAGCCAGAGTTTTTCTTGCTCCCAATATTCTGCTTTTTGGGGGGCTTAGTTAAGACCTCTATCCTACACCATGCTTGTGCCTCAGGCTGACAAGCAACCAAGACCTGGAGATGAGATCCTGGGAAAGAAAAAGGTGGCTACACTTGGCGCTTTACATGGACCCAGTGGCCCCATCATGCACATCTACTAGTAGAGAGGCCTTGGCACAAGGGTGGGGAAGGGGGCTATGGGGCCTTGCAGACATCCTTAACTGGCCCCACAGTCGGCCACAGAGCTGAGTTTTGGACTGAGGAATATTAGGACACAGTGGATGACTCCTGTCTGTCCATGTCCAGAACATGTCCATGTTCTGTCAAAATTTAACCCAGACCAATCCAGACAAAATTAATCATTCACCCTCTAGGCCTCCCCTTCCTCCCTCCAAATGGGTCAAAACAACCTGAACTTCAAGAGAGTTGTGAGAATAAAACACCTTGATACATGTGAAGCGCCTGCCACAGCCTGTCCTGACTGACACAGACGTCAGCAGGGCCAGAAATGGGGAAAGCTCGGTAAATGGGTGATGGATGGGTGGATGGATGAACGGATGGATGGATGGATGAACGGATGGATGGGTGGGTGGATGGGTGGATGGATGGGTAGACGGGTGGGTGGAGAGATGGGTGGGTGGGTGGATGGATGGGTGGGTGGATGGGTGGGTGGAGAGATGGATGGGTGGGTGGAGAGATGGATGGGTGGGTGGAGAGATGGGTGGGTGGGTGGGTGGATGGGTGGGTGGATGGATGGGTGGATGGATAGGTAGATGGATGGTGGGTGGGTGGATGGATGCATGGATGGATGGATGGATGGATGGATGGATGGATGGATGTGTGAATGGGTAGATGGATGGGTGAATAGATGGGTGGATGGGTGGGTGGATGGATGGGTGAATAGATGGGTGGATGGGTGGATGGGTGGATGGATGGATGCAGAATAGATGCCTGTGACTAAGTGTATATTGTCAGTGCTGTGCACGTGGCTGTTAGACTGTTGTTTGTAGAAATGAGAAAAAGTCTGTACATTTTTCAGTTCAGATACTCTTAAAAGAGTATCTTTTTTTTTCAGAGCCTGGTGGTGGCGGCGTACACCTTTACTCCCAGCACTTGGGAGGCAGAGACAGCACATCTCTGAGTTCGAGGCCAGCTTGGTCTACAGAGCAAGTTCCAGGACAGCCAGGGCTACACAGAGAAACCCTGTCTCAACATCGCTCCCCACAAAAAGACCATCGTGTAGTGGGTGACATGAGATTAACGGCTGACATGGAGGCATCCAGCTCACTGTGGATTGTATAAGAAAGCCGACTGAGAGGTTGGAGATTTAGCTTAGTGGTAGAGCACTTGCGTAGCAAGTGCAAGGCCCTGGGTTCGGTCCTAAGCTCTGGGGAAAAAAAGAAAGGAAAAAAAAAAAAAAAGCAGACCGAGCAAGGCATAGGGAGCAAGGTGGTGAGCAGCATCCTCCACGGCTTCTGCATCAGCTCCTGCCTCCAGGTTCCTGCCTTCACTTACCTCGGTGATAAAGTGTGACCTGAGGGTTGTAAGACAAATCAAGCCTTTCCTTCCCAAGTTGCTTTTGGTTAAGGCCCTTCTCACAGCAATAGAAATCTAAGACAATACAAATTTGATAATCCATTTGAAGAGCGGCTTTACTATAAACTTGCTCAGTAAGAGGCAAAAAGTCAAGGTTTTTTTTTGGGTGGTTTGGGGGAGGGACCATTTGGACAAATGGTGAAACTGAAACCCTCAATGCAGAAGACAGCAGTTTTGAAACAAGCAATTATAAAAAGCCCAGAGCATGTAGGGGGTCATCATTTGGTGTCAGTTTACTGCCCACAGGAATGTTCAGTAACCTAAGCAGGGACTTACCTTCTCTAACAAGTACAGAGAGACAAAGTATGGCAGTGCGGGCTCAGTGTCTTAGCCGCTGCTTTATTGCTGTGATGGGACATGATGACATCATGACCACGGCAACCGTTAGGAAAGAAAGCAGTTAACTGGGGCTGGCTTAAGGTTTCAGAGGGGAGTCCATTGTCAGCCTGGCAGGAAGCCGGCAGGCATGGTTCTGGGGAAGTAGCTCAGAGTTCTACATCCTAGTCCAGAGGCAGAGAGAGGGAGGGAAAGAGAGAGAAAGGGAGAGAGGGAGAAAGAGAGTTTTTTTTTCGAGACAGGGTTTCTCTGTGTAGCCCTGGCTGTCCTAGACTCACTTTGTAGACCAGGCTGGCCTCGAACTCACAGCGATCCACCTGCCTCTGCCTCCCAAGTGCTGAGATTAAAGGCGTTCTCCATTGGGAAATTTTGTGTGAGGTTTAGTCGAGGATGTTGAATGCATCTAAACAATCTAAACTAAATAATTCCTTGGAAAAAAGTTTCCCTACTGTGGAACTATACAGTGTGACAACTCTGCCTACTCATACACAAGAATCTCCACTGTGTCCCCCTGTTTGCACCAAGAATAAAAAAGTTAAAGATTTATTTACTGAAACTTGGTCCTAGAAACTTTTTTTTTTTGAGACAGGATCTTTCTGTGTAGCCTTGGCTGTCCTGGACTCGCTTTGTAGACCAGGCTGGCCTTGAACTCACATCAATCCACCTGCCTCTGTCCCCCAAGTGCTGGGATTAAAGGCGTGCACCACCACGCCTGGCTGGTCCCAGAAACTCTTAGGCACTTACACGTGGTCCTGGTCCCAAGGATGAAAGCATACAGTTGAGGTGGCAATGGGCCCAAGAGTCTGAGGCCTTGGCAGCTGAGCGAAGGAGTTCAGTTACTAAGTATAGAATACTGCCTGTGATCGATTCCCTGGGTAAGTGACTTGCAGGATGAATGGCAAGATCTGCTGTGCCCCATGAGGAGCAGGTTCTGTTAGGAAGTTAGACTGCCTTGATTCCCCTCTGCCATCTACAGGAACATACACTGAAGGAATTAGGGTAGTATGACATACGGGAAAAAGAGTAAGGTAGTAGGACCTTCCCTTTGGGGAGCATATGAGAACAGGGCCATATTGTAAGGCTAAGGCACATAGGAACGCAATTAGAAAACAGCTCAAAGCCGGGCAGCAATGGCCCACGCCTTTAATCCCAGCACTCCGAAGGCAGAGGCCGGCGAATCACTGTGAGTTCGAGGCCAGCCTGGTCTACAATGTGGGTCCAGGACAGTCAAGGCTACACAGAGAAACCCTGTCTTGAAAAACCAACCAACCAACAAACAAACAAAAAACAAACAAGAAAACTCCAGCTCAGTGCTGCTTATGCGTTTGTTTCTTAGGACTCGAAGTCTGGCACCTTCTGACTGCGGCGTCTGGCACCTCCTGACCGCGGCGTCTGGCACCTCCTGACCGCGGCGTCTGGCACCTCCTGACCGTGACGTCTGGCACCTCCTGACCGCGGCGTCTGGCACCTCCTGACGCGCACACTGAGAGTGTGCAGGAGGAATTGTAAAGGGCAGATGCTGGGGCTGCTGAACAACAGAAACTTAGATGCTTCTGGACTTACTGCTTTTGCCTCAAAGAAAAACATTGTAATAGTTTGCCGGGAGCCACTCCCGGCATACTCAGATAATCAAGTTTACTCCTTCTCAAGTCTCTGAGGGAGTTGAAGACCAGGTAGCTTAGTTTTACAATGAAGCTTAATTGTTTAGGAGTTAAGATGTTTTTAGGTCTAGATAGGTGTTTTAAGTTGATAACAACAATATGTGATGGGAGATTGATTTACATTCAGAAGTTTAGATGCACCAAGGTAGGAAAGATGTCTTCTTCAAGGCTGTTAAATACAAATAGCCAAAACACTAAGAATGTAACATTTATAGAATTTCTGATTGTGTCATGGCTCTTCTTGCTACAGGTAATCTATTGTATATATGTGTAATAATATAAATGTATATGTAACAAATAAAAGAAATAAAGTGGGAGCACTTAAAAAAAAAAGAAATGAAAAAAATTAAGGTCAAAAATGGGAAGAAAATGTCTGAACTTATTATTGACGACCTCTCCTAACTTTGCTTTACAGGGAACCATTTTCCTTCTATGGAAATGACAATATGATTTAAATAATGCAAGCCAATGCTGGTTCAGTTTACTTTTTAGGTATTATGTCAAGGAGCACCGCAGCTCAGCTTCAGTGGTTTTTATAAATCACTTTCATTTCAAATGGAATTTGTAACAAAGTCTAACACCCACTGGCAGTCAATTGTTCCATTCCCTTTTTAAAATTAGGAGAAGGTCTGCCTCATGTGAAATAAGCAGGCGATGGATACAGTGGTTACTGAGGGAAGAAATCAAGTTAAGATTCACTGGGAAGAGGGAAGTTTGCAAAAGCAAACCATAGACCTTGTGTGCTGGGCTCCCCACTGGTTGCTTCTAGAATGACAATTTGTTTTTCTCCATTTTATCTCTTCCTTGGTAATAGAATTATATATATATATTATTATATATAATTATATATATATAATATTATTTCACCAGGTCTATAATAAAAGACTCCATGTTCTAGGGAAAAAAAAGTTTACCAGGAGCTATGCAAGCAGAAAGGGCCTGTGGCAAGTGAGCTTCTTGGAGGCAGCCGACCATTTGTGCACAGCTGATAAACGCGTTTGCCCTGGTGAGGCATGGCCCCAGGGACGCTGCATCCGGTCACTTCTTACTGTTGAACGCCTTTCCATGGTTGTCATGGCTGTATCTTCCATATGTCTGGCATGGCGTAGAGCAATCCTCACTGCCTGTGTAGGCTCTGGCAGAATTGCTGCACTCTGTTGGGCAGATTTCCTGCAGATCACTATGAAGATGATGTTAAAATTCCTGATAATGATTTTATAGAATTCCTGATTTGATTCAAGTAACTCGAAGCCTCCCCACACTGAAGAATAGTAAACACTGCATGAAGAGTCTGTGAGCCTTCCATTGGATCGTAAACTGCACTAGGGGGCAAAAAGCAGGTCTGACATCTAGGTAAACATTTGTTCTAGGCTCAGAGATATAATCATCGGTCTTGGTCTGCACAGTGATAGACAGCCCTGAACAGAAAATAGATAATTAACTAATTATACAAAACTTTAAAAGTAAAACATAAGATAGACGACCTGTTTCTTGTAAAAAAAAAAAAAAAATCCTTGATAACCTATTACTGTGAACTTTCAATGAACTCATGGATAGCTAACGAATATTTAGTTTGGCGTGAGTCTTAATGGAAAGACATAAACAACAATCCTGCTGTGGTCCCTTGGACCCTGTTAACCTTAAACCTTACTAACCTACGACATGAAAAACTGTTGCTTTAAATTCACAATGAGCCTGTGAAATGAAGACAGATAAGAAATGTTTAACTAGGTATGAGTCTTAATGGAAAAACATGTAATCAATAGTCTTGTTGTGTAACAAATGTTGTGATAATTGCTTTTATAGCCATGAGGCAATTTTTCTTCTGGCATAGGGAATTTTGTCTTAAGGGGTATAAAAAGTCTAAGAAAGAGAATAAAGTTGTTAGAGCTTTGCAGCATCCACCAAATATGTTTGTCTGATTGTGTGTACATTTATATGAAGCTGATTGGGGCCTGTTTTGCTTCATCCATCAAATGTGTGTGTGAATGCAGGCTTTTCATCATCCTCTTTCTCTTTCCTACCAGCTCACAAAGAGTTAGTAAGATCCTCAGGTGGAGCCTGCTCCACCTATGCCTGCTCTATGCTGGTCTGAATTAAAGAGTCTGGAGTCTTTCACTGGCTTAGACAATTAAGTTTCTTTTCTTTACTTTTTTTTTTTTCAAGACAGGGTTTCGGGCTGGAGAGATGGCTCAGTGGTTAAGGACACCACCTGCTCTTCCAGAGGTCCTGAGTTCAATTCCCAGCAACCACATGGTGGCTTACAACCATCTGTAATGTTATCTGATGCCCTCTTCTGCAGATAAAGCACTCATATACAATAAAAAAATACAATAAATAAATCTTTAAAAAAAAAAGACAGAGTTTCTCTGTGTAGCCTTGGCTGTCCTGGACTCACTTTGTAGACCAGATTGGCCTCGAACTCACAGCTATCCACCTGCCTCTGTCTCTCTGAGTGCTGGGATTAAAGGCGTACGCCACCGTGCCCAGCTGCCTTTTTTTTTTTTTTTTTTTTTTTTTTTTTTTAAATAAACCAGCTATCTTGATTCACCCTCAGGTCACATCATTCAGTTTCCTTCCCTCACTGACTTTGTGCCTCTTCTTTGGGACCCGAATTCCACTGGAGCTGGGTTCCGGCACTCAGGGAGTAAAAGTTTTGTGTTTTGAAGGAGATGTTGGAACTATCTTTCAGCTAGTTCTCATGTTATTCAGATCGGTGTGTTTTATCCAGTCCTAGAAAACATCAAGGACAGAAGGAAAAGGAAGCAACAGCTGTCTCTTTCTGACAAGTCTCTAAGAATTGCAATTCTGTGCTCTTGGCTGGCCAGGCTCATAAGCTTTGCCCACCTCTGCTAGGAGACCCCTTGGGAAATGCATTTAAAGATGATATTAGGCAAAGCAGAGACATCGCCACACGTCCACAGGAAATAAATGAGAAGAAGGGACAATGACAGTGCCACAGGAAGGATCAGCCACATCATCCCAGAATAAAATGTCAGGGTAAGCACCCTGAGCAGGTGCTGCAGACCAGGGCCCTTGACCACAGTGCCATCCAGCTGACAGAAATGTACCTGGAGCAAGGGTGGAAAGTGCCACCGGATGCATGGGAGCATTGCTGATCCATGTATCAGAGTTGAAAGGATCCATGGAGAGGAGTCAGCATTGCATAGCATTTAAATAGAGAAGAAAGTGGGAAGAAAACTATGAATATTCTTATATGGCTTCAGCAGTTGTTCACGGTGACTCAGTTTCATTCATTGCATGCTTGTTGTGTCTGGTGGGTGAGGAGCTGGAACCTAAAGTGTTTTCATACAAAAAAAAAAAAAAAGACTCATGGTCTCTTTGCAGGTGTGGCCCGCATGCAGCGCCATGCATATGTGTAGGCGTACTTTTAAAGTCTATTTTTTTTTCATGGTTACTCTTTATGTTCTTTTTTTATTTAAAAAATTTTTTATTAATTTATTCTTGTTACATCTCAATGGTTATCCCATCCCTTGTATCCTCCCATTCTTCCCTCCCTCCCATTTTCCCCTTATTCCCCTCCCCTATGACTGTGACTGAGGGGGACTTCCTCCCCCTGTATATGCTCATAGGGTATCAAGTCTCTTCTCGGTGACCTGCTGTCCTTCCTCTGAGTGCCACCAGGTCTCCCCCTCCAGGGGACATAGTCAAATTAAAGTCTATTTTTACTTTATTTTTTTTATATTTCTTTCTCCCTTCTCCACCCCAATACCTTCCAACACCCCAACACCAGGTAGGAGAGAGAAAAGTCAACGGGGAGAGGGGTGTAATTCTCTTTGTCTGCTTCCCACTGTTCAGGGTTGTCAGGTTCTTAGGGAAGTACCAGCCTCCTTCCTCAGGGTATTAAGCCAGCAACAGCAAAGAGAGCAACAGCCTTCTCTTCTTCCTCCAACTGTCTTCTCCAAGCGTCTTCTCACAGCCCTCCTTCCCCCTTCTCTCTCTCTCTCTCTCTCTCTCTCTCTCTCTCTCTGCTCTTGTATTGTTTCCAACTGGCAAACATCACGCCTTCACATGAAGCGGTTTCCTGTTGAAAAAATCATGGCCCTCTCGTGGAGGCTGTTACCAGCTGTGGAGAAACTGGAGCAGCCCCATATCCTACACCTGGGAATAAAGCAAAAACATGTTTGCATGACCGAGTTTTCAAAGAAACCAAAACTTCCACAGCAGGGAACCAACAGGGACTTCAGCAACAAGACTCTGTCATATTCATTGGGGTTTTTTTTTGGGTGTGTGTGTGTATGTGTGTGTGTGTGCGTGTGTGCGTGTGTGTGTTTTGATGGTTGCTTGATGCAGGCTATTTCACAATACTGAAGTTCCATGGTGGGGTATGTATTTTTATAGAGCCATCCTGGGAAGATACAAAGATACAAGCTTTCAGCTGACTTTGGGGACGTCTGTCCACAGGATCTCGGTGGAGCTGTGACTTTCTCTGGCCTCAGGGATATGTTTCTAGTCCGTTGGGGAGTGGGCAGGAATCTTCAGAGACCCCTCCCTCCAGCGTTTCTTTGAAATTTTCTTGTGTCTTTTGGAGTGAATGTTTTATACCAAATCATCCCATCTGAAATGAGGTGGCACAAAATTAGATTCTGGCACAGACACCAGGACAAGTCATAGAGGCTTTGCTTGACAAAGTTCCAAAGACCTCTGACAGCTCACCACTGCCCTTAAATAATATGTATGGACCAGATGTAATTTTGCCTAAAAACTACTTTGAAATCTACTTTTTCTCCTAAAACTGCCTTTCTCTCTATTTCTCAGCCCAAATGAAATTCATACTGGAAAAATTTTTTCCCCACAGAGAATGTTGAAAGAAGGCATCTGGCCAAAGGCTTGAGATGATGAGAGAGTCTTGGCTCTGACTATAGTGAGCAGCCAGGCAGAAACTACTTGACCAGAAAGTTAGGACTTTGACATAACAGTACCTGTTAGAGATTATTGGCTGTAGAAAAGTAAAACTTGTTTCTTTAGAATCTGCTTTGAGAGCAATAGAAGGTGGGCTTGGAACATCATACTTAGATATTTTACAATAGAGGACCCCTTGGCAGTTAGCCTAGGCTTGGAGAGCATACCTGTTGGTTTGGGACTGGAAGTAAGTCAAGTTTTTTTCTGTGTTAAGGACATTTAGTTTTAAGCTATGTTGCTATGACAATCATGTAAACACAATGGCTTTAGCATGGGGAGATTTATGATTAAGCTTTTCTGCAGTGGAAGCCACAGGATGCTGAAGATGCGAAGAAGGTGGACACTGAAGGAGGACAGCTGTAGGTACGGGGACAGAGCTAGCCCGAGAGAGAATGTGTGCGCTGCTAGTGACAGAACTAGAAGAGTGGCACTTCCCAAGCACAGTGATGCTCAGGTAATTTTATCACCATCTCCAGATGCCAGACATGGATGGTTTGATTTTGTCCTGCTTGGTGCCATTGTATATTAGAAGCATGTAAAAAAAAAGAGGTGTTTTGTTTTGTTTTGTTTTGTTTTGTTGAGACAGGGTTTCTCTGTGCTGTCTGGCTGTCTCAGAACTCACTCTATAGACTGGGCTGGTCTCAGACTCACAGCGATCCTCCTGCCTCTGCCTCCCAAGTGCTGGGATTAAAGGTGTGTACCACCCTTCCCCCAATAAAAGTAGGTAATTTATTTTTATTTTTACAGGGCCTTACAATTAAGAGCTTTCCTGTCAGAAGAATATGCATTTGTGAGACTTTTATAAACTCATTTTTTCCTAAGGAAAGGAACATGGGACTTTAGAAACCAAGGTAGAATACATGTACGTGTGTGTGTGTGTGCGCGCGCGTGTGTTCTCATGTATGCATGAATGTGATCACCTGCACTTGTATATATGGAGGCCAGAAGCCAATGTTGGTGTTTTCCTCTAGTGTCTCTACCTATTTATTTTGGTTTTTC
Source organism: Acomys percivali (assembly GCA_907169655.1). NCBI lineage: Eukaryota > Metazoa > Chordata > Mammalia > Rodentia > Muridae > Acomys > Acomys percivali. The sequence continues at coordinate 70,882,256 of OU015752.1, forward strand.
GAGACAGGGTTTCTCTGTGTAGCCTTGGCTGTATGGACTCGCTTTGTAGACCAGGCTGGCCTCGAACTCACAGTGATCCACCTGCCTTTCCTCCCTGGGTGCTGAGTTTACAGGCGTGCGCCACGACTCCTGGCTACCTTTCTGATGTTTCTTACATAACGTTACCTATCAGCTGCCACACTTCTACACGCCCTACCATTCGCTTTCTCTTCACTCAGTCCAGGACCCCAAACTGCTAGCACCGACCCCAAACTGCTAGCACCGACCCACAAACAGCCTCACCTACCAACACCCTGTAGTTTGGGGCACCATGGATGAGTGAAAGGCACACATGTGTGGAAGCTGACAAGTTGAGTGTGCAACAGTAAGAGCCTGGAAGGAAGTGGAGGACATAGGGCCGCGAAGACAGCGTGGCTAACCCCTGCAGGATGTGATGCAATGGGGGAACGGCTTCCAGTGCCCTGCACATAGTAGGATAGCTGTGCTTGACAACAGTTCTCTGTGTACTTCACAGTAGTGAGGACAGAGGGTGCTCATGTTCCCAACACAAACAATAGATGGTCAAGGCCCCGCCCAGCTGTGTTCCTGCATTAAGATCTCCCATAAGCCAGGTGTGATGGCTCACGCCTGTCATCCCAGCATTTGGGGAGGCAGAGGCAGAGGCAGGTGAATCAATGTGAGTTTGAGGCCAGCTGATCTACAAAAAGAGTCCAGGACAGCCAAGGCTACACAGAGAAACCTTGTCTTGTAAAACAAATGGCTCAGAAGATAAGAGTACTGTCTGCTCTTCCAGAGGTCCTGAGTTCAATTCCAGCAACCACATGGTGGCTCACAACCATCTATAATGTGATCTGGTGCCCTCTTCTGGCCTGCAGGTGTACTTGCAGGCAGAGCACTGTATTCATAATAAATAAATAAATAAATAAATAAATAAATAAATAAATAAATCTTAAAAGAAAAAGAAAACTCAAAAAATCAAACAAACAAAAGCAAAGAGCAAAACCCTCCTATAAATCTGCAATTGTATGTCTGACAGAGTATTAAAATACCAGAAAAGGAAAACAGTGGATATAATTGCTTCTGTTTTTGTTCCCATCAGTCTCTTAAAAATATGGCTCCTGGGCTAATGAGATGGCTCAGCAGTTAAAACACTGGCTGCTATTCCAGAGGTCCTGAGTTCAATTCCCAGCAACCACAAGGTGGCTCACAACCATAAAGGAATCTGATGCTCTCTTCTGGTCTGCAGGTGTACATGCAGATAGAACACTCTCACGCTTGATAAATACATAAATTAAAAAAAAATGACTCCTATTCTAAGACCCATGGAAGACTGCCTCAGATTCCATTTAGAGACTTAAATCTCTTTAGAGACTTTCTTTGTGAAGATGTGCACAACACTTAAGGGCTCGAAGGGTCCTGGTCCTCAAATGTGTCACAGGAGAGGCTGGGAGAACCCTCAATGGCACTTACTGGAGGCTAGGGACGTGAAAGTTACGTCAGTACCCTCACTTATGCTGATGAGGTACATGAAACGCACATCCTCCAAGTCATCTTTAATGTAGAAATTGCTCTTTCCCGAGACTGCTGGACAAGGGGGAGAAAAGTAGCTCATCTTAGTGTTGGACAGATCAGTTTGTGACGGTGAGAGCCTCTGACAGGCAGGGTGTCTCACGGCCTCAAGGATATGCCCTTTTCCCCACAGCCACCTTGCAGCCTATTTCTAGAGAAAATGGAAGAGGCTGTTTGCCAAGTCCCTGTTTCTGAAAAGCCGTGTTAAGTGCCCCTGCCACGGAATGACACTTGTGTTGTTACAATTGCTTTTAAGCTGCTCACACCTTTCAATGTTTTAAAGATTTGAAAACTAGATTAACATTCATTAAATTTATTCTTTGTTACTAGGGGGAAGATGCTACTGTGGCAAAAAAGCAGATTAATATTTGGGAGTTCATTTTCATTTTTATAAGAGGCATTAGCCAGGTACAGAGGCAGGAGCCTGAATCCCAATGCCCTGCCCCTTCTGAGACATTAGGCAGCTGATTAAGGTGTTTTTCTTGGGGTAGGGGAAGGGGCAATTGGAAATTAAGCTCATTCCCCATTAAGTAGCCTCAGGCTGGCCTTAAATTCACTTTGGAGTTCTTGCTGGCCTCAAAGTGGTGGCGTTCCGCCTGCTCCAGTCCACAGGACGCCTGTGCCGTTCGGTCTTCCTTTCGTAATAATAATCAGGAAGCCGGACAAGTCCGAGTCAAAGAGACTACTGTCCGGACAGTAGATGTCTGCCCTCAGAGGGCTCCCACTTTGCAGGGGGAAATCAAAGAAATAGTTACTAGCCCTCCCCTAACCACAGACCAGGGCCAAGTGGGGCACAATGACATCATGAGACGCTGGAAAGAGCTATCCGAGGACTGCGCGGGGCATGTTATTACTTTTCTCATCCCCGTGACACAACCTCTGGCCGAAGCACCTTACGGACCGGAAATGCTCCCACAGACATCCCCACAGGCGGGGGTGGGGGAGATGTCTACCTAAATCCAGTCAGGTAGAAAGTAAGGAGGGACTAGCCGGCATGAATCTGTTCACTGTGAGCCGACCCCCAAACACGTCACTGTAAATCGTCACACTCCAGGTCCCCCTTCTCCCCTCCCCATCCCCCCGGCACTCTGGTCTCATCCTCATCTCATAAAGCACAAGGACACTTAGTCCATCTGCAAAAGTCCCCAAGGCCTCAGCTGGTCCCACCATCAAAAGTTCAAGTGCAGGGTCTCCGTGGGACCCAGGCACGCCCTGAACGCCAGTCTCTACATCAGCATGCGATGGCATAATGTAAGTGTTCGTAGCCCCAAAGGAAGGACTGCAAGCACAGCGGGCAAATCTAAGACCAATGCAAGACCAAAACCCAGCGGGGCAAACCCTGCAGCTCCAGCCTTTGTCTAGCCTGACCCCTCCAGCTCTGTCACCTACCGTACAAATGACCTTTCCCTTGGGCTGGCTCCACTTCCTCCCTGTGTTCTTGGCAGAAGTTCCAGGTGCTTGGTGTCTCCAACATCCTCGGGTTTCCAGGGCAACTCCTGTTTCGCTTTCCTCCAGAGCATCATGCAGTGGACTCCCAGGGCCTTCTTACAGGGAATCTACCTCTGCCACTTTTTCCTTCCATATGGCCTCAACAGCTTTCTACAACCTTGGCTGAAGCCTCCCCTCCCCTCCCGTCCCCTCCCGTCCCCTCCCCTCC
>OU015752.1:70888759-70921244 GCA_907169655.1 Acomys percivali
CACACACACACACACACACACACACACACACACACACACACACACACCGTACCATACGAGACCTGAGCATAGATTTAATAGGAAGCAGTGTATATGAAAATGTCACTATACCAGTGCACCCGGCCACTGAAGTGCGAGACCAGAAGTGTACCAATGTGTATCGATGTCCCAGCATCAGTGTGTCAACGTATTTACTACCGCAGAAGAGCACATGCATGTCTGTGGACAGAAACTCACTTGGAGATAAAAGTCAAGAGTGCGCACTGATTCACTGTTCCAGGTTCGACCATGGAAGTGCTTGTAAGGTAGCACCCCCAGCTGTTAGAGTGCAGCCATACACGAGTGTACACAGCACAGATTGCAGGAGCACACAGCAATCCAGAAGGACGCATGTATGAAGTCAGCACTCGTGAAAACACTAGGCAGGAGCGAACGAGATCTACTATCGCTGCATATGCAGACACTTCCGTTACTAAAACACGACACAGTGGCCTCTTTAAGAAATCAGTGCACTACTGCTGCCGCATACACTGAGGTGTATTGACAGCAAAGCGGATGGGTGTACAAAAGCTTCGAGATTCAACCACGCAGAACGGTAGTGCACAGGGTTTTAGCAATAAAGCAGTACACGGGGGCGCCCAGGAGTACAGTGCACCTGGAAACGACACCACAGTGGCAAGAGCCATTTCAGTGGGAATGCACCGCAACCGGATGTGCGGCAGCAAAAGCAAGCCTAAGTTTACCATAAAGGGGAGTGCCGGGGAGGATTCCTAAGAGCAGAGCACTTAGGTGCAGAAGCAGACAAATGCACACACGCAGCCTGGTATCGGCGTGCAAATGTGTTTCCTAGCACGTCGGAACACATGGATGTTTGTGTACATCGGTCGAACATGAGTGTGCTAGTACAGCACATGCGTGAAAAGACCAGTATAGTAGCGTTCGTGGAGTCTAAATTGTAGGAGTGAGCATGCGTATTTTCATAAAGCGGCACGCATGGATGTCCAAGTGCAGGCAGGACACAGACACACTGTTAAAACACACGGAGATGTAAAGCTACAGTCGGAATCAACCTCTACAACCTCAGCATCCATGGAAGTACTACACAGGTGAATACAGGATCTCCTGAGCATCACTGTGCACGAGTATGCTGGTAGCTGGTAGCTCTGTGCAAGCATCTCTCTTTCTCCCTCTCTTTCTCTCTTCCCCGCCCTTTTCTTTCCTACCTTTTTTTCCCTGTAGTCCTGGATGTTTTGGACCAGGCTGGCTGGCTTTGAACTTAGAGATCCACCTGCCTCTGCCTCCCGAGTGCTGAGATTAAAGGCATGCGCCACCACTGCCCAGCAATGTAATTCTAAAGCATTAGGCAATAGCACCTCCCCAGACATATCACGGCTGCAGTGTGAACAGATGCATTTAGAGCGTAGCAGATGGGGCGTGCGGCTCTGCACACTTCTGACTGCAAACAGAAGTTTTAGAAGTAGGCCATGTGAATGTTGTACAACAGCAGACAGAGGCGCTATTACAGAGACATCCACGGATGTACGGGTACAGCAGGGCAGGAGTAATGAATGCACAGCATCAGCACTCAAGGGAGCACTAGGCAGGAGCTCACAAGGAAAAACTAGAACATCGCTGCACACGAGTGCCCTAGCTGAGCATAGCGCACGCATCTATCACCAAAGCCCTACACAACGGCCTGTTTTCAACAACCGACGCACGGCTCCAGTAATGGCTGCAATGCCAGCATACTGAACACAGATCCTACTTAACAGAAGGGATCACAGATTTACTTGAGAGCAGCGCATATGAAAATATTACTGTAGCGGCGCACCTGGAACAGAGCTCCTAGGGCAGACGTAGGGCGGTGCACGGGGATGTCTTAGCGCCTGTGTGTCCATGGGCTTACTAGCACATCAGAGCACACGGATGTCCACGAACACCAGTCCATGTGGGTTTACTATTACTGTAACACATGTAGGAAGAGATGTAAAGCTGTGTAGATGGAGTCAACGGTCATGGATGTAATAGTATGTCAAGGCTCGTGAGTGTACAAATGTGCACTCATGCAAGCGCTGGGGGGGGGGGCAGCTCAGATAGCCTAGTGTATCACAGCCAGTGAATACACCCGTAGGTCATAGTGCGCACATTGATCAGTCATGCTCTGTGCAATGGCATCTTTGCAAAACTGACGCACCGCAGTGTAACCGATGTGCATTTCCAAAGAAGCAGGTGGATTTACCAGGCAGCTGTGCACATGCCTGAACGAGAGCTGCGGCGTGCACACTTTTATAAACAGAGCCATGCACCAGGATGGACAATTATGCCATGCCGTGAGAGCCACCAAGATAGCAAGAACGCTTGCGCTGATGCACCCTACACGGATGAAGTGTAACATAGTGAGAAATTTAGTAGAGTCATTGAATCTGGCACAAACATCTGAATGAAGCATTTTTTTTTCTGGAAGTACTTAGACCTTGAAGAAATTGCTGTAGAAAACAGTGATTGTTTTCTGTGATTTATAGAGCTGTTTTTCTGAAGGAGCCTGGCATGACTTTAGTCACCGATATTCCTGGCAAAGCAGGAACGGTTTGCGTTATTGAGGACTGCAAACAGTGCACACAGTAAGAGCTGAAAATAACTTTGTGTAACAATCAATGAATACGCTTCTGCAGGGCTGTTTGAGGCTCAGTGCACAGAGGCTGTTTCTCTTTGTGGCTGCAAAGCCTGATTTCGTCCTGGATTGTCTCTCTTTCCTCAATTGCCCCATGTGACTCAGATACCAGCACTGTAACATGAGAACGCTATAACGCTGGTCCACCAGGACACTGAGGTACGAACTTAGGCGTAGAGCACTGCACACCGAGGTCCCACTATCAGTGTTTCCATGCATGGAGGAGCACATCGGAACACTCAGCTGTCAGAGAACTGTAGTCCACACAAAATTACCAGTCTGGCAGCATCCAGCATCCACGGAGATACAAGTGAAGCAATGGACGGGGATTCCATGTAACAGGCATGATCCCGAATGTCCTTGTAAGGCAGCACACATGGATGTCTGCGTACAGCCACACACAGACGTAGTACATGAATGTAGTATTATGGGGCGGGACTCACGGGTGAGGTCATAGGAACCCAGGGAGCACATAAGGTACAATAGTACAGAGCTGCGCATGCATGCCTAGTCACCACACATGTATAGGTCACAGAAGCATTGCCAAAACCAAGCCATTACTGCTGCCGCCTAATCTGATGTGCATTTACAACAAATCCGACGGATGCTACGCGTCCTAACACAGCAGCTCACATTAAACCCAAGAGACGAGTGTACCCTGGATTCAACAGCAGAGTGATCACGCACGCTCTTTCTGGTTCTGTAACAGTAAAGCCGTGCCTAGCTGTACTCCCCCTCCCCCGAGCACGGCGTTAGTTGTACTTCCTGTGTGTGGGGTAGTGGACCGATGCACAGTGTGAACTGATGCCAAGCCACTTCAGTCGTGTTTGGATGGGCTAGTAAATGCATGCGCCCGCAGGTATGAGGACATCTGCTTTCCTTCAGCGCGGAGGGCAGGGCCAAGAGAGCATCTCATTTGCACTGCTTGCTGTGCTCACTCCTGACGCAGGGTATCTGTGTGTGGTGCACTCGCAGGGTAACCGTTTGCACCGCTGTGCCATTGTGCACCGTGTGCTTGTAAATCCCAGTGCACTGCTCCACCCCTAAAGCGCGAACAGTGATGCTCTACCGCGCACAGGTGAGTTCGGAGCTCTACAGCTGCATCTGTCCTCTCTGCGGACGATGTACATTAGCTCTGCGACAGTACAGCATCAGTTTTTTTTTTTAATTATGTATACAGAGCTCTGCTTGCATGTACACCTGCAGGCCAGAGGAGAGTATCCGATCACATTATAGATGGTTGTGAGCCACCATGTGGTTGCTGGGAATTGAACTCATGACTTCTGGATGAACAGTCAGTGCTCTTAACCGCTGAGCCATCTCTCCAGCCCCAGCATCAGTTTTTGTGATGGTCTCTGTGACGTGAGAGACATATGAGGCAGTGCAACTCCATATAACTAAGCAGCTGATGTTGGTTCAAATTTCTGGAGTCTTGACCCTGAGCAGTTTATTTTAGGGTTGTTTAAGCACAGCCCGGTTTGGTGAAAACTTATGCTGATGATAACGAACTCAAGCCCACATGCACAGCAAAACATAGACAAATCTCTTTGAGGAGCAAAGTAAGCTAAATACAGATGAGAGGTGTCTACGCTGAGACTCCTTGAAAAGCCCGTAATGATGGGTTCTGCAGATTGACTGAGAAACACAAGGTCTGGGGGTGTTGCGGGGGGGGGGGGGGGGGGGGGGGGGGGGGGGGGGGGGGCTCCGCCCCCCCATGCAAGGGGGGCCAGGCTAGGAACCAAAGCCACTCCCAGCCCTCTGGGCAGATGAGAGGTTGCTCATTGTTTTCTTTGGAGGAACAACACTGAGGGATTAATTGTCCCGGTCTCCCTAGTGCCGGTCTGTGAGCACAAGGACCTCTGTGCCTCCTACAGGGTGTTTCAAAGATGCCATTGTGTCATGCCTTAGTAATAGGTGCAAGCGGGCGGCGCTACTAATCTAATTCCTGTGCGGAAAATACTAATGTATCTCTGTGGGTTCCTGTCTAGTACTTTCATGAGCGCTGATGTCCTAAATCCATGAATCCTGCTGCAATCTTATAACGTTCATGTGCGTTTCTGAAACAAGACTTCTGTTGTCTGGCCGAACTTGGACAGCCAGGTGTGCTGCTTTATCTGTGAACACAGAGACCCCTGTGTCTCCTGCGGGTTCTACAGAGATGCTGTTGTGCTGTGCTTTACACGCACGTGTGTCTACTCAGATAACCCACGCACAGAGGAGACTGCTAATGCTTCACTGATATACTTCCCATGCAGAGGACGTGTGTGATCACTTCTGTAGTGGCGGGTCCATGTGCACCCTTTAGTTTATATCTGTGTGCGCTCCTGTTCCTGTCCTCCCTAGTGACTGACCATTCATGGAAACGCAGGCCGGGCAGCACATGTGGATTCCATATAAGAGAGGGGCTCACACACATGTTCTTGTGATGCAGCGCTCGGGGGTAAATGCATTCAGCTGTACACAGTGCCGTTACCAAAAAGCACACAATTACAGTACTGCGGCAGGACTCGTGGGTCCCGGATGTCCACACTCAGGGAAGTACTAGGCAGAGCACATGAGGATAAACTAGTCCATCACCGCACATGAATGCACTAGCGGAGCACCACACAGGCATGGACCGCTAAACCCCGCCCCATCCCCCCGCACAACGGCGTCTGGGCAGAACCCGAGCACTGCCGCTGCCGAGTAATCTGCTGTGCCTTACGACAAAGCCGGAGGATATCACATACAGCCCCACGCAGGCTGAAGTAGATGACAGCATAGTCGTGTCAGTATTGGAGCAGCGAACCGAGACGGATGAGTACACAGCACAGGTGGCTTTTGCTGCACAGCTGCCAGAATGGTTATGCCACTAATGCACCGCGAGTGCACTGTGGCTGAAGTGATCGCAGGCTTGTCAGAGCTCTGCGCCTGGACGCTTTAAGTTCTAGTGCTGCAGTTGAGCAGTGCTCCCCATAGTCAGAATGTACAAGTCACCAGCACATCAGAACACACGGATGTCCCAGAACGGCAGCCTACAACAGATACTGGTACAACACGTGGAAATCCAAGCAACAGAGCACACGTGGATTGACAGAGCAGTGCACACGCACCTACTATTAAAGCGCTCACAGTGGCATCTTCCACTGTGCTGCGACTGTCGTGTATAGTGAGGTACATTTACAATAAGCACGTGGAATGCTTGTATGGCTCTGCACATGCCTAAAGGAGAAGAGCTGAGCCCATACGTAGGCACAGAGCAGTGTGCCTGGATGAACAATTATGTAACATTATAACAGTGCACCTGGACACTGCAGTACTAATGCAGAGGTAGATAGATCAATGCTCATATACACACACAATACATACATATACACACAGGCACACATACATAAACATACACATGTACACACATAGAAACATACACATCTAAACACATACACAAAAACATATATACACTGAAATATATACATATGTACACACAAATATATACTTGTACACTCACATATACACATGCAATAATATACACATGCACATGCAAATATAGTTACAGATTTATACACATGTACACACAAATATAAAAATGTACACATATGTAGACATATGTACACTGACACAAATGTACACACACAGTAAATATATACTTGCAAACACACATATTCACATGTACACATATATTAACATACACATGTACACACGAATGTACACATTTATACACATACATAAACATACACCTGTACCCACACATAAGCATACACGTGTGTACCGTTTCATTCAAGGAAACGGAGCATCTGTGGGTTTGGGTACTGCGAGGTTGTCTCCTCTTTCAGTTGCAGGAGTCACTGTGACTCTGGCTTATTTTGGTTCACAGTGTGTAGCATGGTGGCCGTCCATCATAGCCGGGTGAGCACGGTCATACTTTAGGGGTGTGTGGTAATGACTCCCCCATGTCCAGCTGAACCAGGTAGCAGGGACCCAACTAGAGTCAGGTTTGGCCACACCTCCCAAAGGCTCCCCAGAACCTCAAATGATACCATCAGCTGAGGAACAAGGGTTCAAACATCAGTCTGTGGGGAACCTTCTAGATTCAGCCCTCACACATGCTGTCTGCTGTCCAGTCGCAGGACCCCCCCCCCGCCCCGCCCCCCGTTTTGTTCTCAGATTTCCTCGCATGAACCTGGACCCACTCTGCTGGTGTTCCGATGGGGTCTAGACAGCCTTGGGCTTCCTCTTCTGAAGGGCGTCATGTCTGCCTCGCCCGACAAGCCGAAGCATGTGTGTGCAGGGAGAACCTGAGGTAAGTAGGCAGGCAGGGTCGAGTGTGTGAGCATTCCGCCCTCTCGCCTCTGTGCTAGCTTCAGTTACTCATCACCGGGGCAACCAGCCTCCATTTGGCTCCTAGGATGGTCAGCCAATAGCTGTGCTGCTGATTTTAGCTGGGCCCAATCATGGGACAGAGGGCGGGGAGGGGAAGGGGGAGGGGGAGAACAGCTAGCTATTGGCTGATCTTGGCCTCAAGGAGACTAAAGCCAATACTTTTTTACCCCACCAGAAGACTGGCCAAGGCAAGTTGTCATGGTGATGGGAGATGTATAAGAATGAGCATGCTCAATGTTCTCTCTCTCTCTCTCTCTCTCTCTCTCTCTCTCTCTCTCTCTCTCTCTCTCTCTCTCTCTCTCTCATCAGGATTCTACCAGCATCCCTTTGGACAAGGTCAGGGACATGTCTGAGTTCAGCCAGTGCCAAGGCCCCAGCAGCACAGTGGGATGAATGGGTACCGAGGCATTTTCGCTATCCCATGACGTCACCTATACCAAAATGACTGATACTTTGAATATCACCTCAGAGCCATGTGCTGGGAATGATTCTAAGCTCATTTCCTGCTCACCAGAAAGAGTAGCATGATTGATTAGTAATGTCTGCCGTGGTCACGGCTATGAGGGGTGGGCTTGCTCCCCTGCCCAATGCAGAGGATGGTTCTAGTCCCTATCTTTGGTCTTTTCTCCCTTTCTGGCCCTGGGCAGCGCCAACTTGTGTGACTGGCCTGGGCTTTACTGAGGAAGACAAACATTCTTATGTTGGATGTGCACAACGGCTGTGGACTTAGATGACCTCATTCATCCAGCCGCAGTTTGAAGGCTGTACTGTGCTCACAACTGTCAGCACAACATAAGCAGGCACTATAAAAGCTGAGGCCCTCACAGCCCACCTGTGGGCCTGCGGGGTTGACCCTGTTCACAGACATGTGGGGTGTGTTTCTGAGCTCCAAGGCCAGGCCTAGGAGAGCTCACTGAGGAGAGAGCTGGGGCAGGGCACTGGGTGCGTGGGGGAGGGGGGAGAGGGGACACTGGGGGAGGGGGTCAAGATTAATCTACTCTGTGTAGAAGCAGCTAAGGAAGGTATTAACCAAATCAGGGCTTCAGAGCACAGAAGAGCTCTTCCTCAGGGCTCTCCCCACTTCTGTCCTTAGCAAGCCCACTCAGTCACACAGTCTGTCTTCTGCACAGCAGCCATACCGACTCCGTGAGCACGGGAGTCAATGGTGTAACGCTGTCACAATCCTCCTGTGTCCTCTCCTCGGTCCTGTTCAAGCCGGCTTTGCTTCAGGGGCCTCTGCTATCTGTGTTTGTTCAAGGCTGTTTCTTCCTCTCCAGTGCCTCACACACAGAGTGGGGGTGGGGGTGGGGGGTGGGGATCACAGGGGGTAGGGGCTTGGGGGGGCCACAGGGGGTGGGGGTGGGGAGTGGGAGCTGTCTCTCATGGGACAGAGCCCTAGGCTAGTGTTACCGGGGCCCCTTGAACTTAACCCTTTAGGTCCTGCAGATCCTGCATGGTGCTACAGAGGTCCTCACACACCACTACCTGGGGGTTCATGAGTATGAAGTACCCCTTGGCCTGCTATGGTACCTGGACCCCGAGACCACTTGCCAACAGATGGGTTGTACTCACTAGTCCCTCCTCCCTGTCCCTGCCTCACTCAATCAGTATGTATTGACTGTCCATGCTAAGTACTGTGCAAGGCTCTAGGGACCTACTGTAGACAAGCCCACAACTTCCCAAGAGTCTCTCTGTTTAAAGAGGAAGGAAGCTTGCCCCTGGCCTCTCCCCTTGAGGTGGGAGTCTAGGGTGGAAGTCAGTTCTGGGAAAGTGCCAAGGAGACACGGCGGCCTGGTGGCTGGGAAGCTGGCCCTCAGTTTTCTCTTCTGTCAAAGGGGTTCAGGGACAGTCACTACATCCACAAAAGGACGTAGGAAGGAAGGGGCTGAACGTTGCCTGCCTCCTGGGGCTGAGTCCCCTGCGTTTACAGCCATGCGTGGTACACAGCTGTTTCTGCAGCGTGGAGAAGACTTTGGTACAGTTGACACAGCTCAGTGCTCAACATGCACAGGACTCACAAGCCCTGGGCCTACAGCCCACAGGGCTGGTGGTGGCATCACTAGACAACAGGACTAAGTCACGGTGCGTGGGAGACCCTTCACTATTATAATTTTTTGTTGGGTGTAGAACTGAAACCAAGCTGGGGAATGTAACCCAGTCAGTAGAGTGTTTGCCAAGCACACACAAAGCCTTGGGTTTGGGACCCCACACACAGGGCGTGGTAACACAGACCCTTAATCCCAATACTTGGGACGGGAGCTAGGAACATTAGAAGTTCAAGGCTATCCTCAGAGGTTTCCCAGGCATGGGCTTCATCCCCAACACCACAGAAAAGAACAAGGCCTACAGGGGCAGCCAGAGGCTGAGGATGTGTGTCCCCTTCCCCCATGGCCTGCTGGCGCTGACTCCTGACCCTCTCACAGGCTGGGCGCTGCCAGCAGGAGACCTCAGCTGAGGGATTAATGACCTAGATTACCCTGCCGGCCAGCCCCGTGCTCCCATGTGATGGCCACACTGTGGGCCACACTCTATTCCCAGACCATGGTGGGTGGGGCCTCCACAGAATCTCTCCAGCATCCCCAGCTGGATCTGCAGACACATCTGCAGCTGAATGGCAGGCCGGGTGCTGTGTCTGGCCTCATTTCTAATTCCTCCAGAGCAGAAATGCCCACAGGATCACTGCAACTGCGTGATCAGAAACCCAAGGGTGAGTTTACACTTGGCCACTATGTACCCTGCGTGCCCACTCTTTGCCTTCAGTTCCTCTTTTGCACCACAAAAGTAGTTGTGTCCTTGGCACAGGGAAAGCCTTAGAATGAGTGCAGGCTATGCTAGCAAAGGGGAACCACTCTGGGCTGAAAGGTAACCCCAAGACCCCTGTATGAAGGTGGGCCAGCAGAAAAGCCCCAGGGTAGCCTGAAGAGCCATCACTGTATCCTAGAGGCAGGTAGGGGTCCTCCCACACAGTCACTGCCCTGTATCAGTGAGTGATGTGCAGTACTAGGGCAGATTACATCAGTCATGGGGCCCTGGGGGTGGGGTGGGGACCGTTGGCAGTGTGTGGAAATCACTTTGCCACAGCTATCATCGAGGGACATCTCTGAGTAGAAGCTAAGGATATTGCTCAACACACTACCATGCACAGGTCTCACAAGCCCTGGGCCCACAGCCCACTGGGAGTGGTGATTTCTCCAGACAACAAGACTAAGTCACAGTGGGTGGGAGACCCTTCATTATTATAATTTTTTGTTGGGTGTAGAACTGAAACCAAGCTGGGGATGTAACCCAGTCAGTAGAGTGTATGCCAAGCACACACAAAGCCTTGGGTTTGGGACTGCCCCCCCACAGGGCGTGGTAACACAGACCTGTAATCCTAACACTTGGGATGGGAGCTAGGAATGTCAGAAGTTCAAGGCTATCCTCAGCAACAATCAGAGTTCAGGGCCAGCCTGGGCTATGTGAAATCCTGTCTCAAAAAAAAGAAAAGAAAAGAAAAGAAATTTACAACAAAAAGCACCGAATCCATACACAGACACACAAACAACAGAGAACACATGAACACGAGTCTGTCAGCATCAACATGCCACCTGATCTTGTCCTACAGTTGGACAAAGTGTCACCCTGGAACAAACAGGGCAGAGGGTCTTCACATTCTTTCGGTGTGATTTCTTAAATGCGTGTGCGAAATCTACAATGACTTCAAAATAAGGAGTTAGGGAAAATGTGCACACCATCACCAGGATGTCCTGCCTGATTGGCCGGGGTGGGGGGGTGGGGGGTGTGGCCTTGAAGTAGACAGCCTGGGCTGAGAGTCACTGTCCTGCTGCAGCATGAGCATGGCCTTGCTCAGGCCAACCTGGACGTGCTGGGTCCTTCTGGGTTTGGCATCCAATAGGCTGTCACTTTCTCTGCCATCTTCCTCCCAAAGAGGAGTCTAGAGCGGACATCCTGTGGAGTCCCAGTGGTTCCTGAATCTCTGGCATCTCCAGCCACGGCAAGCTGGCTCCAAGGGGGCTGTCAAGAGTCCTGCCTCAGGCCAGGCCTGACTCCTGGGCTAGCCTGTAAAACAGACCTTTCTGGGCCAGTAGCTGGGCTGGACTGCCACTCTCTGCCACCTGCCCCTCGTCCATGACAAGGACCCTGCAAGGAAGACACGGGGCAGTTCCTGTGACAGTAGCTGAGAGCCCAGCTCCGCTTCGCATTCACTCCCCAGATGTGTGACTTTCCAAGCCACTTCCAGACTGTCCCCACTTCCCGGATCCACAGGTCTAGGGGCGAATCCTTTCCCTGGGGGGCTTGGTCATGGGCCCCCTGCACAGTGGGCACTTCTAGGTCTGCCCCAGGACACTTGTGGATGGACACCTGCGTGTGTTCCCGTGCCTCCTTGACCCTGCGCAGCACTGTCAGAAGGCACATCTTACCTGGTGCAGTCCATCACAGAACGCAGGCGGTGGGCGATGCACAGTACTGTGCATTGCCTAAACCAGAGCTCGAGGGCCGCCTGCATCTGTGTCTCTGTGCCTGGGTCCACGGAGGCGGTTGCCTCATCCAGGATGAGGATCTGGGTTTTCCGGAGAAGAGCACGGGCCAGGCACAGGAGCTGCTTCTGACCCACGCTGTGAACAAACTGTGTGGTTAGGCTAAGAAGGCGTCCCCGGTTAGTACAACAAGCCTCTCTACAGCTGCTGATGGGACCTGTGTGTGTTGTCTTCTCTCCCCCCACGAGAGTCCAAGTCATCAGGGGTGGAGCAATTCCATTTCTGCTGCCTTAGTTTAGGTTGACGGTGGACAAGACACGAACACCTTCCGTGCCTTGGTTTCTCCACATGCTTTCTTTGCTCTCTGCAGGCGCATGCGTGCATACTCGCACATGCGTGTGAAGGCCAGCAGGTGTCTTCTGCAATCCCTCTCTGCTTTAGTGACAGAAGCAGAGACTCCCCCTGAACCAGAGTGGGCTGACTCAGCTAGTCTGCCTAACTACCCTGTTTGAGGACTCTTCCCATCTCTGCCTCCTGAGCACTGAGATTATAGACAGCTGCTAAGCCCACCTGGCATCTACATGGGTTCAGGGGATCCGAACCCTGGTCTTCACACTTGCTCAGCACGAACTGGGCCCACTGAGCACTACCCTCCAGCCCCCATCATGCTAAGTGTTTTCGCCAGCCACAGAAGATGGCTATTGTTCCTTTTTTTTTTCTATTTGTTTAAAACAAGGTCTCAGTATGTAGGCCTGGCTGGCCTGGAGCTCACTATGTTGAGCAGGCCTCGCACTCACAGAGATCTGCCTGCTTCTGCCTCCTGAGCCTTGGGATGAAAGGCATGGAATACAGTCTTACTTGGTTTTGTTTTGTTTTGTTTTTCTGAGACAGTGTCTCACCACATAGCCAGGCTGGTCTCTGTCACCCCCCTCCAGTGGAGGCTGTGTGACAAGTACACAGGCCTGAGACTAAGACCCCCCTTTTTAGGCTAAGACCTCCGAAGAGGGCAGAGTCTCCTGGACTGGGGTCGATGTTCCCGCCAGCAGAGAAACTGCAGCTTCAAAACTCTCTTTGCTGGGAACTATTTTCTGTTTCTCTCTAAATTCTAACTGCACTTCACTCCGGGACTGCAGCCAGGACTGTCCATGGCTGAAGTAGTTCTGCTTCACGTCCACTTATTAAGAGAGACATGACTAGAGATTAATCATTAGTTAGTAAGTTACACTATGGCCTACAAAGAAATGGAGTGTTTCATAAGACTCCAGGTAGAAGGAACTAGAAGAATGGAGACACGTCCTGGCACACAGGTGCTGGGCACAAGTTTCATTAGGGAGAGGACATTGGCCCTGGACAAAGAAAGCACATACATATTGATATCAAGCCAGTAACTTAGGAGAAATGACGTCTTTCTGCTATGTACTTTGTATCGTTTCATTCAAAGCTGTAGTTCAAAAAATGACAACGTAATAACTTTGCATTCTGTATCTGTACTGTGTATGCTTGGTTGCTCACTGACTCCCCTGAGACTGAGACTGCTCTGTGGAAACTGTAACCACCACAACCACCCCCCCCCCCAGACTGCTTGGCTGCAAAATACACTCAGATGCGGACTTGACCTTGAGTTTTGTGTCTGTGTCTCACTATGCCTTATCTCTGTTCACCGACACTCCAAGAACTCCCGATCCCAAGGACCTATCCCCGACTGAGCTAGTGGTCCGTGGCAGGTCTCAAACTTGAAATCTTCCCTTCTCAGCATCTTGAGTCCTGGGATCGCAGTTCCACAGCATCCTCGTCCCCCCCTCCTGCTCCCCTTCCCCCTGCTAGCTGCCCTGCATTGAAAAAACTAGTATGATGTAAGTCTCCAGCCCCTGTTTATGTTACATGTATCTCATCCTTAAATATTTTAGCAAACGGCATTACTAGAGAGATGGTTCAATCAGGAAAATGTCCACGGTACAGACATAAGGTCCAGAGTACAGACCCCGAACATCTACATAGAAGCTGGCCACAAAGGCAGGTATCGGTAACCCCAGCTCTGGGAGGGCAGAGTCAGGAGGATCCCTGGGAACCCATTGGCCCCCTGGCCTAGGAGAGCCAATCAGCACCAGGCTTAGTGAGAGAGACCCTGTCTCAAAGAATAAGGTGGAGAGCGACAGACGAAGTCACCCAAGGTTGACCTTTGGCCGCTACACACACACACACACACACACACACACACACACACACACACACACACGCACACACACACGCACACGCACACACTATCATTTAGCCACAACAAATCTGAGATCAGTGTCCAATATCAACTATAGTATTTTTGTAGCAAAATTAATACTATGTGGGCTAAAGAGTCTCAGCTAGGTTTAGCCATGGGAAAAGAAACACAGCACAGAGATCCTGTGGCTTGGGACTGCAGGAAAGGATTGGGGACTGTGTTCCTAGAAAGGGTGACGAGGGTCCCCTGGAGTCTACTCAGAGTCCAGACTGTCCCTGCCCTTGTCCACTTCCTTCTGGTCCTGCCACTGGTGTGTGGCCTTACCTCAGGTCATCTCCCTGGCCGGCACACTCATACTGCAGTTGGCCTGGTAGGCTGGCCACAAAAGCCTTGAGCTGCACGGTTTCCAGGGCGGCCCAGATGCCTTCGTCTGTGTGCTCCCGAAGCAGGTCCAGGTTCATGCGCAGAGAGCCTGGGAACAGGACAGGGTCCTGGCCCAAGGGATGCTGGGTCAGGACAGGGCCGTGCCGCAGCACCCTCCTCCATCACCTCTGTCCCACGGTCCTGGGCCTCACCTGAGGGATGATGGTGATTCGGGACCGCAGTGTGTGGAGCCCCACATTGGTGATGGGGACCCCGTCGATCCAGATACCACCCTCAGCAGCCTCCTGAAGTCGCAGCAGGCCCCAAGCCAGGGAGGACTTCCCAGCCCCTGTCCTGCCCACGATGCCCACCTGCCAGGTGACAGAAGAGTGAGGCCCACACCAAGCAGGCCTGCCCAGCCCTGAGATCATGGAAACTATTTGAGAGATTTTTTTTTCCCCTGCACCAGACTTTTGCTTCCTCAACACAACTGCACATTGTTGCACCCCACCAGGGCATTTTCTAACGTCTCCTGGCATTTCTGCCCCTTGCCTTTAGGTCTTGGCCGCCTCCATCACTCCTCATCCTTCTGGGAGAGCCCTCCCATTTCCCAGCATCCTCCTCTGCGTCATGTCCCACCTGTGCCTTCTCCTTCCAGCCCCTCCTCTTCTCTGCATCAATCGTCCATCCATCGGTTCTCTCACTCACTCCCAGTCTTTCTCTCTAGTCATCCCACCACCCCCATCACACCCCCCCCCCACCACCACCATGGGTCTCACTCTTTCCTACACTGAAGCCTCTGTCATCTGTCCCTTACCCTCCCTTCATGTAGTCCAACATGCCCCTCACCCAGGGACATCAAGGTAGACACAGGAAGCTCCCCCAACCCCCTCCTTCTCCCCAACCCCCTCCCCCCAATCCCCTCTCTTCGAGGTAGATCAAGAAGTGTGAGACGCAAGCTAAGATACATAGGCAGGACCTCAGACTTGGAGCGTGGCGCCCACAAGGATGTAGTGGGAGGCTGCCCACCTTCTCTCCTGCGTGAATCTTCAGGGACACGCCCTTCACAGCTAGCGGGAGCTCTGGTCGGTGTCTGAGTCCAAAGTCCCGGAATTCAATCTGTCCCCTGTGAGGCCAGAGAGGCCAGGCTGCACAGGTGGGCAGCCTCCAGGGAGCCTGGGTCAGGGAGCAGGTTGGGCACAGGTCAGAGGAGCTGTGTGTCCCGTCTGTGCCCCTCCTCACCCTGAAGCTCTTCACAGGTGGCCTGCCTCTCAGAGCCTAAGCTTCCCACATTGCACACTACACCTTTAACCCAGACTAGCCTCTAACTCATTATGTAGCCCAGGCTGGCCTCCAAATCACTATTTATTTCAGCTACACTCCAATTCTCTATGTACTCAGAATAGCCTCTAACTTGTTATGCAGCCCAGGCGAGGCTCCTGCTTGCTTTATATAGCCAAGACTGGCTTCTAACTTCCTATGTAGGCCAGGCTAGACCCTAATTTGCTATGTAGCCCAGGCTAGCGTCAAAGTTTCTACCCAGCATAACTTTGTACTCTGTAGCTCAAACTAGCCTCAGACTCACTACATGGACCACACTGTCTCCAACCTAGTAGCAACTTTCCTGCCTCAACTTCAAGTGCTGAGGTTTAGTTGTGAGCTGCTGCACCCAACTTCATGTCATGCCACTTACACTGGTTGTCTGTTCCTAAGGCATTGCTGCCATACTCCTGAAGTGTCATGTGCCACTGGTCTGTTTGGGCACCCTGCAGCTGTGAAGCTGTCCTGTCCCTGCCTTGCTGCTAGGGCAAGATGCCAGTCTAGCTGCATTGTTCTTTGCCCGGACAGTCCTGTCCTGTCCTGTGCCCTGTTGCGTGGCTGGAGCATGGCTATCACTTTAAAGTCATCACTATGATGAGGGAATGCCCCTCCTGCTGCTACAGTGAAATGGTTACTATTGTTTGGCACTTAGATGTGTGACCCGTCCTGCTCTAGCTGGAAAGCAGGGTGTTAAACTCTTTGCTCTCTCTGCCACCCTGGCTGTGACTCCAGCCCACAGCAACGTGGCCTTGTGGGGAAGGAAGGGGGCAGGCATCACCCTGGACCCAGTGTCCTTCCTTCCATCCCCCCATCATCACCTCTTTGGGGATGTGAGCGTAGTCCTGCACGCGCTCCACGGCCACCATACTGTTCTCCAGATCCGTCCAGCTGCGGACCACCCACTGCAGAGTCTGTGTCACCTGTTTGAGAAGACACCTCAGCCGGACTCCCAACCCAAATGCCAGGGTGGGCAAAGAGGGACTGTAGGGACAGGGCGGTAACAAATCCACTGGCCCCCATCAGCCAGGCAGGACCAGAGAGGGTGCCTGGCCTTCCCAGGACACCCAGCAAGACCTGGGTCTGTGGGTTCTGTTCAGGCAGCTTCTAAGGGGCTAAGTCTTCCCAGATTTCCATCCTACCCTGAGCCTCCGAGTGCCTTGCCATGACCTACGAACAGTTCCGTGCCTGGCCCTGCCTCCTTTCTCCTAACTCTTTTTGGCTGTGCCTGCCTGACACAGCAGGGACAGCCACCACATGGGCTCCACGGCCCTTCCTGCTGCTGCTGGCTCTGCCCAGAGCGCTGACCTCCACAGGAGACTTGATAAGCAATGGATGGAGCTCTTAGAGCAACGCTGTCTTCATCTGATGCCACCTATGTAGATGAGTGAGCAAGCGAGTGTGTGTGTGTGTGTGTGTGTGTGTGTGTGAGAGAGAGAGAGAGAGAGAGAGAGAGAGACTGTGTGTGTGTATAAGAGAGTGTGTGTAAGAGAGAAGAGCGAATGTGTGTATGTGTGTAAGAGTGTGTATATGTGAGAGAGGAGAGTGTATGTGTGAGAGAGCATAGAGAATGTGTGTATATGAGTAAGAGAGAAAGCGTAGAAAAGTGTGTGTGTGTGTGTGTGATCCAACACTGCCTATTATCAAAAGCTAACAACTGGCCGGAGATGTGGCTCAGCGGTTAAGAGCACTGACTGCTCTTCCAAAGGACCCGGGTTCAACTCCCAGCACCCACATGGCAGCTCACAACTGTCTGTAACTCCGAGATCTGACACCCTCACCCAGACATGCATGCAGGCACAACACCAATGCACATAAAATAAAAAATAAATAAATAATTTTAAAAAAAGCTAACAACAAACACTACTGGAAACCTGTTCTCGACACTTCACCTGTCTCAGCTAACCTATGGGATGTCTGAAGTGGCACAGTGCTGGCCCATTATTTGGATGGGCACACAGAGGGCCTCGAGCTACTTGCTTGAGGTCACACAAGGTTCCCTGAGAACTGTACTTCCCTAGTTTTGGGCAGTGGAGACTCAGGAGTCCTTGGGAACATTCCAGCAGGGGTCCGCCTGCCTCTGATCTGACCCACCTCCAGCCAGAGGTGAGGTGCTGGAGTACCTGGAGGGCAGCAGAGACTGAGAAGCCCACGAGGCCAGCACTCAGGTGAACTCTGCTCAGCACAGCACATGTGGCAGCCACGAACACCAGACCGTTCCCCAGGAGCTCCAGGTTGGCAGCCAACCACCTGGAAAGGGAAGCAGGGCTCAGCAGGACCCCCAGGACCACTTCCATGGGTGTGGAGGGAGACTGGTCATAGTAAGTGTTCAATACCCACTGGGGCCCTGCAGTGGGTGTAGGGACTGGTTATGGTAAGCGTCATATCCTTTAATGCCATCAACTATTGTCACTGTTAGGAGGCCTGGGCTCCGTGGGGACAAGGGCCGTGTCTTCTCATTCCTGGCTCTAGCTCCAGCCCATAGCTCAGCATGAAGTGTATGCTGAACAAATACCTTCTCAATGGACAGGTTTAGGGTGCCCGTCCCACTGAGTCCTGCCCTACCGTTCATCCATTCACTCGCTCACTCATTTACCAGATAGTGAGCGTGTATTACGGGCTGGGCACGTTCAGGGAGCCCGGGACCCAGAATGAGCAAGCACCTAGCATGTCGCGAACGCGTGACGTCTACTCCTTTTGCGTCGAGTGGAAAGGTACTGTTCCCATTTGACAGACCTAGAGGGGCTGGCTACGTGCCAGGCACATGATGAGCGTGCTACCACAGCTCCCCACAATGATTAATCCTTAAGGCCACCGTGAGTGTGACAACAGTTGAATAAACGAGGGCCAGAGAAGTCGTGTAACTTGTTCAGGGTCACCTTGAAAACAGCAGAGTGGGAAGCAGAGCGGGGAGCCAAACCCACCTCTTGCTCTTGCTTAGTCCAAAAAAATTGACTGAGGATGCTTGATATCATCTCCCTTGTCGCCAAGGAAACAAGGGGTTGGTATGGCTATCTGGCAACCACACTTCTTTCTGTAGCTTTAACCCTCAGGATGTTGGGAAGGACTCTGGCTGTTCAGTGTGTTCAGATGTTCTCAATGGGACCCGGCCTTGGATTGTCCCAGCTTGTGTGACTGTGGTCAGGCTACACCCTAACCATGCAGCTCAACTGGGGGGTGGTTGGGGGGCAGGGGGTAAGGGTGAGTTTCCAGGCCTACTCTGATCCGGGCTCTTCCTACCTGTCAGCCACCAGTCGCGGGAAACTGACCCGCTGGTTCTCATCCATGAGGGCGTCATGCTGAGCCGTGAAGGGTCCCTGGGCCCGGAAGGCCCTGACCACCATACTGCCCTGGAAGGTCTCAGCCATATGGGAACACACAGAGGAGTAGCTGGCCGACTCCAGGCGTCTCAGCTGGCAAGAGGTGGCCACATAGAGGCTCTGTGGTGGGGGAGAGAGGGGAGGGACAGAGACACAGAGGGGAAGCTCTCAGAGAGCAAGGTGCAGCAGGTGACCTCTGCTGAGCCTGCTTGGGTCCCTTGCTTGTCTTCTCGAGAGCAGGAGGACCCGCTGGCTGATGAATGTGGCAGTAGGACCCAGTTCAAAACCATCTCTGACTCCAAAGCCTCTGCCCCATGTCAGGTGGACTGACAGCTGGGACAGCTGGGGCCTACAGCAGTCATGATTGCTAACAAGAGAGTTGGGAAGGCGGGGTTACTGTCATTCATAGCCCACCTCCCTCCAATGTCCACCACCCCCACACACAGATGGTCACAAGGCCCAGCCTAGTTGATCAGAGTATTGGCCCTATGATTGGTTTGGGGCAAGCACGTGACCCACAACCATAGGCCAATCAGCATCTTTCCTGGGTTGGATCACTGAAAGCCTTTTTTGGTGTTGGGGAGGTTGGGATGGGACAGGGATGGGCTGATGGTCAGGACAATTTGTCCCCTGGAAAAAGCTCATACAAACTGAGGCCTGGCTGGGCTAGCCTGAGCATCTCAAAGAGCAGCAGACAGAGTGCTCCACGCAGCCCCAGACTGCCAGGCAGCAGAGCCTCCCAAAACACTCCTGGCTCAGATGCTGATCCTCGCATTAGACCAAGTTCAGAGGGCCTCTGGCCCTGGCAAAGGAAAACCGACGCCATAATACGGTACAATCCCGCCCGTGCAGGTTAGTTAGTGCCTTGCAGTGTGCAACGGGAGGAGGGGGGCAGTAGGGCCTAAAGTTGGACATGAAAACTTCTAGGGAGGGACTGAGAGACAGAGACTTGTGTAGGTTCTCCAGGGTACTGTGTCTACTTTAAGTGGTCAGGGGTAGGGCTTCTACCCTCTCCCACCGAGCCTTGCCCAGAGAGGCTAGAGACTGACAGACGTGACGTCAGTTAGCCCTAGGCTCTGACCTCGCCATACCTGAAACCCAGCGTAGAGGAACATGAGTGGCAGGATGGCCACAATGGCCAGGGGCGTGGCCATCGTCACCGCCAAGCCGACCTCCAGGAGCCCAAAGGCGTAGGTCAGCAGGGACCGCAGCTTGTCCGGGATGTCCACATCCACCGTGTCTGTCTCCTTGGAGAAGCGGTTCAGCAGTCTCCCGACTGGCGTGCACTCAAAGAAGCCGATGGGAGAGCGAGCTACGTCCCACAGGAGGCTCCGGAAAAGCAGGCCTGAGGCTCGGGAGCCACCCAGGAACACTGCAGCCGTGGAGGCAAACAACCCGATGGCTGAGGAAGGGGAGTTGGAGTGAAAGCCGCTGTTGGGCTAGGGCAAGCCTCCCAGCACCCCATCATATGATGTGACACACCCCACTGCTGGAGGGTTAAAGAATGTCTTCCTAAACTCATGCCCACCCCAACCTTCAAATGCAACCTGTATTTAGAAACAATATTCTAGATTTAGGGGAGGGCCTACATGTGTGCTTTGTATCCTTCCAAGAACTGGACTCAGGCAGGAGGCAGATTTGCAGACATGGAGAGAGACGGGAGTGGTTGGCCACAGCACAAGGAACAAGAGGCGCTGAAGCTGGGAAACAGGTTACAAAGAGAGGTACTACCAATGGGACATTACTATCAATCATGGGCCCACAGTACTGTGTAGAGAGTCACATGACTCAGCTAGCCAGTCAGAGCACACCATCCATGGATCTTACTATGATTGGTTTATGATGGTCACCTGACTCACAAAGGGGTCAATCAGAACCTTCCCTGTTAGCCAAAGGCTGAGCTGGAGCAAAGAGCTGTGTGTTGGGCATACTGGGGTGGCCTGCTAAGCAGGGTGCCCCTGAGCCTTCTGCACCTGCTCTCAAGGTCTCCCCAGCTCTCCAGGAACCAGCTCTGCTGGTGGCTGGGTTTAAGATGGTCCACCTAAGTATTGTGGGAGAATACATTTCTGTAATCCTAGAGGCTGACCAGTCCACAGATCTTTTGAGACAGGATCTCATGTAGCCCAAGATGGCCTTGAACGTGTGCTGTAGCAGAGGACAACTTAGAACACCCCATCACCAAGCCTCCACCTCTGGAATGCTGAGACTTCAGAGGTATGCCACTACCCCAGGCTAGCCCTAGGTTGCCAACAGGTAGCTGTGTGCCACTCAAACGGGAGCTGAAGTTCATCCCAGCTTGGCTGACTGACAGTTCATGGTCGGTCCGGATTAAGTGATCCACCCGCATTCAAGCAGCTCTCCCAGCTGTGGCGGACAGGTGTGCAGTGAGAATTTGGGAATTTTGGCTTCTTTAGAAAAGGCAGAAACACTCTAAGAAAGTGTTTCCCTTTTCACCCCAGGCGTGGGGTTATGGGGCTGCTTCCCTGCGGCTGACTATGATTTGGCTCGTGCTCTGGCAGGGGCGTGGTCTTGCCAGCTCTAGATAAGTTTCTGCGATTGTGCGATCCTTGGAAATCTGTGGTCAGAGAGTCTATAAATGCTCGGGCCCCAAGGGGGATGGGCTGTTGGTTGGTTGCTGTTGGTTGTGGTTTGTTAGGTAGTCATGCTCAAAGAAGAAACAGGAAGCAGCAGCAGATGCAGAAGCCAATAATCAGATATCCTGCCCCAAGAAGTCAGTGCCCCTAAGCCACGCCCCTTTCCTCTCTATCCTTTTCTCTCTCCTATCTAGTATTAGGGGGTTGAAAAGGAAGAAGGAAAGAGGTGGAAAAGGGTAGCAAGAAGAAGAATCCACAAAGTAGCTAAGGTTGGCTACACAGGTCTACAAACTGTAAGAGTCCCTAAAGTCCTACTTTACGGGGGAGACAGATCCCCCACGGCATCTCACTGATGTGCCTACAGTGCTAGCAAATCTCCCTGAAGCTGCTTTTTGCTCTCCCTGAAGCTGCTTTTTGCTTCGCAGTGCTGGCGACTGAGCCCAGGGCCTTACACATGCAAGCTAAGCATCTACACGAAATTAGATATCACCCCCCCTCCCCGTTTTGTTTCTACTTTAAAAATTGCATTATTTGCCAGGTGTGGTGGCACATGCCTTTAATCCCAGCACTTGGGAGGCAGAGGCAGGTGGATCGCTGAGATCGAGGCTAGCCTGGTCTACAAAGTGAGTCCAGGGCAGCCAGAGCTATTACACAGAGGAACCCTGTCTCAAAAACCAAAACACAAAAACAAAAATGCATTATTAATTGTGTGTGTGTGTGTGTCCCCATGAAATAACACGTATGTAGAAGTCAGAAGACAGCCCATGGGAGTCTGGTCTCTCCTTCTACCACATGGCTCCCAAGAGTTGAACTCAATTTAACAGGTTTGGTGGCAGTCTTTTACACTGAGCCATCTCCCAAATGCCCATTTAACTTACTTTGTGATGGTAACTCACCATGTTACCTGGGCAGTCTTTGAGCCAAATATAGTCTTAAACTTGTATCTTCAGCCTCCCGAGTAGCTGGGGTTCCAGGAGCGTGCCGTTATTTCTGGCTAACTCAAACAGCTAACTTTTGTGACGGGGCCAAACCTCACAAGTTCAGGAGCATATTCTTTTCACTGTGGCTATGTTTGAGATGTAGGGGAATCAGGGGCTAAGGATGGTGGGGAGACTGGAGTAGGGAAGATGAGGCTATATACATGGATGCCACCGGTGGTCCATGTAGGGTCACCTACTCAGTAGCCTGAGTGTGGAGGTTGTCAGGGCATATACATAAACCATTTCACATAAGGTCACAGGATTGGCTTAGTCAATATCCTTGTTGTGGGGCTGGAGAGATGGCTCAGAGATAAAGAGCACTGACTGCTCTTCCAAAGGTCCTGAGTTCAATTCCCAGCAACCACATGGTGGTTCACAACCATCTATAATGAGATCTAATGCCCTCTTCTGGATTGCAGGCAGAATACTGTATACATAATAAATAAATACGTCTTAAAAAAAATTCCTTGTTGCAATACGGCAATATCACTTTGCAGCCTGGTTCCCTGGCAGAGGGCACATGGGAGCTGTTTACACCTTGTCTTATAGGAGAGGTGAACCTGCAATCACTTTAGGAATAATAATAATAATAATAATAATAATAATAATAATAACAACTTATTATTGTTATTAAAAAATAGAAGAAGTTGAGTGTGTTAGTGCACATCTGTAATCCCAGCATGTGGGGATCAAAGCAGCAGGATCTCGAGTTTGAGGTCAGCCTGGACTAGGAGGAAAACTGCCTCTATTTGGAATAATAGATTAAGTGGGGCTGGGAGAAGGCTCAGCAGGAAAAAGACTTGCTGCCAAGTCTGGCAGCCCGAGCACACCAACCCTGGGATAACATGGCAGACAGAGAAAACCTACTCTGGCAGATGTGATCACATATGTGCTATGGTGTCCATGTGTTCATGCATGCACTGAAAATAAGTAAATATTTTTTCAAAATAAAAAAAGAAAAGAAAAAGAAAAAGGAGGGCATGGGGGCAGTGGAAGAGGCCGAGTGTGTGTTGGGGAGGGTGTGTGGCTTGGGCTGAGGTAAGATGAATGTGGCTGAGTCTGGAGGTTTGGGGTGGGAGACTGAGGTACCATCTTATTACAGAGGCACTGTCCCCAGACCCCACCTCCTCCCAGCCCCAGCTTAAGGACACAGGGATGGTTGGTCCTAGGATGTTCTGGACAGACATTCAAGGACAGAAGGACAGAAGGGTGGGAGGCGGGGCTTGAGCAATGCTCACTGATATGGGGGTACCTTGGAGACAGCCAAGGAGCCCAAAGACCCAGCCGCGCAGGGCTGTGTGTGTCTGCCGCCCATCTACGACCGGGTCGTCGGCCCAGAGGCTCAGCCAGTAGCCCTGGCAGAAGGACGCCACTTGCTGGCAGAGGAAGAGGAACAGGGTGTAGGTGCAGAGCGGTGTGCCCACCGCCTGCAAGTAGCTCAGGTATGTGGTGGCCTTCACCTATAAGACACGTAAGGGGGGGGGAGCAAAGAGGGGGGGGGGGGGGGGGGGGGGGAGTTGGGTGTGGGTCAGGTCAAGTTCCCAAAGGCAACATTAGCAAAGCTACTGGGCACATCATCTCCCCCTACAGACCCCTGCCTCAGGACCCTTCTGTAGAAAGTCATGTGGGTCATGACAAGCCACGATCTGGGTGACTGAAGGAGCGAGGAGGTGCACACATAGGTTAAGGACAAGATGGACTGTGGGATAGAGGGAGGCAGTGTGGAAGAAGAGGAACAGGAGCATAGATTTCAGATTTGGGCTTCCCCAGACTTGAGATTTGGTCACAGAGACAAGTACCGGCCCTTGCAAACCCTGGCTCCTTCATCTTTAAAATGAGGCTATTACAGCCTAGCTTTCTGGAGGGACCAGGGTGACATGGGAGATTGGGAGAACTAAGAAGCAGGAAGGTTACAGTCCTGTTTGTCCCCATGGGTGCTTGAGAAAGGTGAGCGCCCTCTCCAGTGTGTTAGATCTGAGGCAGGAGCACTGGTCGTTACCCGGCCATACTGCACACTGCTGTCCTCTTCTTCTGTCAATCCTGCTC
Source organism: Acomys percivali (assembly GCA_907169655.1). Taxonomy (NCBI): domain Eukaryota; kingdom Metazoa; phylum Chordata; class Mammalia; order Rodentia; family Muridae; genus Acomys; species Acomys percivali. The sequence goes on from OU015752.1 coordinate 70,913,100, forward strand.
CCTCGGGGTCATCCAGGGAAGGCTCGCTCTGTGCCTCTGGAGTGGTGCTGTCCTTCACAGGCACTGACTCCATGGGCCTGGGCCTGTCATTTAGAGGAAAATGAGGAGCTGTTAGTGTCCCTGCCCGTGTGGGCCTGTGAGCTCCTTCCGGTGGTAGCCAGTGAGCTCCACAGCATTCTTTCTAGCTCTTCATTCATTTGCTCAGGAAGGAGGGAGGGGCTACGCATTCATGGATGCATGGGTGGATAGGTAGAAAGGATAGATGCGCGGATATTGGGTAGAAAGGATGGATGGATGGATGGATGATGCATGGATAGATGATGGATGGATGGATGATGGATGGGAAGAAGGGAGGACAGATGCAAGGGTGGATGCATGGATAGATAAAAAAGAAGAGTTGTGTGAATGCATGGGTGAGGAGGCGCATGAATGGATACATGCGTGGGTGGGTGGGTGAGTGCACCATACTTCCTCCTACGTGGTACCCAGCTCTAGTGATAAGAGTCAGACAATCCTGTCCCCTGGTGCCATTTCACCAAATGAAGACAGTTGTCCAGATATGGAACTGTCTTCCAAAGTCTCACTTTGGCCTAAACTCTGGTCCGGTTGTTTTGCTCCTGCTGTTGGCCCTGAGACTCATCAGTGCAGCCTGTCTGAATGTCAGGGTTTCTCGTCTTTGATGCTAAAGGCATTTGTATTCCTGCCATCTGTGGAGGTGTGGACTGATTTAGCTGTTCTGTGCCTCTGTTTCCCGAGATACAAAATGGGTATATCTATTATTACCTGTTTATTATTTTCTTAGCATTTATCAATCATTTATTATCTCATGGGTCATCTGTCCACACATCCTTTTTTCTTTCTTTCTTTCTTCTTTTTTTGTTTTTTGTTTTTGTTTCTGTCTTTGTTTTGTTTTTTTGAGACAGAGTTTCTCTGTTTACGCCGTGGCTGTCCTGGACTTGCTTTGTAGAGTCCAGGCTGACCTTGAACTCACAGCGATCCACCTGCCTCTGCCTCCCAAATGTTAGAATTAAAGGGGTGTATCACCATGCCCAGCCTCCCATCCTTTTTTTCTATCCATCCATCTGTGCCTCTTTCTTTCCCCCCGCCCCCATCCATCCCAGCATCCTACCATCTGTCCACTCTTCCCGTGTCTCTAACCATCCATCCATGCCTCTTTTCATCTTTCCTCCCGTACATTCCTCCATCCACCCATCATCTGCTCTCCTGTCCTTCCTTTATCTACCCATCCATACCCTGTCAGTTCATGCATGAACATTTCCCTCCCCCTCCCTCCCCATCACAATCCATACTTTCACCCACTCCCACACCTACCCGACCATACTCAGGTCCATGTGCATCGCCCTGCCACTCAGGGTGGCCAGCTGGCATGATGTCAGAGGATCTGTCCTCTTCCTCAGTGTCCTCGAAGCCCAAAGACCTTGAGCTTCCCTGGCATGCTGTCCCTCCCACTGGTACAGAAGCCCACACTGCCTGGTACCCAGTGGCCTATTGTTAAAGTCCAGGTCCACAGTGAGTCCACGTGTGCCCTGGATGCAGAAGACCGGTAGGGAGGGGGGCAGTGGACTCCCTCTTGGGGCCCCCTGCCTTGTGCTTTAGCCGGACTCCAGCCCAGCCTGCCTGGCGGGTGGGAATGGTGCAGTAGAGCAGCCATTTCCTGCCATGCTGAGGAGCTTTCGTGGAGCCGGCCTGGCCTGCTGTAATGACTGGCACTGGCCCCTCAAAGGTGCTTGTCTTAGAACTGACTGTTTGGAGGCTTATCACCATCAGTTGACTGATGGATCATTTGAGGTGAATGAATTATACCCACCACTGAGCCCAACGGGGTATTGGGCAGGCACTCCATATATGTGAGTTTGGCTGTCCCCTCTCTGCCCGAGGCACAGTAGCCACAAGCAGATCTTGTTTTGGCTTCAGCCTGGCCCTCCCTTGCTCAACACTGGTGAACCCACCTTTCTGGTCTGTGCTTGGGCCTCCCACCTCCAGGAAAGCCTCCAACGTCATCACCGGTGGCCTCAGCATGTGTTCCTGCAAGGGTTGAGGATGTCAGTGAAGCCACACCACTGCTCTATGAAAAAACATTTCCTTGTGTGGTTCTTGCTGTTGCTGTAGCAACCTTTCTCTGCTCTCAACCTATCCCCTGGGGTCACTCAGGGTCATCATTCATCCTCATTCATTCATTCATTCAGAAAACACTGAGCACATGCTTTGGAGTTGGAAATTTTCAGTGACTATTGTACAAGGTCAAGTTGCCTCTGCTTCCCCAACACACTTGCTCAAGCAGTGCACTGTGCCTAGAATGTTCTTTTCTAGCTAACTCACATAAACCCTCAGTTGCTAGATCCGCCAGGAATAATTTCCTATCTGATGTTTCCCAGGTTGGGCCAGAAATCTAAGTAGAAATACAATAGCTTCACTCCACACCTGTGAACAAGAATTAACATTTAGGTATGGGTGATGTTTGTTATGCAGCACTGTCACAGCAAAAGCTGTCCAATACAAATGGGCAAGTTCTGTACTCAAGGTCTCGCCTTTCAGCTCACTGACAATGACACTGTAAATCAACAGTTAGGTTCTGTGGTGATTTGAATGGGAACGGCTCCCAGAGACTCATGCATTTGAACACTTGGCCTCAATTGTTAGAACTGTTTGAGAAGGATTAGGCGGTGTGGCCTTGTTAGAGAAGGTGGCAACAGGCTTTGAGAACCTTCAAAGCCCAAGTCACTCCTAGTCTCTCTCTGTGACTTGTGATTTGTGTCTCAGGATGTGAGCTCTCAGCTCCCATGCTTGCCGCCGCCGCCATGCTCTCTCCCATGATGGTCATGGACGTTAGCCCTTTGAACCGGAAGCCCACATACGCTTCTTCTCAAAGTGGCCTTGGTCATGGTGTTTTACTACAGCAATAGAAAAGTAACTAAAACAGGCGTTTTCTTTTCTTTTTTTGTATATGCATGTGTGTGTGTGTGTGTGTATGTATGTATGTGTATATGCATGCGTGTTTGTGTATGCATACACACAGAGGCTAGAGCACAATCCTGAGTGTCGTCCTAGGGATGCCGTCTACCTTGTCTTGTGAGACAGGGTCCCCCACTGGCCTAGAACTCACTAGTGAGGCTGTGCTGACCTGGCATTAAGTCCTGCGGAGCCTCCTGTCTCAGTCTCCGCAAAGCTGGGATCACATGTGTATGCCGCCAAGCCCAGGATTTTACATGGGCGCAGGGGACTGAACTCTGGTCCCTCTGCTTGCAAGGGCCTTTGCTGACCCAGCCAGCTCCCCAGCTCCCCTGCCATTTAGGGCCAGTATTGAGCAGAAGTTTCTGGAAAAGGCGGAGCCGAAGACCAGGGCTTGCTGTCATTAAAGCAAGAGCTGAGGGCATGGGGACACAGAGGAAGGCAACGGCCTACCAATCCAAAACTGTGTTCTCTGGTACCTAGTTGTTCGGCTCCCTGGCCTGGCACTGTTGCCAACAAGCCACATATGTAACCTTGGGCCAGTTTATTAACTTGCGAGCCTCAGTGTTCTCATCTATGAAATGGAGACCATTAGGCACCATGTTGACTCAGTAAGCCAAGTGAGGCAAGTCTTAGCTGGTATTTCTCCCTGTATGTATGCTCATGGGCGATGTTACTTCTGGAAACTTGGCGTTTACCCTCTGGAACCTTAGAGGGGCCTCAGGAGCAAATGCTCCCTGAAGTGTCTTCGTGGCATCCTTGAGCATAGACACTGGATAGGACACCCTGAATTGCATTCTGGGACCACAGGCATAGGCCTCATCTGTACAAGGGCAATCATGGCAAGCTCTCCCTCAGAGGCCTCTTGTGAGAATCGAAGGAAATAATGTACAATTAGGGCTGAGGAAATGGCTTAGTTGGGAAAGCTCCACCCCCAGAACCTACATAAAAAGCCAGCCATGGCGGTATGTGCCTGTGACTGCAGCCCCGGGAAGGTATGGTCAGAGGGTCCCTGGAGCTCACTGATCAGTCAGTAGAAATAAATATACAAGTTCTAGATCCCAATAAGAGACTTTGGTTCTGCTAGCAAGGTAGACAGTTGTGAGTCACCTCTGGCCCCCAACCAGAATGCACTCTGGCACACACACGCGCATCTGCACATAGAGACATACAAGGTGAGCCTCAGACAGTGTCCTTGGCTCCTTGTGGGGGAGGGATGGTCCATCTGCAGGGCAGCAGTTGCAGCTGGGCCCTCAGGATGGGTGTGGTTAAGGCACTGGGCCCTGGCAGCCTTCTCCCAGAGGGTAGCCAGAGCCAGGCGCAGCGACTCAGCACAGCCCTCACCTCCTCCTCCTCCACCTGCAGGCTGCCTGGCCTCATCCAGAAGATCCACCAGGGCTCCGTTCCTGTGCAGAAGGTCCTGGTAGGAACCCATCTCAGCTATGGTCCCATTGGCCAGCACCAGGATCTGATCAGCCTGGGGCAGGACGTGCAGCGTGTGGGTCACAAGGATCCGAGTCTGGGCAGGGCAAGGGCAGAAGTTACATGTGCTGGAGTGTCTCCAGGTCAGAAAATGGGGGGGGGGGCACCTCTACTTGTGCACGTGCCCTTGTTCTGGAGAATTTTGTACCCAAAAAGAATAGTGGGGATGGCTGGGCATGGTGGCGCACGCTTTTAATTCCAGCACTCAGGAGGCAGAGGCAGGCGGAACGCTGTGAGTTCGAGGCCAGCCTGGTCTACAAAGCGAGTCCAAGACAGCCAGGGCTACACAGAGAAACCCTGTCTCAAAAACAAAACCAAACAAAAATAGTGGGGCTCTCTGAAATTGAGATGTGGGCCTAAGGCGACCCTTTGAGAGCTTCTCTCTCTTAATGGGATTGTGGGGTGATCTCACCTTATGGTCAAAATATAACAAGTGGATGTACATTTAAAAAGTTTCTTTTGAGACCGGGTTTCATGTAGCCCAGGCTAGCCCTGAACTCATTCAGTAGCCAAGTGTTCTAACTTCCTTTCTGTTGCTGTGACAAACACCATGACCAAAAGCGACTCATTGGAGGAAAGGGTTATTACACTTCCAGATCACGGAGGAAAGGGTTATTATACTTCCAGGTCACGGTTCATCACTGAGGGAAGTCAGGACCTGAAGGCAGGCCAATGTGCTACTCCATGCAGCATTACCTCCAACCAGGGAACACACTCAGAGCCCAGGAAGTACAGCAGCCACCATGAGGGTGTGGCTGGCTGGATGTCTGGCTCCCTCACAGGCCCATGCTTAGCTAGCTTCGCTGTATAGCCCAGGACAGCCTGCCCAGGGACAGTGGCATCCACAGTGTGTTGGGCCCACCTACATCACAATTAACAAACATGCCCCTAGACCAGTCTCTTCTAGGAGATTCCTCAGTCAAGGCTTTCCTTTCAGATGACGAGGTTGTGTTAACAGTTAAAGCTAGCCAAGACATCAAGGATGACTGTGGATTTCTGATGAGCCTTCCTCCACCTCCCAAGCAGTGGGATTACAGGGAAGCAGCATGGCACCGGCTCACAAGTGTTGGGGGTGGAACTCAAAGCTCTCTGCATGTAATGCTACACTGAGCCACATCCATCCTGGGAATGCATTGCACTTAACACGCTGAGCTCCAGGGCTCCCCCATGGGGTACTTCTCAGAGCTCGCTTTTTCCTCCTCAAGAGGCACAGCAGATGGAGCCACAGTTTATGACCACCAGTTAGCACTATGAGAAAGTATTGCTACCTCAAGAAAAGATTTTAAAAATCTACATATTGTAAAAATTGAATATGTACCACTTTTGGACGATCACACAGTTGAAATGTTATAAATAGTTTAACCACAAGTTCCCTAAGAAATATATAAGTAGCACTTGGGAGGCAGAAGTAGGCAGATTGATGTGAGTTCGAAGCCACCCTGGTCTACAAGGAAGTTCAGGACAGCCAAGGCTGCACAGAGAAACCCTGTCTCGAAAAACAAAACAAACAAACAAACAAAAAACAACAAAAAACAAAAAAGAAAAGAAAAAGAAATATATAGGTATAAGCCACAAAGAGTTGGGAAGCTGTTTGTTACGCAGCAGTGTTACAGGAAGAGCTGATTGATACAAAGAAGAAAATTGGACTGAAGAAGGGCTGATGAGACAATGCTTGGTTAGGACAGAACATTTAGGACTTCCTCAGCTTGACCCTATGACACGCACTTACCGTACCCTGGAGCAGCCCGTTGGGTCCTATGACCTGTCTGAAGACATGCTGGCTGACATGGGCATCCAGGGCTGCCAGCGGGTCATCGAGCAGGTACACGGAAGCCTTTCTGTACACAGCCCTAGCCAAGCTCAGGCGCTGCTTCTGGCCCCCAGAGAGATTCATGCCCTGGGAACATGAGTGAGACAGGGACCTCAGATGCACATCTGCTGCTGACATCAGAATGACTGGGTGGCCTGGTGATGGTGGTGCACGCGTTTAATCTCAGCGCTTGGGAGGCAGAGGCAGGAGGATCTCTGTGAATTTGAGGCCAACCTGGTATACAGAGTGAGTTCCAGGTTAGCCAGGGCTGTTACACAGAGAAACCCTGTCTCAAAAAATAAAACAAAAACAATGGAACAGAAAGACATAGACGAGGGACACACCCGTTCGTTCAGCCAGGGGTAGCTCAAGGTACCCACTCGTGGTCCACACCTGGCTGTAAACACTGAACCAGGACCAAATGTGGCCCACTACTTGTTTTTGTAAATAAAGTTTTATTGGGACTCAGCCATCTATCCACTGACTTACAGTCTATGGCTGCTTTTGCACTCAGAAGTCAGAGCTGGGTAACTGGGACAGACATCAAATGGCCCTCAAACTTTACAGGAGTTTCTCTGGCCCGTCCTAGAAAATGTGGGCTGACTGCTAGATTACGGAACTGGGGAATCAATGCTGGGGAGAAAACAGAGGCCTTGGCAGATTCTGAGCAACTGTTTCTCCTCTGAGCTCCATTTTGTTTGAGAGCTTGGGTCTAGAACTTGTGATCTTCTTGCCTCAGCGCCTTGAGTGCTGAGATGACTGGCAGGTGCCACCACACCTGACTCGGGGCCCCTAACTTCCATCCTTTCTCCCTTGAGACAAGCCCAGCCCGGCAGACACAGAGCACGATGCCAACCGTTCAACTTGTCCTCTCCCTCATCTCACAACTCGCGGGCTTTCCCACGTCCCTCAGAGTCAGAGCCAAAGTTTTAACCGTCCCCAGAAAGCCCTCACGAGACCCCATTTGTCTCTCTACCTCACCTCCTGCCATGCTTGCCTGTTCCCGCTCTCTCGGGCTACCCCACTGTGCTCACTGACTCCCCAAAGCACTCGTTCTCCAGGGCCTGCGTGCATGAGCTCTCCTGTTGGAAAGTTGTCTCCCTGGAACGCGCAGGGCTTATGTCCTCCTTCTGTCCCCCTCAAGGACAGACCTTTCCCAGCATGAAAAGGTTGGGAGCGTGGGAACATGGATGCTTGCTGCTGGGTCCCACAGCCAAGGACAGCCCAGCAGAGTAGCCAAGGGTGAGCATCAGCTGAATAAATGAATAGATGAAAATAAGGACTTGGGGTGGGGTGGGGGGCCTGGAAGGATGGCTCAGAGGTTAAGAGCACTGGCTGCTCTTCCAGAGGTCCTGAGTTCAATTCGCAGCACCTACATGGTGGCTCACAACCGTCTATATGTGGCATATATGCAGGCAAAAAACTGTATACATAATAAATAAATAGATCTTTAAAAAAAGAAAAAGAAAAGAAAAGAAAGAAAGAAAAGAAGGACTGGATATTTAGGCAATGAGGGAGTGAGTGATGTCCTGAGTGAACACGTCATCAGTAGAGAGATGGGAAGAAACACAGCAGAGAGGGGTGGAGTCATAGCCTGGAGGAGAAGGCGGAGACCATGCAGTCAGCATCCCCAGAAGGGATGCTGGGAAGGGGAAAAGCAGGCCCAGCCAGCTTCTCATTAGTTTTCTGATTCTGTTAGTTCTTTAGCTTTGGGTGGCTGTGGGGACCATTTATGCTCAGATCCTTCGGAGAGGCCAAGAGAGGGGAAGCGATTTGACTGATATTACCCAGCAGGCACTTTGCTTTCCCTTTCTTTCTTTCTTTCTTTCTTTCTTTCTTTCTTTCTTTCTTTCTTTCTTTCTTTCTTTCTTTCTTTCTTTCTT
>OU015752.1:70921254-70971880 GCA_907169655.1 Acomys percivali
CTTTCTTTCTTTCTTTCTTTCTTTCTTTCTTTCTTTCTTTCTTTCTTAACAGTTTCTCCTCAATAACTGAACAGCTGCTACATGTCTGGCCCCGAGCTGGGGCCTCCTTCCCTGCCCCCTTTCTGTCCCTGTTGGTCCCCATCTTACCGCCCTTGGGCCGGGGAGGCATATGCCCCCAGGGTTTCCTCACCTGCTCCCCTATTGGGGTGTGAACTCCTGCAGGGAAGCTGGCCACATCAGACCCCAGGGCACAGGCGTCCAGCACTTTCTGCAGCCAGGGCAGGTCCAGGTCCTGCCTGAAGCACACATTCTCCACCACCGAGGTGTTCTGGACCCAGGCCTCCTGAGGTACGTAGGCCACGGAACCCTGAAACACGCCTTGCTGTTGGTAGTTCATGTGAGAGGAGGGGGAACTGGGGGCTCAGAGGGTGGGGGGCTGAGGCAGTGAACGGTAGGGGGTGGGGGCAGGGAGGCACGGGGTGGTCATACCTCAATGCTCACAGACCCTTCTACCTTCAGCAGCTCCCCAAGCAGGGCAGACAGCAGGGAGGACTTCCCGGCCCCCACTGGACCCACAACAGCCAGCAGACAGCCCTGGGGCACGGTGAGGTTGATCCTGACAACCCAGGGGGAGATGCAGCCCTGAAGGCCTACCTGGGTGTGTACAGAGTGGGGAACCCCAGACACACCCACCCTGTCCTACTGCTCAGGCCGTGGGGATAGCATTAAGAGACTATACAGGGGGGCTGGAGAGATGACTTAGAGGTTAAGAGGACTGGCTGCTCTTCTAGAGGTCCTGAGTTCAATTCCCAGCAACCACATGGTGGCTCACAACCATCTGTAATGAGATCTGGTGCCCTCTTCTGGCGTGCAGGTGTGTATGCAGATAGAGCACTGTATACATAATAAATAAATCTTAAAAAAAGAGAAGAGATACATGGCCTTTCCTCCCTGACCCTTGTCTGCCTTCTTTTCACGTGTGAGTACATCACATGTACACACACGTGCCTGCTGCACAAGCACCTACGGACACGCCACATACATTAGTATGCACAGCCACAGTCATAGCCAGTGTACAGACGTAAGCACATGCCCACATGTATGCTACTGTATGTATGTCCACACACACATGCACATGCACACACAGAGGGGGTCATGACGTGAGGGCTTGGCTAGTGTAGCCGCTTGCTCAGGCCTTTGCAATACGTGCCTTGCTGCTCTCCCTGCCTCTGCCCCAGCGTACTCCTATCTTCTGGAGTCAGCTCTTACCCAGAAGCCACAGGGACCTGTTCAAGACCAAGTCAGGGCAGGGTATGGTAGTGTACCTCTAGTCCCAGAACACAGGAGGCAGAGGCAGGCAGATCTCTTTGAGTTTGAGGCCAGCCTGGCCTACGAGTGAGCTCCAGGCCAGCCAAGACTACATAGTGAGACTCTGTTTCAGAAAAAAAAACAAAACAAAACAAAAAAAAAAACCCAAAATCAGTTCATAACCCTCCCAAGCTTTCACTGAGGGTCAAAAGGAAAGGTCTGATGAATATGACTTACACCCAGCCATATTCTTACTTCTTCCTCTTCCTCTTCCTCTTCCTCCCCCTCCCCACCTCTCCTCTTCCTCCACCTCTCCTTCTTCGTGACAGTGTTTCTCTGCCTAGCCCCGGCTGTCCTGGAATTAACTCTGTAGACCAGGCTGGCCACAGAGGCAGAGATCCACCTACCCCTGCCTCTGCCTCCCAAGGGCTGGGATTAAAGGCCTGCGCCACCGCTGCCAGGCTTAGTGTTTCTTAAGTAAAGTCCAGTGGGCCTCAACAAGGGTGATTTTTTTTTTGCCCCAGTCCAGTAGAGTCATTTGGTAGCATCTGGAGGTGTTTTTGCCACACAGCAAGGAGTTCTCAGCCCAAATGTCGACAGGGCAAGCCTGAAAACCTTCCAGATGCCGCCTAGAGAGAGCTGAGCCCTGGCCTTCCTCGTGCCCCCAGCATCTAGAACAGAGCTCGGTGCATAGCAGATGAATGGTCCCTAAACACGCCCTGAGAGTGTGGCTAGGGATACATGGAAATGGCCAGATTCTCTGTCTCTTTGTGAGATGCTTTGGGGCTGGGTGAGAGTGACCTTGGAAGTGATACAAGAGGCACAGAAGGAGGTCACAGCTGATGAGACTGGTCCTCAAGGCTCCTCTTGGTCAGGTGAGAAACAGGGGCATCGCCTGCCTGATGGGGGAGGCTCAGGTACCCTGTGTCCCCTCTATAGAGCTGTGACATGTAGAAACCTTTGCCTCCCAGCACAGAACCCTGGCCTAGCTGAGGCTATCCTCTGGCCCCAGGTGTGACACTTTCTCAGAAGTAAGAGCATCTCTCCGTGGGGTGGGGTTTCATACCCGTGCAGGCAAGGCGGGCTCTCCTGGGACCAAGCAAAGGTGCCATTGTGTATAGAAATTTGATCCTCCGAGGCTGCAGGACACAGAAAGACAGTTACAGGGGCTGGGTGGTCCTGCCCTCCTGGTGTCCCTGTGTTCAGTGTTCAAGGCCTTAAAGCCTCTACCCACAAAGCATCAAGTGTCAGCTCACAAGGCTCCTTCGCTGCTACCTGCTTACTTGAGAATGATGCTGCCACAGTAATATTGTAATTCAGGGACAGGCAACCTCAGACAGGAGTTCTATTCCTGCCTGCTGCTTTTTTTTTTTTTTAATAAATAAAGTAGCTGGGCGGTGGTGGTGCATGCCTTTAATCCCAGCACTCGGGAAGCAGAGGCAGGTAGGTCGCTGTGAGTTCGAGGCCAGCCTGGTCTACAAAGTTAGTCCAGGACAGCCAAGGCTACACAGAGAAACCCTGTCTTGAAAAACCAAAATAAATAAATAAATAAATAAATGAAGTTTGAACTGGGCATGGTAGCTCATGCTTGTAATCCTAGCACCTTGGAGGTTGAGACAGGTAGGAAATGAGTTGGATGCTGGCCCTTAAAGTGAGTATTATGTCAGCTTGGGCCATGTAATGAAGATTACCAGTAAAGTTATTTATTTATGTATGTACATATTTATTTATGTAAATAAGTAATCTCAGTGTGATGACTTGTGCCTGTAATCCCAGGATTTGGGGGTGGAGGCAGGAAGATCATGAGTTCAAGTCTAACCTTGGCTACATAGCAAGTTCAAGACTAGTCTGGTTTACAATGCCTTGTCTCAAAAAGCAAAAAAATGGGGGGCCAGAGAGGTGAGTCAGTGTTAATAGCTTTTTTAGAGGACCCAGGCTCAGTTCCCAGCACACACACATGGTAGCTCACAACCATCTGTAACTCCAGTTCCAGGGGATCTGATACCCTCTTCTGGCCTCCCTGCGCTTCAGACACTCATAGGTACACAGACATACGTGCAAGAAACACACACACAAACACAAACACACACATTTCCATCTCTAATTTTTAAGCTAAAAAGCAAATAAGTAAATAAAATGCATTAGCTTTGCAGATGTTCTAGTCTAACTGTGGTGTTTAAATTAATGTGATCCTCAAGACACCCCCTCCTCCCCCGAGCAGGTGCTTGGGCCCTGAAGATGGGCACTGAGGTTCCAAAGAGGTTAACACGTCAGAGTTTGGGTTCAGATGTGTCCCTGGGATGGGGTATCCATCACAAGGGCAGGATTTTAAGTACTACTGGGCATTTTCCAGAGACGCAGGTTGACCAGATGTCTCATTTATATTAACTGGTGGGAAGCTCTTGTCTAGTGACAAGCCGTTCTCTGTGCTCCTTCCCTGCAGCAGTTAAAGTCACACAGGCAGTGGCTGAAAGTGGCAGGAGTGAGTGAGGGAGTCAGCTAACTAGAGCCTGTGAGTCTCCACAATGATGCTCTGATATGAATCTTTAGCTTAATAATGTGTCCATGGGCCGGGCGTGGTGGTGCACGCCTTTAATTCCAGCACTCAGGAGGCAGAGGCAGGTGGATCAATGTGAGTTCGAGGCCAGCCTGGTCTACAAAATGAGTCCAGGACAGTCAAGGCTACACAGAGAAGCCCTGTTTCAAAAAAACAAAATAATAATAATAATAATAGTAGTAGTAGTAGTAGTAGTAATAGTAATAGTAATAATAATAATAATAAATAATAGTGTCCATGGTTCTCTTCCTAGACTTCTGCATAAGGGTAAGGACTTGATGGAGTGCCCACTTCTGAGCCCCCAGGTGGCATCCCTCAGTGTCCCACTAGTTGTCACTGTAGAGGTGGCAGAAGCAGAAGGTTCACAAGTGGCATGGCTGATGGTGGAGTCTGCATTGCATGTGTTGTCTTTGTCTCCCTTCCCCCTGCCCATCTCAGCACTCACTGCGTCTGGAGGGACTGGAGACCATGCCATTAGGGTCAACTTCTTCAAGGCACAGGAATGCAGCCAGCCGGTCAAAGGATACTCGAGCCTGGAGATATAAGAGTGGGCTAGTGACCAAGACAGAGGGACTTTGGGTTGGTCCCTGGAATTGCCTGGGGAAGGCTTCCTGAGCCCCCAGCCCAACACTTTGCATTTGCTAGATATTGGAACATCTGTAGGTCATAGCAAACAATGACCTTGACAGGGGTGGGGACATCTCTCTGTTCTTCAATCCAGAGAGACTGGAACAAACCAGAAGTCTCCAACTAAGGCCTGGGAAGCGGGCAGCACCTCTTCCACCTGCTCAGGGCAGCAATGTGGAGTAACTTCCAACTCTGTCCACTGGGGGCACTTTCCTGAACACCCATTGCACACCTACTTATACTCGGTTGACTGGAAGTGAGTGGCCGGAAGCTGAGGAAATAGCTCAGTGGGGCAAAGTGCTTGCTATCAAGTATGAGGAATTGGGTTCAAAGCCCCAGAGCCCACATAAAATCTGGGCAAGTTCGTCCATTCCTCTCATCCCAACATGTGGAGAGTGGCGAGGGATGGAATTCTGGAGCTCTCTATAAGCTCTGGCTTCACTGAGAGACCCTGTCTCAAAAACTGAAGTGGGGTGGGGGAGGAATAACTTACGCTAAGGATTTTTGAAAAAAGCCATATGGAAACTTGCTGTTTTAGAAGCTTCCCTGTATGTGTGTATGTATGCGCGCGCATGTGCACGTGCATGTCTGTATATATGTATATGCATTTAATTGGAGTTACCCTACATAAGGGATAATGCTTCTCTCATAAACCATGTATTACCAAATAAAATGCTTACTGTCAGATGTGGGTTGTCTCCCCTCTGACCTAGAGAGACCCCTAAAACAACAGTTGTTTGTGGGTCCCACCAGAACTCCATGGTAAGACTCTACTGCTGACGGTACAACAGACCTTGGTCATAGGGCATGACGAGACCAAGTCAGTGAAGACTGAGTAGCTTCCTCCATGTTGACCAACTTTTACGGTGCCAGGAGGTGCTATGCAGGCTGCTAGCCGTGAACCCTGTGAGCTACAAGTGACTGGCATGGAAAGATGGGCTCGGGCTAGAGAGATGGCTCAGCAGCTAAGAGCACTGTCTGCTCTTCCAAAGGCCCTGAGTTCAATTCCCAGCAACCACATGGTGGCTCACAACCATCTACAATGTGATCTGATGCCCTCTTCTGGTCTGCAGGGGCACAAACAGGCAGGGGTACATAATAAAGAAATCTCTTTTTAAAAAAAAGCTACCGGGGGCTGGAGAGATGGCTCAGCGGTTAAGAGCACTGACTGCACTTCCAGAGGTCCTGAGTTCAATTCCCAGCAACCACATGGTGGCTCACAACCATCTACAATGTGATCTGATGCATACTGTATACATAATAAATAAATCTTTAAAAAAAAAAAAAGCTACCAAGAAGAGACTTGATACCCTATGAACATATAAAGGAGGAGGAAGTCCCCCTCAGTCACAGTCATGGGGAGGGGAGTAAGGGGAAAATGGGAGGGAGGGAGGAATGGGAGGATACAAGGGATGGGATAACCATTGAGATGTAATAATGAAAAAAAAAAAAAAAAGATGTGCTCACGGGCACAATGGTGGCATTAAGGTTATGGGGTAACCAAACGTTTTCTGATTGGATTTAAGGCTGGCTCCACAGGTGGAAATGCATACCTGGTACTGTAATCTGACCCATAACCCATGGGCTATGGAGTTAATAGGCTTTAGGAGTGAACTTACTACTATTAAGTTGTCAAGTGGACTTCATATTAAACTGTCCTCTAAATGTATATCTCTATGCCTCACGTTAGTGCAGCTCTCAGACCTTGGTTGGTGCAGAAACTTACAACTCATCAGAGTGCAAAGAGTAAGTATCAGCAAAGAGCTCAATGCAAATGTGACTGCTGTATCACATCCCTTTCCTCCAGGGCTCAGGGACCATCACATCACGGAAGAGAGAGCAGAAAGACTGTAAGACCCAGAGATCAGCAAAGACTTGAGGGAAACAGCGCCGTCTGGACACCCCAGGGCCTCTGCACTCCTGAACTCACAGAGACTGTGGTTGCCCCCATACAAGACCCGCACAAGATCAAGCCAGTCAACACTGTACCATGGACGAGGGAGGAGCTCGTGAGCCACCATGGCTAGCTAAGGAGCTGAGGAGAAGTTACTGGCTTCTGAGGGAGGGTGGGTGTGTTGGTGAGTTTATGTCACCTCGACACAAGCTAGAGCCATTTGAGAGGAGGCACTCTCCACTGTGAAGACACCGTGAAACTATAGGCCTGTAGGCAAGTCTGCAGAAGGTTTTCTTGGGTAATGGCTGATATGGGAGGGCCCTGCCCATTGTGGGTAATTCCTGGGGCGTATAAGAAAGCAGGCCAAGGGCTGGAGAGATGGCTCAGTGTAAGAGCGCCGCCTGCTCTTCCAGAGGTCCTGAGTTCAATTCCCAGCAGCCACATGGTGGCTCACAACCATCTATAATGATATCTGATTCCTTCTTCTGACATGCATGAAAACAGAGCACTCAATTCATAAAATAAATAAATAAATCTTAAAAAAAGAAAATAAAAAAAAAATAAAGAAAAGAGAGACAAAACTAAAAGACCCCCTCCCTGTTCAAGGAGGGGACCTAGGATGAGTTCTTGAATGGAAAAGTGACACATTCTCCAAAGATGCTTGCTGAGGCTTCCCTGCACACTCTGGTCTACGTCTGATGGCCTCTGCCTGTCCTTTAGACCTTCCTTCTCCTCATTCCTCTGCTGACAGTGGTCCAGGTGTGCTGGGCCCAGGTAAGCTCCCTGAGCTCCGTGGAGCCATCCTCCACCCATCCTCACCTGAACGATGCAGTGTACGGAGAAGGGCAGGAAGGCCTGGGCTTTGTTAAGGATGCTGAGCACTGTGAGGGTCACAAAAGCCTTCTCTGCATCCATGGCGTTGTCCTCTGCCACCAGGGTGTGGACAGCAAACACAACCAGCGCCACCTGTTGGAGTACATGGGTGGCACTGAGCCCGCTGTCCATTTCTGGCAGGGCCAGCCCACTGGGGGTGACTCTGGGTTCCATATGTCTAAGCTGCAATGCTGCTGCCACAGGCTCCGCACCCCAAGCATGCCCTCTCCAGGCCCCCTCTCAGTGCTGAGACCAGAATGACGTCACCAGAAACGTAGACACTTGGAAGGACACGAGTGACACAGAGAAGAGGAGGGTGGAGGTCTTCAGAGCGCCTAGCTCCTGGCCCCGGATATGAAGGAGTCTCTCCAGGAAGGCTTGCTCCCAGCCATGAGACTTGATGGTTCTCATAGTTCTGAGGACGGAGCTGGTGAGCCGTGCTCGAGAGGCCTTCTGCCTCATCTGCTCTTCCTGAGGCAGGAGAGAAGAGGCAAGAGAGGGACCAGCCTGGAATGTTCCATCCCCGTGGCCTCTGCAGCCGCTCCGCCACAAACCCTGTAGATTCTTTTTCCAAGCCACACACTAGCCCAGCATCTCTGCTGGGGTCCTGAGCCACTCACTGGGCCCTCATCACGCCCCCAGAGCAATCTCAGCCTCCTGAGCCTGCTTTCACTGTGACAATCAGAAGCCACCAATGGAAGGCTTTCTGGAGGCGAGGGTGTCATGTGAACTAGATCTTAATGAGGGCAAGAGGCTGCAGTCACTGAGTGCAAATGCCTTTATCTGCTGAGTCATCTTATTAGCCCCTCTGGTGTTCTAAACACCAGCTCCTGTCCCAAATGCAGAATTGGCCTCCCGTCCTCAAGGCTTGGAAGCTTCTAGTCTTATGGCTGTGAGCGCTGTGCTAGAAAAGAACAAACTGCTTGACCTGGCTTGAAAGACTGGGTGTCGCTGTGTGAGGAAGCTGAGTGGGGTGAGGGATGGACTGAGGAGGCAAGGTCAGGTGACAGTGGTCGCGGTGGGGTCTGAGGCTTTGACACTGAGCAACATCTGCAAAGGAGGTATGGTTTCTTTTCTTTTTTCTTTTCTTTTCTTTTCTTTTCTTTTCTTTTCTTTTCTTTTCTTTTCTTCTCTTTTCTTTTTTGGTTTTTCAAGATAAGGTTTCTCTGTGTAGCCTTGACTGTCCTGGACTCATTTTGTAGACCAGGCTGGCCTCGAACTCAGAGTGATCTACCTGCCTCTGCCTCCTGAGTGCTGGGATTAAAGGCGTGCGCCCCCACCACTGCCCGGTGAGGTATGGTTTCTTTGGCCGCCATACATCCTTTCTGACTGAGTGGGGATGAGGGACAGAGGTGGGAGTCAGTAGGGGACAACTTGGGGCCACTGTGGGATGGGGGCAACACTGTAGAAGGAACAGAGGTTTGTCCAGGGACACGGGTTGACAACACAGAAGGACAAGGCCAGATCTACAGCCTCTTCTTGCCTCTCCTTGTCTCTGTCACCACCCAGAACCTCATGGCTGTTCCCCGGGCCAGGGTGTCCCCATTCCCAAATGCCAAACCTGATGGTAGCTCCTTTTCTTGGTAATGAAGAAATTCAGAGGGAGGAGGCTCAGGAAGACAGCGATGGCTGTGAGGGCAGAAGGTCCAAGGAGCTAGGGACAGAGAGCAGGGTGTCATGAGCCTCCAGGGGTTTGGCCACACCACCTCCCAGGCTTGGGAGTTCAGGCATGGACCCCTATGCCCACTACTTATATAGGTTAGGGAGATCTCCATAGGTCCTTGCGTTTACATGGTAAGGGCTTTGTTGGCTCCCCTTCCTGCTCCTGTTTGTTTGTTTGTTTGTTTGTTTGCTTGCTTGTTTTTCAAGACAGGGTTTCCCTGTGTACCCCTGGCTGTCCCAGACTCACTCTGTAGACCAGTCTGGCTTTGAACCCACAGAGATTTGCTTGCCTCCGCCTCCCGAGTGCTGGGATTACAGGTGTGTACCACCACGCCAGGCAAGTCTATTATTATTGAGTTGACATGGCTGCAGCATGCACATGAAGGTCAGGAGATGATGGTGTAGAGGCAGTGCCCCCTCTCATACTTATGTGGGTCCCCAGGCTACAGCTTAGGCCCTCAGGCTTGTGCCATCAGACAGCAAGCTACTTAATTTACCTCCTGTGCCATTTTGCCAGCCCTCCTTTTCCTTTCTCTTGAGACCAGGTCTTCATCCAGGCTGGCCTCAAACTCACTGTGTTGCTGAGGCTGACCTAAAAATCGCGATCCTCTTGCTCTCACCTCCCAAATGCAGGTATTATGGGCATGTGCCACCACACCCAACATTTAGGGCTCACTCTTTTTTTTTTTTTTTTCCGAGACAGGGTCTCTCTGTGTGTCCTTGTCTGTCCTGGACTCACTTTGTAGACCAGGCTGGCCTCGAACTCACAGCAATCTGCCTGCCTCTGCCTCCCGAGTGCTGGGATTAAAGGCGTGCGCCACCACACCCGGCCTAGGGCTCACTCTTAATCTAGGCTTCAGCTCATCTCTTAGTAGGGGGGTCAACAGATTATCAAATAAACACAAAAAAATTGACATTTCTGAGATATATATCAATATATATATACATATATACATATATATATATGGAGAGAGAGAGTGCTTAGTGTAAGAATATTTCCTGAAATATTGAAGACAGTTATACTGAGTGATTATTCAGTTTATTTGAAATTTACACTTAACTGGACACCTGAGTTTTGCCTGTCAGCGTCCTCTCACTAGCTTTGTAACTGTTGGTGTCTTTGCTCTGGCTTTCTGGGAAATGCGATGGTGGGGACAGACTAAATGATCTTCCTAATAAAGTTTTATTGCGCTTTCGTGAGATTTTTGTCCCCCTCCCACACACACACAACTCCAGTCTGTTTCTTCCAGCCCACAGGAACTCTAGTCTCTAATCTCCAGGCTGAAGCGGGCTAGTGTGTTTTATTCATGCACCAATTCCACCACCTAGTGGTTCAGCGGGACTGTCCTGAAAGCAACTGGCAGCCTAGAAAAACACTCATTTAGAAAGTAAGGTCAGCCCTGACACTCTGTTCAATAAATATCTCAAATGTCTTCATTTATCCATAGCATCCACAATGGCCACCATCTTAGTAAGACTGGGATGGCACGGTGTTCCTCTGGCGCCAGGGCGGAGGCAGCGCACAGGGTGTTACCTGCAGATACTGCAGCCTCCGATTGCTCTCAACCTCGGCTTCTGAATACCCTGAGTTCCTCACAGCTCTTGCCTCTCTTTTCTACAGTAGCCATCAGCTTTTTAACCCTGCACATAGGCTCTGTTTGGATGCCTGTGCATCCTTGCTGACCACCTACTGTGTGCAAGCCTTGGGATGTTCAGATGTCAGTGTTCGTAAATAGAATTTTAGCTGGGCATCACAGCTCATGTCAGTAACCCCAGCTACTCTCAAGGCTGAGGATGGAGAATCACAAATGCCAGCCTTTCTGTACAGTAAGGTCAAGGCCAAGGCCAGCTTTTAGTGAGACTTGATCTCAAAATAGAAAAAAATAAAAATTAAGGACTAGAGATGCAGATCAGTGGAAAATCTCATGCATGGCAGACTCAAGGCATTGCAAAGCTGAGTAAGAAAACACCCAGTGGTCATGGGTGATCATGGCTGCCCTCACACATCAGGGGGAGGCTAGCAACACTGTAGTGGGTGGGTGGCCGGCGCTATTCAAAGCACCTGAGCACCATAGGCCGGAAACTGGAAACAAAGCACTCCAGGATCTGAAAGGCTTTGAGCGCCAACACCATTCCACGGTACGCAATTTATACCTCCTCTCACGCAGTGCAAATGGCACAAGGCAAAATGCAGGGCTGTTAACGTTGCTCAAAATGACCTTTGGGCTATGTCAATAAGGTAGGTGCCCGCAAAACACATACAAATTTCTTGCTAAACTTGAGTTACAGCCTCAAGATCTCAAATGCACCTCTATCATTTCCAAAGCCAAACCCCAAGCCCTCTGGACCCAAGCACTTCAGACAGTGGCTGCATAACCTCAGTCAGCTTGTTTGGGTCTCACCCAGGTAGGACCAAGAACTATTTCCTTCCTTCCTTGTTAGTTTTTCAAGACAGGGTTTCTCTATATAGCCCTGGCTGTCCTGGACTTCCTCTGTAGACTAGGCTGGCCTCGAACTCACAGCGATCCACTTGCCTCTGCCCTCAAGTGCTGGGATCACAGGCGTGTGCACCATGCCGGCTCAGGGGCCTATTTCTACTCTTCCTCTGGTTTTAGAGCTGAGGGATTTGGGGCGTAGAGAGGGTGGGTTACTAGTATTAAAGTTTTAACAGCAAGTAAGCAACGAGCAAGATTTGAAGCCAGGCAGTTCCCACACAGAGTCAGGGCCTAGAAGTAGTGCGTTTGTACCATAAAGCAAAAGAAAGAAAGTTAAAAAAAAAAAAAAAAAAGAGGCCTCATTTAATGCCATGGTGCTCTATGCTTTCTGCGCATGGCGGGAATTCCTCTCCCTGGTGCTGTGTTTCACTCTTTTGTTGGTGACCACGCTTCAGTGACACCAGCTACTCCACCACACAAAGGACTTGCCCGCCGAGTTCCCTGAGAAGAACCGCATCTGGATGGACGTGGTGGCACACGTCTGTAATCCTGGCACTCAGACGGTGGAGGCAGGGGACAGACGTTCAAGGCCAGCCTCGGCTACGTTGTCAGTTGGAGGCTAGCCAGGGTTACGCAGGTCTTCAGCTCAAAAAGCCTGACCCCCCAAAATGAACCAAACTAAAACTCCAAAGCCGGAGGATGAACTCATCACCACGACCAGCAGCAGTTCACACGAGAGGGGACTGAGTGCCAGAGAGGGATAGCCTCTGCTTGAAGTCAAGCCAAGGCCACCCTGTCCAGGATGAGGGCTAGAGGAGGAGGAGGACAGGGAAGCTCAAAGCCACTTCCTCTGAGTCCCACCTGCCACAGGTAGACAAAGCAGATGAGAATCCAGAGGAGCAGCAGCCACAACCCGTTGAGGCAGATGACACTCTCCGCCAGCCGCTGGATGTCCACTGACACCAGGTTGACCACGTCCCCTGCTGCGCTGGACTTTCTGGAACCACTGGACAGGACCAGGACCTGGGCAAGGGTAAGGAGGAGGGTAGAATGGGAGTGGGCACTGAGTGCAGTCCCAGCCTCAGTTTACCGGCTGTGCAGTGAACCTATAAACCCTCCCAAGCTAACCTGCCAGGGTGGGCTTGAGGATCTGGGGCGACACGTTACTGAAAAAAACAAAACAAAACCCAAAACCAGACCCGTGGTGATCTGGGCTCCCTTGTCCTGTACTCTGGGGGTGCCCCTGCCTGAGCCCCCTTTCCGTAGATGCCAGGGCCAGATGCAGGGCTGCGCTGCACTGAGCCTGCCCAGGAGGAGTCACTCCGGTAACTGCAACTAGGCCTTGTGGGTACATTGCATCCATTGGGTTGTTAAAAGGTGAAAAGTGATCCCAGAATCAATAGAGTCCCAGTTAAGGAAACTGAGGCCCAGAGAAGCAGAGCAACTTCCCCAGAGTCAGAGACCTGTAGGCCAGGCCTCTCTGGCTCCAACGCCTTTCTCAGCTGGCTTCCGATCTGTCTTATCCTGGGGGTCCGCAGGACGCCCTCTGCGTGACGAGCGATGCCTCTTCCTGCCTGCTCTGATCTACTGTAGAACTCTCCCTTCCGCAACTCTTTCGGGAGGGCTCGCCGCAGCCCCGCCCAGCGGGACTCCCCGCCCACTGGGATTCCTCGCCCACCGGGATTCCCGGCCCCTGCTGCCTCCTGAGAGCTTCGACGAAGACCGGCTTGCTGCCACAGCTGGGGTCTGAGTGGCAGAAGCAGAACTGGGCGGTGTTTATAGTTCATTGGAATGGGAGCTCTGTCAAGTGCCAGGAAGGTGTCTCCCTGAGGGTCAGGTTATGTCAGACCTCTTCGGAGGCTCAAAGGCTGCCTTGCTGCCGTAGGCAGTATTTCCTCTTGTGCTCAAAGGAAGTCGGACCTGGAGACTCACCCGGGGTGTAAGCATCCTCCTTCGGGCTGACAGGCTATATAGAAACAATGGACACCTGGCATTTCCTGAGGAGTCCCATGCTGGGAGAAGGAAAAGACCGAAGCCTAGGGCCAAAGAGGAACTTGTCTTTGGGAGAGACTTCACAGAGACCCGTTGGGTGGGCGGGGTCACACCCAAGCAGAACTGCTTAGCTGCCATACTGTTTACCTTCTATTTAAATCTAAACCTCACGGTCAGGGTCCCAAAGAAGGACAAGAAAGGGAAGTTGGTTACCGGATGTTTTTGCTTCTCTTCCCGGTGTGGCCACATTGGGCAAACCTCTTTTCTCTGCCTTTCGAGGTCACTTTTCTGTTTAATTGGTCAATTCACTTTTCTGTTTAATTGGTCAATTGGGGAAGGTGCCCAGCCCAGCTTGTTAGGGCTGCAGAGCCCAGGTTCTGGCTCCGGCAATTCTTACAATTTGTTCTCCCTGGTTGAGATGCCTCAAGCCCGAGGAGCAGTCCACAGATTTCACTCAGAGTCTCGCTATGGGACCAAAACCAGTGAAGGGATGAGAGGGAAGAGGTGTGGTTGGAGAGGTCTTAGGGTGGCCGGGATCGCACAGAGTATTAACCAGGAGAATGGCCCTGTGGACGCTACCCACTCTTGCCCCAGGCTCACCTTCCTGTACACCAGGCCGGTGATGGCTGTTCGCAGCCTCATCTGCAGGATCTTGGCCCTGTACATGTACTGCTGTTCAAACAACGTCTGCAGGCAGGCTGACAAGAACATCATCACAGCCAGGAGCCAGCCAATCGACGCCGAGGAGTCGCGGTCACCCATGAACTCCAGAAACAGGCTGGGGTGCAGGAAGAGGGACCGGCAGTTTTATGATTAATAAATAAGAAAAGGCAGTGAGGCCAGGCTGGTGCCACCTGGGTTCAGAGTGGTCGTCAGGGTGGTGACTGGCTGGACAAATGGCTACAATTATTCCCACCCTGTTCACACTTCTTTTCAATGTGCCTTTTTTTTTAAACAGGGTGGGGATCGGGGGAGGGGTCTTGTAGCCCAGCCAGCCTTAAACTCTCTATGTCCACCATGACCTTAGCTTTCTGACCCTCCTTACTGAATGCTAAGGACTCAGGCATGCACCATCTGTCCTGGTTTAGCTGGTGCGAAGCAGGCAAACGCTTTACCGACTGAGGTACAGGCTAAGCTGAAGCCCAGTTCAGACTCCAGTTCAGGATAGGACTCATTCTGTGGCTTGCGTCTCAAGGTGTGATCTCCCTGCCTCAGGCTCCTGAGGGCTGAGATCACAAACCTGAACACCAGACCTGGGTTCACTTTCTACTTTGAGATGAGATTTCAATAAGTGACCTAGGCTGGCTTGGAACCCATGGTGTAGCCCAGGCTGGCCTAGAACCCATGGTGTAGCCCAGGCTGGCCTGGAACTTGCAATCTTCCTCCTTTAGCCTCCTGAGTAGGAATGGCAGCCCTTCGCCACTAGGCCTGGCTCTACACTCCACCTCTGGAATCTGGACTGGCTACCAGTTTGGGCTATTCAGACAAAGGGAGGTAGTATTGTGTCAGCACTAGGGGTGTGTGTATCTGTGTGTGTGTAATTTTTGTCCTGTCTCCCAGGGCCATGCCCAATAGCACTTGAACAGGCCTTAGTCTCTGAGAGGATGGAAATCGCATGACACAGAGACATCTAGCCTAGGTGAGACCATCTCAGACAAGCTAATCTCTGGCCTGCTCAGCCACTAGCCACAAACACATGAGTAAGCACACCCAGTGGGATCCAGAGCAAACTGCACCCCCCCCCCCACATCCTGAGTGAGTGCCTATGACTTTAGGGTCTAACCTTGGGGATGGTCATTTAGCCACAAAAGTTAACTGGCACAGTCCTGTGTCCTTCTGGGGGGGTCACTTTCTCCTCCATGTCCCCACCCCACCCCTCACACAGGCTCTGGGGTCCTGAGTCCTGGATGTACACAAAAAGGCAGAAAGAGCCCGAGTTCTTCATCCTAGGATGTCCTTGAGGTGACTCAGCGGGAGCCAGGACCTACCTGAGGAGCTTGGGGACAGAGAACCTGAAGGCATCGCTGATGGCCAGGCTGAGGGTCCCCAGCAGGAAGGAGGACCGGAACACACGCCAGATAGCCCTGAGTAGCGGACCCCGCTGGTTCCCCTCTGGCTGCAGGAAGGCCTCTGTCTCAGGGGCCCCCACACCACTGTGACCTTTGTTTTTAGTCACCTTGGAGTGCCTGGTAGAGAGGAGACAGGGCCAGGGGACCCACATTATACTCAGTGGCTGCAGCAGGCCAACATATATTTATTTATTTGTTTATTTATTATTGATTGTCTATTATTATCATTGTTGTTGTTTTAAGACAAGGTCATTCCATAGTCCTGGTTGGCCTTGAACTCAGAGTACTGCTAGGGGCTCCGGATAGGATGTGGGGGCCACTTGGGGCTCTGGATGCCAGGTGAGCACTGCAGGGTCTTTGGATCTCAGATGGGCACTGCTTGGGGCCTTTGCATCATGATTGCCTCCTATTGGAGGCTGGTCTAACGCTATGCAATTTGATGCTAACTACTGGCTCCCAAGATCTAGTTGCTGCCCTGCACCTGGCCTCCCTGATTGGCTGAATAAAAAGCCTATGCCTGGGTAAAGCAGAAAGAAGGGGGAGGGAATGAAGGCTTCTGGGATTGGAAGACAGAGAGGATCTTGGGAGGGGGGAAGCAGACAGGTACGGACGAGGAGAAGAAAGAGGGCCGTTGTGATGGGTGAGGTGGAGAGAGCGCCATCAACACGGATGGAGGAGATGGACAACACTAGCAAGTATTTGGGATTGTGGATGGAAGGTAGCTCAGCAGAAATTATTAGAAGCAAACGAGATGGGATGGGGTTTGGGAGATATGGAAGGTGTTAGCATTCTGCCCCAGTCTGCCTAGCAACCTATGACATCACTACCTACCTGCCACTGGGTGTGCCCCTACCCAGGGGTGTATAAAGGAGCAAACCCTCCGTGTGTGTGTGTGTGTGTGTGTGTGTGTGTGTGTGTGTGTGTCTGTCTGTCTGTCTGTCTGTCTGTCTGTCTTACCTTTCTCTTCTTGCTCTCTTACCTCTTGTTTCTCTCTTCCTGTCTCTCCCTGAGGCGCTCCCGCTTTTTTCTCCCTCATATAATAAACCTCTCCATATCAGATCCGTTGCCTGGCATCTTGATTTTTTAAATCATTACAGAAGGTAGCTTAGGGGATTAATAGCTGCCCTGCCCCAGGTGAGTCAAGGCTATTCTAAATACAACAGGTATCTGTGTCTTTATTGAATAGTAGCGGGTTAGATAACACCCGCCATAATAATTCTAGCCTAGTAACAGACATTTATCAGGCCATACTTTTAAATTAACCACAACAGCCTCCTTCTGGGGTTATTGACGAGAACCCCCATTTAGAATCTCTGCTTAGATCACGCAAAGCACTCAGGGAAGAAGGCGTGGACCTTGAGTCCATTCAGTGATCAGTTGGAGCTTGGTGGGCAGGACAGATAGGCTGGCCATGTGCTGGGGGAGCAAATCAGGCGGTACCGGGGAGCCACTCACCCTGGCAGCACATGCACTGGGGGAGCAGATCAGGCAGTACTGGGGTTTCTACTCACCCCGGCAGCACATGCACTGGGGGAGCAGATCAGGTGGTACCGGGGTGCCACTCACCCTGGCAGCACACCGCAGTTCCTCTTCCATTCCCTTTCCAGCTGGGAAACGAGTTCCTCTGAGGAGTTTTCTCTCCTGAGCGACCAGAGGTCTTTTGGTCCCAGCTGTTTCCTGTAGCCCCTCCAGAGCAGCCTGTGAAAGATGGGTCAGCCCTGCGGAGCAAGCTCCTCCTGCAGTCCCCACGCCCCATCGTGCCCCCTGCAGGTAGCTGCGTGACCCCCACGGAAGCCACCTCTGCTGGGTTCCCACCACCTCACCAGGGTGACCTCCACTGTGGAACCCATCTCCTGGGCCATTTTTAAAGACAGGGAAAATGAAAATGACCACGTGTTTAAGGGACAACTGACACACTAGGGAAACAGAGCCTCCCTGGGAGTTAGAAGTTCAGGGTCGGAAACGTGTTTCAGATCTTCGCTCTTTCCAATGACAGGTGGGGGCCGGTTTGTGTCTCTAGGTCCTGCCACGATTCCTTCCAGACAGCAAACAAAGATAAGCAGCAGTCCGCTCTGCAAATGGTTAATTGCCTGGGGGCCCCTGGGGACGAGGGACTTGACGTGTAGTCCGGGTGACATAGCAGTATGGCCACAAGGCGGAAAACAAGGCTGATGATATTTGGGAAGCAGGGTTTGAGGGCTCCTCGTAGATCTATTGGAAAACCTCTGCTCTGTGGGACCCCTGTACATCCAGAGGGTCCCCTGTGCCCTTCATCTGCGTAACGGCAACCAGGTGCCCTGCCCTGGGCCAACTGCTTTACATGTTGTGGTTCATTCAAACCAACCTGGTCTGGTTCACCCCAGGTCCGGCTGTGCTGAGAGCAGGCGGGGCCCTGAAGGGTGGCCTTGGCCTTAGCGCCTGGGAGACTCACACTTTGAAGGTAGATGCTTTCCCCTCCAGCCTGGGCCTGGCATGACTCGGCATAGAACTTGGATTTATTTATTTATTTATTTATTTATTTATTTATTTATTTATTTATTTATTGAGACAGGGTTTCTTTTTGTTTTTTGGGTTTTGTTGCTGTTGTTTTGGTTTTTTGGGTTTTTGTTTGTTTGTCTTTTCTTTTGAAGACAGGGTTTCTCTGTGTAGCCTTGGCTGTCCTGGACTCGCTTTATAGACCAGGCTGGCCTCGAACTCACAGCGATCCACCTGCCTCTGCCTCCAGAGTGCTGGGATTAAAGGCGTGTGCCACCACGCCAGGCTGTGACAGGGAGGATTTCTTTGTTACATAGAACCCTGGCTGTCCTGGCTCTCCTTGTAGACTAGGAGGGCTCGAACTCACAGAGATCTGCCTGCCTCTGCTTCTCCGAGTGCTGGGATTATAGGAGTGTGTCACCCCGCCCCTGCCAGAAGACGCTGATTAAACATGTGAAGTGATGGAAGTTGTGTGATAGAAGTGATTTTATCCAGCGCCTGCTACGTGCAAGCTGAGTAGATTCTTGGGATGCAGGTAGAGTTGTCGCAGCTTACAGAGGGCAAACTTGATGCTCTGGTGTCCCTAACAAGCCCACTAAGAGGCAGAACCAGAGGTCAAGGTCACAGCTTTCTCTGGTGAGTGAACTGGGACATTGGTGTGTGTGTGTGGGTGGGTGGGTGCACGGTGTTCCGAGGGAAGCTCAGAGCTCGAAGTTGAGTTCAAGGTCAACCTGGCTTACATATCAAGTTCCAAGCCAGCCAAGGCTACACAGTAAGAGGGCTAGAGGGTTGAGAGGAAATGCTGAGGGGGATGGGCACTGCTGACAATTTGCAAACCTAACATAGGTCAAGGGCTACCACTCCAGCCCTGCACCTCACTCACCCAGAAGCCCACCAGAATATGGCCTTGGAGGGAAACGAGGCCTCGGCTTCTGGACACGGGTTCTAGAAAAGACAAAAGGCCAGGAGGAGAGAGATGTGATATTGTTCACCTGTGGTCCCAGCACTTCGGAAGCTACAGCAGGAGGAAGAGACAAGGCCACATGGGGTTACACAGCCAGACCCTCTCTCAGGAAAAAGTGGAAAAGGAAAGAGAAAAAAAAAAAAAAAAAAAGACAGGCTGGCCTTGGTCTCACAGCCCATAATGAGTAGGTGGCCAAGCAAGGTGGGGGTAAGCATGAGTTTAGTGCTACAAGTATAGTAAAGTTTGGTATTTCTTTACCAGAGAGGGAGAGAGAGGGGGAGAGAGGGGGAGAGAGAGGGAGAGAGAGAGAGAGGGAGAGAGAGGGAGAGAGGGTAGGCAGTGAGCACAGATCTTCCTGGTAGTCAAGGCAAAAAGGGGCTAGGTGTAATTAATGTAGACCAGGGGCCACCTCCCCTGATGGTGGCTCATACCTTTGATTCCAGCAGTAGGGGCAGGCAGCTCTCTGTGGGTTCAAGGTCAACCTGGCTTACATATCAAGTTCCTGGCCAGCCATGGCTATACAGTAAAAGGGCTAGAGGGCTGATGCAATCAATAGCTCAGAACAGGAGTTACTCAGAAGAATAGTTATTATTTCAGTGAGGCTGGGAAGTCCTCAAATAGCCTGATATGGTAGCTTATTCCTATAATCCCAGCTCTCTGGAAGTAGGAAGATTGCTGTGGGTTTGAGACTAGCCTGGTCTACCTAGTGAATTCCAGGCCACTCTGGGCTTCAACATGAAAGCCTGCCCGCCTTAAAAACAAAGCCAAAATTCAAAGCGAAGTCCCATGTTATGAACATGATATTATGGGGCCCAGTGATAGGATGCCTGTTAGGGGAAGGGAGTGTTGAGGGCTATAACGTCCAGTCCCTTGGCTGCTTCCTGTCCCACTTTGGTGTGAGGAGTTCCCTCGACAGGATTCCAAAACCCCAAAATGAGCTGCTCCCATCATCGTGATGGACTGAGAACCTCTCCAACTGTGAGCCAAGATAAGCCCCGCCTTCAGGGGCCCCTGAAGCCATTTTGTCCCAGTGACCAGCTGGTAACTGATCCACACCATTCATAAGAAAGGTGTATTCTGTGCGCTTGCAGTCCTCCGCCCTCCTTCCCAGTGCTGAGATCACAGAGGCCTCCATGCTGGGCCATGGGCTTCCGATTTTGCTAAATGGCTGAAAGAATAAGGACAGGAAAACACGACCTGTGTTCCAGGCCAGTTCCCTTTGGTCACCTGAGGTTGTCGGCATCAGAAAAGGCCTGGGGGATAAAGGAGGCACTGAGTCTAGGACGCAGTGCCTGACTTACCAGTGGCTGGGCGTCTTCCAAGAAGAAGGGTGGCTGGTCCACAAGGCAGGACAGCACAAACTGGGCCACCACCAGGGACAGGCACAGGTAGGTAGCCAGGTGGTGGAGGGGCTCATGGTGGAAGCTCTGGCGGGGACAGAGAAGCTGCACTGAGCCAAGGCGTGTCGTTGGTCAGAAACGGCGGCAGGGTTCCAAATGATCCAAGCCAAGGCCCGGAACAATTTCTAGCCCTGGGCCTAGCATTCCCGCTTCTCCTGGTCCATAAACGTGTGACTGCCATATGAGTCACAGCTCCAGCGACAATAACACAAAAGGGCCCTGGGGCGGCTTTCTTTCTCCTTTCTAGCCCTGCTGTGGTTTGAACAAGAATGGTCCCCATGGGCTCATAGGCTTGAATGCCTACTCACCAGGAAATGATGTTATGTGAAAGAATTAGAAGGATTAACAGGTGTGACCTTTTTGGAGGAAGTGTGTCACCGAGGGTGGGCTTTAAGGTTTCAAAAGCCCATGCTAAGCCCACAGTCTCTCTCTCTCTCTCTCTCTCTCTCTCTCTCTCTCTCTCTCTCTCTCTCTCTCTCTCTCTCTTTCTCTCTCTCTCTCTCCCTCTCTCCCTCTGCATATGGATCAGGATGAACTCTCTGCTCCTTCTCCTGCCTGCATCCTACCATGCTCCCTGCTATGATGATAATGAACTAACCCTCTGAAACTGTAAGCCCACCCCAGGTAAATGCTTTCTTTTACAAGAGCTGCTATGGTCTACTCACCGCAATAGAACAGTGCCTAAGACGAGCGCCAACCTCCCGTTCTGTTCTCTTGTAGCTGATTTTATTAACATGTACCCTGCGTTGGTTATCCACAGTCCTGCAATGTCCAACCTGCCCTGATCCCCACTGGGTTTTTGTTTTTGAGACTGGTCCAGGCTGGCCTCAAATTCAGGATGCTGCTCCGGCATGCAGGAAGTTGAGGTGTGGACCACCATGTCCAGCTGGAGTTTTGTGTTTGTTGTCTTTGTTTTTCAGATTGTAATCAACGGTATCCTAATTCTACTAGGGCCCTCCATTTTACCACTGGTCCTATTGGAATGAAGGATGGAGGACTGGAAGGAGGAAAATGAGGAGTCAGGCTTTCTATTCATGAGACATGCTATTACAGATGTTGGAAATAAACACAGATGGATGGGAACGTGGGAGAGGGTGTCAGTGTGAAGATGAAGAAAGTGTATCCATATGTAAGCGTGTGAGGTAATTTTACATAGACCTGTGAGGTGGTCTGTGCAAGCATGCAATGTGTCAATGTCTGCATGTAGGACATATGTGTATGATGTGCGTGTGTGTGTGATGTGTATGGATGCACGTGTGAATGTGTGCAAGTCTCTGATCTTCTGTGTCCTGTGATGCATGAATGTAACACACTGATGTGTCCAGTGTGTGAGAGGAGTGTGTCAATACGGGTATGTAAGATAACAGAAAGTCGCATTGTTAAACTATGTACATTTGACAGTGTGGATGCTGGTCACTGTGTTGTGTGGCATAAGCCAGGCACAGGAAGATGATCATGGCATGACCTCACAGGTGGAGTCTAGAGAAACTGCCATCCAGAAGCAGAAAGTAGAAGGATTCTCACTGGAAAGTGAGGAGAGAGTGAATACGGGCAGGAAGGACAAGAAGGCATTGGTCAACCACCAGTGCAAACAGAACACTGTCCTGTCACACAGGAGGGTGACTGTCATTAACAGTACCAGAATGCCAGGAGTAGTGGTGCCTGTAATTTCAGCACACGGGAGGTGGAGGCAGAAGGACCTGAGGTTTCCTATCACCCTCCTCTACAGAGTGAGTTTGAGGCTCTCTGAGACAAAACTGTCTCAAAAAAAAAAAAAAATTACAATACTGGATCAACTATTTCAAAAGAGCTGGGAGAAAGGATTTTGAATGATCTAATTGCAAAGAAATTATAACTGCCCAGGTGATGGAGAAGCTAACTGGCCTTATTTGATTATTATTCACTTTATCCATGCATGAAAATACCACTCTGCAGGGCTGCTGGGAGATGGCTCTTTGGGTGAGAGTGCTTGCCATGAAAGCATGAATTTGCAAGTTCAAAATCCCCAGCAACTACATAAAAATCTAGGTGTGTCTCCAGTCCTGTGGAGGGGAGACACGGGGTCACTTTGGCTTGCTGGCTGCCAGCCTAGCTCCAAGAGTCACTGAGGGACACTGACTCAAGAGAACACGGCAGATGAAGCCACAGCCTGTCCTCCTCTGGCCTCTGCCCGCACAGGCATGCGCAGCCATAGCACACAGCACACACTAAGCATGCTCCATCCTACAGGTCGGCATAGTGAGCGTGCATCAGTTTAGAGCAAAGTGAAACACATGGAATTGAAGGACCTTATGATGGACATGTGTTTTCCTGGGTCTCCGCTTACCCCTTCAGTTGCCTGCTGGACAGCGTTGATCCCTGGCAACAGGCAGCAGAGCAGCCAGTACCCGAACAGCACCCCAGATGCCCGCACACCCTTCTTCCTCTCCATATGAATCACGAAGGTGGCAAAGCTCTGGAACAAGAAAGGGTGAAGGGCAGAGGGGGGGCTCCCACCTCCCTCACACTCCCCACACCAACAGGAGAGAAGCAAGCCAGGCTCCTGCAAGGCAGCGCTTACCATGGTAGTGAGCCACACAGTAGGGTGAATGAGGCGCTCTGGGGTCTGCGGCACTCCCTGGTGGATCCTCCACAGGGGCATGGCCACATTGAAGGTGTACAGAAGTGTAAGGACAAAGCCAAGCATCTGGAGAGACAGACTCATATAAGGCTGGCAGGGGAAAAGAAAATTGAAGACGGACTGCAGAAGACCCCATTTGTAATGCCTGATGGCAGTTCTGTCAATGACATCACCGATATGTCATCCCTGCTTGGGAGGCATTGAGACCCATCCTGACCTTTTGACTTCTCAGGTCAAAAATGCTCCACTCACTGCCAGGGTGTGGTGGTACACCCTTTTTTTTTTTTTTTTTTTTTTTTTTAAATATTTATTTATTTAAGTATACAGTGTTTCACCTTCATATGTGCCCGCATGCCAGAAGAGGGCACCAGATCTCACTATAGATGGTTGTGAGCCACTATGTGGTTGCTGGGAATTGAACTCAGGACCTTTGGAAGAACAGGCGGTGCCCTTAACCTCTGAGCCATCGCTCCAGCCCAACCTTTTTAATCCCAGACAGGCAGATGGGTCGCTGGGAGTTCAAGGCCAGCCTGGTCTACTCATTACAGCCAGGGCCATACAGAGAAGCCTTGTCTTGAAAACAAACAAACAAACAAACAAACCTCTACTGTTTCCCAAGCTGCAGAGACCTGGAGGCGTGCATGTTGGGTTGACTTAGAGTGTGAAGTGAGGGTTACTCTCTATGATCCTGCTGGCCTGGTTCTGACTTGAGGCAGGAGATTGACACCGCCTAAATGCCAGG
This sequence comes from Acomys percivali, assembly GCA_907169655.1. Taxonomy (NCBI): domain Eukaryota; kingdom Metazoa; phylum Chordata; class Mammalia; order Rodentia; family Muridae; genus Acomys; species Acomys percivali. Next base: position 70,944,873 of record OU015752.1, read on the forward strand.
CTGTCGCACTTGGGAAGATGATACTGATATTTTGTGGTTATTTTCAGAGCTGAGGACCGAACCCAGGGCCTTGCACTTGCTAGGCAAGCGCTCTACCACTGAGCTAAATCTCTAATCCCCGGGAGGTGGTATTGAAACACACCTGACTGATGCAGTAGATCGATTTACCGCATGCCCTGGAATGCTTTTCTGCGAATTCTTTGCAGGGCTAGCCAGCTGCAGCGATGCCACAGTGGAGCTAATGAGCTCTCTACTGCTGTCTATTTTACCACCCACACCTGTACTCACACCCCTGGCATGGTATTTTGACCTCCTGTGTGGGGACCTCTCCCCTCTCTTGGCAGGGCCTCCTTTCTCTCCTATTTGTGGTAGTCAGCTGATCAACCCACCAGCAACTGAAGGTCTCTCTAGCTGAAGGTCTTGCAGACTGACCACAGTCTGGGTCAGTCACCTGTCCCTAGTACAAACTAAGCAGTTCCTCCTGGCCCCTGTGGACAGCCTTACTTCCTGTTTGTGATGAATAGACCCTGGCTGAGGATACACTTTGATGGAGACTGACTGTGAAAAGGAAAAGGGGGAGCAGGGAGTGGTGGCGCACGCCTTTCATCCCAGCACTCAGGGAGGCAGAGGCAGGCGGATCTCTGTGAGTTCGAGGACAGCCTCGTCTACAAAGTGAGGCTAGGACAGCCAAGGCTACACAGAGAAACCCTGTCTCGAAAAACCAATTGGGGGGGGGGAGGAAAAGGAGGACAAGGAGGGTGGCCAGCTAAGATCTGTGAGGGTGGCATCACTCTCTTCCTGCCTCCTCACTCCCAGTGTGAAGTCTGCTGGCTGGTGGCAGCGGCCCTTCCCAGGCTAACCTGCACACATAGTGGGAATCCTCTTTACGTGTGCTGCGTGCTGTCCCTTTCCATCCTGCCTTCCAGTGAGAGCCATCCTGGACTGAGCCTCTGGTTCTGAGATTGCGGGCCCCTGCCTGCCCCCCTCACCCCCATCTCTATGTGCCTCCCATGCCTAAGTGGAATCTCTCCTTTCCTCATATGAACCCAGTCTGCTCATCTGGATAATTTGGCCCTGAGCTGTAGATTGGCCTGGTGCCGGTAGACAGTTTGGCTGTGTGTCAATAGCCCTGCGTGGGATGGATGCCCCTCAGCTCCTCTATGGGTGAGCGGAATGGTTTGTTGACCGCAGAGGACACCTCATAGGAACACCCACTCACAAACCCATCACAGGACAGTCATCTTCTGTCCCACCCAACTCCCCACTGCGCTGTACTCTTAACAACTGCGATGAAGTTTACCCCCAGATTCTACAGAAAAGGCATTAAACCTTCCTATGTGATGTCACCTGGCCACAGCGTGGGCCTCCGGAGACCCGAGCCTTCTGCTGCACTCTAAACCATCCCATAATCTGCAGCTTGACCTGTTCTGTCAGAATCCTTTAATATACATATATTGTAAAGGAGGCAAGCGCCCTGAGAGCAGCTGGACCCCACAGCCTGCGCCCTGACTAGGCTGCACTGCTGTCCTGTCCCTCCTCCTCCTCCTCTTCCTCCTCCTCCTCCTCCTCCTCCTCCTCCAAAAGCCAGACATTTGCTAGCACCTCCGGTCCCCCACGATAACAGATGTCCTTTGTATCCCAAGCTGTAGCCTCAGGATTAACACGCAAAGATTCCGAGCCATCCATTTTTCCCTTTCTTTCTGCTTCTACTGACACAACTCACTGGCCAAGGTCATTTTTGCAAAAATGCAACACTCTGAACATCTCAGGCTCTTGTACCCCAAAGAAGAAAAAAGTGTTTTAAAGCCTTTTTAGCTGGTTGCTCTCCATGGGAAGAGGGAAGGTGAGAGGAGGGACTGGGAGATGAGGCGGGAGCGGAAGCTGTGACCGGCATGTGAGGTAATAAATAATTTATTAAAAAAGGAAAGAAAAAAAACAAACAAACCTTGTACTCCAAAAAATTGGGGAATTATTAACTTTTTTTTTTCAGTTTGGTTTTCAAGACAGGACTTGTCTATATGATCTGGCTGTCCTGAAACTCATGCTATAGACCAGGCTGGCCTCAAACTTAGAGACCTGCCTGCCTCTGCCTCCAGAATACTGGGATTAAAGGTGTGTGCTACCACTGCTGGCCTGGAAAAAAGGCCTTTAAAAAAATCCAAGCAATAGTAAAGTCCTCCTGAGACCCACAGCAAGCTAGAACCTTCGAATTTAACAATGTGGAACTGGTAGGATAGGGGTGGCGTGGGTGCAGGGGTGAGGTAGGGGTAGGAGTGGGGGACAGGCCTGCAGTATCAGCACTGGGGAGTCAGAGACAGACAGAACAGAAGTTCAAAGTTAGCCTGAGCTATGTAGCAACTTCCAGGCCAGCCTGGGCTACATAGGCTACATGCCTGTCTCAAAAAACAAAAAGGATGAGCAGGAAATCTTAAACTTGTTACATTTTGTAACGTAATGTAAATTAGCTCATAAATGGAATTTAGATCCAACCTCCTTTTAGTATATTAGTAAATGTCGTATGTTGCTCTGATTTATGATATTAAGACAGGCAATAAAGCAATAAAAGAGAAGCAGGGGCTGGAGAGACGGCTCAGAGGTTAAGAGCACTGGCTGTTCTTCCAGAGGCCCTGAGTTCAATTCCCAGCAACCACATGGTGGCTCACAACCATCTATAATGTGATCTGATGCCCTTTTCTGGCAAGCAGGCATAGATGAGGGCAGAGCACTGTAATATATAATAAATAAATAAATCTTAGAAGGGGGGAGAGGGAGGGAGAACCAATAAGCAGAAGAGAAAAAGATATGAGAAGAAATGTAAGTGTGAGGTTATGTTTTTGATGAGGAAGGTTAAAGAAAGAATATTAGCTTCGGATAAGCAAGGATTTTGTATGATAAAATTAGATTTTTTTTCCCTAAGGTAGAAATGATTTGCTGCTTCCAAAATAAAAAATGAAAGCTGAGGACACACTGGAGCAGCGTAAGGGCAGTGCAGGAGGAAGGGCAGTGTAAGACACAAGTGATGGCCCTTCGGGACAGTGGGAGGAGGATGAGCAAACACAGCCAAACTCCAGCATGCTGACATCAACTCAAGCTAAGGCGTCTCATCGCAGTGTCAGGGTCTCTTCAGACACTCATCTGCCCTTGGTGACCTTACAGAAAACAAACTGAAACATTGTATGTTTGATCAAGAATATGAGGTCGGGTGGCTCATGTATGGAATCCCAACACTCTGGGAGGCAGAGGCAGGCGCTTCTCTGAGTTCGAGGCCAGCCTGGTCTACGCAGTGAGCTCCAGGACAGCCAGGGCTACAGAGAGAAAGCCTGTCTCGGGAAAGACAAACCAACAACAACAACAACAAAACAGGATATTATGTTCTCTATTAACTTACCCAGCTTTTAACTACTTGAAAAAAGTCTGAAGATAAAGTCTTAGGTTTAATAGAAAGCTGTACACATCACTTGGATATTAAACACAAGTTAAAACTAAAATCCATTGCTTCCTCGACGCTTGATCCTGGTAAACCTGTCTCCTGAGGAGCCAACAACCAGTTTAAAGAACAGAGGATAGCTTAGAGACTGAGGAGAGAGACAAAGCAGAGAGCCAACGCTAGGGCAGCTGGGACCGGAGGATGGCACTCCAGGAGCTCTGGAAGCCACTTTGTCCTCTTGGTCAGCCAGGCCCCAGATGCAAGAGGTTGGACTTGAATGCTGAGAGAGAAGTAATTAGAGAGAGATGTCCCTGGATGTCTACTGGAAGGCGCATGATGAACAAAACTGTTCCATCAACAGGTGACATAACCAGCATAGAGAAAAATTAAAGGATCCGGGGGCCTCCTAAGTCCCTAAGTGCGATCCTACTGAGCCCTTGGCTGTCTTTAACAGTAAAAGTAAAAGGGCCAACGTTCGGCTCCCATCATTAATAATACTATAAAACAAAACTTCATCGGATCCTGACCAGAATTAAATCCAAATCCAGTTTAGCTGGGGATCTGGTACTCTCAAGGCTTTTAAAAGAGCCACCCAGGGCCTTGGCTTCAGCTCATTAAAAGGAGGATTACTGAGTCTTGTTAACTACTCAAATCCAAAGAAGACAAAACCTCTTCCCACCCATGTCCCCCCCTTTTTTTTCTGAGACAGGGTTTCTCTGTGTGGCCCTGGCTATCCTGGAACTCAGTCTGTAGACCAGACTGGCCTCGGACTCAGGAACTCACAGTGATCCGATCCGCCTGCCTCAGCCTCCCGAGTGCTGGGATTAAAGGCGTGCCCCACCATACTCGATTCTCTCACCCCACTTTAAATTGGAGACAGGTCTCATTATGTAGATTCGATTGTCCTAGAACCTGCTAGGTAGATCAGATTAGCCGCAAACTTGACATGATTCTCCTGCCTCTGCTGCCCAAGCCCCCTATTAAACAAATGCTTTTTTAACTGCCATGTGAATCTTCTCAAGATGGTCTGTTTGTAGTCAAAACAAATCTGCTTGGCTCTAAATACATAAAAATCTGGGGTCCACTCTATTACTGAAAAAAAATTAAAAAATAAATTCTTCACTCATACTGGGTCTGGTATATGCCCAGGCTTGACCTACATAGCCCGCATTCTACTCCAGACTTTTAAATATATCCCTTGGGCCGTTGAGATGGCTCAGCAGGCAGAGGGCCAAGCCTAAGGAACTGCATTTGAGCCATGAAGGAAAGGACAAACTCTTGAAGGTGACTTCTGTTTTGCGAGCTCATACACTTATACACACAAAATACATTTTAAGCCGGGCATGGGGGCGCTGGTCTTTAGTCCCAGCACTTGGGAGGCAGAGGCAAGCAGAGCTCTGTGAGTTCAAGGCCAACCTGGCCTACAAAGCAAGTTCAAGACAGCCAGGGCTCTGTGTAACAGAGAAACCCTGTCTCAAAATAAATAAATAACGACATAATAAATAAATAAATAAATAAATAAATAAATAAATAAAGTAGCTTTAAAAAAGAACTGGGTGGCAGTGGCACATGCCTTTAGTCCCAGCGCTTGGGGGGTAGAGGCATGTGAATCTCTGAATCTGAGGCCAGCCTGGTCCACAGAGGGAGTTCCAGGGCAGCCAGGGCTATATAGTGAGATCTTACCTTGAAAAAAAAAAAAAAAAAAAAAAAGAACCATATCTCCTAAGTCCTCCTATGAGTCTGAGACCCGAGAGAAACCCTGGGATGTCAGCCTAACGGACACACAACAGATCCAAATCCATCCTGACCCTCTCCTGACTTATGGGGGTGTCCACACAAAGTAGGTCTCTGTCCTGTGGCACACTGGGCTCTTGCCTTCCCTGATGGCCGGGCGTTCTTCCTGCCAGACCTGCCACTGTGTCCCCCCCTCCCACTCTTGCTGGGGTGAGCAGGGCTGCTGCTGTAGCCGCCTTTTCCCCCTCTAGCAGGTTTCTAATACTCCTCTGTATTTTTCAGTCTCCTAAACAAATCAAGTTTGTTCCTTCACAAATGCAACAGATCTGGCTTCAAATACTTGGCCATGCTGGTCATGGTGGCACGTGCTCTTCATCCCAGCACTGGGGAGGTGGAGGTATGTGGATCTCTGCAAGTTCGAGACCAGCCTGGTCAATATATCGAATTCCAGGTCAGCTAGGGTTACATGTGAGAACTTGTCTCAAGGGGAAAAAAAAGTTGTATAACAAAGATATTAGCCTGTCTTTTCTGGGCTGGATCCTAAAGGACAAACTTGTTGTTGTTGTTGTTGTTGTTGTTGTCATTTGTCTGTCCAACCCATCTCCAGGGTTTCTTGTGCAACCTTGACTTTCCTGGAACTCACTCTGAGACCAGGCTGGCTTTGACCTCACAGAGATCCACCTGCCCCTGCCTCTGCCTCCCGAGTGCTGGGATTGAAGGCATGAGCCCCCACTGCCCAGCTCCAACTTCTACACTGGATCAAACTGGACAAAACCTCCAGGAGACCTTTTGTCATAACTGGTTGTTATTACATACACCAATAGACTCACATGCTCAACGTAACCAGCTTTACCATCCCACCAGTATACAGCTCAGGATAGCGCGCCCAGAAGACCCTTAGCTTCACCTACAGGAAGTGCTGACAGAGGTTGCAAGTCCCCCCTCGGAGCCGGCACTACTTTTTCCCTTTGAATGGGCCATCTTATACTTCTGTCTCTCTCATGAGCATCTGTCAGCCCAACAGTAGACAGGGCCACATCGCCTCTGCTCAGTTTGAAGAAGCTATTTAAGAAGCGACCTTCAGCCAGGAATGATGGGGTACATGCCTTTAATCCCAGCACTCAGGAGCCTGAGGCAGGCGGATCACTGTGAGTTCAAGGCCAGCCTGGTCTACAAAGTGAGTCCAGGACAGCCAAGGCTACATATAAAGAAACCCTGTCTCAAAAAAACCCAAACCAAACCAAACAAAACCCACAAGAAGCAACCTTCATCCAAATATCGATTTGACCTGGTCCCATGTGTTCTAGGTGAAATGTGGATGCCAGTTTAGAGTGGGTGGTCACGTTCAGCCATTTCTCACTCAAGGCAAGACTGTCCTTGTCTCAAGGCCAGGTTATAGATAACTGCCAGCTCCGTGATACTACAAGGTCTCTGCAGAATCTCCCCCAAGGGATGCTGCCCCTAGGATACCTCACTCTGTCTCTTGGCTGACTTGCTGTACCACGGCTTATCCAATAAGCTCTACTTCTGCCTTTTTTTTTTTTTTCTGCCCGATGAATTCTTTCCTTCCCATGTCACTGTCTGTGGTTATGGTTATGGGTATGGCATGCTCATGAGTGCAGTCAGCTGCAGCCTAGGAGAGGGGCGGGGCTGTGAGGGTGGTACGGCGGAGGATGCTATGAGCAAGTGGAAAGGCTCATGCTTGCTATATCAGCATTTACCAAAAAATGATAAAGCAAGTCTACAGCAATTTTAAAAAACCTTCAGTGGTGTATCAGTGCGAAGACACGGAAGAAAGCATGGAAGCAGTCAGGAGTGTAGCTCAGCGCTGAGTGTCTGCTGTGTAGGCATGAGGCTCTGGGACGTCCCCTCAATATAATTGAGTAAGACAATAAGGAGTGGGGTGTTGTGGTACATGCCTGAAACCCCAGCAACTACAAGGGGAGGCTGGAGGATCAGGAGCTCAGGGTCATCCTTAGCTACATAGAGAGTTTGGAGCCAGCCTGGGCTACATGAGACCTTGTTCCAAAAAGAAAGTTAAAACACACAAACAAAATACCTGCTGAGCCGGGGTTGGGGGTTGGGGGTGGGGTGGTGGTGGTGGTGGTGACATACGCCTTTAATCCCAGCACTTGGGAGGCAGAAGCAGGTGGATCGCTCTGAGTTCGAGGGCAGCCTGGTCTACAAAGTGAGTCCAGGACAGCCAGGGCTACACAGAGAAACCCTGTCTCGAAAAAACAACAACAAAAAACCCCCTGAAAAACGAACAAACAAACAAACAAACAAAACAAAAAACCCAAAATACTTGCTGAAGTTATAAAAAGGCTCATCCTCATGTGGTGCTAAAATTACCATTTGTACCCCCAAAGTACCCACAGTAAATGAGACATGCCAGGTCACTGTAGCTGTGTGTTTCTGTGCGACAGTGTGTGTGGATTTGCACGATCACAAAATCTGTTTGCGAGAACTTTGGCCCGTGGGTTTATCTCTGCACTCTCTTCACTATCGATCTATTTAGTTAGCAGCTTCCCTGTATGCCTTGCTCCTGTGCTCTTCCTGATGGGAGGCTTGGCTCGGCTGCCAGATTCCCGTCAGCCCCCAACCCTGTGACTCTCCCCACTCCCTGTGGCTACCATTTTGACTTTGAAGAGGTAGGACATCCGGAGGTAGCACCTGCCATGGCGGTGGATGTGGAAAAGATAGATGGGGCCGAGGACCCAGAGGTACATGGGGGGCACCCAGCTCCCAGCTGTCCGCAAGAAGCACAGGCTGAGCAAGTGATGGGCCGCAGGCTCCTGCTCTGTCTGGTTCCAGACCTGAATAGAACATCAGGGGACACTGTTAGGATGGTAGCCACCTGGGTCCCAGGCACATTACACGAAAACAGTTCAAGCCCTCGCTGGTGTGCCTTTTAGCTCTCAATTCTTTTCACCCCGACATCAGCTCCATAAGGCAGATGAAGTTATACTGACTTAATTTATGGGGAAGCAGAGCCCCAGAGAAGGTAAGGAACTTGCTTAATGTTGCCCAGCTGGGAGGTGGTGGGGCTGGGGCTGGCTTTGAACTTGTGATCCTCTGGCCTCAGCTTCCCAAGTGCTGGTCTTACAGATGAGTGACACCCCACATCTGCCTTGGCTGTTACTCATTCCAAGAACGCTGGTGGTAGTTGCCCTGTCCCCATTTCATAGACCAGTAGTAGACTGAGGTACCAGAAGGGAACAGCTCCCTTGGTGCGCACACAAACAGGAAGTGACAGAGCCAACCCTGTCCTTCTCCATCAAGGAGGGATAACAGAACCCTGCTAGCGGCTGAGCTCACAACATTGTGTGAACAAGTCCTCTGTGAACACCAGCTCTGCTAATCTGCCCTGCCCTGCTCCACTCCAGGGCACAGAGGACGGTATAGACTAGGAAGGTGGGGACAGAGATGCAAAAGACCCGTAGTCATCTCAGGAGTGGGAAGGTTCAGGACAGTCCCCAGTGGCTAGCAGGGGCTCTGCAAGGGCCCGAGGAAAGGGTCTTGATCGGTTGCTTCACTGCAAGAATTTGGGAGTTGGGTACCACTTTCCCCAGCAGCTCGCGTTATCCTCGGATCAGGGAAGGGAGTAGGGCAGATGGTACTCACCCTCAGGCCCGTGCAGGACTCTCCAGGTGTGGCCATTGGGCGCCCTCTGTTCCTCAGCCCGTGTCTGTCTGTCCCGGGGCAGCCTTCAGAGCCCTGCTGCGGGCTGGGGAGGAGGCGGGGCCGGGCGGGTTTGCCTGGGATTGGAGCTGGAAAGCAGAGGCCCCAGGGCAAGGTCCAGCTGCACACAGAGGTGGAGCCGGTGCTTGGAGAGGTGATTCGGGAACCTCGAAAAGTGCCAGGGACACCAGGACATCTCCGTGCTTCCTCTCTATGGGAAGTCCCTCCCCAAACTTCCTGCACATTTTGGACCCAGCAATTGCAGGAGGGTGTCCCAAGGAAAGAGCCAACAGACCTAATCACTTATGCGTCCAGCAAGTGGGGATCGACATTGTCTAGAGGCAGGCAGTGAAGAGTGAAAAGGACCTCACTTCAAAAATATTTACTTATGTATGTATTTGCCTTCTCTTCCTTCTTTTTCTTCCTTCTTTCCTTTCTTTGACTTATTTATTATGTATACAGTATTCTACCTGCGTGTAACTCCTGCAGGCCAGAAGAGAGCACTAGCTCTCATTATAGATGGCTGTGGTTGCTGGGAATTGAACTCAGGACCTTTGGAAGAGCAGCCAGTGTTCTTAACCTCTGAGCCATCTCTCCAGCCCCGCCCCTTCTTATTTATTAGTATTTTGTTTTGTTTTTGAGATAGAATCTCACTATGAAGACCAGGCTAGCCTCTAACTCAAGTCTCCTGCTTGCTGGGATTACAGATATGTTTTTATTTATTTATTATTTATTTAAGATTAATTTACTTACTATGTATAAGTGTTCTGGCTACATGTATGCCTGTACACCAGAAGAGGGTGCCAGATCTCATTATAGATGGTTCTGAACAGTCTTAATGGTTGCTAGGAATTGAACTCAGGACCTCTGGAAGAGCAGTCTCTCCAGCCCCAGATATGGTTTTCTTCGTCTTAATGAAGACTTTAGTGTGCGCTGGAGCGGTGGCTCAGGCATTAAAAGTGTACTCTGTTATCACAAAGGAGCGAGTTAGGTTCCATTACTCATTTCCAGCCGCCTGGAAATGAGTAGGTCCAGTGGATTCAGCGCCCTCTTCCGGCCTCTGCACTCACATCCATGGACCACCCCCTCCCCACACACAAATAATTAAAACGAAAATAACCCTTACCATAGTTTTAGCAGTGCAAATCACAGAGCCACCGCTCGGACGTTATTTATTAGTAGCATTATTTATTTATTTATTTATTACTTATTTATTAGTAGCACTGTTGTCATCTTTCAGTCCCTCAGTTACTAAGCAGCAGCTTAAGATGCTGCAAAAATACATTACTGTGGAGATGTGGCCTCTATGCATTATGAAACAGATTATAGCACACAAATAGGGGTGTGATGTGTTTGAAGAAAGAAATGTGTTCCTAGGGGCTGGAGAGATGGCTCAGCGGTTAAGAGCACTGGCTGCTCTTCCAAAGGTCCTGAGTTCAATTCCCAGCAACCACATGGTGGCTCATAACCATCTGTAATGAGATCTCGTGCCCTCTTCTGGTGCCCTCTTCTGGTGTGCAGGCACTCATGCAGGCAGAACACTGTGTAAATAATAAATAAATCTTAAAAAAAAAAAAGTTTCTAAGACAGGGGAATGGAGAAGAAAGTCTTCTGTCCCAGAAGCCTTAAGGCAAGGGGTGTGGCTCATGGTAGAACACTTGCCTAGCATTGGTTCTGTTCAGCTATGAGTCACAGACAGACAGACAGACAGACAGACAGACAGACAGACAAGTGATTTTGTGCCTTACAATCCTGTATGCATCAATACAAAAAGTTGAGATTAAAGGGAACCTCAGTTTCTTTTCCGATTTCCTCTTTGTGTAATAAGTTTATACTCTTTCCAAGATGAGGGTGGGGCGGGGGGACGGTGGACTGCTGCAGACAGACCAAGACAGGTGCTTCGTTCCAATGAGGGAGGAAGGCAGACCCGTGTGCCCTGTCCCCACCCTGCCATCTTTCCCCAGCCTCTGCAGGGCCCAGGCAGGTTCTCCTGCTTGGCTTTGCCCCATCTTTTGGGATTGCCTATGCCCACGGATGGTGTACTGAATCCACTCAGCTGTCTCTTCTGAGCTTTCTGTAGGAGCGGGCTCTCACAGAATCCCACTGCATCTGGAAGCTCGGAGTGGCAAGGCTGGCATCGGCGAGTGTGCACATCCTGTCTGTTTATTTGGGTCTGTTTTGATGGGAGCTGATGGAAAGTACCAGAGAGACACAGCCTCTTCTCTCTGTACGTGCCAGCCCCCTCCCCACCATGCCCCTGGGATTGCTTTGCTCTAGCTTGCAGCAGCTTTGTTCTGTGACATTAAAAAAGAAATTAAGTCTATTTATTCAAGTGTATAAATTCATTTGAGAGAATGAATTCAAAGAAAATTCAACTGGATGAATCTCAGGCTTATGAAAGAGAGAGAAAAACAAACCTCAAAATGCTTCTATACAAGTTAGGGATGGGATCAAAATAGAATGTAAATATCTTTTTTAATATTATTATGAACTTAAATAATATGTTTTGCTTTAAAAAAACATCATTTAGGGGCCTGGAGAGATGGCTTAGAGATTAAGAACACTGCTCTTCCAAAGGTTCTGAGTTAAATTTCCAGCAACTACATGATGGCTCACAACCATCTATAATGAGATCTGGTGCCCTCTTCTGGTGTGCAGGCACACACGCAGGCAGAGGGCTGTATACATAATAAATAAATTAAAAAAGAAAAGAAACATGTAGCCAGGTAGGTGGTATAGCCTTTAATCCCAGCACTCAGGAGGCGGGGTGGTGGGGAGTGTCTTAGTGAGTCTGAGGCCAGCTAGGACCACCTAGGGTGATACTGTCTCAAAACCAACAGGAAGAGCATCATTTGTAATAGAAAACCATGTCAACAGAGATACATCATTTATAATAAAGGTGCCGAACCACAGATTTCATTTCTTTCTTTCTTTCTTTTTTTTAAAAAGATTTATTTATTATTTACAGTGTTTTGCCTGCAGGCCAGAAGAAGGCACCAGAGCTCATTATAGATGGCTATGAGCCACCATGTGGTTGCTGGGAATTGAACTCATGACCTTTGGAAGAACAGACAGTACTCTTAACCTCTGAGCCATCTCTCCAGTCCCAGATTTCATTTCTTTATGTGCATGTGTGTGGGTGTGTCAACACAAAAACATAGCTCTATATTATATTATATTATATTATATTATATTATATTATATTATATTATATTATTTTTCTGAGACAGGGTCTCTCTGTGTAGCCCTGGCTGTCCTGGATGCATTTTGTAGACCTGGCTGGCTTCCAACTCACAGCGATCCCTCTGCTTCTGCCTCCTGAGTACTAGGATTAAAGGCGTGTGCCACCACCACTCAGCCACAGCTCTCATCTTAAAGGGAATAAGCCCCTACCTGTTACAGGGCCCTCCTGGCTGGCATACACCATCCCATACTCTCCAGCCAGGGGCCTAGGCTGCTCTCCCCTTTATAATCCATCCATTTTGGTCACCCACTCCTTTTGTATCTTTTGTCCTCCTGGTTGCTGCACCTGCTTCCTCCTTCTCCCCTCTCCCTCCCCCTCCCCCAACTCTTCATATGGCACCTCTCAGTCAGGTCATGTCCACTCTGGATTCTCAGAGGTCCGTGCCCCTTCTCCTCCCCCCCCCCCATACTCAAGAGCAGTCATGTTTCTCATTCTTTTCCTTTTTATTTGTTTGTTTTTAAATTCAAGCCATTTACCAGATTTTTAAAAAAGATTTATTTATTATGTACACAATGTTCTGCTTGCCAGAGAGGGACTCAGATCACATTATAGATGGTTGTGAGCTACCATGTGGTTGCTGGGAATTGAACTCAGGACCTTTGGAAGAACAGCCAGTGCTCTTAACCTCTGAGCCAGCTCTCCAGCCCCCGTTTACCAGATTCTTATGGTTTTACAGAACAGAGAAAGCCGCAACTCAAGGTAAGTTTAAAATACACTGATGAGTACATCAGAGGGGCGGGTACAGCAAAATGGGGGAAGCCCAAGATGCTATCTGATGGTGTTCTTGGCGTTTGGAGCGGCAGACGCTAGTTGCCTGCTAAGTCAATAGATTCTAACAGGCGTTTATCAATTGTAGTAAGATGTTGGTTTCAACACAGAGGGCCAGAACTTAGCCCGAGATGAGGTAAGTAGTTTCTGGACCTGCAACATTCCTGTCTCTCCACAGTCCTCAGAGTCTAACCAGCTAATCCCTGCAGAAACAGCCTCCTGCCAGAAGTTTTCATACCCGGCCACAATCAGCTTCCTTTCGGGTGTTTCTGATCATAGGTGACACGTGTGTCTCGCTCAGAGGACAGCCTGGGTACCAGTGTCAGGAAGGTGACCACCATCCTTGGAGACAGGCTTTTCATTGTTCCAAAGCCTACCCATTAGACTAGGTAGTGAGGCGCCCCTGGGGTCCTCCTGGCTCCACTCCCCAGCGCTGAGCTTGCCAGGGCTCGCCAAAGGTCTAGCATGGCTCTGAGGAGCAAACTCAGATCCTTACGATGGCAACACAAACACTTTACTGACTGCCGTCAACCCAGGACACTTACATCCCTACTCTCTGGTTACCCTGGTACTTCCTGTGTAACCCAAGCAGGCCTAGAACTCATGGAAGTCCTCCTGCCTCAGCCTTCTGCGTACAAGGGTTGATTATAAGCCGTATCCAACGAACATGTGTGTGCATGCTGGGAAGAGAATTTAGGGCCTTGGTAGGCATGCACTGAGCTATTTTCTCAGCGCTTTAAAATATTTTACATATTATTTTCAGACGGTGTCTAAAGCTGTCTAAGGTTGTTTTGTTTGTTTGTTTTTCTTTTTCATGACATGGTTTCTCTTTGTAATAGCCCTGGCTGTCCTGGACTCACTCTGTAGACTAGGCTGGCCTCGAACTCACAGAAATCTGTCTGAGTGCTGGGATTAAAGGTGTGCGCCACCACACTCAGCCTGGCCGGGTTGTTATTAAACTTGCTCGTAGCTCAGGCAGGCCTTGGACTTGTCTGGGTAAAACGAGTTTAATATAAAGTTAATTAAGCACCATGAGAGGAGGGGATGGAGCTATTGGAAGGAGGACCAAATAATAGATTTCTAAAAGATTTGAAATGACATCTGGCGTGAGCTATGTGAGTCAAAAGATTTGGGACATGTTGAATACATCAATCAACAAAAAGCTCTCTGGTGTGTCGCGGAATCTGAAGTGGAAACCTGTCTGCGGGGATGGAGGTGGGGGAACTTGTTCCAGAAGCTGCGCGCAGTCCTCCTGGACGCCAGAGGCGCAAGCGGCTGAGAGTCCCGGCGGGGCGAATGTCACGTCTTTCTTGGGGGCGTGGGCGCAGGGCCGCGGCGCGCCTGCGTAGGAGCGGCGCCGGGGCGGGGCCTGGGCTTGTCAGCCCAGCGAGGAGGAGGAAGGCTGCGTGCGGTGTGAGGGGCGGGACCGGGCGGGCTGCGGAGGGTAGGCACGCGGAGGCCGGGCCATGCGTGAGAGCTGGGGTGCCGCGGCGCCGCCGCCGCTGCTGCTGCTGCTGCTGTTGCTGAGCGGCGCGGGCCGGGCGATCGGCTCCGAGGACATCGTGGTAGGCTGCGGGGGTTTCGTGAAGTCGGACGTGGAGATCAACTACTCGCTCATCGAGGTGAGCCGCCGCGCGTGGCCGGGCGGGCAGTGTGATCCCCGGCCAGGCTTGTCGGCTGCTCTGCACCCTTCCCCAGCCGCGCTGAGGGGCGAGGTGCCGAGAGGGTCTGCTAGTCCCCGGCTCTCCCAGACCAAGATCCCTGAAACTCTGATCTGCCCAGTCCATATTGCAGAACCTGGAAACCACACGTGTCACTCTCCGTAGTTCAAACCCCATCGCTCTATCATCCTTTCTGGGGGGGGGGGTTGGGGGTGAATTTAAATAGGATCGAATCCTATCGCTAAGTCCTGACATGGAGCAGTGTGCGAAGCTGCCTCCCCCCTTCCCACCACTCCTTTTTAAAGTGGAGAGTTGCCACCGTCCTGCATAATTGCCGGACTTAACACGAGAGATTTGTGAAGCTGTTTTGTTCGAGTTTAAAGTTCTGGGAAGACTGTATCAGTCCAGTGGGATTCTGACCTGGAAAGCCTGTGAGCAGAAGGGGGATGGGCAGAACGCAGACACAGGGGGCTGGAGAGAGAGGTAAGCCTTTCTCTAGGTCTTCCCAAGGAGGCTGGTAGTTCGGCCAGAGAAGGGAAAGAGTTGGGAAGAGGTAAAGACAGGTGTCCACGGAGTAGAAATGTGGGGGTGCCAAAGAGAAGGACACCCGAGGCCCCGTTGGGCTTCCCCAGTGCTGTTAGTGGCCACCTTTTAACAAGCTGCTTAGGACTGGGAGGGAAAGGTGAGAAGCCATCTCCACCCTGACTTCCCTTTGGCCTGGCTTTTTGCCAAACATCAGCCTGTACTTACAAGATGGTGTTGGAGGTGGTAGAACCCAGGAGCATGATTTCCTTTGTCATCTTCCTGGCTTACTGTGTGCCTGTGCCGTCTGCCTCTCTTCCTTAGTTGCCTGATTTATATTTGATTTTCTAAGTTTTTGAGACAAGGTCTCATGTAGCCCAAACTGGCCTCAAACTCACAGTATACCCAAGGTTGGCTTTGAACTCTGGACCCTCTTGCCTCCACTTCCACAGTACTGAGTATACCTGGCTCCTTCTACCATATTGTTTGTTTGTTTGTTTGGCCTTTTTTGTTTTTTGTTTTAAGGGCTCCTGGGAACTGTCAGGGACATGTTACCAGGTGCCTGTGCCACCTCCTGGCTTTGCTGCATTGGGTATCTCAGAAGCTGTCTTAGAAAGCCTGTTCAACTTGAGCTTCCCGCAGCTTTGAGAGGAAGGAGAGGGCAGTCAGGGGTGCCATCACCCCAAGCACTAACAGGTCAAGAGAGCAGAGAGTGAGTTTTGTGACTCATGGTGAGCTGTGTTTCTCAAGCCTTAGGTCCCCTTGTCCTCATATCTGAAGCAACCCATCCTTTGGTAATCTCTGCTTACGACATCAGACATTTCAAGTATGTCATCTCCACATAGAGGCGTGTTGGCCTTTTCTGATCTGTACTTTACAAGGGACTCGTACTGCACGGTCCGGAGGGAAGTATGGTAGCTGTGCTTTTGAGTTTTGGATGAATGGTCTTCTTAAATATATAGCAAACCAAAGTAAAAGAATAAATAGCAAGTAGCTGATAGATATACAGTCACAGATACACAGGTAGCTGATACACAGTCACAGATACACAGGTAGCAGATAGCAGTTGCAGATAGATATACAGGTAGCAGATACACAGTTGCAGATACATAGTTGCAGATATACAGGTAGCAGATACACAGTAGCGGATATTCAGGTAGCAGGTACACAGGGAGCAGATACACAGTAGCAGATACACAGGTAGCGAGTGCATCATTAGACTGAGTGCTCAATACACCTAGTAGAGATTGACTGGGGAAGTCATCTGGGCTCCTTAAGCCAGAGCCCTGGACACAGCAGGTTTCCCCCAGGTGAAGCTCCTAAGTAACAGAACAGGGAACAACATATAGAGATGTCACCATCAAATCAGGTGCTTACACATCTAGTAACACCTGCCTGGGGAAGTTGAAGTATCAGCTGGAGACCCCATGGTGATCTCTCCCCATGTCTAAGCTTCCCACAACTGAGCTTGTGGCTCCCAGGCTCTTCTGTATCATGGGATGAACAGCAGTAGCATCTGTTGGGAACGGCTCACCTTCCAAGTGTGCTCAGTGATGCGATGTTTTACTCTTGGGGTGTTTTACTGTTCTCTTCTGTCCTTGTCACAGCGATGGGGCCAGTCCTTGGAAGATACTTTGAAACAAACATGCTTAGGTCTGAAATGGAGTAGGGACAGCACTGCTCCCAGAGCTAGTTTCTCAGTGAGCTCAAATAGCATGTGACAGTTTACTCTTTTCTTTTGAAACATGCCTGGAACTTCTGATGCTCCTGCCTAGCCTCAGGTGCTAGCCCTGTGGCAGGGGTTATGCAACCACACCTGCTTGCTCTCCCATCATTCGTCAGCCCTCTTCCCTCTATTCCTGCCTGAGGTGCCTGCCTTTAGCAGCTTTGTACTGAGGCCACTGTATACCAAACTTTTCCCAGATGGCCGGATGGGGGAGTCACAGTGCAGTGAAAGGGCCAGACAAAGCCCTGGATTTTGACATTCAGTCCTTTAATGGTAGCCTATACAGCTACAGGGAAAAAGTATAGGGGCTGATGAGATGGCCCGGGCCTTAAAAGTGCTTTCTGCTCTTGCAGAAGACCAGGGTCAGTTCTCTGCACCCACATGACAGTCTACAACCAACTATAACTCCTGTTCCAGGAGATCTGACACCTCTTCAGGCCTCTGCAGGTACCACATTGCTGCACAGACATCTATGCAAAAAATACTCATATATGTAAAAGTAAATCTTAAAAAAAAAAAAAAATATTTACTGGTTCTAGTGTTTTAACAGTCAAAATTCACACCAAAACTTGGTTCTTGGGCTTAAGGGATGGTTCTGTCAGCAAAGGGTTTGCTGTGCAGTATGAGGACCCAAGTTTCATCCCTACACTCACGCACGCACGCACGCACGCACGCACACACACACACGTCATCTTCAGGTTGCAGGCCATGGCTTAGGTGGAGCAGGGGACCAGTGGCTGCTTCAGGTGCTTGCTGCCTTCTGGTCCTCTGTGCTGGTGCATGTGCAGTGCGTGTGTCTGAATTTCTTTATGGCCTAGAGCAAATTCATTTTTACTTAACTGAGTAGCTGGAGTCTAAAGTACATAATTCTGGGTTGTGTGGAGTAGAAGCCATAGTCACTACCCATGAGCACTACAGTCCACGCCCGACTTCACACCACTCCCTCCAACGTGTGCTCTGGGGCCTGGCTCCTTATATGTCTCCTAAGGCTCCACTGGCTCATGTCTGTATTTTTGCCACAGAACATTCTTCTTTTATTAATGTGTTGATGTGTATCTGTATGTAGCCATATGCACATGAGTGCAGTGCCCTTAGAGGCTGGAAGAGGGCAGCAGATCCTCTAGAGCTGGAAATGAACTCTAGTCCTCTGCATGAGCCGCAAGAGCTCTCAATTGATGAGCTACTCTCTGGCCCCGACACTCACATTTTAGAGGCCAGGCAGGTTCTTTGATGTTACCTCCCCTGAATGTGACTTTACAGATTGGGAAACTTAGGGAGTTTGCCTGTACCTGTCTGGTGTGTGTCTGGCTGATGGTGCCAGGTGGCCTTTTCCATCAGAGAGATTAAATAGGAGGTTCTACTTGGGTCTGTACTGTGCCTGGTGCATACCACATGGCTGTGAGTACATGCAACCACTCAGGAGCCAGGGCGTGGGGGTCATGCCTTTGGCTCTGGTATGGCTTCATGCCTTTCCTCTGAGCAGTTTGTGCCCGCAGAGGCTTAGGATGCAGCAGTTGTGGGCTGCAGGCCTTGAGGGGAGTGAATGCATTGGTGTCTTTCTCATCAGTCTTTGTTCTGGGGATGCAGTGAAGGGTTTTAGGTTTCTCTGAGCATCTAGAATCATTTGGGACTGGGTGGTCATGATACACGCCTTTAATCCCAACATTCAGGAGGCAGAGGCTGGGGGAATCTGAGTTCAAGGCCAGCCTGGTCTACAGAGCGAGCTTTAGGACAGCCAAGGCTACATAGAGAAACACTATCTCGGAGGAAAAAATAAAAACAAAAAAAGAAAGAAAGAAAGAAAGAAAGAAAGAAAGAAAGAAAATGATTTGGGGCTAATATGCAGGCCCTAGAGCTCATCCCAGACCATCTGGGTAAAGTCTTTGGGGGATCAGCTCAGGAACCTACCTCCCGAGTTGCCCTTATGCTGGCTTGGCACTGAGGGACAGGCAGTCATGGATTTAAGAACCCATTGTGTGTGCGTTCATGTGTGCTGACTTTTCAATTCTCTCCTCCGGCCTTGATGTGGCTTCCGGGACTTGAGCTCAGGTCTTCAGGCTTACGCATAGCTCTTTGGGCATCTTGGGAATCTAGATTTTCATAAGTGCCTTGCAAATAAGAAAGTTTTAGACTCAGAAATTTACATAAACAAAGTAGAGACGGCCACTGAAGCAAACCAAAAATTTTCGTTGTGGGTAGGCTGAAGGTGGTTTCAATAAGAACAACAGGAATAGCATTATTCTGGGGTGCTCTGTCTTTCCCTATGCCCCCGAAGCTGTTTTAGCAGCCAGCCTGTAATAGGTAAAGCAAGGGTTCAGCTAACTGCATGAAGGCATCATGTGCTAACTGATTCTCTAAGTCAATATTAGAACGTTAGCTTTGTTTTTTTAAATTTTTTTTATTTTTTATTTTTTCTTACTCCAGATAAAGTTGTACACCAAGCATGGGACTTT
Source organism: Acomys percivali (assembly GCA_907169655.1). NCBI lineage: Eukaryota > Metazoa > Chordata > Mammalia > Rodentia > Muridae > Acomys > Acomys percivali. The sequence goes on from OU015752.1 coordinate 70,964,089, forward strand.
GAAATATCAAACAGACTGTGCTCCTAACAACGGCTACTTTATGATCCCCTTGTATGATAAGGTAAGAGGTGGAGGGACTTCAGTCTCTATGCGTGGCGTTTATGATAGGAATTTATTAGTATGCCCAGGAACATGGCCTTTCCCCCACATACAAACACTTTCATTTAATCATCAGTGGAATGCAGATTTCCAGCGGCTGAATGGGCTCAGTGGGGCTGCATGTCTCTGGCACATATGGCAGTGTCTCCAGACATGCCCTGTCACAGCCAGGGAGGGCATGCTATGGCAGGGGTGAGCTGGTCGCTCTCAGCAGTGCACAGTTTACTCTGCCATCTGTTTATCTGTCTGTCTGTCTATGTGTCTAATGGGGGTGGGTATAGTCTTGTCTGCAATGTGTGTGTGTGTGTAAGAGAGAGAGTGTGTGTGTGTGCGCATGTGCGTGAGAGAGAGAGAGAGAGAGAGAGAGAGAGAGAGAGAGAGAGACAGACAGACAGACAGACAGGCAGACAGACAGACAGACCTTTTGGGAGGTAGGGATCGAATGCAGGTCATTGGGCTTGTAAAAGCTCTCTATCCACTGCGACATCTTGCTAGCTCACGTCTTCAGAACTCACAGATGGGCTTCTGTTTGGGATGGCAACCTCCATGCTGCTAGATGGATTTCTGGGTACAGCTTCAGCCAGCTGCCCCATGGAAGGGGATCCGGCCGCCACCATTCGGAAGAGCCTGGTGTAGGGTTTTACTCGAGATGGGCTGTTTTGGGTGAATTAATTGCACTACTCTATCTACCTGGGGCCTTCGGGTCCCCTGCCTTCACCTTTCGTGGCTTTCCTTGTAGGGTGATTTCATCCTGAAGATTGAGCCTCCCCTGGGCTGGAGTTTTGGTAAGTGAGCCGAATAGCAGGGCTCTTTGCAGGGGCCACACCGCATACTGACTGTCATTTTCTGGTTTGGGTTTTTTTGTTTGTTTGTTTGTTTGTTTTTGGTTTTTTGAGACAGGGTTTCTCTGTGTAGCCTTGGCTGTCCTGGACTCGCTGTGTAGACCAGGCTAGCCTCAAACTCACAGCGATCTGCCTGCCTGCCTGTGGGGATTAAAGGCATGCACCACCATGCCCGGCGACTATCATCTTCTGAAAAATCCCTCCGTGGTCTGTGGTACGCCTTTCTGGAGAAACAGCCTTGGCAGCTTCAGTTCCTGGTACAGGCTAGACATGATCGGGCCTCCTTTCTGTCCCAGCACCAGGACTGTTGGTGCTTTTGGGTCTCACTGTGTAGCTCAAGCTAATCTCAGGCTTGGCATTTTCCTGCGTTGGCCTCCTGCAATCGAGGTTACAAATGTGTCCTACCATGCCTGGCTCCCCCATCTCCTCTACAATAAGGGAGCTGTTTAAACATTGTAAGATTCACTATCAGAGGCCAGATTTACATGGAGCTTGAGATGGTGGCGTGGCTTGTGCTTGGGTAGTGGGCGATTCTGGAACCTGGGCACAAGAGTCAAGTCCCTTTTTTTTTTTTGGTTTTTCGAGACAGGGTCTCTCTGTGTAGCCTTGGTTGTCCTATACTCACTTTGTAGACCAGGCTGGCCTTGAACTCACACCAATCCGCTTGCCTCTGCCTCTCGAGTGCTGGGATTAAAGGTGTGCGCCACCACACCCAGCCTCGGATTTTCCGTGTTAAGGGTTGAACCCAGAGTCTAGTGTATGTGATGCCCCCAGCCATCTTAGCATTTTTTTTGCCTTTGTCTTTTCTTCATTTTGATGCAGTCCACTGTTTTAAGTTGTCAAGGCTGGCCCTGACCTGATAATCCTTGTGCCTCAGCCTCTGAGGTAGCTGGGGTTGCATCTCGGCTCCGTGCTCTGGGTGGGTGCATTTTGTTTTGAACTTGAACTACATGAAGTCATATAGTCTGTTTTTTTCAGTTCTTGTTTATGATACTCATCTTTATTCTGTGTGGCTCCAGGTTATTTCTTTGGCTGATTCCTATGTGTATATGTGTGTGTCCATCATCCGTCCGTGTCTGTGTCCCCCACCCCCCATTTCTTTGTGTAGCCTTGGAACACTCTGTAGACCAGGCTGACTTAAAGCTCACAGAGATCCTCCTGCCTCTGCCTCCTGAGTGCTGCGATTAAAGACGTGCAGAACCACTGCCAGGCTTACGTATGTGTCTTATTTTGGGTTTCTGTGGCTGTGACAAAACACCATGACCAAAAGCAACTTGGGGAGGCAAAGGTTTCTTTCACCACATACTCTCGGCACCCAGTGTTGACTCCATCACTGAAGGATGGCGGGGCAGGAGCTGGAGGCTGGGGCAAAAGCAGAGGCAGTGGAGAGAATCTGTACAACAGCTTCTTCTCCATGGCCTGGCCAGCCAGTTTGTGTATACACCTCAAGACTGCCTGCGCGGAGGTGACATCACCCACAGTACGCTGGGTCCTCCCACATCAATCAATCATCAATCAAGAAAATGCACCACAGACTTGCCCACACAACCTGATGGTGGCGGCGTCTTCTCAGTTAGGGTTCCCTCTCAGATATGTCTAGGTTCCTGACAAGTTGATGAAAATTAACCAGGACCCTGTGTGTGTGCCTGCGTGCGCACACATGGGTGTGGGGAGGCGCACATGTATGTGCACGAAGGCCACAGGTTGATGGCAGGTGTCTTCCTCAATCATTCTGCACCTTCGTTTTTGAGATAGGGCCTGTCTTTTTTTTCTTTTCTTTTCTTTTTTTAAATATTTATTTATTGTATATGAGTGCTTTATCTGCAGAAGAGGGCATCAGATCACATTATAGATAGCTGTGAGCCACCATGTGGTTGCTGGGAATTGAACTCAGGACCTCTGGAAGAGCAGGAGGCGCTCTTAACCACCGAGCCATCTCTCCAGGCCCGAGAGAGGGCCTCTCACTGCCCCTGGAACTCTCTGACTGAACTAAGCTGGCTGCTCAGCCCATGAGCCGCAGCCATCCTGTCTCTGCCCCTTTACTTCTGGGACTGTGGATATACTCTGTGCTTCTGTGCTGTGGGAGCTGGGGGGCAAGTGCTTCATCAACCCAGCCATCTCCTCAGCCATTCCCTCTGTTTCATTTTCTGTTGTGGGGTGCTATTTAGTTTTCTAAAGAAAATGCATCGTGTTGACATTGAAGGATCAGAGGGACTCACTCAACACCCACATTTGTGAGGGGTCGGAAACCCCGTCTGACTGGGCGCTGTGGCAGCAGGTGGTAAACCAAGCCAGGGCTGCCTCTTCGATTTGTTGCTGTCTCCTTAGCCCACACTGTTCATGTCCTCACCCATGGAGTGGACGGTCCTCTTTAGATCTGGAGCCAGTGTGCGAGATCACCAGAGCTGCATCACATACCCTGTGTAAGGGTCCTTTAACCTGTTCATGACTCAGTTTACTCCTCAGTAAATAAATTGTTGTATCTCCTGAGGAACTGAACGCCCTGGGCTTGGTGCCTGGTGCGTAGCGGATGCAATGGCTTGGTTGGCAAATTGCTTCTCCTGTGAGGATCTGAGTACAGATTCCTGTCCAAGCCAAGTCCAGTGGCGTGTGCCTGCAACCTTGGAGCTGCGCTTAGGAGCAAGAGGGCCCTGAGCTGCTAGCCAGTCAGCCAAGCTAGACGGATGTGTCCCGGAGTCAGCGAGAGACCTTGCTTCAAAAATAATGAGCTAGAGGGCTGGAGAGCTGGCTCAGCGGTTAAGAGCACTGACTGCTCTTCCAGAGGTCCTGAGTTCAATTCCCAGCACCACATGGTGGCTCACAACCTCTATAATGGGATCTGATACCCTCCTCTGGCCTGCAGGTGTACATGCAGGCAGAGCTCTGTATACATAATAATAAATAAATCTTAAAAAAAAAAGCTAGAGAGGAAGTTTGCTTCCATGTGCATGTGCACACACCCACAGCACTTGTGTACACGCACACGCACATACACACACACACACACACACAGGTACACCAACAACCCAGCAGCACCCTGCTCCTCAATGCACTCGGGAGTTTGTCCTGATGTCCTTCTGTGACAGGACTCCAGGTGGCCGGGTGTGCTGTGAAGAGACTTGCGCCTAGCGTCTCCTGCCTTTATCTCAGTTCTGGTCACTTGAGAGCATCGCATGCAGAAACACATAGAAGTGTCTGGCTGGGAAGTGTGTTCCCAGCACACATGTTGCCTTGTGTGTCTCGTCTCTCACCTCTCCTTTCCTGATTTCTGCCCCCAGAGCCAACCAATGTGGAGCTGCACGTGGACGGTGTGAGCGACATTTGCACAAAGGGCGGGGACATCAACTTCGTATTCACTGGCTTCTCTGTGAATGGAAAGGTTTGGCTCCTGGCTCTGTCTGCCGTTTTCCACATTGCTCTGTCATGTGCCGTCTCCTCACAGCCTTACAGATGTGGGGGTCTGCGGTGTGTGACAGCCTTGAGTGCTGTTAGAACGGCCTGTGGTGGGGATGCAGAAAGGGGGGGGCACGTGCCCAGGACCTCAGCTGTAGAGCTTGCTGTGTCAGAGCTTGCTACAGCTCTGGAGGCTCCTGCCAGAGACGCCTCCTCCTGAGGCTTTGCGTGCCTTGTCTCTGACCTTCTTCCCTAGGACGGCCCCATCCCCGGGGAGAACTTGAGGTATTGGAGCACATGCGTAGTGAGTGGTGCCGATGTGTCAGCGCCTGCTCTCCGCTCTGTTCTTCCCTCTGTCCAGCCCCCAAGTACAGATGAGATGTCTGCGCTGGCGGGGTACCAGCTATGTGTGGACTTACAGGAACTCTTATGTTGAGAGTGAGGCCCTCAGCTGTTTCCTGTGTGGGTTTCTTATTGGAAGACGGGATCTTAGATATTTTTTGTTGTTGTTTCTTAGGGATTTGTAAAATAGTGATTTTTAAAAAAAGACTTTAATTTTAGTTATATGTGGCTATGTATATATGAGTGTGGGTGTCCTTGGAGGCCAGAGTCATGGGATCGCCCTGGATCTGGAGTTACAGCAGTTACAGGCTATCTGATGTGGGTGCTGGGAACCTAACTCCAGGCCTCTGCAAGAGCAGTGTGCACCCTTAACCGTCCACTGAGCAGCCTCCGGCCCCATCTTAGGTTCAGTGATGCAGGCTTTCACTGTCACTGTCCGCTTTCCACCCAGCCCTCCACAAAGGTCCCCTGACTGCAGCCTCTTCAAAGAGACTCTTGACCCAAAGAGAACTGCTCTAGGTGCCACCCAGGGAGCAGAGGCATTCACCCAGCCCTCCACAAAGGTCCCCTGACTGCAGCCTCTTCAAAGAGACTCTTGACCCAAAGAGAACTGTTCTAGGTGCCACCCAGGGAGCAGAGGCATTAGTGACAGCTCCGGTCCCCTCCTTCTCACAGGTCCTCAGCAAAGGGCAGCCCCTGGGCCCCGCAGGAGTTCAGGTGTCTCTTCGGAGCACAGGTGCTGATGCCAAGATCCAGTCCACAGTCACGCAGCCTGGCGGAAAGTGAGTGGCACCCTGGGAGCTCGCTGGCAGCTCGGCCAGGCTGTGGCAGGCACGGGAAGCTTTGGGTTGAGGGGGGCCTGGGCTCAAATCCTGATCTGGCCTCTTAAGCAAGTTCATGCTTTCCAAACCCAAGTGCCTCTTGAAGTGGGGTGTCTGACCCCCTGTGCAGGAGGTGGGAGATTCACTATCAGGTACTGTCTGTAAGGGTAGTGCTCAAGGCCTGGGGTGCACTTAGCCCTTGCGGTGGGTTGTGGAGCCCATTAGCCTGGCTTTGAATCCGGGCACCTCTCTTTGCTCTTTGACTTGGGGCAAATGCTTTGATTTTCCAATTTGTAGACAAAGGTGATGGTGGAGGTCACTGGGGAGACCATACTTGCTTCAGCTTGCCCAGCTTGGAGCTGACCACAGGTCAACACAGTTAGGGTTTAAAGACAATATTTTTTCATTTACATGGAAATTATCCAGTAGTTGGACCTGATGGTTATTCTCGTTGCGGAATGAAAATTAAAGGGCTGTTGAGTTGAACTGTGCAGCGGGGAGAGTTCAGCTGTGACTGTTAGCACATGAGTCGGGATTAACACTGGGATACTGGAGCTGATACTTTGGAAAACATTCAGAGCATTATTAGTTCAGTACACAAAACCCAACCAAAACAGTGACTGAAGTTCATAGCTTCTACTGTGCCATGCAACTTACAGACTATCATTGTTGATGTTTCTCCTTGATTGGTGCCTGGTCCAGGTCCCTCAGCCTGGTTCTTGGGACCAGAAGGACCTCTGATGTGGGGTTTTCCAGAATTTGCAATGTTTTCTTACATGCAGTGTCTTAGTTTCTCAGTGCCGATAAGCACACTGATACTATTTGGCCAATAGTTTCAGACCTTGGTCACTTAGCCTTCATGTTTGGGCCCCCTACCCCAGTGATGCACTTCCTGCAGTGAGACCCCACCCCCTACCCTAGTGACATACTTCCTGTGGTGAGGTTCCGCCCCCTGCATCAGTGACACACTTCCTGTGGTGAGTCCCTCCCACCACGTCCCACTACCTCCCAATAGCTCATCCCACCCTGACTCCATCAGCAGGCTGATCTGTGGCTTCAGCCCAAGCCCCTCTGATGCAGTCACTTCCCAGAGCCCCAGCTCTGAGCATGCACTGGGGAGCCGTGTGCCTTCAGGGGAGGGACTCATTTCTGAACATTAACTCCATTTACATCTGCTACACATCTTAAGCATTCAAGCCGAAGCTACTCATATGGAATTTTATTTATTTATTTAAAAGGATTTATTTATTATGTATATAGTGCTCTGCCTCCATGTACCCCTGCAGGCCAGAAGATCATATTTTAGATGGCTGTGAGCCACCTTGTGGTTGCTGGGAATTGAACTCAGGACCTCTGGAAGAACAGCCAGTGCTCTTAACCTCTGAGCCATCTCTCCAGCCCTCTCATACAGAATTTTAAATAATTTTTACATAAAACAGTCTCATGGTATGCAATTCTCTGCTTTTGTGGCATAATAATCGGTATTTTAAAAGTTCTGGATTTTGGATTTTTTTTTTTTTAAGGTAGGATTTCTTTGTTTAACAAAGCCCTGGCTGTCCTGGACTCATTTTGTGCACCAGGCTGGCCTTGGACTCACAGAGATCTGCCTGCCTCTGCCTCCCGTGTCCTGGGATTAGAGGTGCGTGCCACCACACCCGGCTGGATGTTGGATTTTGGATTTCTGACGTTCAAACGAGGGATGCCCCAGCTGTAGTTTGTTCCAGACCGTACTGAAGCCTCTGTGCTCTGTGCCCTTGGCGTAAGCAGGGAGTAGGGAGACTAAGTCTTAATGCCAGAAGTCAGCGGCCCGGGGCCCGGCCAGCTTTCTTGTAGCAAAGTGCAACAAAGCGCTGCCCAACCGTCATTTCACAGACCCTGGGTGAACACAGATGCTGCCTGTGGGGAGTTCCTTGTGCCAGAGCCAGCTTCTGATTGGCAGGGGCCTTGTTCATGTGGCACCTGCTAGGACTCAGGCTGTAGTGTTTGCAGCCCCAGCTCAGCTGGCTGTGGCCTTAGTTTACCTGGAGTCCCTGGGATTCTGCTTATTGGCTGAAGGTTTCCTCACAGTTGCTCTGAGAAAGAACTCAGGTGGCTTATCCTCGTTCAGACAACAGGCAGCAGGTCTAACCCTTTAACGCAGGGGCCAGAGCTTGTCAGCTCATAACAGCACACTCAGTGTCATCTTTATTTTGTTTTGGGTGACAGGGTCACAGAGTATTCCAGGCTGGCCTTGAGGGGTGGAAATATATGTGTGTGTGTGTGTGTGTGTGTGTGTGTGTGTGTGTGTGTGTGTGT
>OU015752.1:70983484-71020913 GCA_907169655.1 Acomys percivali
GGGGGGCATCTAAGCAGAAGGAGTGTGAATTTCAGGCTAGTCCGGGCTGCATATTCTCTGTCTTAAAGTAACACACAAGAAAACAAGTACATGGGAAAAGAGAATGACCTGACTCTATAGGTGTCTCTTGGGGACATGAGATATACTCTCTCTCTGAGACTTGTTTTCACACAGCCCAGGTTGACTTGGAGCTTGGGCGTTCCTTCTGCCTCAGCTTGGTGCTGCCAAGCCTGGCTAGGATTGTGTTACTATAGAAATATTGCTCTTATATTTGCTTTGAATACACACCTGGGCTGGAAGCAAGCCTGCACCCTTCACTATCTGCTTAGTTTGAGGCCCAGGTTCTAGTGCCTCAGCCTGGGGAGGAGCTGCTCCCTGCAGCGGCTGGTGCAGAGGTTCTCAATCTGTGGGTCGCGACCCCTTTAGGGGTCAAATGACTGTTTCACAGGGGTCACTTAAGGCCATCAGGAAACACAACTATTTACATTACGATTCATAACAGTAGCAAAATTAGAGTTATGAAGTAGCAATGGAATAATCTTGTGGCCGGGGTCCTCACGACACGAGGTTGAGAACCGCTGTCCTGGCATCTTGTGCTCACAGGTGGTGGTACCCGAGGCTGAGACCAGAGCCGGGCTGATGCTGAAGCCACAGACGTTCCCTCTCACCGTCACCAACAGGCCTGTGATGGACGTGGCCTTCATGCAGTTTTTGGCATCTGTTTCTGGAAAAGTCTCCTGTTTGGGTAAGAAAGGTGTCAACTGCAAGCAAGAGCCTCTAGTTCAGAGAACGGAGGTGCAGGTGGAGGCGGTGGGAGGAGCCGGGAGCAGGCGTTTGTGAATAGGGTGCAGGTAAAGGTGGTCTGCCCCATCCTGTCTCAGTGGGGGCACTGCGGGGCAGAGGTGTAGCATGGGGGCTCTGCAGGCCTGGTTCTCTGCCGGAGTGTCATTGCCTTCTGCTGACCACAGCCTTGGGGTGACTGGGAACCAGGTTGCTGCACTGACTGTGAGGAAACAGGGCCAAAGCTGCTCTTGGGACCTGAGAGGCTTGCTTTCTGAATTTGGAGCCAGGCCTTGTTGCTAAGCGCCCAGAAGCTTGTCAGTCACATGAGGTCCTCCGGTCTCTCCTCTACAGACACCTGCGGTGACCTGTTGGTGACCCTGCAGTCCCTGAGCCGCCAGGGTGAGAAACGCAGCCTCCAGCTCTCCGGCAAGGTCAACTCCATGACTTTCACGTTTGACAAAGTGCTGCCTGGGAAATACAAAAGTAAGGCGGAGCATGACGCGTTAGTGAGTTGCCCCAAGCCTGTGCCCCCTTTGTCCTTATTGGAGGCCTTTCCCAGTGTACTCTGTCCTGGGATCTTGACCTGCAAATAAGACCCTCTTGTTACAAAGGTCGCGCTCTGCATACGCTCTGGGTAGGGTGCCCTGGCATAAATCATTTTATGTCTAAGTGCTAGAGAGAGCATGATTACTTTTGCTTTTGTGTCTGCCACTTAGCACTAGAGTGACCTCAGCCAGTCACTCCCCCCCCCAGACTGTTACCTTATCTGTGAAATGGTACAGTAGCCTTTTCTTTTTCTATGTTTAAGAGTTATTTATTATGAATATAGTGTTCTGCCTGCATGTGTGCCTTCCCGCTAGAAGAGGGCATCCGATCTCATTTAGATGGTTGTGGGCCACCATGTGGTTGGTGGGACTTGAACTCAGGACCTCTGGAAGAGCAGACAGTGCTTTTAACCGCTGAACCATCTCTCCAGCCCCTAAAATAGCCTTTTTCAAGGGGAGACCACACAAAGCACAGAGCCTGGTCAGTAGGGCAGTAGCCCAGGCTGGTGCCCTTCAGCCCTCAGGAAGCCAGCTTGTGCCTCCTTTCTGAGGAGTGTACCGCTGGTGGCAGTGACTAGACTTCTCTCCCTGGTGGTTGTGGTTTTCTGTCTCGGAAAGAGCTGGCAAACTCCATTCAGAGCGCTGGCTGCCTGTTTTCATAGCGTGCACATACTGGCTGTTGCTTCTTGAAGTCCACCAGCTGAGTCCAGAAGTCCAGATCTGCAAAGCTGACAGGAGGCTGGGGAGGGAGAATCTCCTGAGCTGAGGAGTTCAGGGTCTGCCAGGGCAGCGTTTTTCATAACAACAACAACAACGACAAAAATCATACAGTTGAAAATGTTTACAAAAAGTCTGGCAACCCCTGGATATCATATAGCCTGGCATCTTTAGCCTAGACGGATTTCCTTATTGGTAGTGACAGTGGCCACTAGTGTCAGTTTTCCTTTGGCCATGCCCTGTCTTGAGCACTGCTGACTGCCTAGATGTTTCTATATAAAGTGTATTTTCTTTTCAGACGGGGTCTCACTCTAGAGCCCAGACTGGTTTAGAACTCTCCATCCTCCTGCCTCAGTCTTCAGAGTGCTGGGACACAGTGCACACCATCATTGCTGCCCGCTAGTTAGCAGGTCCCCAGTTATGTGGTGGTGTGTGGCCCAAGCGCCTGTGTTTGCCTTGCAGTCAGCATCATGCACGAGGACTGGTGCTGGAGGAACAAGAGTCTGGAAGTGGACGTTCTGGAGGACGATGTGTCTGCGGTGGAGTTCAGGCAAACGGGCTACATGCTGCGCTGTGCTCTCTCACACGCCATCACTTTGGTATGTGCTGCTTTGATGGCTCCCAGAAAGAGTGCCCAGCAGGGCCGACAAGATGGATCAGCTCAGCAAAGTGCTTGCTACCAAGCCGGGGACCCACACAATGCAAGGAAAGAACCAAATCCTGCAAGTTATCCTCTCACCTACACATGCATGCAGTGCACACATGCGCACGCACGCACGCACGCACTCACTCACATGCACATGCACATGCCCATGAGTATAAGCACACACTCCCACACACACAAATTAAAAAGGAATGCCTGGCTTACAGCAGTTGCCAGAGCCTGGCAGGGCAACAGTTCATATTGACAGTTAAGCCAATTTCCTGAGTTCCCACTTTTGAGGGAAGGCGTCCTCAGCACTGCAGTGCTACAGCTGGGCAGCTGTGGAGGCAGCGTGTGGCGGTGCTTGAGCAAGCTCCCTTGTGTTTTTCCTGTAGCATTGGGATCCTGGTGCCCACTTCTCAGGCGGTGGGAGGCCCAGCAAGCTGCTGTGTTTACTGTTTCCTTCTGCACCCAGGATGCTGTTCATTAAGTGCAGCTGAGGTTGCTTCCCGCGGGCAGAGCCTGCTCGCTCGCTCACTTGTTCTCTCTCATTCTGCTTTTATTTTCTTCTTGCAGTTCTGGGGACTAAAGCCAGGGTTTCAAACATACTGAGCAAGCACTCATTGCTGAGCTGTACTCTTGGTCCTTAAACCATCTTAAATCTTAGTCTATTTGTTTGTTTGCTGTTTTGAGATCAGGCCTCTCCATTATGTAGCCCTGGCTGTTCTGGAACTCACTATGTAGACCAGTCTGGCCTCAAACTCACCGATCCAAATGCCTATTCCTCCCTAGTGCTGGGCCCTGCCTAAATTATTGTCATTTTATTTTGTGTATATGGGTCTTTTGCCTATGTACGTCTGTATTGCCTGTGTGTGGTGTGCAGTGTGGGGGAGAGGAGAACTTTGGATCCCCTACTGGAGCTTAGGACAGCAAAGCCAGGTCCTAACTGTGCAGCCACTCTCCAGTTCCCCCCTTTTTTACTTTTATAGAGACAGGGTTTCTCTGTGTAGCCTTGGCTGTCCTGGACTTTATAGACCAGGCTGACCTTGAACTCACAGCGATCCACCTGCCTTTGCCTCCCGAGTGCTGGGATTAAAGGCGTGCGCCACCATGCCGGTTTTATCCCTGTCTGAATCCACTTGGTTCATTTGTTGAATCGTTGATTTTCTGATTTCCCAAATTAAAAGGTCACCTGCCCTCCCCAGGGGGTGGGGGAGGAGGTGCGACACGACAAGATGCCTTGCAGGGCCCTGGCCCGAGTCTGTCCCATAGCATGGCGCCTGTCTCGCCATAAGTTACCACCGTATTGCCTTTGGCCCCACAGGAGTTTCACCAGGATGGAAATGGCCCTGAGAACGTGGGGATTTACAACCTCTCCCGAGGAGTCAACCGCTTCTGCCTGTCCAAGCCGGGTGAGCCTGGAGGCGGGAGCGCGGGGGCCAGCGTGGCCTGTGCTTGCAGCAGTGTCCTGTCTTGTTCCTGTCCTCCATCGCTTCCCTCTGGCTCTGTTGAAATACAGTTTACACAGCATGAAGGTCACCTGCTTTGAGGGCCAGCGGTGGAGCACCAACCCAGCATGCCCAGGGCCTGGCCTTATCTCCAGTACCACACAAACAGCCACGTCCACACTCTTAAGATGTATGATCTGTTATTTCTAGATGTTTCCCAGGTTGTTCAGTGCTCAGCACCATCCCCGCTCTGGCAGCAGCTTAGTCCACTGGCTGTGCCTCTGGGCAGATCCTGGTCTTTGGCTTCTTACACTTACCATAGTCTTGGAGCTGAGCTACACTGTAGTGTCTGGTGCTCTGTTCTTTTTTGTTGTTGAGTAATATTCCATTGTATATGCACAGTACCTTCTCTGTGTGCAGCTGTTTGTCATTTGCCATCTGAGGCACACTGGGATTGCGTCCGTCTTCGGGTTTTAGGAGTAACATGGCTGTGAGCCACGTGCATGGTTTTGTGGCTGTTTGAATTTTTATTTACGTTCTTAAGAATGAGCCATCTTAATCACATGTAAATTTACATGTAACGTGCATAAGGAACTGCCAGTTCCTTTCCAGACAGACTGCATCATTTGGCACCCACATCGACTGCCTGGCACCGCCTGCCCCAGGCCTGTTTCTGTTCTTTTGTTATGGTCATTGTTTGTGGGGTTTTTCTGAGCCACCCAGTATGCTCTCTGTAGATGGCCAGCCCAGTGGAGGCTCAGCCAGCCTGCTGCCCTCCCCACGGTACCTACCCATGGGACGGTCAGTCAGAGGAAGATGATGAAAATACAGCAGAAATGTGGCCTGAGGGAGCTAATGATGTCCCCAAGGCCCTCTGACTGGGGCCTGCTTTGTGCAGTGAGAACAGCAAGGGGCCTGAGGCTTCTGTAGCGATGAGTGAGCCTAAGAGGGACCAAACTGTGGCCTCTATCTTCAGCTCGCCTGCGTGCCCCCAGCAGGAGGTGGGTCCAGGCCCTGACAAGGTGTTACTCTCCACAGGGTTATGTCCAGAGTGTGTCCTGCGGTGCTTGTGCTTCTGCAGGCCACTAGGCTGTGGTCACCCGGAGGCCCCTGTTAAGTGTCTTTTAGGTTGGGCTCTCAGTCTGGTCCACAGGAGAGATTCGCTTGTTGGTCCTTGTTGGACGGTTGGGTGGGGGCTGCGTCTGAGCAGGTGCAGACACAGAGGCCATTGAGTCGTAGAGCTCTCCTGAGCGGGCTGTCAGGGGAGGGGTCTTTGGCATACATAGGAAGGCAGCCTGCCTGGTGTTTCCAGTCCCGTCACCCAAGTCTGTGATATGCTCGAGCTTTCAAGTGAGGTGCGCTGCCTTCCAAGCACATGTGTCAGGAAGCACCTAACACGTTGCTTTCTATTCTTAGAGACTGACTTTTGGTTTTCTCTCTGTAGGTGTGTACAAAGTCACCCCTCGCTCCTGCCACCGGTTTGAGCAAGCCTTCTACACCTATGACACGTAAGCCTGGGGACACAGCTTTGTGTGGGTGCCCTCTGGGGAGGGCAAGCATTCCTTCCTACTGTCATCTCTTCCTTTGCGTCGGAACACACAGGTGTATTTCTGTTGGTTTTTTTTTTTTTTTTGCCTTCTTTTGTAGGAGGTAAGATTAGGCATTAAGTGAAATTCTAATACAGGTTTTATGATATTAGGATGTTAGCAAGGATATGGAGTCAGACTCCCCTTCCTAGAATTCTGAAAACTCATGGGCCGGCAAGAGGGCTCACTAGGTGAAGGTGTTTGCTGAGCCAGCCTGGAGACCAGAGCTGGAGACTGTCTCAAGGTGGAAGGAGAGAGTGGACTCCGCAAAGTTGTCCTCTGACCACCACGTGTGTTCTGTGGCACCGGTTCCGCTCGCCCCATAGTAATGGTAACGATTAAAATGATAGAATCCCATAAACTCAGACTGGATGGCCTTGCTATAAAATGCCTTACATATGGTCTTTGAACCAATTCCACTCTCAAAACACCACTCCCCTTATTCTCAGTAGGTCCCACACACACTTGTGAAAATGCAAACACGGGGGCCTGAGCCAGGGTTCCTTCCCATCAGCGAGGCCTGGGAGGTTTGGCATCTTTGGTGGATGGCTTACTTCAGTTTCTATTGCTCCAGTAAACACCGTGACCAAAACCAGCGTGGGTAGGAAAGGGTTTATTTGGCTTACGTGTCCTAGTCCCAGTCCTGAAGGGAAGTCAGGACAGGAATTCGAGGAGGACCCTGGAGGCAGGAGCTGATGCAGAGGCCATGGAGGGGTGCTGCTGACTGGCTTGCTCCCCTCAGCTTGCTCAGCCTACTTTCCTACACTCCCTAGACCACCTGCCCAGGGGAGGCCTTGCCCTCAGTGAGCTGGGGCCTCCCACGTCAATCATCAGTCAAGAAAATGAACCCTAGGCTTGCCCACAGGCCAGTCTGGCTGGACCATTTTCTCAACCAGAGTTGAGAAATCACTATCTTGTGTCAAGTGACAAGAAACTAATTAGGACACTGTACCTGTGAGGCTTCCTGCATTTCCTCGCCCCGCCTGCAGGCTGTGTTCTCAGGGTATTAGGGAGGGCCCATGGCAGTGCTGCTGATGCCTTGGAGTCTGTGTAGGTGTTGCTGCTAGCGGCTTCTCTGTGCTCTGATGTGTAGGTCTTCACCCAGTATCCTGACGCTGACGGCCATCCGACACCATGTCCTCGGAACTATCACCACCGACAAAATGATGGATGTCACAGTGACTATCAAGTAAGACAGCTGGGAGCGGGAGTTGCTGGCCCGGGAGACCTTAATGGATACTGGCCTCTCATCTCTAAGTTACACACCAGTGGCCGCCCTCTCTTGCACTCTGGTGACACAGCTGTAAAAACACAATAGTAGGGTCCCTGTTGTGTGAGGGTCCGCTTCTTAAAACTGTTTGAATACTTTATGCTTACTAAGGAAAAAAAAAACTTCCAAGGTTCGTTCATTATAATTCAAGTGTTTTAGTGACTTAAAAAAGAAAAATTGCCTCTTTTTCTTTAAATCTTCTCTCAAGGGCTTGAGAGTAGAAATGGCTCCTATGAAGGTTGGAAGAGGTACTTAGGAGGCAGGCCTTGCTGAGGGATGCTCTGAGCTGAGTGAGGTGTGTCCAACATCCCAGTTTTTCTCGGAAAGTGACAGACTTTGGACAGCATGGCTGTCTCACACAGATTAAAATCTGAGGAACTCCCTCCCCTGTCTCTAGTTGAGGTTGGCTTTGTCTCCAACCAGACAGATTCCCGTCCTCCTCTGTCACAGATGCTGAGAACACTCAAACACACACACATGTGCACACACACTCATAGATATGTATGCATAGACACGTACACATTTACGCAAACACATAAGTATATACACATTCCACACACGTACACAAATAAACACAGAACAGTTTATTTATTGGTCCCTCGCACATGCTAGACAGACACTCTACCACCTAGATACATCCTTAGCCCTTAGGTCTATTTTCACTTTGAGTCAGAGTTTCTGTCAAGTTGTCCAGCGTGGCCTGAACTTGCTCTGTAAGCCTGCCCTCTCAGTGTTCTTCCTAGATGAAAATGTAAGACCCGTGCCATCTTGCCCAGAAAATCCCAGTGATCATTGTCAGGGCGTGGGCGGCCCTGGGTCGTGTAGGGTGTGAGTGTCCCTGTGGCAATGGCTGGTCTCAAGGGGAAGCAAGCACAGAACTTGAAACCCGTGCCTGTGACCTTTGAGCACATGAGAGCGAGGCTGCAGGGCTGCGTGGGTGGGTACAGGCTTGTAAGTGGCCACTGTTGGGTCTCAGCGTGGTGCCGGCGCTGCAGGGGGCCTGTCCTTAGCCCTGTTGCTGTGCTGTCACCACTGGCAGCAGTGACTCCAGGTCAGTGCTTGGTGTCTTCATTATAATACCTTGAGTAGCTTTGGGGGTGGGCAGGGGTGTCCTCCTGTCGGGGGCATGGGCTGTGTAGCTGGCTGGGCACTGCCTCTTGGACCCTCCCGGGGGTCGTGACCCTGCCAGGGCTCTTGTATCAGTAGACCTGCTCTGGAGTCTCCTTTGTTTAAAGGTGGCAGCTCCCATGCATCCTGTTCCTGCCCCTTGATCGTTGTCCTCTGCTCCCCACGTTCCAGCCGGCTCCTCAACACACCTTTGCCTTTACAATAAAGTTGTGTTCAAATCTCTTCCTGTTCAGTACTGTTGCCACTTCCGCACTGTTGCCACTTACTGTGCTTTGGGGCCTTTACAGCGGCCTCCTGTCCTCCTCCCTGTCTTGGCTGTGCCTCCACACAGTGGCCAGGGTGGAGACCTGTCCCTCCCGCACTGGAAACCCCAGCACACTTCCCACTGGGCTCACCTCGAGCCCACACAGGATGCTGGAGTGTGTGACCCCTGCTTCCCCTCTGGCCCTCTGACCTGTCTGTCCTTCTGTGAGTCCTCTGTCCCAGGTTTTCCGATCTTGCTGTCTCTAAAACAGCAAGGACATCACCCTAAAGGATGTCACCCCACTGTCCACTCTCCTGAGCCCCTCTCCACCCTGACCTTAGGCCAGGCATTCTCCCTTCCTGCCTCTTTGCCTTGTGCCACAGCCCTCTACTCACTGTGCCCACAGCGGCTGCTCGCTTCCTTGCATTGTGTCTGCTGGGCCTTTTCCGTTACCATCCTCTCCTAGATCAGGGAGGGGTTCCCTGCAGCATGGGGTTCCTACTTCTGCTTTTCTCTATTTCTTTTCTCTTTTTCTCCTTTCCATCTTCCTTCCTTCCTCCCTCCCTCCCTCCCTCCCTTCTTTCCTTCCTTTCTTTTCTTATTTTGTTTGTTTATTTTTTGAGGCAGGGTTTTTCTACTTAGTCCTGACTGTCCCTGAACTTGCTCTGTGGACCAGGCTGGCCTCAAACTCACAGGGATCCTCCTGCCTCTGCCTCCCGAGTGCAGGGATTAAAGGTGTGCACCACCACTGCCCAGCTCTCACCTCTTCAGATTCGAGAGAGGTGGTATGTGAGAGGGCAGAGGACAGGGTCATGGATCCAAGTGCTGTGTGAAAGCCGGCAGGCTCTCATCTATTGCAGGGTCTTTTATTCCAGCCAGTGCTGCTAGCATCTGCTGCTATGCCACATCAAGATGTTAGTCGTTACTTCATTTTATAATTTCATTTGTGCATCCATGTAGGTGCAATGCAAGTGTGTAGAGGTCATCAGGCAATCTCAGATGTTGTTCCCTGGGAGCCATGTGCCTTTTTTGGAACAGGGCCTCTTATTAGCCTGGAGCTTGCTGATTAGGTTAGGCCAGCTGGCAGGGACCTCGGGTCCACCTTTCTCTGCCTCCTTAGCACTGGGATTATAAGCATATTGCCACCATATCTGGCTTTTTTGAAAATGTGGGTTTGGGGTCTCAGAGCCTCATGTTTACATGAGGCAGGCACTCTCCCAGCCCCAGCTTTTATTTTTTGCTAATCATCATCATCATCATCATCATCATTATTATTATTGCTGCTGCTGCTATTATTATTTTATTTTTATTTAGCTTATGTAGATGGCTTGTTTTGCCCACGTGTATGTCTGTGCCATGTGTATGCAGAGTCCAGAAGGTCCTGGAATCAAACCCAGGCCCTCTGGAAGACCAGCTGGCTGCTGAGCCAACGCTCCAGCCCCCTAATTATTAGTGTTTTTAAAATGAAAGATTATACCACTGTGGCGTCATCGTAAGGTGCCTGGCTTTTGCTCACCAGTCCCCAGTTGTGGGGATTTCAACTTCCCATCCAAGGCAGGATGAGGGCTGTGCCCATCGCCAACCCTGTCTCCCCTCCAGGTCATCCATCGACAGTGAGCCGGCTTTGGTGCTGGGACCACTCAAGTCTGCGCAGGAGCTGCGGCGGGAACAGCAGCTGGCAGAGATCGAGGCCCGCAGGCAGGAGAGGGAGAAGAACGGCCGAGAAGAGGCCGAGGAAGGCAGGGCCAGGCCTCCTGGGCAGGAGATGGTGGACGAGCTACAGGGCCCCTTCTCCTACGACTTCTCCTACTGGGCCCGGTATGTGCTCATGTCTCTACTGCACTCTGCCTTCCAGAGGGATGGAGCCAACCAGCCTGCCTCAATCATTCTCACTCCTTCAGGTCTGGAGAGAAAATCACTGTCACCCCCTCATCCAAAGAGCTCCTCTTTTACCCCCCGTCCATGGAGGCCACTGTCAGTGGAGGTATGTGCCCACTCATGCCTGTTTCTCTCCGTGTGTGTTTCAATGGGGTTTGTGCTGTATTTGTGCAGCCATGTCTGTAAGCCACCCAAAAGCGTTTTGGCACTTGGTGTCACTGGTAGATGGGTGCGTGTGTGTGTATGTGTGTGTGTGTATGTATGTGTGAGTGGGTGAGTGAGTGAGTGGTCTAAGTCGAGGTAGCTTCTGTGACTATAGGTGAGGTGGTGTTTTTGGAGAAGGACCTGTCTTCCTCTGATCTTACTAATCTGGAAGGTAGAGGGTGAGCTGTGCCGCCATTTGCCACACGTGCTTGAGCTTGCTGCTTCTGAATGGTTTGGGCTTTCCCGTTGCCAGGTGCGGAGGGAAGGTCTTTTCCGGGAACGTGTGTATGGTGTGTGTCTAGAGTTGGAAGAGTGAGTTTCGAGTGAGTTCTCTGCTCCCCTTGCCATCTTCCCACTGGGTCTGAGGTGGGACAGCACCCCTCAGAAGATGGCAGGTGTCTCACTCTGTCTCTTGAGACAGGGTCTCTCACTGAACCTGGAGGTAGGCTGGCTGTCAGTAAGCCCCGACCATCCTCTTGTCATCATCCCTGAGTGCTGAGGCTAGACCTGGCCTTTTGTGTGTGCCCTGGGGTTCAGACCCAGGTCCTCGTGCCTGTAGAGCTGAACCATCTCCTCAGCCCGAGCTCCTCGCTCTGTAGCGCCAGCCCGTTCTTTTGTTTCTTCTTCCTTAGAAAGCTGCCCGGGGAAGTTGATTGAGATCCATGGGAAGGCCGGCTTGTTTCTGGAAGGCCAGATCCACCCAGAGCTGGAGGGGGTTGAGATTGTCATCAGCGAGAAGGGGGCAAGCTCACCCTTGATCACCGTCTTCACTGATGACAGAGGTGCCTACAGGTATGGCTCCAAGGAGAAAGGCCTTGCCTGGCCCCAGCAGGGAGCTTCCTGGGGAGGGCTGGGCTTCCTCGAGCTGGAAACGGTGGCCCTTTGCAGCGGTTGCCTGTCTTCCCTGCAGTGTCGGCCCCCTGCACAGTGACCTGGAATACACCGTGACCTCTCAGAAGGAGGGCTATGTGCTGACTGCTGTGGAAGGAACAGTGGGCGACTTCAAGGCTTACGCCTTGGCTGGTGTGAGCTTCGAGGTAATGTGTTTCCAAAGCTTTTTCCCTGAGGGTAATGCATGCAGTGGTACATGATTGTAAACCACGCATAGCCGCACACCGTATGGCCACCACCACTGTCCAAAAAGCAAGTTTCCTGTCCCCTAGTCCTTCATGGTGATGCTGATACTTGTCAGTGGGTGTCCATCTCCCAGAGTGTTTATATAAGTGGGATTGTACCAGGTGCTGGCCTGGCTTCCTTTACATGGATACACTGTGGAGACATTGGCTGTCACGTGGTTGTGCAGGTTTCTGCTGCCCTTCTTGCCCCGGAAGCAGGATGTCCAGCCCACACTAGGCTCTAAGCCTCTAACCCCTGTGTACTGGAATATATCTCTGCATTCCTAGTCCTCTGTCTGTCTCCCAAGTTCTGCAGCGGCAGGTGTGCATGCCCACACCTGTGCAGTCCTGGGGATGGAGCCCAGGGCTTTGCGCATGCCTGGCAGGTGCTCCCCAGGCCCTAGGCTGTCATTCTCACCTGCTCTGTGTCTCATGGTGTCTTCAAGTCATTTGCATAGCAGGTTGAACAGTATGGGCTGGGAAATGGCTAAGAGTGACTCTGAAAAGCACGTCACAAACAGACTGAGTGTGTGTTAGGCCAGAGTGAGGAGGTACAGACCGGAGAGAGCTGTGCGCATCATGGACGAGACCCATGGGTCATAAAGGAACTCCTGGAATGACCGAGAACACAGCAACCTCCTAGGCAAAAAGAGAACGACAAAAATGGACGGCCATTCATGTGATTGAGTGACCAGGAGGATGGGAGACACACTCTGCTTCAGCAGCCACTGAGGAAGTGCCAGCGAGGTCACCGCGGAAATGCTGTTTGTTAGATTTATTTTATTTTATTATTATGTATACAGTGTTCTGCCTGCACATACACCTGTAGGCCAGAAGAGGGTATCAGACCACATTACAGATGGTTGTGAGCCACCATGTGGTTGCTGGGAATTGAACTCAGGACCTTTGGAAGAGCAGGTGGTGCTCTTATCCACTGAGCCATCTCTCCAGCCCCTTTAAGTCCAAATTCTTTATTTTGCCATGCAGAGATAATTATGGTGCCGCCTGTGGCAAAATGCCCAACATGGACGATTAAGGAAGAAAGGGTTTGTTTAGGTTCATGGTTGGGGGTCCTGTCCATGTTGGGGGTCCCGTCCATGTTGGGGGCGGGGAGGCATGGTGGCAGCAGGAGCAGGAGGCCACTTGCTCACGTCTCCGCAGATCAGGAAGCAGAGGAAAGCTAGGCAAGTCCCACTCTCCATCGTGACCCACCCCCTGCAGCAAGGCTCCTCCCAAAGCTTGTACATCCTCCTAAAGCATCCCTGCCAGCTGGGGACCAAGTGTGCAGGCCCGGGAGCCGGTGGGCACATCTCACATTCAGACTCTAAGCACTAGAGCAATTCCGAATGGTTGACTGCTAAAGGAAGGATGTACTACGTGTTGGGGACATATTAGTTGGTTGTCTCCCCCTTTGTACTACAAAAGTGTGCCACTGGCCCACCCACTGTGGGTTCCTGGCCTCTGCTCTGGAATGTTCTGATGGGTTAACAGCAGCAAGTGGCACTAGCGAGAACTGAGGTGAACTATGAGAACAAGTTGTAGAGCTCCAGGCACAGCCTCTCATTTCTGTAATACCCCCTGCTGCCTCGCCCCCACCTCCTCAGCCACCCCAGCATACCCCCTCAGTCTCTTAGGGCACCAGCACTCTAAGTGTGGACCATAGGAAGTGCTGGAAGCTTCCTCACTAGTCTCTCAACACTACTTGTGGGAAAAATAGAGTCCCTGTCCTTAAAAGTAAGGACAAAAGATGGCTCCCTGCTTCCCGTAGACCAGCTTTGGGATCAGAGAAGAGAAAGTCTTGGTGGTTCCAAGGTCAGGGAGAGTTGAGCAGGCAGGGAATAGCTGGCCAGAGAGACCGGCTGTTGCTGAACGGTTAGTTAAAGGAACTAATTGTTGAGGAGAGATTGAGGGATGGAGAAGAAAAGAAATATTGAGGCCCAGGCATAAATTGTAGTGAAAAACTGAAAGGTCTTGTAGCCTAGGAGAACTTTCTTTTTCTACTTCTATTCTGTTCCTCCTGGGCCAACCCCAGTACTGTATTTAAAGTGAAGTTCAATTTTTTTCATTACAGATTACATCATGATTTTCACATCTTTTACAATCAATAGAGCACTTAAAAATCAACAGAGAAATACAAACAGTTCTGTATAACCTACAATAAATCATATAGCAAAAATCAATCAATTTCCCAGCAATGGTCAGCATGACCTGATTGTTATTTCTTAAACAATACTCGGGAAGGCTTAGTCATAAATTTCCCTGGGCTAAAGCCATTGTGTTTACACGATTGTTATAGCAACATAGCTTGAAACTAAATAACACAGAAAAGCCTTGACTTACTTCCCATCCCAAACCAGCAGGTGTGCTATCCATCTTTATCCAAGCCTATGCTAATCGCCACGGGGTCCTCCATTGTAAAATATCCAAAGTATGACTTTCCAAGCCCATCTTCTATTGCTCTCAAAGCAGGTTCTAAAGAAGTCAGTTCTGCTTCTCTACACTGTGAATTTCATTAGGACTGAGAAATAGGACAGTTTTAGGAGAGAAAGTAGATTTCAAAGTAGTTTTTAGGCATACATAACATACATAACATTTAAGGGCAGCGGTGGTCAGCTGGAGGCCTCTGACTTGTCCTCCCGTCTGTGACACCTGCTGTCTTGGGTGGTGCCGCCTTCCTGCTTATTGCCTTTGACCTTGCCCTGGTGTTACTTTCTTTCCAGATTAAAGCGGAAGATGACCAGCCCCTCCCTGGGGTCCTCCTATCCCTGAGTGGTGGCGTGTTTCGGTCCAACCTCCTGACCCAAGATAACGGCATTCTGACTTTCTCAAACCTGGTAAGGCTGCGATCTACAACTCCCTAGTGGGGACAGAGCACAAGTGACCCGTTATGGCTGGGCAGTATAAGGACAGCAGTGTGGGGCACCTGTTACAATATGGCTTTTACTTAGGACTCACTGGTGATGATCAGTGTTTTCTTTTACATGCATTTGTCACCAAGACAGTAAAATTAATTGCCTGACCACAGCAGCCCTTTCCTTAGGCAGCCCTTTGTTTTCCACAGATCCTGTTGTTTTGTTTTTGTGTGTGGAACAGTGGCTTGCTCACTTGTGTTTCTTATAGTCCACTCCATATGTAAAGGGGGTGGGTTCCAAGTTTTCCTGGAGGTGGAGTTCAAGGCCATGGCTAGTGGGGTTCAGGATGTGTATGCACATGCGTTGACAGCTGGTCACTCCTTCATGGACCTGTTGCAAAGCTCCTGGAAGGTCACAGGCTTTGCACGCCCAGCCTCTAGTTACCCTCTGCCACTTGCTTGCTGAGTCATTTCCCAGCTCTTTATGGGTGTTCTGACTCTTCATGAAGTTCAGGCATGGCTTCTGCTTCCCTGAGGTGCTAAAGGTGGTAACAGCGCCCTGTTCGCGCCGTGTAGGAATACGGCCACCATTTGTGTGTGTCTGGGAGGCTCTGCTGCTCTGTCACCTGTTTGTGTCTCATGATGACCTTGAACCTTTCGAAGCGTGGCAGCTGTCTCACTTGTGCCTGTGTCTTGGCAGAGTCCTGGCCAGTACTACTTTAAGCCCATGATGAAGGAGTTCCGCTTCGAGCCATCCTCGCAGATGATAGAGGTCCAGGAGGGGCAGAATCTGAGGATCACCATCACTGGCTTCCGGACGGCCTACAGGTGTGTGCCCTCCCTGGGCTGAGGGGGTGGCGTGGGGCTTCGGGGTGCTCTGGGACTCATCTAGAAATGCCACCCAGGTTTCACATTGACTGAATGGGGAGAGATTTGGGGTACGGTAGAAGTGAGAAAGGGGGCTCTGCCCCTTTTGCGATATATAGGTGACTGCTACCCTCCTTCCGGGTGTCCGTCCCCCCTTACCTCCACCCTCCTTCGTGTCTCGCCTCCTTCCAGCATGCTGCCTGCTGCCCGCTCACCAGCATGCTTTTTGAAAGCTAATCTGTGGAAGCCTTGTGCCTCGCTTAAATTGATGTTTAAAAAAAATGTTTGAAGCCGGGCTGTGGTGGCTCACGCCTTTAATCCCAGCACTTGGGAGTTGAAGGCCAGCCTGGTCTACAAAGCAAGGCCAGGACAGTCAAGGCCACACAGAGAAACCCTGTCTTGAAAAACAAAAAAAAAAAAAAAAAAGTTTGAAATAGGATGACATTTTTAAAATTTTACTTATTTTGGCTTTTCAAGGCAGGATTTTTCTGTGTATCCCTGGCTGTCATGGACTCACTTTGTAGACTAGGCTGGCCTCGAACTCACAGATCCGCCTGTCTCTGCCTTCCTGAGTGCTGGGATTAAAGGTGTGCGCCACTGCACACAACAAAAAACAAAACTAAACTAAACAAAATCAAATCAAAGGGAACCAAAACAAGAATAGCAACAAAAAAAAAAAAAAACTCTACCAAATAAGCCAAATAAATAAAGAAATGACAGTGTTTCTATTCTTGCCTCCCTGACCCTCAACATCCCGTCCTGAGGGTATCTAGAATTTCCACTTCTGAGTACTCTCAGGAAACCTTATACAGTCCTAGCCCCAATTGAGAGCTTATCCACTAACTGTGCAGATGGAGAGGATAGGCATAGATGACATGTGTGCTCACGCAGATTGCAAACGCTCTTTGGATGAAGGATGAGCAGAGAGATGAGCTGTAGAAAGTGGAAGTCTCGGGCAATTAATGAGACGAAAATCCTCATGAGTTACTTACCCTATCAAGTGTTTCAAATTAAAGATTAGCAAGGGTGAAAACAGTTCAGCCCTCACGTTACAGCCTCCTGTAGAGGCCTTCCAAACCGATCGGAGCACAGCATGTCCCGCTGCTAACAAGGCCTGCTATGAAGGTGGCCCAGGCCTCACTGAATGGCCTGGCTGCACAAGTGTGCCCACAGAGCAGGTTTGCCGAATTGCCGTGTGTAACCACACGGGCACTCTGCTGCAGAGGGCTGAAAGTGCCACCTTCCCCGTCTTCTCTTGTCATGCCAGCTGCTATGGCACGGTGTCTTCTTTAAATGGAGAACCAGAGCAGGGTGTTGCAGTGGAAGCTGTCGGCCAGAAGGACTGTAGCATCTATGGAGAAGACACCGTGACAGACGAGGAGGGGAAGTTCCGGTTGCGTGGACTGCTGGTGAGGCTGTGTGTTTTGTTGGGTGTTTTCTCCTTCCTGTGAGGCTGTGTGTTTTGTTGGGTATTTTCCCCTTTCTGTGAAGCTGTGTTTTATAGGGTATTTTCTCCTTTCTGTGAGGCTGTGTTTTGTTGGGTGTTTTCCTCTTTCTGTGAGGCTGTGTTTTGTTGGGTGTTTTCCGTTCTGTCAGTGGCATCTTGGTGGGATAGCATGGGCAGCAGGCAGTGGTGCGGACTCTAGGATCCCCGTACCATGCCTCTGTTTTAGCTAACAGGGTGTGTCTTTTGCCCACATGCTTGCTTTGGTCTGTGGGAAAATAAAGCCTCTAAAAGGAGGGTTGGCATAGCTTTTCCCAGTGCTAGAGCTTGTGGCTTATGCCAGGGCCATGAAACCAAGGCATATGGGCCAGACAAGGCGCTGGACAGACTTTAGGGAGTAGTCAGCACTGGAGGGCATGGCACAGGTACAGGTCTGTCTTTCAACTCCGTGTTATGATGGCTGTGAGTAGAGACAGCATCTCCAAGTGGGTAGAAATTTTCAAATCATATTTTGTTGGCAAAACTTCGTAACCACCACTGGGCGTGGTGGCGACACCTTTAATCCCAGCACTTGGGAGGCAGAGGCAGGCGGATTGCTGTGAGTTTGAGGCCAGCCTGGTCTACAGAGCGAGTCCAGGACAGTCAAGGCTACACAGAGAGACCCTGTCTCCAAAAACAACAAAACAAAACAAAAAACAAGCAAACAAACAAACTTTTTAACTACCTTCTCTCCAGCCCCAGTTCCTGAATTTTAGATGACAATTAGTTAAGGAAAAAAAAAACTTCATGCCATAACTGTATAGCACAAAGGGGCCACTTGTTCCTGTGGCCACTGAGCCCTGACATTTAGCTTTGGGTCTGTGGTGTCTCTTCCTGGAATTTAAGTTGTTTGCATGTTCATCTGCTCATTGGGTGTTTACAGAGTCCCAACAAGGACTTTGTGTGTGGGTCTCGTGTACAGTGAGGTGAGAATATTGGCCCCGGCAGCGTGGCTGAGGGCTGTATGAGTTAACACAGCTAAGCCACAGAGTGCTGCCTGGTCAGTAAGGGGTTAATGATGCAGAGCCTTCCTCAGTGGGCCTCCCTGGACAAGGGGATTGGGGCTATTTGATTTTTTTGTTTGGTTGGTTTTGGTTTTTTTGTGGGGATTTTTTTTGGTAATGGGGTTCCAGACAGGGTTTCTCTGTGTAGCCTTGACTGTCCTGGAAGTCACTCTGTAGACCAGGCTGGCCTTGAACTCACAGAGCTCCGCTCATCTCTACCTCCTTGAGTGCCTGGCAGGCCTTGGGGTTTTGCACTTTTCTTGGCTGGTCCCTCTCCCCTCCCTTGGGTATGCTCGGCTTTCTTCGTTTTCATAGTGTCATAGTGACAATTTTATGTCCTTTGTTCCCCCAGGCTCCTGCTGGCCTGGCTTGCTGGAAATTCCCAGTTAACTCATTTGATTTAATTAAACTGAACATAGCCTCCTTCATAGCCCCTTCTCCATGGTGCCGCTGGACCTCCCCACAGCTTCCCCCTTCCCTGATGGTATTGATTCACTGGTGTTCCTGCATTGGCTTCTTTAGGGGTTCTCCTGGAGGCAGTGTGAGCCTCCACATGGAGGGCCTGACGCATGCCCGGTGTAAGTCTCCAGTGGTTTGCCCTTCTCTGGAGGACAGAGGGAGCAGGAGATGCCGCCTTAGATTGAGGATTTCAACTCCACTTTAGTGACCCCTGCTGCACTTGCTCATTCCACCTCGCTGGCCAGAGCGCCTGTTCGGACATCTCTAAACAGGCATGGCTGCTCTCTCAGTTATGTTATTTCATGACCAAGATCAAGTAGGAGAGGAAAGGGTTTATTTCACTTACGTTCTCATATCACTGTTCATCATCAAAGGAAGTCAGGGCAAGAATCAAACAGGGCAGGAGCCGAGGCAGAGGCCATGCAGGGTACTGCTGACTGGCTTGCTTCCCATGGCTTGCTCAACCTGCTTTCTAATAGACCCCAGGATCATCAGCCCAGAGGAGGGATGGGGCACCACTGATCTCCAACTACAGGGCTGGAGAGATGGTTCAGTGGTTATGAGCACTGCCTGCTCTTCCAAAGGACCTGGTTCAATTCCCAGCACCCACAAAGCACCTCACAACTCTCTGTAACTCCAAGATCTGACACTCTCACACACGAATTAAAGTTAAATAAAATGTTTAAAAAAAAAGGAAAAGAAAATGCTCTACAAACTTGCCTCCAGGCAAGTCTGATGAAGGCGTTTTCTCTTCCAGAATGACTGTAGCTTGTGTAAAGTTGACATAACTGGAGCACAGCCGCCAAAGGCTGTAGGTGAATCCGTGGAACAGCTAGCCAAGGGCGGAGACGGTCACGTGTGGACTATAGCGTGGCCGTGGCCCTGGGACAAGCACCAGCAGCCACTGTTTCCAGATTTAGTAATTCCATCTTCTCTTCCCCTCAAGGTGCAAATAACTGTTTGACTGGAACTCCAGGCCCAACTGACCACGTGTCTAATTGTGCTCTTACCTTTAACTGGCTTCACAATGTTTTGTTTATTTTTAATAATGTTTTTATTTACTCTTTGAGAATGTCATACACAATATTTTAATATTCTTTCTTCTCTTCCAACT
This sequence comes from Acomys percivali, assembly GCA_907169655.1. NCBI lineage: Eukaryota > Metazoa > Chordata > Mammalia > Rodentia > Muridae > Acomys > Acomys percivali. Next base: position 71,002,824 of record OU015752.1, read on the forward strand.
CCTCCGAGGTCCTGTCTACCTTCCTACTCACCCAATTTTATGTTCTTTTTCTCTCTTCAAAAACAAAACAAACAAAAAAGCTGAAAATCAAACACGGGATTCCATCTGTGTTGGCTGGCACTCCTGGGCCCAGGGCCTGCGCTGTGGTTGCTGCACACGCCAGTATCACTTGGCTGAAGTAAACTGATTTTTCCCTCCCTCAGAAACCCTCAGTTACACATAGTTTCCCGGCGATGCGTGTCTTTGTGCTCGTGCCTCTTTCATGCTGGGTTTTTGTACGGCTGAAGCTGTAGGCTGTCACACTCCCTGAGTTCACTGTTGTATCTAGAAAATGCTTTTCCCTGAAGTCATCTCCCACCCTGGCTCTTCTACTTTCTTCAGCCTTCCGACCCCCTCTTCAGCAGAGGGCCTGGGCACCGAGCACCCCTGAGTCTCTCACTCTGCACGCCGTCCACTTGTGGGCTTCCATGTTAGTTAACATCTGCAGCAAGAAGTGGCCAGTGAGGCACGGGGCCGTGGCTGTAGTCACATGTCATCAGGAGTCATTTCACTGCTCTGTTCATTTGGCACACTAATAGTAGGCTTCCCCTAGTGTCAGGTGTGGGCTCCGTCTTGTGGAGCAGGCCTTAAATCCAAAATAAATAAAAATAAAATTTGAAAAGGTGATTGGCTACTCCTATGACATTGGCTCCACTATTTCACCAGCGGGCACATCTTGCACACACGTCATTGTTGTAGACTGCAGGGTTTGGAGTTAGGTGGGACTGACAGCTACTTGTCTCCTCTGGTAGTTAGTGCACTTAGCACCTTCCAGCCCTAATAATGCTAGCCGGTAAGGGTAAAGCTTCCAGGTGACTACCAGCTGGATTTCTCCACGTTCTGTGACGCAAGTGTGTGATATCTTAGCAATGGACTTTCACCATCGACTTGTATAAAGCAGCCAATAGCATTGGGGTTGTGTTGTAATGTCGGGGGTCTGTGGAACATCTTTACCGTAGTGGTTTTCTTTCTTTCTTTCTTTCTTTCTTTCTTTCTTTCTTTCTTTCTTTCTTTCTTTCTTTCTTTCTTTCTTTTCATTTTTTGTTATTTGTTTTGTTTGTTTTTTGTTTTGTTTTGTTTCTCTGTGTAGCCTAGATTGTCCTGGACTCACTTTGTAGACCAGGCTGGCCTCAAACTCACAGCGATCCACCTGCCTCTGCCTCCCGAGTGCTGGGATTAAAGGTGTGCACCACCACTGCCCAGCTGGTTTTATTTTTCTAAGTAAAAGAGTTATTGTCTTTGGAAAGATCTCTTGTGTTCTTCATAGAATTTGAGCAACATATATAAAAGAACTTGACCCTAACAGGGAAGATGTCCCAGAGGCTGCCATGCACGCTCGAGGCTCCTCACTCTGCCTGCGGCACATAGCCGTGCTCAGCTACCTGCAGGAGGAGACCAGAGCTCTGCTCACCAGTCTGTGCTGGTTTAAAAGGGCCTGCCCGACCTGGGTTTCCTCCTCCTAGAGGCACTCACACACCTTAGCCAGCACCTCAGAGTGTGACCCTAGAGCTGTGCTGCTGCTGGTGGCTGGAAGTTGATAGCAGAGCTTTTCCAATAATATCTTTGGTGACCATAATAATATCTTGTAAATTTGAGCAATAAGGGGGTTGGAGAGATGGCTCAGCGGTTAAGAGCACTGGCTTCTCTTCCAAAGGTCCTGAGTTCAATTCCCAGCAACCACATGGTGGCTCACAACCACCTATAATGATTTCTGGTGCCCTCTTCTGGTGTGCAGGTGTACATGCAGGGTAAAGCACTATATATATAATAAATAAATAAATCGTTTTTTAAAAATTTAACATTAAACAGGCATAAATAAGAACATTAAAAACATTTTTTTAAAGAAAAATAGCCTCAAATCCTGCTTACCAGAGATCCTGTCCATTGTAAGGATCAGCAGTGTGGTTCCAGCTGTCACTGGACACACGTACAGGTCAAGGGTGGGGAGAGCACAGAGGAAGGAAGGGGCTAACAGTCAGGGCAAATGCTCATGATCAGGAAACGAGCCACACTGAACCTTCTGTGAGTCAGGAAATAAGAAGGATCACAGCACTAACGGAGTCTTGTCATCAACGTTCTCCTTGGAAAGTGGATGGGTGCACATCGGGAAATGGGAGGACAGAGATGTCCTACGTGGTGACCACTTGTACCAAAGCCACTCTCGGGCCACATGTGACAGACTTTATAGAGAAGTAACAACTGGTATCTTTGTAGCCAGGGTGTATGTACCACGTGCAGCTGAAGGCAGAAGGCAATGACCACATCGAGCGGGCACTGCCCCACCATCGGGTGATCGAGGTAAGCATCACTCCTGCCACGACATGGCTGTGCCACGGTGGGGTTGTCAATAGCGTCCTTATGAGTACTCTGAATGGGGACTTCTTGGTGTGGTCTGTTTTGTGTATATGTGTGGTGTGTATCCGTGTGGAAGCCACAGGTTGATGTCACGCGTCATCCTTGATTGCTCTCTACTTTATCTAGTGAGGTGGTGTCTCTCTCGGATCCTGTAGCTCACAGATTCAGCTAGCTTGGCCAGCCCGCCTGCCCTGGGGATCCCTTGTGTCCACTTCCTGAGTACTGGGATTACAGTTTGGTCGCCATGCCCACCTCTTTTGCATAGGTTCTGGGGATCCATACTCCAGTTCTGACACTTGTGCAGCAAGAGTTTTATCCACTAAGTCATCTCCACAGCCTTTAGGACAGGTCCTTTAAAGACAAAACAAAACAAAACAAAAAACCTAATTATTTATCCAGACAGTAGTAGCACATGCCCTTAATCCCATTACTGGGGAGGCAGAGGCAGGTGGCTAGCCTGGTCTACAGAGTGAGTCCAGGATAGCTGGGGCTACACAAAGAAACCCTGTCTCGAAAAACAAAAAACTTACTAACTCAATTACTTAATTTTTAAATTTATTGAGAATTTTGTATCTATGTACAATGTATTTTAACCATATCCACTCACCTCCTTCCCTCTTTGTAATTCCCTCCAAATTTCCCTCAACATCCCCTCTCAAATTCATGTCTTCCTTTTTTATTTCATTGACCCAATGAGTCAGAGCTCTCCATATACACAAGCAGGTGTGGCTACTGCACCAGGGGCTGCCTGCTAGTGGCCACACCCCCAAAGGAAAATGACTCTCCTCTCCCCAGGAGCTGTTAAGTGCCTGTAGCTCCTGAGTCAGGTCTTGGGATTCATAACTTCCCCTCTATCTATGCAGCAGTTTTAGCTGCCTTGTGGTGTTTGCAGCTGCTGAGCTCATAAGGGCACTAGCTAGCTCATGTCGGAAGACAGCACATCACAGCCCCCCTTACCATCTTACGTTCTTTCCCGTGTCCCCTGAGTCTTGGAGGTGGTGGGTTGATGCAGATGTCCCATCTAGACATGAGCACTCACAGTCGCTGTTCTCAGTCCTTTGGCCAATCACGAGCCTCTGTGTTGACCACTGTCCACTGCAGAAATCAACCGCTGTGGCCAATGCTGAGAGCAGCTCAGATCTGTAGTTATAAACATAAGTATTTAGAGGGCTGTTTGGCAACATGACTCCTTGGTAGAATAACCATCGTGGGTTCCCCTCTAGGGCCTATAGTAGCTTCAGCCATTAAAGTGGTGTTCTTCTCTCTGGCTAGACGGGGGGTGGGGCGGGTGGGGGGTGGACCTTGCCTGTTGAGTTCTGAAAAGTGAGGCATTTGGAGCAGAGTGATGGGCCCTGTGGGCCTTGCTGACCTGGGGACTGGATTGGTGGCCAGAGTGTTTCGTGATTACTTTTCATGTTGTGCTGACTCAGGCCAGGGCCTCAGGCAGCAGTGTAGGCTGTACAGAGTCAGGCAGATTGAGAGAGAAGTGACCGCTCTGCTCTCTGCATCTGGTGTGGGCATGGACAGCTGGGGCTCTGCTCAGCTGGGGCTGCCAGACGAGCTTTTAAAATATGTTTACAGAAATAAAAATATGTTTGCAGGTAGCAAAAACTTAGAAAATAAACGCCACACTGGTGTACTGCTGTGTCTGTGGGCCAGGCAGAGCCCGTTGAATGCTGTGTGTACCTTGGGCAGACCCATCCACTCTCTAGGATGGGAACCAGCTCCCACATTCTGCTCAATGTGGCGCTCTCTCTCTCTCCAGGTTGGGAACAATGACGTAGATGATGTAAACATCATAGTTTTCCGGCAGATCAACCAGTTTGACCTGAGTGGAAACGTAATCACGTCCTCCGATTATCTTTCTACTTTGTGGGTAAGATGGCATCTTCAGAGGCAAGAGTTTATCCTCTCAGAGTCAGCGGTAGAGATGTTTGTCCCAGCTGGCTCTGGCTATAGCTTGCCACAGTGGGAGCTGGCCAGACAGCTGCCTGCTGCAGGTGGAGGTTAAGATGTAACAAACAGCTGTCACATCTGGCTTTGGAGCTGATTGTCGAGTGATGGGAGGAGAGACCAGGTATCAGCCTCAGTCTGGCAGGTGGCAGTGGAGCAGGAAGGCTGGGCACACTGGAGCATCCCCTGAAGGATGGTTGTGCACAGTGTACCTCATCAGGCCATGGGTGGTGAGTGTGGCCTGAGGCAGGCAGCAGTCTGGGTGCTGCTTATCTCTCTGTCTTGGGCACGTGTACCACTCCCACGTCCCTTGGTTCTCGCCTTTAAAGCCAGAACCTTGGGCATGGTGGCCTGAACCTTTCTCCCAGCTCTGACAAAATCCACAGGAAATACAGAACTTTTATAAAAAGGCCTGTGATGTCTCGGAGAGGTTAATGGTTTGTGCTGAGATCTGGGCAAATGCTTAGAACACAGCGGAAGATTGGCCCAGTGAGGGGGCACGTGGCCTCTGACTGGCTCTGGGCACCCGTAGTGGGTACCAGAATGGCAACTGTGCATGTGTGCAGTGGGTAAGTAGTGTCAGAATGCCCTGAGGGTGAGTGTGGGGGCGCAGAACAGCCACACTCTGGCCAGGTGTGTTTGGGTGTGTCTCTGCGTGTGCATGTAAGGGTGAGGATGGCACCACGGCCTAGTTCTACCTGGTTGTCACCATGCCAGAATTTTGGCTCAGGATTCAGATCACTTTTCTATTTTCTAGAAAAGCTAGAAATCAGAGTCAGCTAAATCACCTATTTCTCAGCGTAGCCAATTAATTAAATTTCACCTGCGAAGCTGTATGCAGCCAAAGAGCACAGACATGCTCTGGCCTTAGCCTCTGATGTGGTCCAGGGCTGAGGTCCCTCCTGCTTCCTGGAGCGTGGTAGAGAGGACGGCCAGTGTTCCTGCAGAGCAGCGCAGAGCGTGCTGGGAAGCGACTGCAAGAGCCAGAGCTCACTTGTAGTTCGGGTCCCAGTGAGTTTGGTCACACGGGGAGTGCCACAGCTGGGTGAGGCTGACACTGCCTCAGGGTAACTGTGTGGCCCTGCGTGTCTTCAGCTCTCTGGAAGGATGCTGTTTTGTCCTTAGGACTGGCGACATTGTTTATCAATGCTCGGCAAACTGAAGCTGTTCTTTTTCACTCTGGTGGCATGGCTGACTGTTTGGAGTCTGCCTGAACTTGCCTCTCTGCTCACCAGAGTCTTGAGCCTGAGGCGTGTTGAGAGGGGGCGGCTGTGCTGGTACGAACTGAAGTCACCGCGGGTCAGAAGCTGTCCCTCTTCCTTTCTGGCCCCAGGTGAAGCTCTACAGAAGCGAGAACCTGGACAACCCCATCCAGACAGTGTCGCTGGGCCAGTCGCTCTTCTTCCACTTCCCACCGCTGCTCCGCGATGGCGAGGTAAAGCCAGGCTCCGGCACTCGGGCCTAATGGATGACATGCTCACTTCTTAGTCTGAGCACCGCTCTGCAAAAATAAATGTTTGCCCCAGTCCAAGGAGGGTGGGGTCTACAGGGGCGGCCTCTCAATTCGCTGTTTTTCTATTTACAAAAGTAATACATATTGTTAGCAGGAGATGTTGGGGAAAAAATTAAAACCACCAGACAGAATCCCAGCACCCAGAAATAAGGGGTGGAGGGTATTGCTTGGTTTCCTTTGGGGCTTTTTCAGTATGAGGAAGTGCATGCGCATCAAGTGCAGTGGCTGCTGAGTCAGAGCTGCTGCTGTTCTGTATGCTGTGTGCAGGCTGTGCTGCTCAGGGGAGAATCTGTCCTTCACCTGCTCCCTGTCGTCAGCTCCTTCATTACATCCGCCCAGCTGTTGCTCATGGCCCCGCTGAACCCAGGCATCCCTTACTCTTAGCCTCTGCGCGCCCACCCTTGGTCTCATGATGCGTTTCTTTCTCTCCCATGTGGCCTGTCTCATCCTATTTAGTTTTCCCCTGTTGCTAAGGGTAGGACCAGGGCCTCACACGTGCCTGGCATCCCGTTCTCTGTGCTTGGCAGTTACAGTGGGTCTCTAAGTTCTCCCACTTGGTGTTTTCTGAGCTTTGGTCCAGGTCTGCCCTCCACCCCACGGTTGCGTAGTTCCCAGCCACAGGCAGTTATAGACTCTGTCAGCTGAGTTGACAGGATTAGCAGAGAGTTCGGGTTCAATGGCTTTAGCTTGGGGCTATTCTCTGTTCCCGAGGTGCTCTCTCCCAGAGCTCCGTACTGCCCCGTGGGGCTGCTGCTTGGCGCCCTTTGTGTGTAAACTCCTGGCTGTCACGGAACTCGAGGGCGCTATCCACTATGTCCACACAGTATTGCCGTGTGACACATAGGCCTCAGTCTTCACCACGACCATTGTGGAGGTGCTACTTTCTAGAACTTGCCAGTTTAAGAGCCAGTTAAGTCACACCCTGAACCCCCAGCCTCACTTCCTCCTAGCGCTGGCTCCCAGTGCACCTCTCTTTCATCAGAGCCCATGCGTTTCCTGAAGCCCGTCCTTAAAGGACTGAAATCACCCAGGCTGAATGTCATAAGGACGGACCACGGCCCTGACAGCCTTATCAGAAGGTGCAGGCCCAGAGCTGCTGAGACTGTGCCTGTTACAGTCTGAAAGTTGGTGACCCTGGGGTGGACACACCAACTCGGGGGTTCACAAACTGTAAAGTGCTGTGCGTGGCTGCCACATGTCCGCTGCGTTGCCTCAGCCGTCTGTCCTACACCTACAGAACTATGTCGTGCTTTTGGACTCCACGCTCCCCAGATCCCAGTACGACTACGTCCTGCCGCAGGTTTCCTTCACCGCAGTGGGCTACCACAAGCACATCACTCTGGTTTTCAGTCCCACGGTAAGAGCTGAAGTTGAAAAAGAAGATTCCGTAGATGGAAGTGTGAGCGTCTGTGGGAACCTCCCCCGACCCCCAGGGCATTTCCGCATCTTGGCTCTCCCTGGGCCCCTTGCCTCCTTTCTGCACGTTGGTACCTGCTGTCAGGAAACGAGTTGGGAGCTGGCAGAATTGCTTGCCTCAGTGGCTTGGGACGTGAGGGGCAGGGACACCATTTCCCTATGACCAGTGGCATTGCGTCCCTTCATTTAGGACACCCCAGCATGTGGCAGCTAGTGCAGCTTCACAGGCAGAGCGGAGGACACGAGTGTAAACGCCAGCAGGCACGGATGCCGTAGCTGGAATAAGTTGACCAGCACATGGCTGGGTGACGAGAAGCGCATGGCTGAAGAGCCTGGTCAATTTATCAGCCCCTAGAGCAGGCGCCTTCACTGTCCATCCGAGCTGGGGTGTATGTTCTCCATTCAGGGGATCATTTAGGTCGGTCTGGGGGCTTGTGCGTGGTAGATCTACTGTGACCCCAACAGGCGTCAGTGATGGAAAAGATGGGCTCCAGGCCCAAGCTCAGGCTGAGGGTGGATCTCCCGGAGACAGCATTACCAGAGAAGCCATGCCAGTGAGGTGTCCCAGCGCCTCAAGGCACTGCCACCAAGCCTGGCGACCTGCCTTCAGGTAGAAGGAGGGAAGCAACCCCCCAGTTATCCTCTGACCACACACGTGCATGGTACGTGCAGACATGCACTCACGCAGACATATACACAAAGTAAATATAAAACATTCTTTTTAAAAAGGGAAGCCTTACGTCACAGCTACAGTGTTGGCCATTGCTTCTGAGGAAAGAAAGAATTTTTATGTTTCTTCAAGATGCCTGCAGAGCACTAGACTTTGTAGCTGCACTATTCTCGTGGCAGGGGGGTGTACCATGTGGCCCAGTCTGGTCAGGATACTAAAACTCGACTTTAGACCGTGTGACTGGAAACAGCAACTACTCCTTGTAGGTCCTAGAGGCCGGGATTTGAGATTCTGCCGTCAGAGGCCCTGAGTGCCCGGGTCCACTCGGCTCCATAAATGGTGCCTGGAGCTGACTCACACACTGCACATGGCTGCACAGTCCCTCTCGGCCTGACTTATGAGGGCACTGACCCTGTTCACGAAGGCTCTTCCCTTACTACTACTTAATCACCTCCTAAAAGCGGTGTCCCCAGACCCTTCTGTCAGTATGCCACATCGGTCTCAAACGGGACAAGTCTCAACAGAGGACATCACAGGGTGTCCAGCTCATCCCCTGGTGGCGCTGTTCAGCATGCTGTTCCTGCGAGTGCGCATGCTTTTGAGTTTTTGTCAATCTGTGTTTGGCACTGACTGAAGTAGAGTTGCTAAGTCAGGGATGTGCAGGGCCAGGGCTGGAGCCCCGCTGGTAGAGGCCTTGTCCAGCACAGCCATCAGCCAGGCACGGTGGCACGGTGGCACATGCCTTTAATCTGGGCACTCAGGAGGTAGAGCTAGAGGTTCCAGGTCATCTGCAGCCAGAGTGAGTTCGTTTGTGACAGTAAGACAGCCCTCGGTCTCTGGGGCCTCCTTGTGCCTGAGTTCCAGGTCTGAGTCTCAGGGGCTTGGAGGACTCAGGCGATGCACACCCGCACCCCGCTTAGTTTCTTTTTGACTATCACGGGACTTGGGGTAACCTTGGGCGTCAGCGTGGGCTGAAGCTGTGATGTGATGGCAGCGGTTGGGGGGTGAGGACTCACGAGGGCTCGTGGCTCTCTTGCAGAAGAAGCTCCCTGAGCAAGACATTGCACAGGGGTCCTACATCGCCCTGCCCCTGACGCTGCTGCTCCTGTTGGCCGGCTACAACCACGACAAGGTAGGGAAGCCGAGGCCTCCTGGGAAGGCAGGGGTCAGGAGACAGAGCGCAGGAGGGTGCCCGGGTCACAGAAGCTACAGAAGGCTAAGGTTGGAGGGGACCAGGCGGCTGCCCCAGGCTCTCTACACCTCCTTCCAGGAGTATTAACTCCAGTGACGTCATTTCTGATCCTTAGGGAGGGGTGGCCTGGAGAGAGTTCCCCGCTCTGTGTGAAACCTCCCTGCCAGTCCTCTGTGCGCAGAGCCAACCTGATGCCCACGGTCTCTCTCATTCTAGCTCATTCCTTTGCTGCTGCAGCTGACGAGTCGTCTTCAGGGAGTCCGAGCCCTTGGCCAGGCGGCCTCCGACAGCAGCGGCCCAGACGACATGAAGAGACAAACCAAGAAACAGAAGACCAGGCGCACGTGAGGAGGAAGGAGGCCCTGTCCCCCACGGATGGCATGGCCAGGGCTGCCACCTGCCTGGGAACAGAGGCACATACATATATTTGCTCACTTCAGGCAGGCCCCCAGGCCCTGGGCCCCCTCTGTTGGTGTCCTGCCTGCCTGTCCTGTGTAGCCCTGTGGTGCAATGCGACGAATGGACCCTCCTGTCACCCTGCTGAACACAATTTATTTTCTGAGTTGGAGATAATTTATTATTATTTTTTTTTTGTCTTTTTTTTTTTTTTTTTTTTCTGTCAGAGAAGTATTTAAGTCGAGCCGTTGGCGTGAGAAAATAATCCTAATCCTCCATATTCGTTTGCAAGAAGAGTTCAGTAAACATGGTCTCTGTCTGCCAAGAACCTTCTGGACTCTTCCCCAAACTTCCTCTGCACTCGAGGCCCCTGCCAGACACTGCAGCACATTTGTCTGTGCACACCAGAAGGGTCTGTCAAGAGCTGGAATGAATAAAGTCACCCACTTCATTTGTGTCATAGCTCGTCTCAGATCCAGTTCTTCAGGGGCCTGGCATAGTGCGGGTTGCAGACAGAGTGGGTGTACCTTCAGCCCCAGTGTTGGAGGCCGAGGCCATGGGGATGTGGCATGGTCAGCTTGTGGCTGCTCTCGTGCTCAACTGTGGTCCTCAGGACAGATGTCCTGTGCCCTAGAGATGCCAGGAAGACTTTGTCGTGCTGAACTTGAAAAGTATTTTTACTTCTTGGAGTGTTTCTGGTGTGTGTTTGTGGTGTCTGTGGTCTGTCTGTCTATGTGTGTGTGTGTATGTCTGTCTGTCTGTCTGTGGCATGTCTGTCTGTGGGTGTGTGGGTATGCATGCTGGTCACTTGACACAGACCACCGTGTGGGTCTGCTTGCTGCTCAGTGACAGTGAACCGCATGAGCCTCTGGGACAGACAAGACATACTCCATATCTACTATGTTTCTGACTCTCACTCCAAGTGGACACTACATGGAACATCCTCCTTAAATGTTGGTGGGGCTTTTAATGACAGTGTAAAGGTTAAAAGCTTGTGAGAGACAGTCAGGTCAGTGGGCTCTGTCTGGCTGTGGCCATTAGGGGCAGCTTCGCTATGTCGCTCTCTGGCCATCATTGGTGTTGGCTCAGCTTCTTTCCTAGTCCCCTTGGAATTACTGCGTGTCCTGTTCTGTCCGATGTCCTGCATTTGCTGGAGGCATGGGGACAGCACCAGTGTCCCATGGTAGGTGAACTTTTCTATCAGCTGGGCTGCGAATGGTTCTATGACACGCCATCCATGAGTCACTGAAGTGTCTGGTGTGTGAGGCCCCCAGAGGGCCGGAGAGTACAACTCAGCTGGTAGAGTGCTTATGTCGCATTCACAAGGCTGAGTTCCATCCCCACCACTGCCCCCTAAAAGCCGGGTGGGCACTCCCTGTAATCTCAGTACTTAGGAGGTGGAGGCAGGAAGTCCAGAAACCCAGTGCCATTCTCAGCTACATGATGAGTTTGAGGCCAGCTTGGGCTACATGAGAAAATGACACAGAAACAGCCCTAACGCCCGAATAAGGAAGGACACCTCAGAAAGCTCCCATCCGGAGCCTTTCTGGTCTTTCTTGTTTGTGATTTTGTCTCCCAACCAGCAAGCTGTGCAAAGTCCCTTCCTGGGGTAAAGTAGGTGGGGCAGGGCTGGGCGGGGTAAAGTGGGGCAGGGTGGGGTGAGCCTGGGCAGAGCAGGGCGGGGTGAGGCAGGCAGGGGGAAGGGAAGACTGGAGGGAAGGAGCCAACCTTGTGCCTGACTCTAAGGACCTAATTTTTGGGAGGGAACACATGAAATAGACACTGTTCCCTTCCTGGATTTGTGTTCCCCCTCCCGCCCAGCGAATGGTGCTGCCTACAGTGGGTGGGCCTTCTCACTTCAGTTAACATTCAGGATCCCCGCAGGCACGCCCATTCTAACTTCTGTAAAAGTTGACAACACCAACAAACACACTCCCTCTTTAGAAATTCTGACTTTTAAGAGATAATTCAAGATGGCAGCGGCTGCCAGCACCCTTGATACCTTAGGGCTGCTCAGAGGAGCCTGAGAGACCCATAGAGGCTTTGGGCAGAGACAAGTGGCAAAGGATGAGAACGCCAATAAAAAGCAGCCCTTAGGGGAGGATGTGTTTAAAAAGTGGTCTCATGGAACTGGAAGGTGAAACGATGGCAGACAGAGCAGCATGCTCAGTGGAGCTGGAGATGTGGCAGTGGTGACACAGGTGGTGATGGACTAACGAGCCTGTCCTTGACCAGCAGGGTTGATCCTCAGGCTGCCAGGGTGCTTGGACCACCACTGGGCCCACCTTACCCTGTCTCCACCTGCTAGGCCAGTGCTACCAGTAGCTCAACCCACAGTGGAGCCACTCCTGCAACTTCTTCTACTGCAGGACAGGCCGTGGTGCTGCCTGAGGGCTACAAACACCAAGATTGTGTCCTGGGTGCCAAGGGCAGGTGGTGTGGTGTACAGCAGCCCCAAGGTCCCTGCACATGTTGCCTCTGAACAACAGGAATATATCCAAGATGAAGAATGGCTCATTTTCTTCCCTTTTGTTTTTGTTCTTGTATTGTTGTTGTTTGTTTGTTTGGAGACAAGGTTTCTCTGTGTAGCCTTGGCTACCCTGGACTCACTTTGTAGACCAGGCTGGCCTCGAACTCACAGACATCCATCTGCCTCTGCCTCCCAAGTGCTGGGATTAAAGACCTGCGCCACCACTGCCCGGCCAGAAAGGACTCGGTTTTCTTTATGGGGCTGGCTACTGGAAGTTTGATCATGCTCTGATGAGTATATGGGCAACACAGATTGGACTTGGTGCCTTTTCACAGACAGACAGACAGACAGACAGGCAGGCAGACAGGCAGGCCAAGACAGAGAAATGGAGAAAATGTGACACACAGAAACAGAGAGAGAGACACACACAAAGGGTTTGGCAGCAGAGGTGACAGGGCCTGCTGATGGATTACATGTGTGGGAGGTAGGAGGACCAGAGCTGACTCAGAGTCTCAGTCCTGAACAACTGACTTCGTGCTACTGACTAGGAGAAGGACAGAGAGCATGCAGAGCAGGCAGCCCAGCAGTGGCTGGATAGAGATCTGTCAGGAGTGACTTCTGTAGCAGGGAAAGGGTAGGCTTGGATTCTGAGTCAGGAGTCGGCAGATGAAGAGATAAACCTGTGCCGATGCTGCCAGCTGTGGTTAGAGAGTTCTGACAGCTGGACACACCGGTTCCCAGGTCATTAGTCACTGCCTGGGAGTCTGGTTACACATCCGAGAAGACTCGGCCCTCAGGCTGAGGTAGCATTCGCTGCTTTAGGATTCCTCTTTCGTCTACCCTTCTCCGCCTGTTTTCTTCCACCCTTTCAGCACCCTAACATTAGATTAGTGAGGAAAGGAAAGAGATCCCTGAATAAAGTCAGGGGTCAGAAAGGGGGTGTCGTTTTTGTTAGACTACTTCCTGCTGATTAGGGGTTTTGAGCTCCTTGGAACAGTTTGATCTTTGCCATTAGGATATTTACTTTCTTCTTTCTGTTTCTTCTCTGCTCATCACTACTTAACAAACCACAACCAACAACAGCCAACGACCAACTAACAACCCGCCTCTCAGGGACCTAGCATTTATAGACTCCCTAAAAAGTCCCCAGAATTCCAAATGTCACACGTTCTCAGAAACTATCTGCAGCTGGCAAACTCACAGCCCTGCTAGAGCACGAGGCAAATCATAGGCAGCTGCTGTGAAGCGGCCCCATATCCCACACCTGGGATTAAAACGAAAACATACTATTTCTGTGTTTGTTAAAGAACCCACAGCATAGCAGGTGTGAGCACAGGTCTCCCAGCCGGGCTCCAGAAGAAAACCTCTGTCCCCCAGAGAAGACTTCCCACCTGTCTGGGAGAGCAACCCAAGGGAGCTGATTTTGGTTCAGAGCTTCAGAGCTGTCCATGGTAGCCAGGAGACAGAGGAACAGGAACTAAAAGGAGAGAGAAAGACTAAGATAAAAATGTCCAATCAAAGGGGACTTTGTGAAGAACAGTCTCAGAGAAGAGATGGAAGACACACAGACAGACAGACATGAGACTTAAAAAGGGGTGGGGATACTCAGAGAAAGGAGACTGAGCTGTGTAATGGAAGTTTTGGGTTCTTTGTAAACTCAGCAGTGTTATGTAAATACGTTTTTGTTTTAATCCCAAGTGTGGGATTTCAGTTTGAGCTTTAGTTTGAGGGAGACTCAACTTTAGTGGTGTGAGGCTTTTGCCAGCTAAGGCCTTCCTCCTGGGGCAGGGAGAGGGCTGGATCTAGGGCTCTGAGATGTAAATAAGAGCTCAGAGAGAGCACGGTGTGGTGTGTGTGCCAGTGGCATGTGGTGTGTAGCAGTTTGAAGAGACCAGAGATGGAGAGTGTGGCAGTTTGGAGCAGACAGATGGAGAGAAATGCTTCGGGGTGCAGCGTCATGGAGGAGATTGCTGGCTGCATCTGCTCTCAACAGAGAATGACCCTTTGGCCCTAACCAGCCAGGAAAAGTAAAAGGGCCCTCTCCCCATAACCTTCTCTCTCCTATGCAGGGTTGGGAGGTTGGAAGGGAGGTTGAGGCCTGAACACCCCAAATAAAGTAGAGTTAAAAAAAAAAAAAAAGAGTGCTACAGAGCTGGGCCAGCACACTGTTCTTCAGTGACAAGTTCCTGAGAGGGAGGACCAAGGGATGGGAAATAAAAAAGAGAGCAGAAAAGCTTGGAATTCTGAGGGCTCACACAAGCTGAGGTCCGGGGGTGGGGGGGTTGAGAGAGAGCACATGTCTTCACTTGGCCTACCCAGGCTGTGGGCATTTGAGTTGTGGGAGGGCAGTGCTGGGGAGGGCAGTGCTGGGGAGGGCAGTGCTGGGGAGGGCAGTGAAGGGGAGGGCAGTGCAGGGGAGGGCAGTGCTGGGAGGGCAGTGCAGGGGAGGGCAGTGCAGGGGAGGGCAGTGCATGGGAGGGCAGTGCTTGGGAGGGCAGTGCTGGGGAGGGATGCCAGATGCAGCCTGAAGTGCTGTGTCCTTTTTCCCCACACTTCTCCAACCGCAGGGCTGTTTCTGTCAGGATCAGTGGCACAAGTGGTGGGCAGGTGTGGAGATAGTACGGGGCCTGTGGGCGAGGGCCATGCCCATTGGTGAGGACTTGGGGATGAACGCACTCCCAGCACAATGAAGGAAAGCTAGCTACAAGAGCAAACAACTGTGCCCATAAGTGACAAGAGGAGCCTTGTCACTTAGTGGAAGAGAAAGACGTCACCTTTATATGTTAACTCCATGGGCAGATGATGTGATTACTGTGGTTGGCACCGGAGGTCTTACTTGTCAGTTGTTTTGGAAAATCAGAAGGGGTGGAGGAAGGAAAATGGAGGAGAAAAGGAAAGGAACAGGAAAGTGAGCAGGAACTCTTGTTATAATAATTTATGGAAGCAAACTTTTACACTGGCTAGTGTACCTTTTATACAAACTGAATGCTAAGTACTATTTTTGAGGCTCTATTAAATTTATGCATGAATACTATAAATACTGAGCCAAAAACAAAACAAAACAAATAACAACAACAAAAACAAAAACAAAAACAAAAAACCGAAAAAGCCTTGTTTCAGCAAAAGGAAGGAAACTGGTGACTCACACAGTCCAATCCTAGCCTATTAGGGAGGCTGAGGCCAGCGGATCATTTAAGCTTAGGAGATTGATATTAGCATGGGGAATAGTACACACACACACACACACACACACACACACACACACACACACAGAGAGAGAGAGAGAGAGAGAGAGAGAGAGAGAGAGAGAGAGAGAGACGTGGATTAAGTGAAAATATTAGTTACAGTGATGCACTAGCTGGTTTTGGCCAACTCATCACATGCTGGAGTCATCAGAGAGGAAGGAGCCTCAGTTGAGGACAGGCCTCCATGAGGTCCAGCTATAGGGCATTTTCTCAGTGATTGATGGGTGGCTGGAGGGTTCAGCCCATTGTGAGTGGAGCCATCCCTGGGCTGGTGGTCTTGGGTTCTATAAGAAAACAGACTAAGCCAGGAGTGGTGGTGCACACTTTTAATCCCAGCACTTGGCGGCAGAGCCAGGTGGATCTCTGTGAGTTCGAGGCCAGCCTGGTTTACAAAGAGAGTTCCAGGACAGAGGACAGCTAGGGCTATGACACAGAGAACACCCATCACAAAAAACAAACAAACAAACAAACAACGACAAAAGAC
The DNA here is from genome assembly GCA_907169655.1 of Acomys percivali. Lineage (NCBI taxonomy): Eukaryota > Metazoa > Chordata > Mammalia > Rodentia > Muridae > Acomys > Acomys percivali. The sequence goes on from OU015752.1 coordinate 71,018,557, forward strand.
ACACTGAGCAAGCTATGCGGAGCAGGCCAGCAGCAGCACCCCCTGTGGCCTCTGCATCAGCTCCTGCCTCCAGGTGCCTGCCCTGATTGATTCCTGTCCTGACTCCCTTTGGTGATGAACAGCAATATAGAAGTATAAGCCAAATAAACCATTTTCCTCCCAACTTGCTTTTGGGTCGTGATGTGTGGTTGCAGCAATAGCAACCCTAACTAAGACCAATACATTACGTTTGATTGTGGCATCTCTCTATAAGAAAGCTTAAAATGTTGAGGCGGTTGTCTTTTTTCTGGGTTGGGGGGGGTCTAGACAGGGTCTCTCTGTGTAGCCTTGGCTGTCCTGGACTGCTTTGTAAATCAGGCTGGCCGCGAACTCACAGTGATCCACCTGCCTCTGCCTCTGGAGTGCTCGGATTAAAGGCGTGCGCCACCATGCCCAGCAAGGAGGTTGTCTAAAGAATCGTTGGGAAGCAATGGGGCTGTACCAGACATTTTGACCAGATGGCCTGTGGCTGTGTAAGTTGCTTCTCAAGGTCTTCTCTGCCTGCCTTGGTTAAGTAACTGGACTCCGGTAATATGCAGGGTTATTTTATCTTGCCCTTCTTGGAAATTGTGTCTGGAGTTTTCCACATTTAAGCTGTGAGTTATGGTTTTGTAAAACTGAAGCAAATTCAACAAATACTGAATCATGTCTGGTCTAACACATGTCCCTTGGTGAACACAGCCCATACGGATAAAAATTAAGATCATGGGAATTTAGAATTGCAAGTGACGTCTCAGAGAGTATCAGGGAAACTGTCCATCATCTGGTTTGTCTACTGAGAGTCCAGGAGTCATTTCTGGGCGCTATGTAGACGGTTCAGTGTGTAAAAGCCCTTGCAGCCGAGCCTGGCATCTTCCTAAGTTTGATCGCCACGACCCGTGTGGTCAAAGGAGGCCACCAACTCCTGCAACTTCGCGTTTGGCTTTCACACAAACGTCCATAAGTAAATGTGAAATTCATCTCTCCCTCCTTATGGAGCTACAGCTGCCATACTTGTAGTTCCACCCACTGCCCCATGGTGGCGCCCCCGTTTTCTGTTAGTTTTCTCTGTTCTCCCAAGGTACTTAGTGTTAATATCATCATAGTATGTGTGTGTGGCTTGTGGTTTGTGAGTGTGGTTTGTGGTGTGTGAGTGTGTTTTGTGGTGTGTGAGTGTGGCTTGTGGTGTGTGAGTGTGGTTTGTGGTGTGTGAGTGTGGTGTATGTATGTGGTTTGTGGTGTGAGTGTGGTGTATGTGTGTGTACGCAAAGGTCCATTTCCGCTGCCTCCTTCAGTCACTTTCTGCCTTATGTCTTGAGACCTGCAGCTCACTTATTTGGCCAGACTAGCTGGCCCAGGAGTCGTCTCCGCCTCCCTAGCGTTGGGATGACAGGTATGCAGCGTGTCTGGGCTGTTATGTGGGTGCTTGGGATACAAACTTTTGATTATGTGGCAACCAGTTTACTGACAGCCATCTTCCACCCCCCCATTTCCCCAACCATCATCTCTCCGGCCCCTCACACGTTTGTATAACCTTTCAGTGTGCTTTACATGTGGTTCTTGATAGGAAACACTCAGACTCAACACGTAAGCATTGGCAGCAATTCTTCTGTCTCTTCTGGGATTACAGATGTGAACCTCCAAGCCTGGTCTTCAGGACTTTTTTTTGTCATGTTGGTTTGTGCAAGTTGAAATGAAATCACAAGAAGACAATTAGGACACCTTTCTTTCTTTTTTCTTTCTTTCTCTTTCTTTTGTTTTTGTTTTTGTTTTTTGTTTTTTGAGACAGTGTTTTTCTATGTAGCCTTGGACTCGCTTTGTAGACCAGACTGGCCTCAAACTCACAGAGATCTGCCTGCTTCTGCCTCCCAAGTGCTGGGATTAAAGGCATGCACCACCATGCCCGGCTTAGGACACCTTTCAAACCAGTAGTTATTAATTGTGGGCTTTAATTCCAGTGTCTTTGTTTTAGGATATGCTTTGTGTGTCTCTGCAGACAAATGATAAACTAATGTGTGTTAAAATTGTGTCTTTTTCCTTTCTTTCTCTTCCTCTTCCCCTGGACTAGACAGGGTTTCTCTGTGAACCCCTGGCTGTCCTGGACTCTCTTTGTAGACCAGGCTGTCCTCGAACTTGCAGACATCCATCTGCCTCTGCCTCCCAAGTGCTGGAACTGCCCAGAGTATCCATTTTCTTCTTCTTCTTCTCCTTCTTCTTCTTCTTCTTCTTCTTCTTCTTCTTCTTCTTCTTCTTCTTCTTCTTCTTCTTCTTCTTCTTCTTCTTCTTCTTCTTCTTCTTCTTTCCGAGACAGGGTTTCTCTGTACCTAAGTTTTTTTTTT
>OU015752.1:71020923-71033789 GCA_907169655.1 Acomys percivali
GGCCACGGCTGCATAGAAGGTCCTTTCCTCCTCGTGTGTGGAGTCCTGGTCCCTCTCCTCTTCAAGGACATTCTTCCTGCCGCTGACCCCTTTATCTCTTGGGTCAGGTTTCTCTCTCTCCTGGACCACTCCCACTAGAGGGGAGATCTCTTCTCCATCCTGGGACCCAGCAAACTGTTGGACCTGGGAGACACGGTTGATGTCTAATCTTTGAAAGCCAGGCTGGTCTCTGAGCCAGGCCCTTCCATTCTTGTCTGTGTCCACCTCTGGTTTTCTCCATAACCTGTGCAGACCCTACTGTAGCCTCTGCCATCCCAGTGTGGTCCCTCTTGTCAGGGCATCGCTGTCCCAGCCACTGCAGAGCTCACACCGTTTGGCTTTGGACACGCTTGTAACAGCTCCCACCCTCTTCTTCTTTAGGAAGCCCTGCCTGTCCCTCCCTGTGTCTGAAAGTGGCAGTGCCTGGGCCTTCTCCTTCACCTTCCTGCTTGCAGTAGTTCCTTGGGTGACATTGTCACGACGCCCTCTGTCAGCGCATATGCTCTGTAGAGTGGAGCTGGAAGTACAACAGTTGTGAACCACAGCTGGGTTCTGGAGATGGGGCCCCTGCTGAGGGATGTTTTATATTTAATAATTAAAGCAATGATAGATAGAAGGTAATGAGATATAAGAAGGTACCAGGCAGCAGATGGTTTGTTATACGGAGTTTATTAAATGAGCATGCGGGGGGGGGGGGGGAAGAAAAGAGGAGAGGGTTACCCCAGAGAGAGAGAGAGAAAGTAGAGAGGAGAGGAAGTAGAGAGAGAAGAGAGAGGGGAGAGAGGAGAGAGAGAGAGAGAGAGAGAGAGAGAGAGAGAGAGAAGAAAGAGAGAGGGGGGAGAGAGAGCATGTGTAGGGAGAGAAGTAGAGAGCCATGTGGAGACCACTCCCCCGTGGCAGCTAAGCAGTGACATCACAGGGAGGCAGACTGACGCAGAATAATAACAATATGGTCTGGTGCTTTGTATTTGTTCATTGCTTGCCCCCCCCCACCCCGAGAGATTCTCACTGCAGACTGTCATGTACCCCAAGTATTGCCATTTAACCTTGTCTCCCTGTTTGACTAGTAAAGTAAGCTGATACCTGGCCAGGGAAGGAGGAAGGTAGGCATGGTGGAAGGTTCCGAGGGCTTTGGGGACAGAGAGGATCTTAGGAAAGAGAAGCAGTCAGGTATGGAGGATCAAGAAGGAAGAGAATTGCCATGGACTAGGAGAGAGCCACGTGGGCCCAGAGGAGGGACTCTGAAGTTTCACATAAAAGAAATGGCCCAGGTGAACAACTTTAGCAAGTATTTTGGGACTATGGATGGGATGTAGCCAAATATGGATGGGTGGCATGGGATGGGGGCTGGGAGATATGGGAGGTGGTTTAGGGGGTTACTATGTGCCCGGCCCCAGGTGAATAAAGGCTGTTTTAAAATACAACAGGTGTCTGTGTCTTATATTGATTGGTAGAGGGTTAGAAAACACTGCCGTAATAATTATAGCCTAATAATAAACATTATTAGGTCATACTATTTGCATTAACCACAATGGGCCCCAGTCTTCTTCAAGTGAACCCCAGTCTTCTTCAAGTGAACCCCAGTCTTCTTCAAGGGCAGCCAGTGCCAAGCCCTTGCTCCAGCCCCAGGGTGGCTGGCTGTCTTTAGTGCTCTCCACAGGAGTATTTAATCTGCCACTGGAGTGGAGGCTTTTTTTTTTAATCTCTTTTTGCTTCTGTTATTGTTCCTTTCAGTCAGCGTGTGACATTTGTCAACTGTCCTGGCACTGGGGTCATTGTCCTTTGCAGGAAGATGGCACGATGACGAAGTCAGAGGTTGTGACATCGATTGTAGGACACTGCGATGTTGCTGGTGGTTTTTTTCTCCTCGCATCTTTTAGCTCCTGAAATAATGACTCATGAGACTCCTTAAATATTATACAAATACCTAGGCCTTCTTGCTGGGCTCTTCTCTGACTTGCTCCTAACTTAAAATAACCCATTATACCAACTACATTTTGCCTCGTGGATGGTTACTTGAGCTCAGACACCATGCATGCATCTTCCTCACATCTCATATGCCTGGCTGTATCCCAGCATCCCTTCTGCCTGCTGGACATCCCCCCCCCCCCACCTATTTCCGGCCTCAGCTATAGGCCACAGGTTTTTTAATTGGCAGGTACTGCATCCATACAATACACAAGAGACCTCTTCTACAGACATTGCTCTGGCAGCAATTTTGGGTCCCTCTAGTTTTGCCAGCCCTTCTGAGGGGAATTTCTGGCCACCTCCTGACCTGTCTTCAAAAATAAACAAGATCAGGGTAGGGTAAAAATTCATGTGGGTCCCTTAGGCAGCACTCAGGGTAGCAAATCCTCTGTATAAGTTACTCTCTTTGTTGCTGTGACAAATTCCCAGGCGAAGTTGGCTTCCAGGAAAAAGGGTGTTTGGGTTCACAGTCTGAGGGTGCAACTCATCGTGGCAGGATGTCATGGTGGTTAGCGTTCCCAGCGAGGCAGCTGGTTGCATTATATTCACAGTCAGGGGCCAGAAACAGATGAATGTGTGCAGCTCGTCTTACCTACTTTGTGGGTTCTTCCTATCCCCACCCTTTATCCCCCTGGTTTCACCCCCTGTCTCTAGATAGGAGAGACAGAAGGATAGAGGGGGAGAGAGAGGTCCTTGCATCTAATTTTGTTCTTTTTGTTTCTTCTTTGAGCACGACTACTAACCAATCCAACTGACACCCCACCCCCAACTCTGCTAGCGACCACCACCAACCACACCCACCCCGCCAGCGACCACCCCCACCCTCACCCTGCCAAGGACCACCGCCAACCACCTCACCCCCACCCCACCAAAGATCATCACCAACCACCCCACCCCCACCCTCACCCTGCCAGCGACCACCACCAACCACCCCCACCTCGGCAGTGACCACCAACAACTACCCCCACCCAGCCAAGGACCACCACCAACCACCCCACCCCGCCAGCAATCACCTCCACCTCCACCCCACCAACAACCACCCCTACCTCTAGGGGCTCTAGCAGTTTTGTACCTTCTGAAAAGTTTCCAGAATTCCAAAGGTCACCCAATCACATGAACTGTCTGCAGGTAGCAAAACCACACTTCTGCTGGAGCACGAGGCAAATCACAGCCCCACATCCCAAAAGCTGGGATTAAAGCCAAAACAGATTCTCATAATATTTCTGTGTTTTTTAAAGGAAAACAAAATTCCGGAATTCTCACTACGAATGTGGGCAGTCATCTTGCTTCCTCCTTCTTCTGGGGTTCAGGACCCCAGTCCATGTATGGATTTGGAGAAGTAAAGAAATTTACATTAATGCAAATTGAAAGGTTCTCCAAAAGTTTCATGAGTGAACATTTTTGAAATGCCACATGATTAGATCCCCATGGTTATGGTGCAGCTATTTGCTTCAAAACTATTTATAATTCTTTATGATCATTTATATTGATCTTACTCAAGAAAATATTTTTAGATTGTAACCTATGATAAGCTAATTATAGTTTTCAAGAGTAAAATAATGTATCTACAAGTAAAAGAGTGTTCAGAATAAAGAAAGGTATTAACCTTCAAGCATATCTATCTTTCTTTCTTTCTTTCTTTTTTCCGAGACAGGGTTTCTCCATGTAGCCTTGACTGTCCTGTACACTCGATTTGTAGACCAGGCTGGCCTTGAACTCACAGAGCTCCTCTTGCCTCTGCCTCCCTAGTGCTGGGATTAAAGGCGTGCGCCACCACACCCAGGGCAAGCACAGTTCTTGTGAACAGTCACATAAAGCCACAGTGTCTACCAGAACTTGTAAACATCTGTTTCATCTTCCACGCCTCTTCTTTTCTCTTCCCTCAACAAATACTTTAAAACATATTTGGCATAATGGAAGAGACTTTTAATGTGAGAACACTTTTTTTTTGGACACAGATATTTAAGAATTAAAATCTACCAGAACCAGGACAAAAACAGAGGCAGCCACTGGTCTCATTGTTCTTGGGTCTCAGCGGCTGACTCTGGGATGTTTGGAGGCTCTGTGAGTGTCCCCAGGTGTGTGCTGGAGGCCTTACCGTCCAGCTGTGGGGCTGGGTGCTTTCCTCAGGACTGTCAGCATCTCCGCATCCTGGAGAGCTGCCCGGTCACATGCTCCCTTTCCTCACTTGTATTTATTTATTTATTTTGCTTGTCTATCTCTTGGAGCTCCCCGTCCCCTCTTCTGCTGCTTGGTCATTCCAAGCTCTGTGATGCCTTTCAATTGGGGGGGAGAGGGCATTTTGGATCTGATCTTAGACCTCTATGGCCCAAGTCTGCAGTTGACTGGATGGACTGCCTAGATTTTTCTTTTCAAACCACAGATCTCAAAGTTAAATATAGTAATTATAGTAATTTAGAGGTGGTACATCCCTTTAATGCCAGGACCTAAGAGGTGGATTAAGAAGGATCAAGAGTTCAGCATCGGGCTGGAGAGATGGCTCAGAGGTTAGGAGCACTGACTGCTCTTCCGGAGGTCCTGAGTTCAAGTCCCAGCAACGACATGGTGGCTCACAACCATCTATAATGGGCTCTGATGCCCCCTTCTAACCTGCAGATGTACACACAGGCAGAGCACTGTATAGTAACAGATAAATAAATCTTTAAAAAAAAAAAAAAAGAGTTCAGCATCAGTATGGACAGTAAAAGACCTTTTCTCAAAACCAAACGAAAAGCTAAACAGGCAGAAAAAGAAACACCAATTGGCCAGCACTGTTAGCTAACTGGTAGAACACTTACCCTGTTGTGGTTAATCTATCAGTATCAGTACGGTCTAATAATTGTTTACTATCAGGCCTGTAATTATTATAACGGCAGTATAACCTGCTAGCAATCAATCAAGACACAGACACCTGTTATATTTTAAAATAGCCTTAGTTAACCTGGCGCAGGGCAGATATCAATCCTGTAAACTACTTCCCATAGTGGGGCAGGTATGGGATCCCTGCCCCAATCCCATGTCATCTGCTTCTAATAACTTCTATCAAGCTACCTCCCATTCATAATCCCAAATACTGTCTAATGTTCTTTATCGGGACTGAATCTCCATCCACACCTCTTTCCGTCTAACCCATGGCGGCCTTCTCCTCTCTTCTCCCATCTTCCCAAGATTCTCTGTCTCTCCAAGGCCAGGAACCTTAGCCACACCTATCTCATTTGCCCTGCCCAGGGGTAATGGCTTTTTATTAATTAGCATCAAAATACATCAGACCATCCTCCAACACTTACCCTGCATTCCCAAGGCCCTGGATTTGATTATCAACACTATGCCTTTAGTCCCAGCACTCGGGAGGCAGAGGCAGGCGGATCGCTGTGAGTTCGAGGCCAGCCTGGCTTACATGCTGGCCATGTTTGCCATGCTGCGAGCCTTTGAGGGCCTGCAGAGCAGCAGCCCTATGGCAGCCGTGGCCTGCTCCCTGCCCCCTGCAAACTTCAGCCCTTTTTGGGTCGCATCCCCACCCAACCACCCGACGGATGCCCTGGATCCCGCCCTCTTCCCCGGAACTCCATCTCCACTGCCCACAGCCCACATGGCCCCCTGGAGCATCACAGGGGGGCGCCCAGCAGAAAGCCTCGGCAGCAAAGGGTGGCCAGAGATGAAACTAGCTGGCACTGGGCTGGAGCAGGGGCCAGTTCAGGGTTGTGTGGACACAGGAGGTCTGGGTAGGAAGGAAATGCAATGAGGGGGTTTCTTGAAGATGGCACTGGAAGAATTTATAAGAGAATTTTTGTGTGTGTGGGACAGTAAATGTCCTGAGCCACTTGTGTTCTTCAGGAATTTCTCTTGGGCGGCAGAGGGGGAAGGGCGGGGAGGTGGTGGGGGTGGGGGGTGGGGGGTGGGGAAGATAAGGACTATTGATAAAGCCCTACTCAGCGTGCTTTCAACATTAAGCCTAAAATCAGGTGTACTTAATAGATAGGTGGTCCTCAAACGCTTCAGACATCTGCCGAATATGGCATTTAACATATTTAATAAAAAGCTTCCCATAGCCGGGATGTGGTGACGTACCCTTTAATCCCAGCACACGGGAGGCAGAGGCAGGCGGATCGCTGTGAGTTCGAGGCCAGCCTGGTCTACAAAGTGAGTGCAGGACAGCCAAGGCTACAAGGCTACACAGAGAAACGTCTTGAAACCCCTGCTCCCCCCCCCCCAAAAAAAAAGCTTCCCATAATAAACATGCCAGCTCCTACCAGGAACTCTAAGGTCTCCCAAGAAGACAGGTGGGGCACAACAAATCCACCTGAGTTGTGGTAACTAACGATAACAACGGAACAAAATTGCCCTACACCCTGTCTGCCTCTCGCACTCTGTCCAGGCTATGGACACTGTTGGCTTGCTTGCCTTACTCTGCCTGGTGAAAGTAAGGTCGGTCCTCCAAATTCTCTCAGACCTGGGTCTGGCAGCCCTGGACTGATGCTGCTCTGTGTGGCAGTGGAAGACCAACCGCTGCCCCCAACAAAGCCATTTAAGACCACAGGAACCTAGGCAACCCTCTAGGCAGTAGGCAAACCTCTGCATCTTAATTGATACATATGCCATCTAGATTACACCGTCTGCTATAATTTCTCCTCCTCAGATCTTTGATGGTATTGAAGGCTAAGTGTAGCTTTAATGTTAAAAAGAATGAGAATCCCAAATCGTTCGATTTTTATCAATGAAGACTCAGGAGCCAGGTGCTGGGGTGAAAACGTGCTAACCCAGAGAGGCGGAGAAAACACCCTGCTGACCTTCCTACTCAACTCATGTCCTGAAGGAAAGAATCCAAAGGCCAAAAGCTTGCTAGTTCAGCTGGCATCCCAGGAGGAAAAAGTCAAAAGCCAAAAGCCAAAAGCCACAGAGTTCCTTCTCTTCTTCAGCTGGTTATTTGCGCCACCTTTTGACCTAGGGCTAACTGTATTAAATCCTGTGTGCAGAAAGCTCTTGGATTAAAGGTGTATGCTGGAGCTGAGCCACACCATAATCACCTGTTTACAGTAAACAGAAAGCTCTTGCATAAAGGTGTGTGTCAGGGAGGAGCCACACCAAACAAGAAACAGGCTACTACACTTCCCAGTCTTGGGGTTCACAATGGGATCTAACATCCTTCAACAGTTTAGCAGCAGCAAGCCAAGAAGCTCCTGCCCCAAGGCTACAGTTGTTTTTGTTTTGTTTTGTTTTGTTTTGTTTTTTCCACATGTGAAAACCAGGTCTCAGTCCTCACATTTTTTTTTAGAGTTCCTGTGGCTCCAGCAGAGAAGGAAAACAGTTGACCTTGCCCAGACCCTAAAAGGAGTTGAACTTTAACCCAGAGTCCTTTTTGGGTTCCTGTGATTTTACTAGGTGGAAGTCACCTCCATTTCCTACAATGTGGACTTCGGACAGACTACTACACACAGTGGCCATGCTGACTTTGATTTTGTTTTTGTTAATTTAAATAACTCTTGGGAACTTCAAGGTGTTGGCTTGTATCCACTTCTCCCAGGTGAACAAACTCCAGGTAAGTCCTGTCCATGAACAGCCTGGTTCCCACCTGCCTATACCCGAGGGTGAGCTCTCCTTCCCCCAACATCAGCTGGACTTGGAAGTTTCAAAACTATACCGCTGTGAGCCGGGCAGTGGTGGCGCATGCCTTTAATCCCAGCACTCGGGAGGCAGAGACGGGCAGATCGCTGTGAGTTCGAGGCCAGCCTGGTCCACAAAGTTAGTCCAGGACAGCCAAGGCTAAACAGAAAAACTCTGTCTTGAAAAACCAAATAAAATAAAAACAAAAACAAAAAAACCCTACACTGCTGGGGTTTCAGATCCAGGCCAAGTGCCTGAGATGCCTGCTTAACATATCAAGATGGACCTGGCTGCCAGGTTCTCCCAGCATCCTTCAGTCACCACCTGTTGTATGGTATGGATGGCATACCTGTCTGCTACCCTAAACCTCTCTAGCCCAGGGGCCGGGCTGCCCTTCCCCCAGCTGCCTCTTCCTATATAATCCAGCTATATTGGTTACCTGGCTGTTTTGTCTGTCCTTTACTCTCCTGGCCTCTTGGTCTGACTCTCACCTCCCCCTCTCCTCACATGGCCTAGCTCAGGGTCATGGTCACTCTGGACTCTCCCAGATGTCCCTGCGTCTGGCTATGTTCTCCCGTTTATGCCCAGTAAACCTATTCCTCCACCATACCTAGGAGGAGCCACGTCCTTCCTTTTTTATTTCATTTTTTCGTTCACCAACCGTACAGCAAACTGACCCTGGGGAGCACTCCTGGATGGTGTCTCAGGGATTCAAGTGCAGGTGACAGTGCACACTTCTGCCCCTTTTACACCTGACCCTGTTGTCCTCTTTTCTTTCCATCATGAAGCTCACTGGAGAGCCCCTCAGATGAACATGGTGCAGAGCACAGCCAGTGAGAGCAGCCAGTGAGATCAGGCCGCAGGGATCAGACAGGGCTGGACCTTTGAGGAGAAAAGTCACTTTAGCAGTTGGTTTGGCTTTCACTCTGCAAATCTGATCGTCTACGTTTCTTTGTACTAGTAGTGGTATTTTTCAAACCCCTCCAGACACATGAATAGATATACCAAGGTGCTAAAATATTTATTTAACAATTCTTACAGTTTTGCTATTCCATGGCATTTTTCATAAGGAGTGATTTATCATTTGCATAATTTCCAAGTTATGGCTTTTAAATGGTTTGAGAATGAAAGAGGAAAAAAATCCATCTGGTCCTCTTTGCCAGCTCCCATGAATCATTGTATTGAACACGTTTATTCTGTTTAGCTTTGGTCTATTTAAAATGTTCAGTTTTGGTGGTGTCAGAGTGAACGCAATCTCTTCACTTGCGATTCTCCTGTGTGGCATGAGAAATACAAATACAGTCTTGGTCATCATCCTGTTGTGTGTACCTACGCTACTGTACCTACTTTATGGCCCACTATGACACTAAGACCTCCAGTTCACGCCTGGGGTGGCTTTACTTTTTACCCTTTAGCTTGGTGTCATTACTTTACTAAGGATCTGTTTGTTTAGAACCATAAAACATTGATGCCTTTGCTATTGTTTTTGGTTTTTTTTGAGACAGGGTTTCTCTGTGTAGTCTTGACTGTCTTGGACTCACTTTGTAGACCAGGCTGGCCTCGAACTCACAGCGATCCTCCTGCCTCTGCCTCCCGAGTGCTGGGATTAAAGCCATGTGCCACCATGCCCTGCCACCTTGGTTTGTTTTGAGACAGGGTCCCCGGAATGGAAATTGCAGGAATAAGGGTCCCGAATGGCGAGGTGTTGTTGACTGGGAGGATCAGGGATGAGAAATGCAGAAGACAGAAATGAAGAAGACAAAAGCAACAGCTGGAAACACAGAGGTCTTGCAGAAGCCGATGACTGAAGTCAAGCAAGCTTATTAAGAGAAGTACAGCGTTGCTCAGAGGTTAAGAGCACTGACTGCTCCTCCAGAGGTCCTGAGTTCAATTCCCAGCAACCACATGGTGGCTCACAACCATCTATAATGTGATCTGGTTCCTTCTTCTGGCCTGCCGGTGTATGTGTAGGCAGAGCACTGTATACATAATAATAAATAAATCTTAAAAAAAAAAAAAAAAGAAATACAGCATCATGTGTACTGATTCCAGGGGAAAGCCTGAGGTCAGCAGAGAGCTAAGTCAACACTGCTGGCAAAAGGTCGGGTGTGGTGGTGCACGCCTTTAATCCTAGCACTCGGGAGACAGAGGCAGGTGGATCGTTGTGAGTTTGAGGCCAGCCTGGTCTACAAAGTGAGTCCAGGACAGCCAAGGCTACACAGAGAAACCCTGTCTTGAAAAACAAAGGAGAGCACAGGACACCTTGGAAACACCTAAGTCTGGACTGATAACCAGAGTCCAGGGTGTCCTTAGAAAGCAAAACCTTGGCACCTGGAGAGATGGCTCAGCGGTTAAGAGCACTGACTGCTCTTCCAGAGGTCCTGAGTTCAATTCCCAGCAACCACATGGTGGCTTACAACCATCTATAATGTGATCTGATGCATACTGTATACATAATAAATAAATCTTAAAAAAAAAAAAAAAAAAGAAAGCAAGCAAAACCTTGGCTCTTTCAAGCCCCTGGCCCCAGCCTCAGAGCAGCTCTGCCAAACCCGTTCCTGGACAAGGAGCTTTGCCCTTTCACCAGGGCCTGTACCGCAGGCTGACATCAAACTCAGTTGCGTGGTTCTTGCCTCTGTGTCTCCTGCCTCTGCTTCCCAAGGGCTTGTCTCACAGCTCTCAGGGTCTTTCTTTGCTTTTTACTTTTTCCTCTTCTCATTATCTATTTTATTTTTATTTTTATTTTTGAGACAAAGCCTCAACTCTGTTCCGTAGCTGAGGATGACTAAGAATTCCTGCTCCTCTGCCTTCACTTCCTCAGTGAGGAAATCACAGACATAAGCCACCACGCCTGGCCGGTTATATTTGATTTTTTGTTTTGGTATGTTTTTTTTTTTTTTTTTTGAGACAGGGTTTCCCTATGTAGTCTTGGCTGTCCTGCACTTGCTTTGTAGACCAGGCTGGTCTCGAACTCACAGTTATCTGCCTGCCTCCCGAGTGCTGGGATTAAAGGTGTGTACCACTGCGCCCACTGGCAGGTTACATTTACCATGTTCTTAACAACTCAAACCTTTAAATGTTGGTATTGAGTGGACTGAGAAGTGGTTCAACAGTGAAGAGCCCTGGCTGCTGTTGCAGATGGCCTGGGCTCAGTTCCAGCACCCACACACTCGTAGCTGGAGTCTGCAGCTCCACTTCCACAAATAGGATAACTGCCCCCACCCCACCCCACCCCGCCCACTCCTGCAGCCTCCACTGACTTCCTCTAGGCCTGTCCTGACCCCTTCCAGGCCTCTCCATGTGAGCTCCAGGTCTCCACAGACCTCCTCCAGGTCTTTACAGTCACTCTAGGCCTCCAAAGACTTCCTTCAGACTTCCACAGACACCCTCGAGGCCTCCACAGCCTCTCTCCAGTCCACCACAGACAGCTTCCAGGCCTCCACTGACAGCCTCTGTTGGACCCTAGAGTCCAATTCAGGGAGGGGGTCGTCGCGAGAGACCACTCAAGTCACACAGGCTGGAGGTATATGTGAAATTTATGGGCTGGAGAGATGGCTCAGTGGTTAAGAGCCCTGCCTGCTCTTCCAGAGGTCCTGAGTTCAATTCCCAGCAACCACATGGTGGCTGACAATCATCTATAATGTGATCTGATGCCCTCTTCTGCAGATAAAGTACTCATATACAATAAATAAATAAATAAATAAATAATAGAAATTTATTACTGACACATCAGAAGTCCCAATTGTTGATGTGTCAGAGTCCCTCAGCACTCGGGAGGTGAAGGACCCCGAGTAGCTGTTACAGGCTAGCTTTAAAGGCTAAAACCACAAAGCACATGGGGTTTCTTATCAAGTGAGACCATATGGACATTAGGACATCTGGCATTGGGAGTCTCTTTGTGGGGGCTTGGCTGTGGGTCTCCAGAGCAGTTACTGAAAGCCGTATGGGGACATCTGATATATGGAAACTTACATGTAACTATTCTGGGAACTAGGGTGGAACTTTTGAAGTTAGTATTAACTAGAACTGGGCAATGCTGGACAAGCAAGCAAGCATCTTGTATTTTATAATTTTACAGTTTCTCACCTCTAGGTCTCCACTGACACCTTCCAGGCCTCCACAGATCTCCAGACTTCTACAAACCTCCTCCAGGCCTCCACAGATCTCCAGACTTCTACCGACCTCCTCCAGGCCTCCACAGTCACTCTCTAGGCCTCCACAGTCACTCTCCAGGCCTCCACAGACCTCCAGGCCTCCTCAGACATCCTCCAGGCTGCCAAAGGCCTCCAGCCCTCACAGACCACCTCCAGGCCTCCACAATCACCCTTCAAGTCTCTAAAAAAACCCCTCCATTCCACCAAACACCTTCCTAAGGCCACCACAGACCACGTCCAGGCCTCCACAGAGTCACCCTCCAGGCCTCCACAGATCTCCAGGCCTCCACATGTGGGCCCTTGCCTGCAGGTGGAGGAGCTTAGTGCCCGGACATAGGTGAAGGGACCCCTTGATTATAACAACCCGCCAGACCCAAATGTGTTAAAAGATAGATAGTTCCTTGCAGACTCTAAGCCACACAAAAGGTGTCAAAAGCTGGCTCTTTGAAGAAAAACATCTCAAAGGTGCCCTGGAGACAAGCCCCAGGAAATGCCCTGGGGGTGTCTCCTGCTATTCAGGTGCCCTTGGTTTTAAAACCCAGAGGTTGGAGATTTGGGGCTCACTCCTGGTTTCTCCCTCCATAGCTCCCTGTCCTTGTCTTTCTTTCATCATTAAGTTTAGTGAATTGAAAACTAGTTTTTTCACTCTTGACTGTCTTTATTTTAATCAAGTGCAGTCGGTTGTCTGGCCTTTCACAAGCCAGAAGCTCCCTTCCCTCTCTGGAAGGGAGTTGGATTTCTGTTGTCATAATCTCCACTGAGTGTGGCTGCCCTGCACTCCCTCCCTGCACAGAAGGCCTTCTTCATGACTGGTTCTCAGGACAGAGCATTCTTCAGCTAGCCTCCAGAAGGCTGAAGAAAGCTCTGTGACCAGATTCTCAGCCCAGCCTCCAGGAGAAAGGAACCCACAGTTGCCGCCAGACGTGGGGCAACACTGTCATCTACTGCTGAAAATTAAAAATACCAGTCACGTGCCAGGCAGTGGTGGCACATGCCTTTAATCCCAGCACTTGGGAGGCAGAGGCAGGTGGATCGCTGTGAGTTTGAGGCCAGCCTGGTGTATAGAGTGAGTCTAGGACAGCCAAGGCTACACAAAGAAACCCT
>OU015752.1:71033799-71087964 GCA_907169655.1 Acomys percivali
CTGCACACACGAGCCAGGCGACCCTGAACAGCAAATTCATAACGTTTTTATACTCTAGCAAAGGCAGACTTCAGTAACAGTACTATAATGGGTCTACAAACTGATTGGCTAAGACATACTGGGTGAGAATTAGGGTGTATTTGGAATGTGGGATTTTCTGCCTTGGCAGGTGTTTGGGGGGGGGGGCCTGCAAGGCAGATTTGGTTTTGGTGGTTCAGGTTCCTGGTAGGGTGGGGTAGGTGAGGCTGTGGAAACTTCACAATTCCTTAAGCAGGTTGGGTGGAAACTGAGACTCCTGGGACATTTTTTTCATTCCCAGAACACAGGAAGACTTGGAGTCCCCTGGAGACAAGTTCTCATACAGAGCATGGTATTAAGTGCAGAATATAAATTACACATAGGATATGGCATTAATTTTGTCCCTACATTCCCCTCTCTGACAAGTTTATTGAAGACCCAATCATGGGTCTTCTTGAAACTTATTCCTCTGAGTCTGCCTGTTGTAAGGCCAGGTACTGCGCCCTCATGACTATTAGCTGGATGACACCCGGTCTTTGCTTGATATAAGGGAGGCCACAAAGCATGACTGGTTTAACAGAGCTGCCCATGACTTAGCATTTTAGCCTATAAAGTGGGAAAACGGGTGCTGTGGTCTCTTTTGTAGCTTCTTCAAGCTGACATTAGGGCGTTGTTATCAGTGCCCCAGGAAGGCTGAAAAGTCAGTCAAAAGCTCAGCCATGGGGGGCATTTATCAGAAGCATCTGTGTGGGAAAGACTGCAAGCTTTGTCACAGGTGAAAGCAGTCTTGGCAGGACACACTACGGATACTCCCTGAGATTAAGCTTGAGATAGACTGGGTGGAGCCATCCTGGGCCTGGATTTCAGGAAGCGGACCTGGGGACTCCACCTCCTCAAGGGCAGGAGATCACCCTTGGCACGCATGAGACAGGCAGGTGGAGAGGAGAGAGGGGCAGCAGGTTCAGACCGGGCTTGAGCACACGTGTATCGGAAGGAGGCTCAGTGAACAGGCCGGACCAGCACACAGGCCAAAGACACCTAGGGACCCGTCCTGTGGAACGGATACCGGAAGGTTCATTCTTTTTTCTCTTTAACCTTTTTTCCCTCTTGTGTAAGCTAGTTGGGTTGTATAATAAAGTTTAATTATTAAGAAACAGAGCCTACACATCTGCTTAGCCAATCAAGTTGAAGAGACAGGAAGCAATCGTAACTGTGGGGCTGGTTTACATCAGCTTCCAGCAGGTCCAGATCTCAGCAGCTTGTAATCTACAGGTGATCTCTGGATGGAGTCTGTTAGCCAGGTAAAAATCTGCTAAGACAAATACAGACTGGGGACAGAAGTTAAAATTGTGTCTATAAGACAGCTGGAGTAGGCTTATGTTTTTGAAACCCAGTAAAAGCATGAACTTTTTTTTTTTCTCAGTCCAGACGACTTGATATACAGCCTGAGCTTGGGACTGATTAATAAGCAGCCATAACTCTTATCAGTTTATTATAATCATTGATGTCATTTTAAATCTGTAACGTGTACTAACGTACCTTAAAACTTTTAAAAGATGTACTTATTAACATTTAAACTTTTGTTTGTTTGTTTGTTTTTGGTTTTTCGAGACAGGGTCTCTCTGTGTAGCCTTGGCTGTCCTGGACTCACTTTGTAGACCAGGCTGGTCTCGAACTCACAGTGATCCACCTGCCTCTGCCTCCCCAGTGCTGGGATTAAAGGCGTGCGCCACCGCCCGGCTAAACATTTTTAGACCCTTAAATATTAAACCCTTTTTAAGACTTTCAGACACTTGCATTTATCAACTTGAAACACTTTTTTTTTTTTAGGGCAACCTTAAAACACCTTCTTGGAACAGTTTCTTAGACCTTTTAACAATTTTATCTTGTATGTATCAGCCTTTAAACACTTTCTCAAACCCTCAAATACTTTAGATTTGTCTAACTTAAATTTTTATATTTTAGACCTTATATAAACCACACCTTTTTTTCTATCTAGTTATTTATTAAGAGACACAGACAGTTGAGTTACACTAAAAACTGTTTACCATTTAACATGAAGCCTGTGAGCAAGGCAAGCCTGCTTATCTTTTTAAATAAGAGGCCTAGTACCTAGTATTAACTAGCTAATGAACTGACTAGTGTACTAACAGTAGATCTAATTGTCCTTTAGCTGTTAAGCTACCATTAGCTCAGCCATCAATGTAATCAGAGACCTGAGAAGGATAAATTGTAACCTAGACAAATTTATGTACCAATCAAAATGACAGAGGTGACTAGCCATATCCTGGTACCCAGACAGTTGTTCCAGTCATCTCCTGTAGTAACATGGCACCATGGGCAGAGACAGTCTGGCCTTCAGGCACAGAGGCACAGAAGAGGAGAGGCTATTCCTGAGGAAGGAGAACACAGAAGAGACTGACCTCACCTCATATTCAACACCACGAGACAATGATTCTCGGGGTGTCCAGTTTGTCCACAGTACATGCTGGGCCTAGCAGCGGGTGAAGCATTGGGGCAGGTTTGCCCAGTGATTAGAGACCACAATCCAGAGTTGGAGTCGTCTGCTATGCCTAATCTTTTTAGAGACCCTGGGAGTTATTGCTAGGATGTAGGATTTTCTGTCATAATTAGTTAAAATATATTTAATGTCATCTCTTGCTCAATCCTTGTCTGTCTTTAGCTATCTGTTTTAATTTACATCTTACAAACATAAAGCAGAATGTTATCATCTATAATCTGCAGGTGCTAGAGGACCACATCTGTCTAATTTTAGTATATCTGAATTTTTTTTCTTAGCTGTATATTGGCTGATTATTTTAGAAAACGCCTGTGATTAACTGAACTAGTACCTAACAAAACCATAAACTTTAATTATTTTAAACAGTTTGTGATAGTAGCTTTTTAAAAAGGAATGGAACTGTATGTAGCATTTTGATTATTGCATAGGCACAATACCTTAAAAGAGTATAGAATGTTGTAATTAAAATATAACTTTAGTTTTGTATCAATATACAAAGATTTGAACAATCAAAAACCATCTACCCCACCTAGGGACTGAGGCATCATTTCCTTGGAATTTTTTTTTTTTTATTAACTATCAGGCAACTGATTCACTGATATAGCTGACCATAAACTACGTCAGTTATTAGTACAACTTTAAATCTATTTTTGAGTAATATTAAAGCAAAACTTTTAATCATAGATACAGTTTGTTGATGGACTGGCAAGCTTGTTGATTTTTTTTTTTTTTTACACTCTTGTCATTAAGACTGAACAGTAAAGGCCAGCTGAAAAGACAAGGGTTGCCCTTGGTGTTAAGCAAGGCAACTGAATGGGGTTGGCAGCGTTTAATAGAGAGACTTGAGTCTCACACAACTAAGTTGCCTGTCAGCCATGTGACTGTCCTTAGCTAAGGTGGTGGAGAGGCTATAGCTCCACTTTTTAAATTATTGAATGAACATGGGGCCAGCCACGTGGTGTTAGAGGCCCTGGCAGACAATTTAAAAACATAGCCTTATTCAGAAAATAAGGCCAAACATATATATATATACATATATATATTTTTTGCCAAACATATTTTTAAGGCAGAGATTTTTATCTTTTTGAGAATGAAGGTAGAACATAATAACCATAAATTTAGAAGACAAAATTCAAATTTTAACAGTGTAAACAATTTAGTTGAATAGCTCTAAAATTAATATTTGTTAACTTAAAAGTATCTTTTAGAATTATTATTATTATTATTATTATTATTATTATTATTATTATTTTATTTTTGAGACAGGGTTTCTTTGTGTAGCCTTGGCTGTCCTGGACTCCCTTTGTAGACCAGGCTGGCCTTGAACTCACAACATCTGCCTGCCTCTGCCTCCCGAGTGCTGGGATTAAAGACGTGCGCCACCACGCCCGGCAGAATTACCTATTTTTAAGGTCTGTAATACAACAGTCTATTAACCTGAATTGACCTTTATAACAAGCAGAGAGCTTGTTAGGATCAAGAGGCTCTAAAATTGTTGCTGTATCCATGTGGCTATCTTAAGATGTTGGAGTCACATGGTAGGCAACAGACCGTGTAGTCTATGTGGTTTTTTTTTTTTTTGGTTTTTCGAGACCGGGTTTCTCTGTGTAGCCTTGGCTGTCCTGGACCTGCTTTGTAGACCAGGCTGGCCTCGAACTCACAGCGATCCGCCTGCCTCTGCCTCCCGAGTGCTGGGATTAAAGACGTGCGCCACCACGCCCGGCTGTCTATGTGGTTTTTATTTAAAAACATCTGTGTTACAAACACATACACACATGTATGTTCTGAACAGGCATTTGAGCTTAAAATGTAAGTGTCATAGCCAGTAGGTAAGTTATAAATCTTTACATAAGAACTCACAGTACAGTCTTAAGCTATACAGCTTGGAAATGTAGTTTTAGTACCTTATTAAAGAAACATTGTTTTAAAATTTATAAGTCTGGTTTTAAATACAGGACAATAATTACATGAAAATCTTAGTTTAAAAGTTCCTTTAGAGACCCTGTTGGGTTATGTCACTTGTTAGAACGGCTCCAACTCTACCTTATGAATTTAAGTTAACCTTGGTGTTACAGATGTCAAAGATCTTTTTAACCATCTTTAATAACCAGTAATTTATAAGCAAGGTGTGCAGAACACAATACATTTATATATTTATTTGTTTTTGTTTTTTGTTTGTTTGTTTGTTTGTTTTGGTTTTTCAAGACAGGGTTTCTCTGCATAGTCCTGGCTGTCCTGGACTCGCTTTGTAGACCAGGCTGACCTCAAACTCACAGCAATCCGCCTGCCTCTGCCTCCCGAGTGCTGGGATTAAAGGCATGCGCCACCACCGCCGGGGCTACAGTTATATATTTAAATGCAACAAGTTAAATCAAATCTGTAGCGGCCACATACATTTAAGAAGACAGACAAAAACTTTTTTTTTTTTTTAGACAGTTTTTCTGTGAAGCCTTGGCTGTCGTAGGCTTACTTTGTACACCAGGCTTAACCATTATTATTATTATTTTTTTAAACATCTAATGTAGAAAGCCGAATTAGCTGAATAGAATCAAGATAATCGGGGAAGTAGGCCACTGGCTGGGCCTTAACCTCCCCTGGCTAGCTCATTTAAGAAGAATGTGCCCGGGGCAGCACCGAAAGGCACTCCCTCCCTATACAAGCAGGCGGTATTAGGGTCTCAGTTCTTTAGTCTACATGTTTAGACATGCCTGGTCGAGCTGTAGCCTCTGGACAGGATCAGGGATGTGCTTCTACCTCTGCTCTCTCTCTGCCCAACCTCTAAGCATTTATTCTAAGCGAGGGGTTTTCAGATCCACCCACAGCATCTCTTGCTGGCTGTACAGGACCCCTACACTTTTACTAGCTTCCAGGAGCACCCTCACGGAGGACTTTCAAGGCTCTGACTGAGACCGCTATAGCAGCGAGGAAAACGCTTAGGCTGCTGCCTACTTCCTCGCAGACCTAAGCGGAAAGACTCAGCCAAAGCCATGTCAGCCTCCCTTGCGGCTGCAAGCCACGCGCATGCGCTGTCGCCCGGGAGCGAGTGTGGCCAGCGGGCAAGGGGGCCAGTGGGACTGTGCGCAAAAGGACCCGCTCCCGGGAGAAAAATGCAGCTACCCTCCTGCAGGCCGCGGGGTCGGAGCTGAGGATATGCGTTTATTAAAGCACAATGCAAGGTTTATATAGACATCAGACACCCGCCTGCATAATCCATGCCACTTTGCCCTCAGCGTAGGCTGTAAAGGAAGCGTTCTCCTGCTAAGCTCTCTTGTCACAGTTACAAGTCCCCAGGGGGCTACGGGGACTCTCTGCCCAAGTTCCTTTGTCTTTTCTCAGCAGCAGGTAGTTCACACATCTAGGGCGGTGGCCAGTTCTGAAACTGCAGCTAGGCTTGTGTTTGGTGAGGCGGTGAATCCCTCTAACAAGAAATTGTTTTAGCAAGTGTTGACTGTCCTCGGGCACTTCCTATCTTTTCTATCACCATGGGGAACAGTTCATCACATAAGAAGGACCCTCAGATTAAGGCCATATGCAACCTCTTAAAGGCACGGGGCATAAAAATTGACAAAAAAAGATTTCCTCGTTTTGGAAAGAGTTAACCCCAATAGCACCTTTTATGACCATGCATGAATTATAACCCTTACGCATGGTCCCGAGTTGCTTCCGTTGTCCAAAATATAAATAGGCAGAGTATAATAACATCTTCCCGATTTCCATATATCTTAAATATGATCCTCCAATACTTGGGACTAATTCAATATATGACCCTTCCTGAATCTTCTCCCCAAAGTTTCTATGAGGGCTACATCCAGACAGCTCCATCTACCTTATCCCTCCCCCCCCCATTTCAACAACCCAGCTACCCCCAGAGCGCCATTGTAAACACCCCATTCCTCTTCCAGCCAAAGTGGACAAAACCCAACGAAAAAAATAAAACAAGAGCCAAGTAATTTCATGGCCTCTTATCTCCCACCCTATACCACAGAACAGCCTTATAATCTCCACAATTCTGTGACAACATCAAAAACTCAAGTTAAATTCCGGGCAGACTCTGACACTTCTACTCATGACTCCTATTGGGGACCAAAATTTCAAAAATTCCCAGAGTCCCCAGTCAGGAAAAATCAAGACCCAGATTATATTCTATGGGGACTCCTTAAGCTTCTTAGCCAGCAACCCTTCTTCACAGAGTTACAGGGGATATTTTATTGTTCAGATTGCCTCTGTAAAATCCAAAATAAAAATAAAACAATCCCTTCCCCTGACAACAACTATTTAAAACCTTATCAACAAGTCAACCCTAGTGTAAACAAACCCACCTCACTCCCCAACCGCAAAACTAAGCGGCTACTGACTTGTCCTCCCAGACGAAACCAGGCCAAGAAAACTCCAATGTCCCTTAGTTTTAGGGCTCCAAATGTGCTCCCGCTAAAGGCCTCTACAACCAAATTACTCAGGTCAGGAAAGATCCTGTTTGTCAGGCGTAAAATCCACAGGAGTCTTTGCCATTTTCAGCACAGACACCAAACTAAGAGCCGGCCCAGCCCACAACTTTTCCAATCTGGCTTCAGGCTACAAACGTGAAGCTTACCCCACCCCCACCCCCCACTCCCAGTCCTGGTGACTCAGTTGCAATTGTTCAGCCAAGGATTGCCTACCAGTGGCCAGGAGGGTGTACGGACACCCAGCGCGGAGAGGAGGAGGCTGTCGAACTGCACAGACAGGACAGAATTTCAGCAATGGAGACCCTCAAAGTCGGTCAGGCCCCACAGACACATACAGCTAACAACAAGGACACACCTAATAGTACCCCTCTCTATGGGTTAAGCATTCAAAGACCTGAGTCCAAGGAATCCACACTCCATTCAAACGCCCACATTCCTTCAGAGGAAAACCCCAGGCGAGCGCCGGCCTTCCGCTGGGAAGGGCAACGCAAGAGGAGGTTCTGGGCGTGGCCTGGGAAGGGAGGTGCCAGGCGCAGACACTAAAACGGCACACAAGTCCAGGGTTTGGCCATTGCGACTCGGAGAGGCCCTGCAGTACTCCCTAGAAGATCTGTGACCCGGCAGACAGATTTGGTAAGTTCTGGTGAGTGTAGTGGAAAAGACTCTTTTTAAAAAGTCTCTTTAAAACTTGGAGACGGCACCATAGAGAGAGAAAACCTGATCAGAGCCTTTTTCTTAACTTTTGCTTTTAGAAGGCAGAGTCCAGAAGTTTTCCACAGTGAACGTGGATTAGCCTGGGTTAGGGAGTGGACAGAGGGGCACTATTTGGGCAGATCCTGGGGAAGGCAGACCTGGTCTCCCTAGTTGAGGGTCCAGCAATTTGTATACTTGTCATTAGCCTCAGGCGAACAATTTTCTCTTCGGAGAGCCACTCCGAACCAGCGTGCAGGTCTGGACTTTTATGTGACATCAAATTCCTTCACAGGTGCGGAAGGAAAGGGGGGGGAGTGTTGAGGGTGTGGGGAGGTTGGGGCGGGTGTGTGTGTGTGTGTGTGTGTGTGTGTGTGTGTGTGAAGCCAGGAAGAGGAAAGAAGAACAAGAATTGTGGGAGGCATGGTGGACAGGGAAGGGGGGAGGGGAGAAGACCTGAAGGAAAGGCAGGAAGGGCAGCAGAGAAGAGAAAGTGTTTTCTAAGAGTTAAGTTTCAGAAAAAGGATCCTAAGGCTGTAAATAAACGGCAGCTGTGACAGCTGATAATGAAGTTACTGCTCCACCTGGCAGAGACTCATCTCTGGACAGTTTGGGAAAATATCCCATGATTTTGCTGAGGAATGTCTTAGAATGAGTTGCCTTTCTGGGACTGGCTGCTGTGCCAAATATTTGTGTGACAAAGGCTCAAACTCCTATACCCTGAGCTTGCTTCCTTTAATTAGGTTTTTGTTAGACAGGGTCTTTTTTTTTTTTTTTTTTTTTGAGACAGAGTCTCTCTGTGTAGCCTTGGCTGTCCTGGACTCACTTTGTAGACCAGGCTGTCCTCAAACTCACAGCGATCCACCTACCTCTGCCTCCCGAGTGCTGGGATTATAGGCATGCGCGACCACGCCCCGGCTAGACAGGGTCTTAATGTACTCCAAACTGACTTGGAACTTTGGCTCCTGTTCCACCTGCCTTCTTCTCCCTGGTGCTAACATTAGGTGTGCACCATCTCGCCTAGTGCCTGGGACCTGCCCACTAAGAAGACACAGGAGTAAACATCCCATCTTTTACCTCAAAGCCTAAAGATACTGATTAAATGCCTTCAAAGCACCCATCATACATACGTATGTATGTATGTATGTATGTATGTATGTATGATATATAGCTGAGCCTGCACACTTGTCTCATTAAGTGCTCCTTTTCTTTTCTTTTTTTTCTTTTTTTGGTTTTTCGAGACAGGGTTTCTCTGTGTAGCCTTGGCTGTCCTAGACTGACTCACTTTGTAGACCAGGCTGTCCTCGAACTCACAGTGATCCGCCTGCCTCTGCCTCCCGAGTGCTGGGATTAAAGGCGTGTGCCACCACACCGGCCAGTGTGCCTCTTTTCTTTCTGCGTTAGAAACTCATCGACTGGTTGTGAACTTGTTTTCTGTGACTGACTTCCAGGACCCAGGTGCATCTGTGTGTGGCTCACCATGCTCTGACAGGACCTGCTCTGCTTCACTGCCCAGCTGGTGGAATTGCATGTCCAGTTGCTCGTGACAAGATGGCTTCACAGTGTTGCCAGAGGGGTCCTGAAAATGCACAGCTGCACCCCAAGGGGCCGTGCTGCACTGCTCTCTGCTTTGTGTGCAGTCATGGCTCTTCACTACAAGGCAGCAGCCTAGGACCACCCAAGAAATGTGGAGGGCGGAGCGAGCTGGTCCATGTCACCGTGGGCCCATGGGTGACAGCGCGGCAGGCTGGCTTGCTGAGTTTGCTATGGTGTCTGTGGTGCAGCGTGCCTGTGTCAGGTAGGATGATGGAATGGGGAGGAAGAGGGAGGCTGCTGCAGCTTCTGCCCCCCCTGCTGAGCTGTGATGGGGTCCCTGTGGGTGCAGGTGTGGCTTGTGACTGTGGGCGTGGCCTGCCGTCCTGTACTGCCCTTGTGCCTAGTGCAGACATATTGACTGAGTGTCCAGATAAGCTTTGAAGACCTGCAGAGTGCAGTTTGCTTGATTGCATCCCTTTCGGTGTCTTGCCGCTTCACCCACATGACGTGGGAAGATGGAGGAAAGTTTGCAGAAAAACTGCTTTATGTCATGCAGGCATCTTTACCACAGTTTCTGCAGAGGCGAGGAGGGGCGGTTTTCCTGCCATGGTAACATTCTAAGGGTCTCAGTCCTGCAGCTCAGGAGTCCACGATTGGGCTGGTTCAGCTCTGGGATAGCTTTCTGTTCTGCCTCTTGTGGTTTACACAACAGTTGGTGGTTCTAATCCCACCCCAGAGAGCTCAACCCCCTGCCATAGTCATCTCCCCGTGCCCTGACTTGTAAGCGCGGTCCTGGTGGGGGTTCAGCCTTAACATTTAAATTTGGGAAGGACCAATCATGTTAACGGATGGAACATGTAACATCTTGTCGTATGTTGCAAATTGATTGGCAGCATGGGTGTGCCTCCCACGAGGACCTAGCCGACTTCTTTGTGGATATTGATAAGTTGGGGGCCCTGAGGTGATTTGGCAGATTAAAGCTGATGGCCTAAGTTTGTTCTCTGGAGCCCACATGGTATAAGGAGAGATCTTACATCCATAGGTGTCCTCTGACCTTTACGTAGATGCTACATGTTCTCCCCCCCCCCAATAAGTGTCAATTTTTACTTAAAAAGGTAATTATCTGATGCTAAAATGCACATAGACCCCTGAAGGCTACAGAATCTTGTAAAGAAAGGGCATCCGTCTGGATTAACATGGTCAGAGCTTTTCTGAGCTAGTCAAGGCTGTATAACAAGGGCTCTGAGCCTGGGCGCGGTGGCACACACCTTTAATCCCAGCACTCAAGAGGCAGAGGCAGGAGGATCGCTTTGAGTTCGAAGCCAACCTGGTCTTACAAAGTGAGCCGAGGACAGCTAAGGCTACACAGAGAAATCCTGTCTCGGAAAAACAAAACAGACAAGCCAACAAACAACAACCCAACCCAAGGGCTATTCATTACATCCCAGTGTCTGGGTGCCAAGAGCCTCCTGTAGCTGCCCTCTTTTGTTGTTGTAGATGGATTGGAACTGGAAATGGCAGAGATGACACAGGTGGCACTCCTGCACGATAATGTCATCATACCCTGCACAATCCCTGGCTCCCCGCACCTGGACATCGCGACTGTGGGAATCATCTGGTCTTGGAAGATGAAACGTGGTGAATCTGAGGTCCCTGTGTTTGAGTTTTATGCAGATCACCACAAGGCAATCCGACCCGGAGCCACCGTGTCCCTGGTGGGGCTAGAGAGGGGAAATGGCTCCCTCCATCTGCCCAGGATTGAGTTGAGGGAAGCTGGAGAATACCGATGCAAGTTTGTGGTCACTCCTGAGCAGGCAGAGGGAACGGTCAGGCTAGAAGTTCTTGGTGAGTTAACTCTCTGTGGAAGGGCCCTGTGGCTCTGATGGCGCTGGGGCTAGTGCTGGGTGTGTGCATGGCCAAGCAGAGCAGAGGGTTAGACGTCGGGTGAAGGGATCAGGGGGCAGGGTTTTCAGTTCTGTCCATTGCATCCCAAGCCAATAGGCAGATAAATGTTAAACAGGATGAGGCAGGGGGGCTCTTGAATTAAAGGCCACCTTGGGCTATACATGATATACCTTTCATATGGGGGTGTATGTAGCCTGACTGTAAAGTGTTTGCCAGGCTCTGGCTAAAACTAAGCAAAAGTACAACAGTTTGACACCTTTATCAACTTAGCAGTCCCTCTGAAAGTCAGGCCTTTTCTGTCCACAGAGCTAATAATAATCTAAGTTCTAGGGACGATGCCCGGCGGTTCAGACAGCTGCCCTCTAGTGGCTAGTATAGGAATTTCATATTACACCTGTCATCTTCACTGGCTGGGAGATGAGCAGGGTGCCAGGCTTGGGTGATCGATCCAGGGATCTCAACTCAGATTCAGCTCTGCCTCCTCCACCGTGAGAGACTGGACCAAACATTGCTTATCTTTGGAGTGAAGTTTTCCCATGTGTCAGACAGGACAGGGTCTCCCTACGTTTCTGAAAGCTGGCTTGAGCAGCTAGGATCCATAGCTCTTTCTGTCTGCTCAAATCAACCTTACCTCAGTACGTATCTCCAGGCCTTCTGCCTGCAGTTTCACTGCATTCATTTCTGGGTTCTTAGGTCACCGTTATTAGCCAGTTCCTGCTGTCATGGTGCTGTGCATTCAGTACTTAGACTGATTGCACAGTTTGTGCCCCTTCTTGGGTTTTCTGAATCTCCTAATGGCTTTCCCCCCCTTAATTTGGATTTTTTTTTTTATTTTTGCAGGGGGCAGGACAGAGTTTCACATATCCTAGGTTGCCTCTGAATTTACTGCGTCACAGAGCCTTTTGCATGTTTTGGGTCAAAGTATTTTGTTGTGTGTATATTTCACAATACGTTCTTAAAATCTTATCTTTTTACTTTCTCATTTCGCCACAGAAGTTTTGATTTGATTAGTCATCCCAACTTCCTATTTTTCCCTTCACAGCTCATTTCTTTTTTCTACTTTTAGAGACTTTATTTTCCTTCCATTTCCCCTTTTGCTCAGGCGTCTGCAGAGCAGCTCAGGACCACTCAGTGGTGGCTCCAGCCCACTCGGTGGCCTGCACTGTGGGAGCTGCTGACCAGTCCTCAGTGGTTGGCTGGGAGCTCCAGTCCTCAGTAGGGAACTGCTGGATGGGCACGGAGGCATCTGCACACCCTCACACCAGTCTGCCACCTCTGGCTGAGCAGCGGTGAACTCAGGAGCTGGTGCCTTCCATTCACCCTGGAATTCCTCCTTGGTCACGGTCTTCCCAGCAGGAGCCTGCTCCTCCTTCTCAATCTCCTCTGGGTCTCTATAGAAGTAAAGATCAGACATAACCGCCCATGGGTGCTCACGGGAGATAGTGCCACGCATGCGGAGTACTTCCCGGGCCAGCATCCACCACATCAGACCCACTGAGTGAGCTCCCTTGTTGTTGCATGGGATGGCAATGTCCACATAGCGCAGAGGAGAATCCGTGTTGCACAGAGCGATGGTGGGCAGGTTGACGTAAGAGGCCTCTGTGAGAGGCTGGAGGTCAGCCCTGGGGTCAGTCACCACTAGAAGCCGTGGCTCCCTGAGGCTGCTTGGATATCTGGTTGGTGAAGGTCCCAGGTGTGAAGCGGCCAGCAATAGGAGTGGTTCCAGTGGCAGCAGCGAACCTCAGCACAGCTCGCTGGCCAGTGTTCCTGGAGGAGATGACGCTGACGTCAGCAGAGTTCTCAGTGGCAACAATAGCACGAGCTGTGAGCAGCAGCTTCTCCCAGGTCCTCTTCAGATTTATGATGTAGACGCCATCATTGTTCCTTTTACTGTTCCATCTGAAAGTCAGGGTTGGTGCCACCTAAGTGGGTTCCCGCAGCAAGGAATTTGAGGACATCCTCCTCCTTCATCTGCAGGACATCAAGGACTCTGGACATTGTGAAAGCTTCCATTTCAGTTAAGACGGGGATCGAGAACAACGCCGTATGGACCTGTCCCTGGGCAGCACAGAACAGCCCCTTCATAGCTCTTGACCTGACTTTATTTACTTACTGCCTTTTGGAAATGGTCTCACGTAGCCTCATCTGACTAGGACTTGCTGTGTGGCTGCAGATGGGCTGAACTTCTGACGCTCCGGTGTCCATCTCCCGAGTGCTGGTTTTGCAGTGTGGGCCTGCACCATTGTTACCAGTATCACACTGGCTTTTCTGAAGGCTGCACCTGGGAGGCGCTTGTGCCTTCTCTGAATAGACGCCCAAAATGACTGCTTCATCATCCTACAATAACTCTTTACCCTGGACCAGTCATCTCCAAGACAGATATGCTGAGAATAAGTGGTCCATGGTTTCTCAGGATCTGAATAATGTCTGACAATAGTTTTGTAAACAGTGCCTGATGTAATTGCTGTGCATATGGGAGCCATGCATGAGACAGCACCCTGCTGCCACTGCCGACAAAGCCAGAATACTTCCTTATGCATAGCCCTGCCGTGTTCACACACCTTCCCTGATGCTCGCCAGGGGTCAGGCATGCTGGGAAGAGCTTCCCTGTCTACCTCAGGGAGCACCCCCCCCCCCCCCCCCCCGGGGGGGGGGGGGGGGAGGGGGGCATCCCCACGCCCACTGGTGAGGTAGAAGCCAGTGTGGTGTGAGGAAAGAAATAGGTGGTTAACCCTGGCTGAACCATTCTTCTCTTCTCCGGCAGCTTCCCCAGCTGTGAGTTGCAGCAGTAAAGAGGAACACATGATTTGCAAGCTGGATAGATTCTACCCAGACGCCTTTGACATCAAGTGGGAGAAGCGGACCCTGAGGGATGCCCACTTCCGAGAGATTGCTGAGGGCATTGTCATGGGTGCTGTTGTGGAGAATGACGATGACACTTTCAGCGTTACCAGCTCCTTGGCTGTGAAGGTAGCTCTGGCAGATGATGTCTACCACTGTGTGGTGCGGCACAGATCCTGGCTCGTGCCCCAGTCGTGCAACATCACGCTGCATGAGCAAGGTGAGTGTGATCCCACTTGAGAACATGTGGCAGGAAGCTTGGGATCTTTGCTGGGGAAGGGAAGCAGGCTGGGGTCTAGTTGAGCTCAGACGCAGAGGCAGCTGTCCAGACGTGGGTCCTGTGCCTCTGCTGACAGCCCAGAGGCTACACAGGTGAGAGGTGGATAGTACCATCAGGGCTGTCCGTCAGCTCAGAATAGCATCAGTGTCTGGATGTTCTTGTGGCAGGGAGTGGGAAACTTGCCAGCTCCTTGGAGACCATGGCCAGCATCATCCTCTGAGGACAAGAGACTATCGGCAGGGCCAGCTGTGCCAGCTGTGCCAGCACCCTTCCCAGTCAGGCCATAGGTCCCTGCAGATGCTGTTAGACTGTTAAATCCAATCCTTACTTAGCCGGCTCCTTGTCAAGATGAGGAGGCCACAGAAGGTGGTCCTGATGTTGCCTAAGGTTTCCTACAGATGTCCCAGACTATCACACCCACGGCAGTGATGCTCATTCTGGTAGGGTTAGGTGTGTGAGCTCATGTTCTTGGCTGCCCTGCCTGTGGCTCTGGTCTTTGGCAGGGATGAGCCTGTTGATCAAACACATCTTCCTGAACTGGGAGGAATAAAGAAGATAGGGACTAGGTATGTATGTGTGTGTGTGTGTGTGTGTGTACGTGTGTACGCCCCTCCCATGTGTGTGCTGTGGCTGTGCCAGGTGAGCTGTGGGAGATGGGATTGTTCTTGGAGTAAGGACCAGAAGCATGTGTAAATGTGACTCAAATATGCTGTGTGTGTCCAGTATGTGCTTTCGTTTGGGTGGATGTGATGTTAAGGGAGGTAGTTTAGACCTATAACATGGTGTGTGACATACAGTCATTGATATTACTTTGACCATATTTTATTTTTCACATAGACTTTTCCCCTCTTTTCTTCATCCCTTCTCTCTTCCATTCCTTCCTTCCCTTCCTCCCCCTCCCTCTGTCCTTCCTTTTTTTTGGTATGTGTGTGGGGCATGCGCAATGGTGCATGTGTGGATGTCAGAGGACAATGCTTTGGAGTCAGTTCCCTCCGTATGTGTGGTCCGACTCCAGAACTTTAACTCACTGAGCTATCTTGTAGAGCCTCTTTTATTTTGATACAGGGTTTACCGCGGCTCAGGCTTGCCTTGAATTTGCAATGTGGTCCAGGATGATCTTCAACTGTTGTTTTTCTGACTTCTACTTCCAGAAGGCTAGAATCATAGGCATATGTGCCTATGTCCACCTTTCTGAAGTGCTGGCCGTTGCGCCCAGGGTTTGGTGCATGCCAGACAGGCACTGTATCCGTGGAGCTGTATCTCTGCCCCTTTCCTTCCTTCCCTCCCTCCCTCCCTTCCTTTCTTCTTCCTTCCTTCCCTCCTTCCCTCCCTCCCTTCCTTTATGTTTGAAATAAAATTTAAGTTTGCAACCCAACTGGCTTGACCTCCTGCCCCCTTGGCTCCCCTCCCTAGGCTGGGCTTCTGCGCGTGACCCACCATCATCATATTGTACACATCACTGTGCTAAATAGACTTGTTTGAGATGTGTATGAGAATGCTGATGCTCGTACTTGGCAGAGGCCTGGTGGTAATGTCTGACAAGAAGGGACATCACACAGATTTTAGTTAGCACCAGTGTCGTGCTGTCTTTGTTGGTGTTTGTTACTTTTTCCTGTTGCTGTCTGACAATGACAACTCAATAAAGAAAGTGCATTCTTGGTGTACTGTTCAAGGCAGGAAAATGATGGCAGCAGGTGCTTGAGGCAGGTGGCCACAGTGTGTGCGTGCTGTGGTCCCAGTGTGTGTGCCGTGGTCATGCTGTGTATGTCGGGGCCACAGTGTGTGTGCCGTGGTCATAATGTGCGTGCCATGGTCATAGTGTGTGTACCGTGGTCATAGTGTGTGTACTGTGGTCATAGTGTGTGTGCTGTGGTCCCAGTGTGTGTGCGGTGGTCAGTATGTGGTCAGGACACAGATGACTGAGCACTCAGCTTGCTCTCTCCTTGCTCAATCCAGGACCCCAAGCGCGGAACAGTGTCATCACAGCCCCAGTGGGTCCTCCCTCCTCAGCTAAGCTGACATAGATCATCCTTTACCGCTGTGCGCAGGGCATTGTCTCCGGGGTGACTCTCAGTCCCTTCACACTGACAATACTGACCTCACGTCCTCTCTCTAGAGCCCAGATCTGTGGAGATATACTTTACCATTGTTGGACCCTGCGTTCTACTGGCTTCAGTGGTAGCATATGTCCTCTGGGAATGGTAAGAGCCCAGAACACAAAGCCCAGGCCTGTGGCCTAGGCTTCAGGTGTGGGAGCCCTGGGGATGGGTGCTGGGGTACTGGGTGCTGGGGTACTGGGTGCTGGGGTACTGGGTGCTGCAGTTTGCCCACCTGGTCTCTTATCTCTGTGGTGAAGGGCCGTGGAGCCTCTGCCTGTCCTGGGGATCCCACTCTCACTGTGAATTGCATCTGACCTGGTTAGCTGAGACCAGGGCTTTGACTAGAGCAATACCATAGTGTTGTCACAGAGAACCCTGGGGGGGGGTGGGGCAGGGGGTTGTGTCCCATCTCACGAGAGGACACAGGCACAGAAAGGCCAGGTCGAAGTATCTCTGATCCAGGCTTCCTCCATTTATTAAAGTACAATGCAAGGTTTATATAGACATCAGACACCTGCCTGCACACTCCAGCCCACTTTGCCCTAAGGCCAGGCTCTAAGGAAACATTCTCCTGCTAAATTCTCCTGTCACAGGAACTTGTTACAAGTCCTCAGGGGGCGCTGGGAAGAGAGCAGAGCCTGGAGAGACTCTCTGCCCAAGTTCCTTTGTCTTATCTCAGCAGTAGGTAGTTCACACATTCCCATGTAGCAGGTTCCATCAACAACACAAAGCATCCTCCCAGCAGGTTCTGGCTAGCAGAAGGCTGTCTTTGCACTCACTGAGTCACAGTCCTGAATTATGGCTCCTGACATCTGACCCTTTCAAAAAAAATGTTTATGAAGAGCATGTCTTAGGTGGAATGAGTTGAATACTTATCTGACCCGCCTTTGGTACATGAATTCCATCATTCATGCCCTGTGTTGGGCGGTAAGTTTCAGACTCTTCCTTACGTGTCATTGGCTTGCCTTCACATCAGCGCAGGGTGCAGGGGAGTGCCTTCTGAGCTCATTTCAGGCATCTGTGCATAAAATTCAGCTTTGAATGCTGAGGCACAGGCTAAACTCAAGCCCTGCCAGACCTGTCAAGGGACATCCATAACGCAGCGTGTTGCTAAGTCCACAAGGATGGATGCTGAAATGCAGGTCCAGATAAGTCTCGCTGCATAGTGTTCATAAGGAGCACATACATCATAAGTCCAGAGGAACCTTAACAATGACGTGGTAGCCTGTCCGGCTGTCTCAAAACACAGTGAAGGCATAAGCAGTAATTATCAGTTATGTACAGTTTAGATTAAGGCAATAGCAAAAACAGTAACAGAATGCAAGAATAATAACAGAAACTCTACCACTCAATAGTATATAAGAAACATGAACACAAACTATCACAGATCTTTTTCTAAGTATATCTCTGTAACGCACCGTTTCCAGAGTACAGTCTGGTTGGTGCACTCTCAAAGTCTGTAAGGACGGTGTCTCATTTGGCAACTTTAGGATTTAAAAGTTCTCATAGTTTTTATTTTGACAGTTTTAGACCCTGTGCACGCCGACCAATCTGGAGCCGCCTTATTCTGGGCAGCATGATCCGGTTTTGGTCTGTCCTCAGGGCGGTCCCGGCTACAATACATGAGCGAGTGGGAGAGCGCTGCACGGTGAGGTTTGATTCAGTTCTTTTGTTTTGCTGACTCTGAAGCCGCTGTGTCTGTGGGCCGAGGCACTGGGACGCTGCTTGGACCCTCAGTTGTTGCTCGCCTTGGTCTGGGCAGCATCTCAAAGCACACTGTTGCTAGGAAACAAACAAACCGCTTGCGCAGGCATGCACATCACTTCCTCCTCGCGCCCACAGCGTGCGGTGTCTGTAGATCCGGCCGCCAGTCCGGGATCGGCAGGCCGGACAAGGCATAGCGCTTTCCCCGGCAGGTCCCGAGCCCGCCGTGCTGGGCTTGAGTCGGCAGAGCCGCTGCTCAGGCTCCTTAGCTCGGCGGTTCTGGGTCGCGGCCGCCTCGACGTTTCTCTAGGCCCTTGCAGAGCATGCCATCTTTGTTGTCATGGGAACGTGGCGCTACGCATGGGCGTTTAGCTGTGTGCTGAGCTGGGCTTCACGGTCCCACCCCGTTTAAATCCAAAAACGAGCTGGGCGTGGTGGCGCACGCCTATAATCCCAGCACTCGGGAGGCAGAGGCAGGCGGATCGCTGTGAGTTCGAGGCCAGCCTGGTCTACAAAGCGGGTCCAGGACAGCCAAGGCTACACAGAGAAACCCTGTCTCGAAAAACCAAAAAAAAAACCGCCCCCCCCCAAAAAAAAATCCAAAACGATTGAAAGGCTGCAATTATGCAGCAAAATAATTTTTAAAAATTAAAAGGAATATGACTCAAAAGCTGAGGAACATATAGCTCTCCCTCTTTATACTTTTAAGAATTAAACAGGTTGTTTTTTGTGTTATTTGTGAATGCAAGCCGTTATAAGGCGGCCGCCTGCGGCTGTAGCCGGTTTGAAAAGTCTCAGCGGCCCAAACATCAGGAAAAAAAAAAAAGTGTCACTTTTACAATCCGTTTCTCACCGGTAGAGAGCTGGCTGGTTTGTAACTTTAAGAAATTACGCTTAAAAAAAAAAAAAGTTAACATTATTAGCGTTTTGTTTAACAACTAAGCAAAAGGGACAAGAAAATTATAGTTAAGGAGTTTGGGATAAACTCTATTTTTTAGGTCAAAATAGAAAAATCGTTAGCCTCTACAAGCAAAAATTAAATAAAAATTTAAACATCTTGTAATATTTTACAAGTAAAAATTAAAGCAAAAAATTAAAAACATTAGGCAGTAAACTGTACTTTGCAGGCTGTATTAATTTTTAACTGGCCATATTAATTTTTAATTGGCCATGTGTTTGTGGCTATCCCTGTTTGGAGAGTTGAGCCTTGTAAAACATAAAGATGGCTAGCAAATAAAAGCCTGGCTCTTTTCCAAAATATAGAACAATGGCCTTTAAAATATATAAAAAAAATTATTGGCCCTTTTTAAAAAAATATAGAAAGATGGCCTTTTCTTTCGGGGCTTGAATCTGTCTCTGAAGTTCTTTATTAAAATCCTGTTGCTCTATAGAAGGAGCTGGAAGCGCGGTAGTTGGATGGAGATGCGGTAGTTGGAAGCCTCCAGTCAGGCCCGTGATTGCAAGTGGCCTTTCCTTTTTTATCTATCCCATTATTAATCTTGGATTCTCTCATTTCTCCCAAGATTTGCTCATCTTGAGATACAAATTTTTTTTCTCAGTTTCATGCTGAAGGTCAAGAATACCGCTAATCAAAGCCCATAATGAAAACACCATCGCAGGCATCTCTTCAGGCCACTTTGTAATATGATGATCCTGTAAAATCTTACCTATCCATTCCACATTTCCTTCTATAACAAAATCTAAGAACTTAATTAACCCTTTTGTATCAACCCGTATCCCACGTGTTTGAAGAACAAATTGCAATGCTTGCTTAAATGACTCTTTAGAATTACTCTGTCCCATGCTTTCGTCATGTCTTTACCGTTTCTCCACGAGGCAGGTCACTTTGTCAGCGAAACCTCTCTCACTTTGCTTTTCTCAGAGCGCACTCCCACGGGACGTCTCTCACTGCTTCCTTCGTGGTCAGGTCCTAGGTTTGGGCGCCAAATTGTCCCATCCCGCGAGACAACTTCAAACCAGGGTTCACCTGAAAGGAGGAGGGGTGCAGATGGGGGAAGACTAGAGAACATGGCGACAGAAAGGCCAGGTCGAACAGCGCACCCGTGTTAGAGGCTCAGGAGCCCATTGTTTTGTTTTTGTTTTTGTTTTTGTTTGTTTTTCGAGACAGGATTTCTCTGTGTAGCCTTGACTGTCCTGGACTCACTTTGTAGTCCAGGCTGGCCTCGAACTCACAGCGGTCTGCCTGCCTCTGCCTCCCAAGTGCTGGGATTAAAGGCGCGCGCCACCACGCCCGGCTCAGGAGCCCATTGTAAATGTGCTGGTGGAATGGCCGGAGGTCCTTACGTGGATCTCAGTCGTTTACGGCCGCCGAGGCAGATCTGTGCAAGGCTCGCTTCTCATGGCGCTGTGTTAGGAGACATGGGGGAGGCGGGGAAATAAGGACTGTGGGGCTGCAGAGATGGCTCAGCCATTGGTTAAGATTACTTGATGCTCTTGGAGGGGACTCAGGGGCTCAGCTTCCTCACATGGTGCCTCACAACTCCTTTGAAAACATCTCAACTCCACAGGTCCATACTCACATAAACACATAAAAACAATGTAGACATAAGCCTGCTTTAAGAAGGTAAAGGAGTGGAGGAGGAGGAGGAGGAGAAGAAGAAGAAGAAAAAGAAGTAGAAGAAGAAGAGGAAAGGTTGCTGATGCAGCACAGACCAACTTTCCTGGTTGAGGCTGAGACAGTGGGAAGCCTGTGTGTAAAGTTGTGTGCAAGTGTCCCCTGTGACGCTGTCCTTGTTTTCCATTCTTGCCTTTCTCTGTCTCGCCAGGTGCTGCCTCTGAAGAAACGCTTAGCTGAAGAAAGGCATGAACCTGTAGCTGGAGTTTGACTAGACCTTCCTACAGTCCTTTCTTCTATCTTCGTCCCTCAGAGGCCTCCACAAGTGGGGAACCCCCCCTTGATTTGGGGCTCAACTGTTTGACATGTTCTTTGCTAAGAAACGTCAAGGTGCAATTTTTAAATATTTAGGATTTTTCTCCACACGAGATACTTAATCATGAAAACACCATGTGCCGAAACGTCCACTGGGGACAGTCCATAGGAGATGCTTCCAGCTCTAAGTGCCTACTGTGATAAGTAACTTGATGGTGCCACATAGGGCCTCGGAAAGACCAGCGCCATATTGGAAAGGATTAAGATCAGGGCAGAGATTAG
Organism: Acomys percivali; assembly: GCA_907169655.1. Taxonomy (NCBI): domain Eukaryota; kingdom Metazoa; phylum Chordata; class Mammalia; order Rodentia; family Muridae; genus Acomys; species Acomys percivali. The sequence goes on from OU015752.1 coordinate 71,055,011, forward strand.
TCAAATGAAAATGAAAAAAACAAAAAAAACCAAAAAAACACCTTGAAGACTCCCAGGAACAAAAGGGTTGTCCTTTGTAAATCTGATCAACAAATCCTTCCCCCAACATTCTGGCAGACAGCAAACCCTCCAGCAATGATGTCAGAACCAAGGAAGGAGCCTCTGAAGCTCAGGGAGTCACTGGGGCATGCTTTAAAAACAGATAGTCCCCTAAACTGGGGAAATGTAAAGCATTGGCTGAATTAGTTGGTGTATGATGTGCCAGAATTAAACCCCAATGAGACAATGTGACCAGATCCCTTAGGAGCAGGGAGATTGGTGCAATAATAATAACAATAATGGCCATGATGGTGACAACAGTGTCTCCACGTAAAGCAGTACTCAGGCCCTGATGGAGGCACTGGTAAAACGTAGCAGATCTTCAGGGAGGTCCTGGCTCCGCCCTCCTGAAGACAGAACACCGCCAAACTCCCCTTTACAAAGCCAGCATTAGTGTGATTCCAAAACTAGATGAAAGAGCAAAATGTCTTTTTTTGTTTGTTTGTTTTAATATATACCTATTTATTTACTGTGTCTGTGAGCATGCCCATGGATATAGAGACAGGAAAAGAAAATAACTGTGTTTTCAGTAAAGTCAGGCAGGGGACAGGGATGTGCACTTTCTCCACCCTCTTCAAGATACTTCAGGGAGTCTGTCTGTCTATCAGGTTTGTTTGTTTGTTTGTTTGTTTTGTTTTGTTTTTGTTGTTTGTTTGTTTGAGACAGGGTCTCTCTGTGTTGCCTTGGCTGTCCTGGACTCGCATTGTAGACCAGGTTGGCCTCGAACTCACAGCAATCCGCCTGCCTCTGCCTCCCGAGGGCTGGGATTAAAGGCGTGCACCACCAGGCTCTGTCTGTTTATCAGTAATTGGGGCAAGTATAAGGAATATTGGTACCAACAAGATGGTACGTTCTGGGCACCTGAGCTTCGTTCCTATAGCACAGGTGATAACAGAAGAGAGTTTTTTGGTTTTGTTTTGTTTTCTTTCTTTTTTTTTGTTTTTTGTTTTTTGGTTTTTTTTTGTTTTTGTTTTTTGAGTACCCTGACTCCTGACAAAGCAGTCCTGAGAGCCCATCCCTGGGTCAGGCATGTGTTGCCAAGCAGCGGTCCTGGGGGGCAGGGTGGGGGTGGAGGGTAGGGGGTGGGAGTATCACTGTGAGGCAGATTCTACTGCTGTGAGGACACACCGCGACCAAAGCACCTTGGGGAGGAGAGGGTTTATTCAGCTTACACTTCCACCTCACTCTTCATCATTAAAGGAGGTCAGGACAAAAACTGAAACAGCCATGAGGCTGGAGGCAGGAGCTGATACAGAGACCATGGCGGGCTCTGCTTCCTGGCTTGCCCTCATGGCTTGCTCAGCCTGTTTTCTTATAGACTCAAGGACCACCAGCCCAGGGCTCTCCAACATATTTCACTAGTTAAAAACATTCCTTGGGGCTGGAGAGATGGCAGTGGTTAAGAGTCCTGTCTGCTCTAACAAAAGTCGTGAGTTCAATTCCCAGAAACCACATAGTGGTTCACAACCACCTATACCGAGATCTGGTGCCCTCTTCTGGCGAGCAAGCTCACATGAAGGCAGAACATTGTATAAATAATAAATAAATAAACCTTAAAAAAAATGCCTTACAGGTTTGCCTGCAGCCCGATCTTATGGTCTCTCCCCCCCCCTCCCATTAAATACGACCAGATGATGAAGTTCTTCCAAGCCTGGGCACTCTGACAAGGGTTTTCAATGAGAAAGAGCAATGAGCCGAGAGAGCATACCACCTTGGTTTAGCATAACCACCTGCTAGTGATGCAGCCATTCAGTTCCCTATGAGCTATAAGCACCCAAAGAGCTCACTCAGACTCATCTCCACAGGAGTCATACTGTTAGTGCAACTTCCGAGGTAGCAGAATATGCTTATTAAAAGATAAAGTATAGCAAATTTTTATTAATAGCGCAGGTACTTAGGTGAAACCAAGGCACGGGTTGGTCATGTTAAAAAGTAGATGTGAGGACAGTGTTCTTACTGCACCACATGAGGCTGCTACACCATGACCGAACATCGTCCCTTCTGGGTGAGCTTTTTGCCTCTTCCTCTTTATACTCTTGTCTACTCAGATGGTGTGTGGTAGGATGACAACTGACAAGTGATTATCATAAGCAAACCTCCTGAGCGATGTTTGAGTGATGTGTTCTGGGCTGAAATTATGAATTCCCTTCTCACGGCTGTAGTGGCTTGCACAGCCTTACAACATAGCGGCAGCGGCTGCCATCAGCAGCGATGGCTCACAGCCTCTCCAGACCCTCTCCTCTCCTACAGCAGAAGCCAATGACAACGTGGGTCCCCAGTGACTCAGTGTGAAATAAGTTCCTCCAGTACCCCTAATGGGATCAGTCTTCTATAACCACCACAAAATCCACCATCAACCCGCATGGCAGAGGTCATGTCTGCCATGGCTGCGTGGCCAGAAACAGGAGCATCACAAAGGGCTCCTAGCTTCTTTGCATTGTGGTCCTGCACAACATCCTTGGTGTAGTCTGGGGTGGGGACAAGGCCCATGTGTTCTGCTGGTTTCCACCATGTTGACAGCTGCCACATCATGGCGGTCGGCTGCAGAGTTCTGTGGAAGACTCTGTCCCCACCAGCACAGAGCAAAGGACGAGGAAGGAGCCACAGGCACAGGAGACCTCACACCCCAAGCCCGTTGGCAGTCACTATTCTGGGTGGCAGTGTTAAGAACAGCGAGACCTTCAGGTTGCTGTGTTTCTGTCACTCGTAGGGCCCATTGGGAGTGTCGCTTGCTGGGCCTTCCTCAAAGGAGGTGGAGCTTGCTTCATTAGCGTTGTGGTCTGTTTTCCCACTATATGTAAATCAGGATTCAGGTCCAGTGAATCCTGATTGGCGAGAACTTTGCGTCAGGTCCTGGGAGGCGGAAGACGGCTGCGGTGCTCCGCAGCATTTCCCATAAGCGTTTGTAGGCTTTCTGACGATCCAGTCTAAAGACAAAGATGTTCTCCTGCCTTTGTCCGGATCATCATCTTCCACAGTCACCTGAGCGCATGTGTTCTTCTTAAAATCCAACCTGGTTAGACGGACTTTAGTCTCTCCGTCGAAAACAAGGCCTCCTGTTGGATAAGTCCCATGCTATAGTCACTGCCATCTCTAGCCTTGGTCACGTGCATGTCAGCTCCATTCATTTCTAAGCCGTTCGGCTTCATTCGGGTAATTGGTTTCTGCTTGTGCTGGGGTCTGACCTCTGGACTCCTTCTGGGTCTCCTCCAGAGCCAGCTCCATCTTTGCAGTGTGATTGGCACAAATCCGAACCCAGAGACCAGCTCAGGACTGGGCTCAGCCAGACCACAGTGGCCAAGATCAGCTGGCACTGTATAAGCTGCAGATGTGTCAAAGGGACACTCTAAGTTCCCACTGAAAATATCTTGTTTTAGCTGAATAACAAATAAATACCGGGTTAGCTCCTCATGAAGATGATTTGGTTATTACTAATAAAACTTAACTGGAAGATGGAGACCCTATTGTTTTTTCCCCTGTGCTTGTGTGTGTGTGTGTGTGTGTGTGTGTGTGTGCCGTCCAACCCATATGCTACTTGGGCTGAATCCATGAATCTCAGACCTAAAAAGTCACTTTCTTTCTCCTCCTCCTCCTCCTCCTCCTCCTCTTCCTCCTCCTTCTTCTTTTTTTCCGAGACAGGGTTTCACTGTATAGCCTTAACTATCCTGGACTTCCTTTATAGATCAGGCTGTCCTCAAACTCGTAGTGATCCACCTGCCTCTGCCTCCCAAGTGCTGAGATTAAAGTCACGCACCACCACTGCCTGGATAAAAAGTCACTTTCAGTCAAGTCCCTCAGCTTTTTTTTTTTTTTTCTAAGTCCACACTAACTTCTGTACCATCCAGAAGGGACACGGTGTGTGTGATGATGGAGTTGGCATCCGCAGCTGCAGGACCGTGTGTGGTAGGATGCTGTGACTCCCAGTCGCTCCTTCTCAGCATTTTTTGTGCACATAGATTGGCGGCCATGCGGTCTTACCAGGAAGCTCAGCATTTCTGCCACTGTAGTGGGGGGTGGGGGTGGCGGTGAAGACCGTGTAGCCATGGAAACTAGGGAGACTGCTACAAGGTTTGGTGTGCACAGCCCTTGTGGAAAGGTGCTCAGCTGGCTAGAGGGGAGGGAGGACAGGTTCCCTGAGACACTGAGAAACAGCTGCAGAAAGCAGGGGCCCACTCTGTGCGAATCCCCCTGGAGGCATTTCCTTAACCGAGGTTCCATCTTCTCAGGTGACTTTAGCTTGTGACAAGGTGACATAAGACTGGACTAAGGTCCAGCACAACCTTAGTCTTATCTCCAAGAGAGCTGCACAAGACCCCACTGAGGTAAAGCAAGCTTGCATTGACCCAGAGCTCCTAATCTCACGAAGCAGCAACAGATCCATTAGCAAAAACCCAGGCCCACGAACTCCCATCTTAAGGACTCTGACGGTGAGAGGTGCTGTCCTTCCCACCCTGTGCGATGGAGATTTCAGGAGTATGTTTCATCCTGCTTATCTGACTCATAGGGAGCCGAACACAGTGCGCTGTTTCTGCGTTAGAAGGCTTGTCATGGGCTCAGCAGGAGAGACAGATGTAGGGGTTGTTTTCTCAGACTTCAGTCCCCTTAATAACATAGAAAAAGCCCAATACACACTGCCTGATAAGCAGAGGACAGGACTCCCGACAACACTAGCCATGGCTGCTTATGAGAGGGACCTTCTGTGCCTGCTTCTTGTGGGAAAACAAAAAAGCCAGGATAGCTAAAAGAATTCTCTACAATAATGAACACCAGGAGGCACCACCATCCCTGGTTTCAAGATATACTACAGATCTCTAGTAATAAAAACCACATAGTATTGAAATAAAAACAGACAGGTTGATCAATGGAATTGAACTGAAGACCTCTGTGTAGATCCATACACCTATGAACATCTGATTTTTGACAAAGGAGCCAAAATTGTACAATGGAATGAGAAAGCCTTTACCACAAATGGAGCTGGTCTAACTGGATGTCAGTGTGTAGAAGAATTCAAATAGGTCCACATCTGTCACCCTGTACAAAACTCAAGTCCAGGTAGATCAAAGACCTCAACATAAGACAAAAAGTGGGGAAAGCTCCAAACACTTTGGCAACGTCCTGAACCAAACACCAACAGCTCAGGCTCTAAGATCAACAGTTGATAAAGGGGACCTCACGAACCTGAAGCTTCTGTAAACCCACAAACATCCTCAAGAGGACAAAACAGCAGCCTACAGAATGGTAAAATATTTTCACCTACTCCATATCTGACAGAAAGCTAATATACAAAATATATAAAGATCTCAAGAAACTAGACACGAACAGCCGGGCGGTGGTGGCGCACGCCTTTAATCCCAGCACTCGGGAGGCAGAGGCAGGCGGATCGCTGTGAGTTCGAAGCCAGCCTGGTCTACAAAGGGAGTCCAGGACAGCCAAGGCTACACAGAGAAACCCTGTCTCAAAAAACCAAAAAAAAAAAAAAAAAAAAAAAAAAAAAAAAAAAAAAAAAAAAGAAAAAGAAACTAGACACGAACAAACCAAATAATCTAATTAAAAAATGGAGTACAGATATAAACAAAGGATTCTTTCTCAACAGCGCAATCATAAATGGCTGGAAAGCACTTAAAGAAATGTCCAACATCCTTTGCCATCAGGGAAATGCAAATCAAAATGACTCTGAGATTCCATCTTAGACCTGTCCGAATGGCTAAGATAAAAAACACTGTGACGGGCTGGAGAGATGGCTCAGCAGTTAAGAGCACTGACTGCTCTACTCTTCCAGAGGTTCTGAGTTCAATTCCGAGCAACCACATGGTGGCTCACAACCATCTATAATGTGATCTGGTGCATACTGTATACATAATAAATAAATCTTAAAAAAAAAACACTAGTGACAGCTCAGGCCAGCGAGGATGTGGAGCAAGGGGAACACTCCTCCATTGCTGGTGGGGGTGCACGCTTGTACTTGTACAGCCACTTTGGAAATTAATATGGTAGTTTCCCAGAAAATTGGGAATTGATCTACCCAGAGACCTGGGATACAACCAATAAAATTGGCAAAAACAACAAAACAACAAAACAAAAAAAAAAAAAAAAAAAAAAAAAAAGGAAAGAAAAGAAAAAGTCAACGAGATGATTCCCAGTGCTAGTCTCTTTACTTTCACAGTTAGCCCAATTGTCATCAAAGAGGCATTGTTTCTCACGGGAACAGATGCAAAGACCCACAGCCAAACACCGCACAACCAGGGGAACACCCCAGAAAAGAAGGAGAAAGGATTCTAAGAGCCAAAGAGGCCAAGGGCTCCATGACAGCAAGATCCACAGAATCAACTAAGCAGGGCTCCCAGGGGTTCACAGAGACTGAGGTGACAGTCACGCAGTGGCTCTGAGCCAGGTCCTCTGCATTTACGCTATGGTTGTATAGCCTGGTGTGTGTGTGTGTGTGTGTGTGTGTGTGTGTGTGTAAGTGTGTGTGTGTGTAATGGTTTATTACAGTGGCTTATAGGCTTTTGTCCAGTTAATCCAACAATGGCTGTCTATGAATGGAAAATCCAAGAGCCCTGTAGTTGCTCAGGCCTGCAGGCGATACGTCCGAGCTGGTCTTCGGTACACACTGGAATCCTGAAAACGTAGTCTCTAACGTCACTGAAGAGATGGAAAAGAAGAGGCAGGAGGAGAGCAGACGCTTCCTCCTTCTGCATCCTCACATAGGCTCCCAGCAGAAGGCGTGGCTCAGACTAGAGGTGGGTTTTCCCAGCTCAAAAGGTCTGGATCAAAGGTGTGTCTTCCAGCCTCAAAGACGCGGATTAGAAGGAGGTCTTCACACTTCAGACACACTTCGGTCCCTCGTAGGTGTGTCTGTCCACTTTAGGGTTTCAGTTAATTCCAGATGCTGTCAACTTGACACCCAAGCCTGGCCACCACATACATACATCTACTGTGCCTGGTGTCAGCTGTTCTGACCAGATGGATAGAGGTGGGATCTCAGGCGTTTGTTTTGCATTTTTCTTTCTTTCTTTCTTTTTAAAAATTTGTTTAAGTATACAGTGTTTTGCCTGCATGTACCCCCTCATGACAGAAGAGGGCACCAGATCGCATTATAGATGGTTGTGAGCCACCATGTGGCTGCTGGGAATTGAACTCATGACCTCTAGAAGAGCAGACATTGCTCTTAACTGCTGAGCCATCTCTCCCAGCCCCTGTTTTGCATTTTTCTGACAGGAGTATATTGAATGAATGTTTTCCATATATTAAAATTCTTAAGTTACATTCATTTATGCATACGTGTGGGCATCTTGTGGCATGCATGTGGGGGGCAGAGGGCCATTAGAAGCGTTAGCATTCTCTTCCACCAAATGGGCCCTGGGCACCAATCTTGGGTCGGGAGGCTTTGGTGGCAGTGCCATGACCCACTGCGTCATCTCATTGGCCCCACTTGTCTTACATCTTGGTGATTTGTGATTTTGTTGTTCGTTTTTGGGTCTTGAGATGCAACCTCACCTAAACTTACAGCCATCTTCCTGCCTCTGCCTCCAAGGACTGAGACTGCAGTCTCGAGCCACAGACCTGCCGAGCACTCCACTTGAGAACTGGTTAGTCTATTTACTTGTGTGCTTTTTTTTTTTTTTTTTTTTTTTTTTTTTTTTTTTGTCTGTTTTGGGACAGGGTTTCTCTGGGTAGCCACATCGATCCACCAGCCTCTGCCTCCTGAGTGCTGGGATTAAAGGCGTGTGCCACCATGCCCAGCCAAAGCTCATGTGTTTGAATGCTTGGCCCGTAGGGGGTAGCTTTATTAGGGAGGTGTGGCCTTGCTGGAGGAAGTGTGTCGCTGTGGGCTTTGAGGTCTCCTATGCTCAAACTACACCCAATCTAGTACACAGTCTCCTTCTGCTGCCTTTGGATCAAGATGTAGACCCTGTTAGTAGTTTCAACTGTTTGTGCAGGTGTGTGTGTGTGTGTGTGTGTGTGAGAGAGAGAGAGAGAGAGAGAGGAGGGGGGTTCCATTCTGCATGTCGATATGCAGTTTCCTCAGGTCGATTTGTTGAAGACTCTGTCTTCCTTCTGCATGTGTTTGTAGTGGCTTTGCCGATGGTCAGGTGCTATGGCTGTGTGGGCTTATTTCTGGGATCCCTACCCTGTTCCATCTATTTAGGTGTGTTTCTGTGCCAATGGTATGCCGGGGTTGATACCATGGCTCTTGGGCAATGTGAAATCAGATATTATGATTTCTCCAGCCTTCCTCTTTTGCTCAGGATTGTTTTGGGGACCATTCTCTGCCTTTTGTACTTCCATATGAATTTCAGGAGCACATTTTCTAATGAATACTTACTTATATAGAGCATCTGTTAGGTTTGCTTGTTACGCAGCAAAGACTGACTGATACAGTCTCTCAGGAAGCTGGCCTTCACCAAGAGGAATGTGCTAGGGGACAAGAAGCTACATGGTCCCCTTTGTGAGAGTGCCCGCCCTGGGCACTGTAGTCAGCTGACATCCTTCCAAGGAGCTTCAGACCAAGATAGCACTTCAGCTAAAATGTTCTTCCTGAGGAGCCCCAGCCACTGACCGAGTACCACAGGAGTTCCCTCTTGAGGAGGAGTCTTTCTCCAAGTTATATTGTAGCCAGAGGCTCTTCCCACAAAATCTCTCCTAGCTCCTCCTATGCTCACCCTCAGCCTGTACTGTGTGAGCTGAGGGACACCCCCCACTTGCTTACTCTCCCCTGTCTCTTCCATAGGAGCCACCCCTGACACTCTTATACTTATGACTCCATCTTGGTAGCTGCTTGACAGATACAAAGCGACACAGCAGAGGCTGAAGAATTCCATGGAAAGATCTAGCTCATTCGTGGCTACCTCAAGATGGACAGTGGTAATTAAAAAATTGAAAAAGTTTTTATTTTAATTTTTAATTTTTTAATTTGACCTGGAGAATGCAGAGAACACTTTTCCAACTGATTTCGAGTTGGTCACTGTGGTTCAAAATGCCTAAGGAATGCATAAGCTCTGAGATGGGAGTTTATATAAAGTTTAAAAGGTGAAGGCGTCCATCCCCAGTGGAAAGAAGGGATGAGACAAAACACCTTCAAAAAAATGTAAAAACACGGGTACAAGGTGCCTATGGTAGACATAAGTTTAATTAAGGATTAATGTCTCTTCTTTTGCTCAGGGCAACTGGCGTGTCTCTAAAATGGGATGCATTTTTTTCGGGAGACAGGCAGTGGCCTAACCCATCCATCAGGTGCCACAGTGCCTAGAGAAGGACGTTTAGAACTATACAATCTTATTTTGATTTCAACTAAATAATGATTGTATGTTATTTGGTAATGGTATTACTACACTTCCTCTTTGAAAGAGGTAAAAATAAAACAGACCTGGATGAAAAGGAGACCACTGACTTAAGTCCATCTATACGGACATGAATTCAAACTACAGTACTAGCCTTGATTGTTCTGTGTGTCCAGCACAACTCATGCTTTTATAGTTTTAGAACTGTATAATGCTTGTGAGAAATTATGTAATTTCAGAATTAAAGTACCAGACACTTGTGGGAACGATTAAGCTTTGTCACAGGTGGAAGCAGTCTTGACGGGCTTTACCCTTGGGGCACCCCATGAATACCTTGTGACAGACTGAGTGGAGCCATCCTGGGTCTGGAAATCAGGAAGCAGACCTGAGAACCCCACCTGGGCTATTGTTTTCCTAATTGACCCTCAATGGGAGAAGGAGATTGCCCTTCCCACATGACTCAGGCAGGTGGGGAGAAGAGAACAACAGATTCAGCTTGAGCGCGTGGGGGACAGCAAACAGGCTGGACCAGCACGCGGGCCAGAGAGACACCTAAGGACTCATGCCGTGGAACGGATACCGGAAGGTTCACTCTTTTGTCCCTTTAACCTTTTTTCCTTCTTGTGTAAGCTAGTTGGGTTGTATAATAAAGTTTAATTGTTAAGAAACAGAGCCAACATCTGGCGCTCAACGTGGGGCCCGATGGGTTCCACAGTCCCTAATGGTATGAGGGAAGATTCAGTATTCAAAGATATAGAAATGCTGTTTCAGGGTATGAGCAAAGTCGCAACTGCTGTTGCAAAACTCTTTCTTGCCTTATACTTAGAGGGAGTTCTCTGTTTTTTCATTGTCTTTTTATTGCAATATTTCATGCTTAGAAGGATTAGAAGATAGGCTAATGACATAGAAAAGCCGGAAGGGTCAGTAAGTTCTATCCTTTTGGAAAAGATTGCAGATTTGACTGGACAGATGGAAAGGCTGAGGAAAGAAAATGAAGGGATGGGGAAGCAGATAGAATTTTTGGTAATTGGGAGTGATGAAGGACAGAAAATAGAGAGACCGGAAAGCCAGAAAAAACCGGAAGAGTCAATAAGCTCTATCCTTTTGGAAAGAACTACTGACTTGACTGAACAAATGGGCAAAATGCAGAAAAAACTGGAAGGGCTGGAAAAGCAGAAGGCACTTTTGGTTAAAAAAGGGTGGAGAAGGTCAGAAACCAGAGGCAAGGGAAGCCAGACCGACCAAAAGGTCTTTGGAGGAAAATGTCCCAGTGGAGGACACCCCCACAGTCGCCCAGACACCTTCAGCTTTTCCAGTCACTGTAAGTCATGTGCCCGTGCAAAATGGTGCTCAGGGTTATGACAAAATGGCTTGGCGTCCTGTAGACATGATGGATTTAAAACATTTTAAGGAATCTGTCGTCAAATATGGTATGCACTCTACCTTCGTTAAAAAAAATGTTAAACAGCTGGGCCACTCAGAATAGACTTGTTCCCCAAGATTGGAAAAATTTAGTTTCAGTGGTATTGGAAGCAGCACAGCAGTTACAGTGTTTATCATGGTGGCTAACAGAGGCTATAAAAATAGAACAAGAATATATGACCCAGGGAATAAATATTAATAGAGATCAATTGCTTGGTGAAGGACAATATACTAACATAAGAGAACAAATTCAAGCTGAAGATAGAGTGATTGAACAATGTCTTAAGGCAGCCTTGAGAGCTTGGGAGCTGGTAGAGGAACCTGGGAAAACAACTATTCCATTTACTAAAGTGTTCCAAGGACCTCTGGATCCCTTTACAGAATTTTTGCAGAGATTAGGATCTGCTATGGATAAGGTGATCCCAGATTCTGACAACAAACAGGCATTAAAACTTATCATGGCTTCTGAGAATACAAATACTGCTTGTAAGAGGGTGCTTAGACCATTAAAGGAAAGAGGCGCTCCACTAGATGACTGGGTAAAGGAGACAGTTAATATCAACTCTCAGGAGTATCAAAATAATATTGTGGGACAAGCTTTAGCCAGAGAGCCCAGATATCATAATACTCGGTGCTTCAATTGCGGTAAAATTGGTCATGTGCAAAGAAACTGTAGAGATAGAAGGCACAAAAACCCAGGAGAAAACATAACTCGTAGGAGAGAACAAGGAGGTTCTGGTTATGATGGTAATGAGGTACCAAGACTCCCAGGGTACTGTAGTCGCTGTGGGAAAGGGAAACATTGGTCTTGGGATTGTCAGTCTAAGAGAGATGTGCAAGGCAATATCTTGCTGACGGGAAATGGCAGGAGGGGGCCATCAGCTCGGGCCCCCGTAAACAATGCCAGCCAAATTCCTTTGTCCAGTCAGGAAGTGACAAACCCGCAGGAAAACGGGAACGGAGTGTTAGTGATCTAATGCATGCTACTGAAGGCAGTGCAGCCTTGGATCTGGCTTCAAATGTTTCTCTTACACTATCTCCCCAGGTTGAATGTTACAAATTAAATACTGGTGTTTTTGGACCTTTGCCTTCAGGCTCAGTAGGAATGGTTCTGGGAAGAAGTGGGCTGACTTCTCATGGTTTTATTGTGCATCCTGGTATTATAGATGGAGATTCTAAGGAGGAAATAAAAATCATGGCATGTGTGAAAAAGGAGATGAAAATCGATGCCGGGGATAGAATTGCTCAACTCCTACTGTTTCCTTACATTAAGGGCAAAGACGCTCCAGTAGAAAGGACTGGTGCGTTCGGAAGCACAGGGACACATGTGTTCTGGCAAACAGTAATTAATGATCAGAGACCTAAGTTAATTATACAGTTGAATGGTGTTCAAATAGAAGGGTTGGTGGACAGCGGAGCCGATGTCTCCATCATTTGCCAGAAGTCTTGGAACCAAAATTGGCCACTTAAGAAGGTTTATACAGAAATTGTAGGAATTGGCAAGTTATCTCAAATGAAACAAAGTGTACAGTGGCTTGAGTGTGTGGGACCAGATGGGCAGATAGGGAGGCTGAAACCCTATGTGGCTGATATTCCCATAAATCTATGGGGAAGAGACCTCTTACAACAATGGGATACTCAGATTACTATTCCTGCAAATATCGAGATAAACAAAGTTGAGACTATGGGTGAATTGGTATGCGCTTCTGGGGAAGAGATTCATGTAAGTGATCAGGGGCGACCACAAGCTATGCCTATTGTCCAACATCAGAACTCTTCAGGTTTAGAGTGTCAAAATTTATAAGAGGGACCACTGCTGAGATACCAACCGCCTTGCCCCTAAAATGGATTTCAAACAGACCTGTATGGCAGGAGCAGTGGCCCTTAACAAAAGAAAAGTTAAAGGTGCTTCATGGTTTAGTGAAAGAGCAGCTGGAGGCTCAACACATGGAAGAATCTTCCAGTCCCTGGAATTCCCCTGTGTTTGTGGTAAGAAAGAAATCAGGTGGATGGAGAATGATAACAGATTTGAGGGCCATAAACAAGGTGATTCAACCCATAGGTTCGCTTCAACCTGAAATTCCTTTGCCTTCTTTGCTACCCAGGTCTTGGCATATTATTACAATTGATTTAAAAGATTGTTTTTTCACCATACCTCTACATGAGAAGGACAAAGAAAGGTTTGCTTTCTCAGTACCTACTCTGAACAGTAATTCTCCAATGAAGAGATATCATTGGAAGGTACTTCCACAGGGAATGTTGAATAGCCCCACTTTATGCCAGTATTTTGTGCAACAACCTTTAGAAATAATTCGTAGGCAGTTTCCTCAATCTATCATATACCATTGCATGGATGATATTCTGCTAGCTGATTCTGATCCTAGTGTTGTAGAAAAAATGTTTCAGGAAGCACAGAGAATTCTGCCATGCTGGGGATTACAGATTGCTGTGGAAAAAATACAAAGAGGAGATTCAATTACCTATTTAGGCTATAAAATAACTGAACAAAAAATTCGACCACAAAAGGTACAGATCCGTAGGGATCAATTGCAAACTCTTAATGACTTTCAAAGATCATTGGGAGATATTAACTGGTTAAGGCCTACAATCGGGTTAGCTACCTATGAGTTAAGTAACTTTTTTCAAACATTACAAGGGGATTCGGATTTAAACAGTCCTAGGTGTCTAACCACTGAGGCCGAAAAGGAGTTAATTCTGGTGGAGCAAAAACTTCAAAAGGCATATGTGGATAGAATAGATCCTGAACTTGGTTGTATTCTGGTTATTTTGCCTTCAAAACATTCTCCTACTGGGCTTCTTATGCAAAGGGAAGACAGGATCATAGAATGGATATTCCTGGCAAATAAACAAAGCAAAAAATTGGAAACATACATAGAGAAAATTTCTGAATTGATTACAAAGGGAAGAATAAGGTTGCGCCAACTGTCAGGGATGGACCCGGCGGAAATTGTAGTGCCTCTTACTGATTCTGAGATAATGTCATTATGGGTAATTAATGAAGATTGGCAAAAAGCTTGTAGTATCTATTTGGGAGACATTAACAATAGATACCCCAAAAGCAAACGTATACAGTTTATAAAAAGAACTAATTGGATCCTTCCAAGTATTGTAAAGAGGTCACCAATCTCAGGGGCACCCACCTTTTTCACTGATGCAAATAAATCAGGTATGGCTGGTTATAAGTCTGAGAAAATGAGCAAGGTGATTAAAAGCCCATTTACATCAGTTCAAAAATCAGAATTATATGCAATCCTTATGGTATTGTTAGATTTTCCTGAATCTCTTAATATAATTACTGACTCTCAATATGCTGAGAGAGTTGTTTTGCATATTGAAACTGCTGAATTTACTCCTGATAACACAGAATTGACTACCTTATTTATAGAACTGCAATAGGTCATCAGAATCAGAAATTATCCCTTGTATATTACTCATATTTGATTCCATACAGGTTTACCAGGTCCATTGGCACAAGGAAATGAAGAGACTGACAAATTATCGATAGGTAATGTATTCAAAGCCGCTAAATTTCATGAAAAACATCATGTCAATGGTAAGGGGTTAAAGAAAAGATTCTCTATCACTTGCCAACAAGCCAGAGAAATAATTAATAAGTGTCCTACATGTTCATTATATAGTCAACTACCATTACCTGCTGGAATTAACCCTAGAGGTAACAAAAGGAATGAACTTTGGCAGATGGATGTGTTTCATTTTGTAGAATTTGGAAAAATGAGGTATGTGCATCATACCATTGATACATATTCAGGTTTTCAATGGGCAACTGCCTTAGGTTCTGAAAGGGCAGACTGTGTGATTACTCATTTGCTGGAAATAATGGCATTTATGGGAATACCTGCACAAATTAAGACTGACATCGCTCCTGCATATGTGTCCCTTAAGATGAAAAACTTCTTTATGTATTATAATATAAAACATGTTACTGGTATACCTCATGACCCCACAGGACAAGCAGTTGTGGAGCTAATCGTTCTTTAAAAGAAATGCTTATTAAACAAAAGGGAAGGGTAAAGACACCCAGGGACCGATTAAATAATGCTTTGTTGACTCTAAATTTTCTTAATGTGAATGATGAAGGGACGTCAGCTGCAGAGAGACATTGGGTGATAGAAAAAACTGAGGAGTTGGGACAACCAATATTCCACAAGGACTTGTCAAGTATGAAATGGAAACCTGCAGTAGTTTTGAGATGGGGTCGTGGGTATGCGTATGTTTCCATAGGGAGTGAAAAAATATGGCTACCAACTAAACTTATAAAGATTAGATCTGACCATATAACAAGTGAATCTTAAGAGCTACCTGGTTCTTAACAACTTGACATTGTTTCTTACAGCTTGGAGAACTAATGCCCTCTTCTGTCCTATTGGTGGATTTGCAGGTAGAGCCCTGTATTTGCAAAAAGCAGGACAATGCTGAAGACGAAGCAGGCAACATGGGTGATATAACCCCAAAAGCATGCCTCTGGCACCTCGAGCAAGATGCCTCAACTGATGTTTCCTTGAAAAATTTTATGTGTACTAACCTACCTGTACTAATGATTTCAAAATTCTGCTTACTTTCAGAGCAAAAAACAGGACAATTATGAAGATCAAACTTCTGCCTCTGGTATCACTGCTTCTTCCAGAAATTGCATGCATATTAACAATAAATTGGCTAGCCGAAAGGATCGATCCCAAAAGGACTGGACAAAAAACAGCTAGCTTTTCCAGCGCTTGGCCAATACATTATTTTTCTTGGGTACTTGAAAAAGATTTTTCTCCTACAGCATAAAGTAATTTTGAGAACATGACACCCCCATTCCCAGTAGGTGGAATGGGTGTTTTTGGTGGGTTACCAATGCTCTTCTTTGCCTAACGGGGTTAGTTACAATTAATAAAAGTTCATTTGAGGATTTCTTTCTTCTATCTTTCTCTCTTACTTTCTATCCCTTTTAATATTAAGGAAAAGGGGGGGGAGGAAGGGAGGATACAGGTTTGTAGAATAGAAGATAGATTATTGAATCTACTAGCTTCAAAAATCCTACATTGGTATTGTAGATTGATGAAAATTTAAGACTTTTGATTGGAAATTTAAGACTTCAATTTTGCTTCACATTGATAAGAACTTAAATTGTATACTGTCATTCAGTTTTGCCTTATGTATTGTATGTTATATGTTGACAAAATATTCTATATTGTATGTTAGAAACTTTAATTTTTTTGTTCAATGTTTATTTAATGTATTATTCATGTACCACTAATGTCTTATGAAAAACTATTAATAATCTGTTCAGGAAGATGGGGGGGGGGAAATGTTGGTATTTAGTTACGTAGAAATCCTACTAGATACTAACTTACTTTGTCATAGAGCAGGTTTGTTTAATTCCTTGTATATGTCCTCAGAGGAATAGATTGATAACTGTAAGAATAGATAGAGTTGGTCTTCAAACTCTTCAGCGATCCACAGAATATGACATTTAACGAGAGGGCTTTCCTAACAGAGAGAGACATTCGCTCCTGGCCGCATCTCCATTTGCATCATTGAAGATGGGGGCTTCAAGAGACGTGGGTGACAGAATGGTCACTGGACTGAGAAATTGCTCTTATCTCTACTGCTGATGACAGGCTGATGACAGCATCGACAGTGATGCTGGAAAGTTGACTGTCCAGCTTTGAAGAGACTAGATGGACCAGACCGTTGGAATTCCTGCTTCAAAAAGCAGTTTGTTGCATGTTTTGGGCCGATAAGGCTGAAGACTGATTGCCCCAATGAAGGAGAGAATCGGGTGACTATCCAGGCTGCCTGCTCTCTCTGTCCTATGCGACTTGGAAGTTGCCCGACAGCACTTCCTTTATTAGTTAGATTTTCCTTCTTGAGTCTCTGGTGGGATTGAAGACTAGATAGCCACAGTGTTACTAGAAGCTTTAGTTTAAGAATTAAAAACACATTTATAGATTGATAATTGCAATTTCTCATGAAAGAAAAGGACTCTCTTTGGTAGGATAGTGGAATACTTTCTCTCAGGTTAACAAGTATAAAGTGTTGGACCTCATGCCCAACTCAGGAAGGGGGTCGCCGTGAGAGACCACGCGAGGCACAACGCACTGATACAAAAGCAAAGGTTTATTGTTATTGCTGACAGGCCAGGGTCCCTCAGCCCTTGGGAGGCGAAGGACCCCCAGTGACTGTTACAGGCAATTTTTAAAGGGTAAAACCGCAAAGCACGTGGGGTTACTTTATCGAGCTAGGCATATGGACATTGGCGTTGGGAGAGCTCTTGTGGGGACTTGGGTGTGGGTCCCCAGGGCGGTTACTAGAAACCATATGGGCCCTCTGCTATAGGGAGCTCGCATGTAGCTATTCCGGGAACTAGGGTGGAGCTCCGAGGCTAGCAGGAACGAGAACTGGGAGAAGCCTCTGGGTGGCAGGGCAAGCAGGCATCTTATATTTTATAATTTTACAATTTCTCAAAAGGACTTGGTTATGTATTTGATACCTGATGATTATGTATGTATTTTTTATTACATTTTATAATTTTATAGTTTCTCAATAGTTCTTAATTTTTTTAAAAGAGAAGGGGGAATGTGTTGGAAAGATTAAGCTCTGTCACAGGTGGAAGCAGTCTTGATGGGCTTTACCCTTGGGGCACCCCATGAATACCTTGTGATAGACTGAGTGGAGCCATCCTGGGTCTGGAATTCAGGAAGCAGACCTGGGAACCCCACCTGGGCTATTGTTTTCCTAATTGACCCTCAATGGGAGAAGGAGACTGCCCTTCCCACCACGTGACTCAGGCAGGTGGGGAGAAGAGAACAACAGATTCAGCCCGGGGCTTGAGCGCATGGGGGACAGCAAACAGGCTGGACCAGCACGTGGGCCAGAGAGACACCTAAGGACTCATGCCGTGGAATGGATACTGGAAGGTTCACTCTTTTGTCCCTTTAACCTTTTTTCCTTCTTGTGTAAGCTAGTTGGGTTGTATAATAAAGTTTAATTGTTAAGAAACAGAGCCAACAGACACTGATGCTGGATCAGACCCTACAGGATTCAACCTCCAGCATGCTGAGATGCTGACATCCTGCTTTCCTCATGTTCCATCCACAAGTGCTTCGGTTGCTGTTTGTCATCAGAACAGAACATCTCCCAAGACAGCTTTGGAGAAAACGCCTGACTCCAATTGGTCCAGCATTTCAGACTGTCCCACACAGGACTTTTTATTAAGCCGGAATTTCTCAACATTTAGAGACTGGATCACAAATACTACCTCTAGCTTGTTTAACCATTTTTTTCCAGGTTTATTTGGGTCCCTGTATAGATACTATTTTTCCCAAAGTCAGCCTGAAGAAGCTTTAGAAAGTGAACACCATCCCATTTCCCTTAAAGAGGGGTTGAGTAAGGTTTTGGGCTATGGAGGTTTATCTACTCTTCAACTTAAGGCCTTAAATGTTACTCACAAGGCTATTTTTAATTCATTGGTATAGAATATTAGATACTGATGTAAAATAAGTTCGTTTTTAATTCACTGCACTATTCAATTTTATCACAAGACTATACATCTTAGGTTTAATAGATAGATAAGGTAAAATATTTAGATTAAGTCTTCAGAAGCCTCAGAGACCTACAGAATATGGCATTTAAAGAAAATTTATTTGGTTTGAGGATTCTTTGAAATTGAGACAGGTTGACTCCTGGCAACACCCAGCCTGCCTCAAAGAAGGTAATGAGCATCGAGGAACCTCCTTATGGAGATGGCTTCAGGTGTGGCAAACCAGCCACGGGGCAAAAATGCCCTTGTTTTCTGCCACAGACAGAATTCTGCCTGAAATGGGCAAGCTTGGATGCAGGTGGAGTTGATGGCCAAACTCTGCTGAGACAGGGTAGGCAAGTCCTCAACAGTCTTCGCTTCACAAATATGTCTGTCAGATAAAGTGGGCCAGAAGGCTGAAGATGATGCTCCAACGTGTTAAAGAGTTTCAAGTGACTGTTCAGGTAGCAAAGTGTCTCTGTCTGTCATTTTTTTTTTTCATTTTGGAAGCTGCTAAACTGCACTTCCTATTTACTCAGCTAATTAATTTTATTCCCTCTTAAGTCTCTGATGGAGTTGAAGACAGCGAAACATTATGAGTATAACATGAATATAGTGATTGTTTTGTAGTTCTTGTGTGTATATTGTATATTGGTATAATGATATAAATGTATAGGTAAAAGTTTGTTTTTTTTTTTTAATTAGACTAAAAAGGGGAATTGTGGAGGAATGCTGAGTGGATGTATCAACTGTCAATAAAGCTCTATTTAACCAATCAGCTGGGCAGAAGGACAGTGGAAGGCGGGACTTGCTGGGGAGGGGAAGAGCAAATTTGGCGGTTGGGGAGAGAGATGATTGACAGGGTAGGAGGACGAAGGGGAGAATGGCTGGACGAGCAGCATAGTGGCCAATGCTTGGGGTATATGTATCATAGATCAGTTTAGAGTAGTTTGTTTACCTTACTTTAGGAGAAGATTTGTATCAGTTTAGATTCTGCCCAGCGTAGAGCTGACAGCCTTAATGTACACTTCAGACTCTATGTCTTTATTTAGCAATCTTAGGCCGAACCGATACATTTTTAGTGTACCAGGTCACTGGGTGTCTTTTCCGGATGACCCATGAGAGGTCATGAAGGCACCCTGTAAAGGAAGAACTCAGATGGTTTTCAAACCACCTCCAAGATGGATGGGAAACGAAAGGTAAAGAAGGAAGTGGGCCCAAGCAAACCGTCCTGCGGCTGTGTAGGCTGGCCTTTGACACTCTCTTAGAGAAATATCTCACCTCCTTTCCCAGTTATGATGTCATCTGACCAGAGCTGGAATTGGCCAAATGGAAATAAAGGGTAGACAGGCACAGTACCCAGATCCTAGGTAGCTTTAGGGGCATGATGACGGTCTGGGGAGGCGCCTGAGGTGTGATCGCGCTGCGACGAGTGACATGGCTTCATGGTGGTGAGGTTCAGTGCAAGGGAGCCGCTGATGGTGCGGACCTGTATGCGGCTGCTCCCCAGGGTGGACTGTGGAGTGGGCACGTGCCTCACACCTTGAGTCGCATGGTCTCTGTGAGGTCTGGGTTCATGAGTGATGTTGAATCAGGCTGTGCTTTTGAGGAAAAGATTTATCAGGGGAGTTATTAATGTCGCAGCCAGCCAGCATGGTGAAGAGTCTGAAGAGATGAAGGGTGTGGGAGGGGCGTGGGGAGGATTTCTCTCCTGCAGACTTCTGAGAAAGGAGCGAGGTCCCATAGGATGTGGTTGCAGGCTGGTTGTCCCTGACTGCTGTGTGGTTTAAGGAAGGATTTATTCAATGTGTGCCCTTCATACGGGACCGTCACCTGCAGCCCTCAGCCTCTCAGGAAACCTGGCATGCTTGTTTGGTGGAAATAGCAATCCAGGCTTTGCAGCAGATCACTTGTCCAATCTCTGTAACAGTGAGAATGACAGAGGCACAGACAGAGCTATGAAGGTGGGGCAGGAGATGCTGCGATGGGCAGGGCCTGGCCTGGGATCTAACATTCTGGTCATTACCACCAGGAAGAATTGAGGTCAGGAGGGAAGGCGGACCCCTAGACTCAGGCTGCCCAGTCTCGGTAGCCTGGTCCTTATGTCACTCACGTCAGAGCTGGGCCTGAAGAGTGGCAGTCAAACTGTGTGTAGAAGGAACCCGTGTCCCTCCAGCATGGGGAAGCAATGCCCCCAGCAGATGGGTGTGGCCGTAAGGCTGCCAATCTAGACTGCATTCCTGGTCCAGGTTCCGGCTCTGGTCTCAATGCTCTTCCTCTCCCGTGATCCCTTGGGACAGGAATAGAACAGTGGTTCTGCAGACCTGTGGCCGCCTAGGGCCACAACCCATGTGCCCGATTCAAGTCTCCTCTCTCAGTGTCGCCTGCACGCATCAGTAAAGCTCAAAACTGTGAGACGATTGGAAGTCTTGGGGGTTACCGAGGCCTGTGGGAAGCCTCAGTGATAGCAAGCACCCCCGGGAAGAGGTCAGGAAGGAATCCAAGTAAAGGTCAAAACTGGAAAGAGGCCACCTGTGGGCAGAGAGTCAGGCTGGATGGGTTTGCAGTGTTCGCTGCTGGTTCATTTTCAGACCAACACACAGTCCCCAAGAGGAAGAGAGCAGCTTGGCTTTCCTCCTGTCCTACTGTCCTCCCCTGACATGGCTCTGGGGCATGTCACACCACTATAATGAGCGGTGGTATGTGTGCCTCTCCAGGCTGCACTGTCACCGCTCAGCTTGGCATACAGTAGACTCAAAGGCAAGAGAGGAGAGAGGGGTCTCTATGGAAGTGGATCAAAGGCCAGCGAGGTCCCTGTGATTGCATGGCTGTCTTGGACATCATCGAGACTGTCACTTATCAGAGTGACCCCACTGCCACGTTCAAATATTGAAGTTATGTGCTTCCCTGGGCACATTTTTATTTGGGTAGGAAGCGATGGGCTATCTCTGCAACACTGGAGTTTTCTATTTCCTCTCTTAGCTACAACTTTAAGGATTGGGTAGAAAACGGACAGAATTTCTTGTAGATCCTCTCTGTGGCCAGCAGGTGGCACCACAGCCTCATTTCTACGGGCTTCAGGCGCCACCCGCGGCTTATCAGGGAGAGGCAAGGTTATTTGGATGGGACAGCGTGGATGCTGCCACTCAGCAAGTCTTACAAGTGACTCTAGCGCCTCCCTGTGGCTCTAAGGAAAGCTAAACCGAGTCCCCAGAAATGAGACAGAGGGAGATTCTGAGGGGCTTTTTACCACTCCTCTAAACAGGAAACATGCCAATCTGCTAAGGGGGAGTCAGGAGAGGGTAGTTTAGAGGTCAGGCTGGCACCAGGAACTTCCCAGTTTGCCCATCCCTTCCTCTGGAGCGTCCTGAGACAGACATCCCTGATCTAGGGGCAGCCCCCTTAGGTATCACTATAACTGCGGACCTGGTTTGTGGTCATGCGCACAGCCCATCCATCCACCCATGCATCCCTCCACTGAGCATCTACTTGGTTCCAGTCGCTGACTGGCATTGACCTCGAGGAGACGTGAACATAGGGATGGAGAGACAGGTCCTTAACCACAGGCAAAGAAGAAGCCCCAGAGGGGAGAGAAAGGCTGGGTGAAGGAGCATCGTTGGCCTGGGCTTTTACGGTGACAGAGGAGGCCACCCTTGACCCAGGAGACGGAGAACCACAGGATAGTTCACACGGTAGGGAGTGATCACAACCCTTCTCAGACCACTTGGGTGGCTGTGAGGCAGGTGAGGGGGCAGAGACAGGAGAACAGTCTCATACAACCTCGGCCCCCCCTACTCTGCCCAGTCCAGGTCTGAGCTGAGAGGGTCACTGTGGGGAGGGGGCGGGGGGGATAAGACCAGATAGAGCACCATAGTTCGTGTGAAAGTCAGACCCCACTCTCCACTCAACTATGGAGAATGTTCTGTCCATTGGCTAGATCTGGGTAGGGGTTTAAAGTTTGCCAGCTGTATTGTCCTTGGCTGGTGCCTTAGTTTGAGCGGGACCCCTGGGCCCAAATCTGCCTATCATAATGTTCTTCTTGTAGGTTTCTAGGACCCACTGGATCCTTCTACTTTGCTATTCTCCCATCTAGAGTCCCAATAGGATGTCCTCCCGTCTGTCCCAGTTTCCTGGTAAGTGAAGGCTTTCGTGGATAACCATTGAGATGTAACAAGAATAAATTAATAAAAAACTAAAAAAAAAAAAAAAAAAAAAAAAAAGACCAGATAGAGCAACACATCACTCAGACGCAGTGTAAAAACACTTTTGTCTTAACGTAGGCTTAGTTTCCCATCACGTGGCTAGCACAGCAGCGGTCACGATAGTTAACATTTATTGAGCACTTGTCAGAGACCAGGCACTTCTGAAGCAAGTATGGGTACAAGAATGTGCTTTCGTCTGCTCCCCAAGTCAACTCAGTGAGGTAGGGGCTATTACCATGGACGAGACAAGCGAGTCACAGAGCCAGGATTTGAACCAGTCACTACCCTAAAGCCTAGGTATGACCTCTGCGCCCCTCTCCATGGGTACCTCAGCCTTCCGGCAGAATCTTAGGAGAGAGGCCAGGCCTTTGACTACGGTGTCTGGTGGATGTCAAACAGCCAAGATGGCCGGACAGACTGAGAGCTGGCAGGGAGAGGAACTTGAGGTGGAAGGGTGAAGTCCTCCTGAGGTGAGAGAAAAGCCAGCCTAAAGTAGCTTTCCCGGCCTCTTGCCTGCCAGGGCCATGTTGGGTGGCAGACGCTGGCAGCGCCCCCCTCTCCACCCCCCCCCAGAGGCATGCCCACTGCCTCCACAGGAAGAAGAGCCCAGAGTTCAGGTCACAGATGGGAGGCTTTATTGACAAGTGGAGTTCTGGGCAAGGACACAGGGCACTGCTCTGAGAGTTCCGGCTCAGGACGAGCCTGAGGGCCTCTTCACCTCAGGGACTTCCCTTCCCCTCACCAGGCTGAACTTTCTAATATTTCTTTTTCTAGCACCCGAGATAGGCCATCGCTACCCACCAACGCCTCCCGGACAAAGTGACTCACGGCTGCCCATGCGGAGCCAGGAGTGGAGTTTTGCCTGAAGTGTATCTTGTATGGCAGGCACGGGGCCCTTCTCAGCCTCCCAGGCAGGCGTATCAGTGTCTGCCCAGCACCCCACTTCCCAGCCTCTCAGGGCGGGGGACAAAATGAGGCAGCAGCCCCTGGATCTCTCTGCAGGATGCTAAAGGTCAGGGACACAAGCCTGAGCCGGGGACCGGCAAGGTCTCCAATCACTGTCCTCCTGTGTTCTCCCCCTTTGTGGCACAAGCCTGCCCCATGGCGGTGAGCATGGGGCATGTCTGGGTGGGCCCCACAGCTCCCGTGCTCTGACACCCACCTCCTCCCTGGCTGGCAGGGTTCCTCAGCCCCCACTTTTTACAAGGCATGAACAGGGCTGGGGCCTGCCCAGGTATTTCTTAGGGGCTACAGAAACAGCGATAGGCTCCCAACTTGGGGGGGGGTGCTTTCCCCCCATTACCTGTCTGCGTGTGGCAGGGTAAATCATGGAGAGCCAAGACTGGCTTTGAGACCTCTGCTTGAGGAACCCTGAAACCTTCTACAGCCTCCCCAGTGTTGGGCAAAGACACAGGGGTAAGCCAGTCCTGAGCTCGGCCAGGGAGGAGCAGGGAGCAAAAATAAACCTGGTACGGGCTCCTGCTGGGGCCAGAAATAGCATAGTGACAAGTGCCTTGTAAAACCCCGGGCACACAGCAGCAGGGAGGCTGAACCGAGGAGGGTCTTGTCTCACACCGGACCCTCATCTGGCCGAGGGGCTCGCACACCATCCACCCTACGTACCACACTTCACTTTCCACGTGCCCACATAAGCGAGTGTGGGCCAGAAGGCTGCAGCTCAGGACAGGGATTCCGGAGAGATGCTAAACTTGGGCTTGGCCTTCGCCACAGCCACACTGCGCTTGCGCAGAGGCCCCCGCGCAGAGGCGAGGGTCAGGGCCTCCAGGAGGCTGCGGTCCTCATCAAGCTGGCGGGCTGTGCAGAGTGGGGTGGGCACTTTAACGGTGTTACCAAATTTGGAGTAGTCCACAGAATAGCGGCCGTCCTCCTCGGCCACAATGGGCACAAAACGCTGCCCCCAGAGGATCTCGTCAGCTAGGTAGGAGGTGCGGGCCTGGGTGGTGATGCCTGTGGTCTCTACCACGCCTTCCAGGATGACAATGATCTCCAAGTCCTGGTGGTGGTGCAGGTCGCCAGGAGCCAGGTCGTAGAGCGGGCTGTTGGAGTCGATGACGTGGTAGATGATGAGCGGGGCCACCAGGAAGATGCTGTTACCGCCCACGCCGTTCTCCATGGGGATGTCCACCTGGTGGAGAGGCACCACCTCGCCCTCGGGGCTGGTGGTCTTGCGTACCACCTGCATGTGGATGGTGGCGCTGATGATCATGCTCTTTCGGAGATCCCCCACGCGAAGCATGAAGCAGAGGCGGCCGTGGCGCAGGGTGATCACCGCATGCTTGCTGAAGATGAGGGTCTCCGCTCGCCGGTGCGCCTGGGCCGTCTTCATGAAGATGCAGCCCAGCATGATGGCGTTGATCATCAGCCCTACGATATTCTGCACGATGAGGATAAGGATGGCCAGGGGACACTCCTCTGTCACCATGCGCCCGCCGAAACCGATGGTCACCTGGACCTCGATGGAGAAGAGGAAGGCGGATGAGAAGGAGTGGATGCTTGTGACGCAGGGCACGGTGCTGCCCTCTCCAGGAGCCAGGTCACCGTGGGCGAAGGCGATGAGCCACCAGACCATGGCGAAGAGCAGCCAACTGCACAGGAAGGACATGGTGAAAATGAGCAGCGTGTGGGGCCATTTGAGGTCCACCAGCGTGGTGAACACATCCTGCAGGAAGCGGCCCTGCTCTCGAATGTTCTTGTGGGCGACGTTGCAGTTGCCTTTCTTGGACACGAAGCGAGCCCTCCTCTCCCGCGTACGGTACCTGGGCTCTGTAGGGTCCTCTGCCAGCCGGGTCAGCACATATTCCTCAGGGATAATGCCCTTTCGGGACAGCATGGCTCCGGTGGCCCCAGGAAGGGGCTTCCCCCATGGGGGTCACTGCACTGACTTGGCCTAGGGCCTGTCTGTGGGGTCCTCTTTCTGAGCCTCTCCTCCTCAGGCTATCCTAAGCTTATATTAACCTCTAGGCTGATCTGCCCCTCAGCTGGGTCCTGCTTCTTTCTGTATCAGCTTCAGATGCCGGCTCTATCTGCTCATTGCTTACTGAGCCTCCAATCCAGCCTGTGCTCTAGCCTGGATCGCCTTTCAGATCTCCTCCACCACCTCTGGACCTCCCCAAAACTCCCTTTTCCCTTGGCCCCTGCCTTTCTTCTCAAACCACCTCAGAACTTATCATCTCCGAGTCTTTCAGCTCACCAGCCCCCATTCCACCCCCTCCCCCGCTATTTCCTGGCCTCACCCACTTCTGTCTCCTGTCCCCTCTAAGCCCCAGATTTACTTCTTGCCTCAGTGTCCCCTCCAGGTGTGCCCTCAATTTCCTACCCCACCCCTCCCCTAGCGCCCTCGCCGCTCTCCGGATCCTTCCCCAGCTCTCGTCCTTTCTGTCTCCTTGGGATCCCGCGCCCTTCGAGTCACCCTGCAACCGGCTGCACTCGGGATCCCCCTGGACCCCCGCTGCCCAGACCCCGCTGGCTCCGTGTCGCGGCCTCCCTGCTGCCCTGCCGCCCCGCCCGCCAGCGGCCCCCGCCGTTCCGTCCCCGCCCCGCCTGTCGCCGCCGCACCTGCTCCTGCTGCTCAAGCCACGGCCACCTCCCTGCCCCCTCCCACTCCGGGAGCTCACTCCGGGCCGGGCTCCCGGGCGTGTGTCTGGTCTGTGAGCCGGTCCTCAGCGACCCGTGCGTGGTGGGGGTGGGAGGTTGCGGGCGGGGGGCTCGTGAGAGCAAGTGCAGCCTCCGCCGCCAGGGGCGCCAGATTTGCTCCGGGGAGATGGGGGGGGGGGGCGGGTGCAGGGTTGGGCCTGGGCGTAGGCTCCGCCCACAGAAGACTTTCCTCCCGCCCTTGCCGGCTCACCATCCTCAGCTGTGCCATAGGGCTTTCTTCAAAGTGAGGGCTTTGAAGAAGTTCCTTTTGTGAAATCTCTTAGTCTGGCCCTATTGTCCTGACTTTTGTCTTCCACAGTCTGTAGTTGGGTGTTACCTGCCTCTCACTCAGCACTTGATTGCCAGGGAAAGAAGGCAGTGAGAGGCATCAACTCCAGGGCTGGGATGAGATGAACGTTAGCCTCAGGACTTCTCTGCCGATGATTCTTCTCCACCTGAGGGTTATTCGTGAACCTACATTTATTTATTTGTTTGTTTATTTACCTATTTGAGGCAGGATTTCTTGTAGCCCAGGATGGCGTTGAACTTGCCATGCCGCAGAGGATGACCTTGAACTTGTGGTCCTCCTGCCTCCACCTCCACAGTGCTGGGATTGCAAGTGTACAACAAGGCCTTGGCTACCGCCCCTGCATTTTCAGAGGGTTTGTTCTGCCAGCATTTGCTCTGCACTCTGTACACCTATAGCCCAATGTCTTCCCCCTTAGCCCTGGGGTTAGGAGTGAGGGTCTGGGCCTGGGCTTTTCAGGGCTAGCTTGGGCACAGAGTGAGTGACCTAGGTTATTGCCAAGAACAGGGGTGATGTTTCCATTGCAGATGCCACCCTAAGAGTGGCTCCGGAAGGCTGTTGGAACTATAATGTCCCGAGACGGACTTCTACCCACTGCGTAGTTCAAGTGAGAGCTTGAGGTCAGGGCTAGAGTAATAGCAGTACTGGGAATGTGGGCCATCGTGGCACGTTTTCATAGCGAGCAGAGGACTTTCAGATGGAGTTTTCTCCAAATCCACCAATAGGTTGAGTGGACCCTGTTACAAAGAGTGAGTGAGGGCTGGGCTACACCAATAGGGAGTATTGCCCCTAGGGCAGGGAGGTAAAACAAGTGAAGAAGAGAACAGGCAGTTTAAGGACACAGTTACACAGGAAATCTGAGGCCACTTCGACTTAAAAAAAATTTTATTTATTGTATTTGCATTGGTGTTTTGCCTGCATACATATCTGTGAGAGTGTCGGATCCTCTGGAACTGGAGTTACAGACAGTTGTGAGCTGTGAGCCACCATGTGGTTGCTGGGAATCGAACTCAGGGCCTCTGGAAGAGCAGCCAGGGCTCCCAACCACTGAGCCATCTCTCCAGCCTGCTACTTCGACTTTTAGCCATGAGAAAAGGACCCTTGGAGAGCTCCAGGCACCTTGGACATCTTAGCAGAAGTCCCCGGGGGGTAAAGGAGGAATGACTGGTAGGTTTACTTGTCCTGGAGGGTAGTATAAGCTCTGGGTGGAGCAGAGGCGGGCTTTGAGTGACACCAGCAGGGTACACTGCAGTAACCCGAGATGGCCCACATGGTGGAGAGGCCCAGGTCTGAGTTGGCGGACCATAATTAGATCATTATGCAAAGATTTGGGCCAGGACAGCCTGGAACATTCTTTGACTTCCCTGCTCTTCCTCTGCTGCCCCCTTGGGGTGTGGAGTCCTTTCCCCTAACCCTGCCGGTGTCTGGAGGGAACTGCTGGGCCCACTGAGGCATCCTAGGGTTGAGAAGTCAGGCCCCGCCCTTCCCTACGGCCTTAGCTAGTCCCCGCCCCCGGGGAGAAGAGGCTGGCAGTCTTTCCTGAAGAGCTCAGCTTCCTTGCTTGTTTGCGTCCCCATTGGCTCACAGTTATCTCCCCAAACACTGTGCTTGTAGAGTCCTTTTCTGGAGACCTATCCCACACTCACTGTCCTAGCATTGAGGGTCTCTGCTGCCCCCCCTTATCCCCTCCATGAGCCACTCGACACACCCACTGTCACTGCTGCCCCTTCACGCTTGCCACGTGATCCCCGCCTTCCTCTCCACGCTTCTGTCTCTCCTACTATCTAATTTCTTCTCTCCTACACCGAACACGAATCCTGCCTTTCCCAGGCATCCTGCCAGGCCTAACAGAGCTCGCTCTTGAGTTCCTCTGGCTCCTGGCACCCCAGGAACGGCCTGGGCTGGCCTCCCTCTTTTGACTAGTGAACTTTCCTTAAGTTATAGAGCTCTGACTTTCCTGCCGCCCCCGGATGAAGACCTAAGACTCCTAGGTCTGCAACCCCAGGATCTCATAAGCCAGAGCTTCAAGCAGTATGCTAATCATAACCAAATGATATGTAAATGAGCACCTGCCATTTCTTGGCTGCGCGGAGGGTTACTGCATGCCTGTCCCCCGATGCAAATGGGCTTGGGGTAAGCTGTTGTTTTGGTCTCCTGGTTTCTGGTCCTTGGCATCTTTGAGCCACCACCTGGCTGGTTTGTAGAGACCCCCCCCTCCTTCCACTTCTGAAAGCTCGTTGGGTTGGGGAGGCAGGCAGAGGTGGGGGACTAAGATCCTGGCCTAGCTGCAGAGCATCCGTGATAGGGTGGGCATCAGCATGTGACCAGGTGAGTCCGTCCTTTGGGATCTAGTCCTAGGACCTTCCTGGAAGGATTGGGAAAGAACACCTCAGTTTCCTCCTGGTTGCTCTGGGACAGGCTACTACCCAGCCCTCTGTCACCGGACAGAGAGAGAGAGAAGTGGGATTCAGAAATGGAGACACCACCCTGATGCCAGAAACCTGGAGTCACCCGTGTTTGAAGTAACGTTTCTCCAGGTCACTCTGGCCAGTTACCTGCCACAGTGAGTTCAACTTCTGGTTTAAGTCATGTTGAGTTCCTGTTACTGGAGATGCTGGGGGCCAGACCTCATGATTATAAGCTGGAGGTGGGGCCGGGCATGGTGGCGCATGCCTTTAATCCCAGCACTTGGGAGACAGAGTCAGGCAGATTAATGTGAGTTTGAGGCCAGCCTGGTCTACAAAGCGAGTCCAGGATAGTCAAGGCTACACAGAGAAACCCTGTCTCGAAAAACCAAAAACAAACAAACAAACAAACAAAAAAGCTGGAGGTGGGGGAACTTTATAGAGATTGCTCCCTTATTTGATGGGGCTGCATGGAGCCGTTACCTTGCTGAGGTCCAAATTCCATCCCTAGATTCATTTGTTGCTGCCTCCAGTTACATGTATTTGGGGCCAGAGCCCATGAGGAGATAATTAGGTTCCATGAGGTCGTGGGTAGGAGCTAATCCAATATGGCTAGTGACTTAGAGGAAAAACACAGAGGGGTGGGGAGAGGGGAAGCTGGTATTGAGAGGTTGGGAGGACACAGTGAAAAGCTAAGGACAGAGGCCTCGGGACAGACCAAAGCTGCCATCATCTTTATCTTGACTCTCAGCCTCCCGGCCAGGGAGACATACACTCTTGTGGTGAAAGGCCACCCCATCTGTGGCATTTTGTTACGGCAGCTGGATCTGCCCGATACAGACCAGGAACACGTTTTTGCCTCTGCTCCCATGGCATGGCACCTTCAAGTCGGCTTGGTGCTAAAGGTTGGTGTCCTGCACCCATGGGCACCACTGCCCTGTGCACAGAACCAGAGCCTTCAGTAGTAGCAAAGAATCAGCTTCTTTATTTACACGTGATTTACAGTAAGAAACCCTAGGCAAGCAAGTGAGGTGTGCCGTGGCACTTTGGCGCTGGCAGGTCACTTGTCCGCACGGACGAAGGAGGCAAAGACGCTGTCCTTTTGGCTCAGCAGCTTCTCTGGCTTGTCAAACTCCAGGATGGCGCCCCTCTTCAGCACCATCACCAGGTCTGCGCTGAGGATGGTGTGCACACGGTGCTGGGTGGGCATGGGGGTGGCGCTGGTTAGTGTGGTGGGCAGGACAGCTAAGGAATGCTGTCCTCCCCCAGCCTGGAGGACATTTACGGCCACCGTGTCGCCTCTCTCTCCTCTTCCCTCAACACCCCCTTTTTCTTCACTTGGTCCTGACAGACCCGACAGACCCGAAGCTAACTATATAATCAAGGATGACCTTGAACATTGGCTCTCCCTTCCACTTCCTGAGGGCTAGGATTACAGTGTCAGCACCACACCAGATTCTGCAGCGCTGGGGATAGAATCCACGGCTTCGTGCCTGTAGGAAAGCGTTCTACACAGCCCAACTGTGTCCAGTCGGAGGTGGTGGTGGTTCCAGACCTCTACCTTTCTCTCCTTTATGAAACCTCAGCTCTGCCCCCCACCCCCATCCCTCTCCCACCCCCTCCCCCACCTCTCCAGGCTCCCCCTTTCAATGAGAACTAGCTTCAGCCTAGCTCACAGGGCTTTAGGGAAGGGTGTATCTCGGAATCCAGGGAAACAGGGAAAAGGCCTGAGGGCAAGTGAAGGTGTAAATCTCTAGACACCCCCAAATTCTGCTCTGTCCTCCTGCCAGCTTTCTAGACTCCCTGTCCTGAGCAGTCTGGGATCTTGTCCTGGCTACAGAGACCAGTCTGCTGGTGACAGTGCCAGAGGTGAGCTTTCCTTCCTGGTGTCCTCCTTACCGCGATGGTGACCACGGTGCGGTCTGCGAAGGCTGTCATCACTACCTTCTGGAGGATGTTTTCCTGTTAGGTGGAGGTAGCAGCTGGTGGCTCATCTGCTCCATGGGATGGAGCTGGGGACATGGGGACCCAGGTGGCCCAGCTCCCATTTGCTCCCACACCTAGCTGGATGCCAGCCTCCTCTCTGGCTTTAGTCCCAGAGGACTGACCAAGTTCCCAGGACTTAGGGACTGGACTTGCCTCTGCCACCTAGCCCTTGGTGTGATCGCCAACTTGAGGCTTAAGACCCTTCTGTGCCAACTGCTCCCTAACACGCCATCCCAGGACCAACCGTAGCCATGTCGATGGAGGCAGTTGCTTCGTCCATGATGAAGATGCTGGTCTTCCTCACGAAGGCCCGTGCCAGGCAGAGCAGCTGCCTCTGGCCCTGGCTGAAATTCTCCCCTCCTTCTGTGATGATGGCATCTGGGGGGGGCAGACACAGGAGGGGGGACTCAGTTAATCCTTGCTGTGAGCGGAGTAGCCCCGTGGTTTTATGAGTTGTAAGGGGATATATGTACAGGTATGTGGCTGTGTCACTGTGTGTGCAGGGAGGACGTATCTGACACAGCCGAGCTTCCGTTTGTGTGGATACAATGTGTGGTGGTCATCCGGGTGCTGTGCACTTCTGGGGCCCTGGGCAGGCCTGGTGAGAAGCCCCCCCCCCCAACCAGCTTGTCCAGCCCCACAGTGGCTCTGACTGGTCCCGGACTGGGGCAGTCTTCCCAGTGGACTGTTATGAGGCATGTTCTATACTTATGTCCACTGGGACCTCTCTCTTCAGAGCAGGCAGATGGGGCAAGGCGGGGTTGAAGATACGCTGTGGTGTGGGGGACTTGCAAGCTGTCTCCCAGGGACCCACTCCCATGCTAGACTCTGAGCTAGGTGGTTTGTGTGACCCTAGGCAAATTGTCTGACTTCTGGACCCCCTGTTTGGTAAAGGGTGGTCACTGAGTTCTAGCTAGACGCGGGGATCCAAACTCAGGCCTCATCTTAGGCATGGGTGGGAGATTCTCTCTCCCAGGCCCATCTGTGCAAGGAGCAGTCACCCAGGCCTCCCGGCAGCGCCTTCACCACCAGCTTCAGCTGGGCGATCTCCAGGGCCTCCCACAGCGTGCTGTCTGAGCATTTCTTCTCTGGGTCAAGGTTAAATCTGGAGGGGGAGGGGAGACACAGAGAGGCCCCCAGAGAACGGGGTTCTACCTAGAGCGGCGACTGAGAACCTAGTGCGGGGGGGGGGGGCGGGGGGGCCGGGGGGGGGGGGGGGGGCAGGGTGCACCGAGGAGATGGTAGTGAGTGAAGAGCTAGGGTGGGGGAGGGACCCACAATTGCCTGCTTAGGCCGGATGAGGAAGGCTGTGAAAAAGGTCTTTCTTTCTCTAAGGACTCTGGCTCCCCATCATGTGCTCAGAGAGCAAAGCTGGCCTGGGGCTGGGGCAGGAAGAGTGCAGGGTCTCACCTAATGGTGCCGCTGAAGAGCACAGGGTCCTGGAGGATGATGGACAGGCGTGAGCGTAGTGTGTGCAACGGCAGCTTGGCGATGTCAATGCCGTCGATGATGATGCGCCCTGTGTGGAGATGATGTCATAGGTCAAGTGCCACCAGGGCGGGAGTGGTGCTGGGAAGGAACGCAGCCTGGGACATGGATCCCGGTGAGGACACAGAAAGGCAATGATTGCTGGGTTTCCTGTGACATCCCAACGAGAGGCCAGGACTGAGGTCTTGCCTGGTTGCTGTGAGTACCCGTGTACATGCGTGGCAGCAAACACACAAATCACCTTCAAACATATCCACCATTCGGAAAAAGGCGAGAGAGAAGGAGGACTTCCCACTGCCTGTGCGACCGCAGATCCCAATCTGGAAGCAGAGAAGCAGGTGCACCACTGTAGCCCTGGGTGTGCACAGGAGCAGGAGTCACACCACTGTGGCCCTGGGTATGCACAGGAGCGGGAGTCACACCACTGTGGCCCTGGGTGTGCACAGGAGCGGGAGTCACACCACTGTGGCCCTAGGTGTGCACAGGAGTATGGGGGACTCACATCACTGTGGCCCTGGGGTGTGCACAGGAGGGGGAGTCACACCACCGTGGCCCTGGGTGTGC